>CM051234.1:556283959-556883959 GCA_027917425.1 Gastrophryne carolinensis
ATATATATATTTTTTTTTGTATATATATATATATATATATATATATATATTACACACATTCAAGTAGTATAAATATATAACAAATATACACACGTATAATATATCTATATATATATTACACACAGAGACTTATTTGCGGTGTTTTCATGTACAATGGAGACAGGCAGCAATATGGGGCCAGGGGCGGCCCGCGTGTTTATTGGGAATAGATGGAGGATGGCGGGAATGAGCAGAAGAAAGATGGAAATCTACCTGTACAATATGCATCACTATGTAAATGCGGGCGGGCTCCTCGGTGTGGCGGGTGATCCTCCCTTCTCTCTCCTCTTTGCCATTTTTCTTCCTTTTTCTCTTCTTTTTTCCCCCTAAAAGGCTTTTTTTTCTCTCCTTGATCCAAATAATCAACAATTTGTGTAATAGGGAGCGCGGCCAGAGCAGCGGAGCCGGTGCGGAGCCGGATTAGCATATATTTTTTTAATGCCCTAATTTCCTTGATGTATGTAAATGTAGCCGGGGCTGGCTGGGGTGGTGACGTCACGGGCGGTGACCCCTCCGGAGGAGCGGAGAGGAGGCTGCCTGCTGCTGGGAGGGAGCTGCTCAGCAGGAGAGCCAGCCATACAACCGGCGCACACACCTTCACTACTAAACACACACACACTAACTATATATATATTATATATATATATATATAGAGAGAGACATATATAGATATATATAGATATATATATATAGAGAGAGAGAGAGAGTGCCTTGCATGTATCAAATATAGAGGACGCACCTTAATATCACCTCGTACCTGATAAAAGCCACTGCCTGGCACTGCCTGGCTTCCCACGCTTATTACACGTTAATGAAGTGTTACCCCTTCATCAGCTCCCTGTTTCAGATATTGAATTATGAAGACAAAAATTGACCTTCATTGTCAGGGGCCCATGTACGAGTATAGCAGTCACTACCTGGCCGTAATAAACAGCTATATCCAGGGGTCTGGGCGACTGGAATATATCGGTTAGATGACATCAGGAGCATACACATGGAAAGCAAAAAGTCCTCATCTTCCAGTCTTTGATTTTGTTTGGTCTGACCTATTCTTGATACTACTGAGGCTCCAATAATGTACTACTACATTTCTAGTACCTAGACTAAATACATCCAACAAGGAGCAATAGAAAATGCAAAAGAAAGACCCTCTCCAGGTCCTTAGTCTTCTCACTCAATTGTGTTTTATTAAATGTTGTCACTTATATTTTTATACAACCGCTGCTGGAGACTAGGCAGGTATAGCAAGGCTTTAAAATACAATTCCAGATCTGTGTACAACATATAATAGGTAATAGAAACATCGAAACACTCAAATAACTTCTTAGACGATTGATCATAAAGACAAAAATCTGCAAAGATAACGCGGAAAAAAACAAGAAACAAAAACAATAAGAATTATATAAGATCATAACGGAGAACATAATGTTCAGGGAGAATAAGCAGTATAGGGAGGGGGAGGCTTTATTATAAGAGGAATTGGGGGACATACAAAGTACATTGTATATATGTGCGTGTTTACAGTAGGGATATGTTCTGACACTTGGTATATATAGTAATTTATATGTATATATATATATATATATATATATATCTGCTAATTTTTGGCATAATGTAGCCCCCTCCCCCCATGCCAGATCGGCCAGCCGGGCACCCAGGGCCTCTATGCAACACCCTCCTCTGCTGGCACTGGCTCCCTTCTCCTCCTCCTCTCGCTCTGTCTCTCTCATTATCGCCTCCCTTCACTTCTCATTAACAGTCACAATCTTGAAGGCAATTTAAATTTGCTTCAGTAACGCACCCCCCCCCCCCCCCATCTTTTCCTTGTCATTTTCTCCCACGGACAGGTCTACACTCGCCCACCACCATAAAGGCTTTCCATTCATACATCTCTGCCACTCACTGCAGGTCTTTTGTAGTAATAGCAAAAAAAATAATAACAAAAATTGATATTTTTGTTATAATAATCATATGCATAAGAATACTGTCATGTGTATATTTTGGTGTCCCGAGTAAGAAAGGAGGCGATGAATGAGTGGCCCTGCCGAGTAAATGGATGCCGCCAGGGTCAGACTGGGGGTCTGTCAGTGGCCAGACACGGGTAATTTGTTCCTATGTCTGCCACAGCAGCTCTATGAGAAGAGCCGGGACGCAGTGACTGATGCCGGCTAAAGAGGGGCGTCCGGTGCCAATAGCCGGACAATGGGGATTCAGCGCAGCAACAAAAGACTGAGCAGGGGGAATGGTTGGCTTGCAGAGCACGTCCTCCTCAGCAGAGAGGGCTGGACCAGACCTCGGCCAACCCCCCCCCCCCCCCCCCACAAAAAAAAACTTGCATGCAGACCCCTTCTCTAGAACACTTTAGTCTACACCCGGTGTTTATTAAGCCTATCACTCAGGGGGTGCCCCTCCTCTATGTGTTTTTTTAGGGGGGAACTTAACAACAACTATACAATTGTATTACGCTGCAATGCCATCGCTTGGAGCTGCCAAATCCCGTGCCTTTCAGTGGTGGGGAGCTGGGATGTGTCCTCAGACATGTAAGTAGTCCACCTTGCTGGTCATCACCTGCCTGGCCTCTCTGTGGCCCCAGGGGCCTCGGCTTCTACTCACTTCACAGAGAGCTCAACCTCGCTGCCTTTTCTGAGAGTTGTGTTCCCACTAATGAGACCTGTTGCTTGTAGGATGGGCGGTAATTACTAAACTGACCACGTGCTTAATGAGAAAGAGGACCGGTCATGATCAGCATTTTTGGCCTGTGAGGAATACAGGAGGCCTTCCTGACTGAGGGGGAGGCGCAGAGACTAGCTTCATGCTCAAGAGATAGACACAAGCCTACCAGGCCTGACAAGGAAATAGCATCGCACTGATTAAGAATGGAATCGTCAACCTCACCAGTCACCACCACTAACATCAGGACCACCAGACCAGTTGGCAGCAGCATCACCTTCAAAATCATCATCATTAGCAGCAGCAGCACCTGCACCATGAAAGCAGCAGCATCACCATTATCACCATCAAAATTATCATAATCAGCAACAGCAGCATCACTTTCAAAATATCATCATCCACAGCCCCATCAACATAAAATAACCAGCAGCATCATCACCATCAAATTCAGCATCATCAGCAGCGGCAAAATCATTATTACCACAATCAAAATCATCTTCACCAGCAGCACCATCATTACCACCATCCAATCATCAGCAGTAAAGTTACCATAACCAAATCATTTTCTTCAGCACCATCACGACCGCCTTAAAAATCATTATCCTCACCATTATTTCCATCAGAACCATTATCACCATTAAAATCACCATGACCAACATCATTAAAATAATCATCAGCAGCAGCAGGATCATACCCATTCGAATCACCATAATCATCCCCATCAAAATCATCATCACAAAATCACCATCAGCAACAGAATAATCACAAGCAAAATCAGCAGCAGCATTACCATTAAAAGCATCATCAGCAGCAGAAGCAGCATCAAAATAATTATCAGCGGCACCATCATCACCCCTAACAAAATCATCATCATCGCTATCAACGTCATCCTCACCCACCACCCTCAAAATCATCATCATCAAAATTATCCTCCTAATCATTAACATCAAAATCTTAATCATCATCAAAAATCATCATTATCATCATCAGCAAGCATCGTCACCATAAAAAAATCATCATCAGCAGCAGCTGATGATTTTTATGATGCTACTGATTTTTTTTTACTGCTGAGCAGCTGATGATTTTTATGATAATGGTGCTACTGAGAATATTGGTGATGCTGCTGCTCATTATCCTCATCATCTGCAGCATAACCTTAAAACTCGTCACCATCAGTATTTAGTGTTCAGCTTTGATCAATTTATAGCCATTCCATGTGATTAATGGTACAAGGCACATTTGCTCTGCTTTATTTTGATTCGATTCATGCGATTGTCTCGGGTTTCAGAAGCAGCACCTCTAATGTATGGAGGAGCTGTTCAGCCCCAATCTAATATTAATGGCATGCGCTTGACCCCTAGTGATCCAACCTCCTGAACGTCAAGTTCACGGCTGTGTGAGGCTCCATGCTGTCCTCTCAGCCGGAGCTGCTGCCGGCTAGGCCTAGGCTCAATGGGACTCCCCACACCCCGGCCCTGGGATTAGGCAGCCGCCTCCTCTGACTGACAGCACAAAGCTGGGGTGGGGGGACCTCAGGCTACAGGGCCGTGCCCACCACAACGGGGAATGTGACATGTTTCATGCGGAATGTATAATCCATTGCTACACAAAGTATGGAGGTGCTGGTATGATCCAGGGGCCTGTGCACACTGGCTTGTTGTTTTTGATGATTTTCCACAAATATAATACCGAATCTCACTATTTCACCTCATTCTAACTTTCCCTATAGCGAGCTGAGAATGATATGAGATTTTATTTTCAACAAACTCCACCAGCTGTATTTTCTAATTTATCATGGCGTACAGATGTAGCGGTCTTTACATATGTCCTCTTACCACCATAAACAATGTCATCCTGGCATTCGCAATGCTTTTCTATGGCCTCTGTGCTGAATTATCACTAGTTAATATAAGCACTACGTAAATGTAGCACCATGCACCGATCGTTCTGATCGACATTACTAAAACATACTGACATAAAAAATAAACAAAAGTAAAAAGTATACATAAAAAAATAATTAAAAAAAAATTATAATAATAGCAAAACAATTGTATTGTTTTGATCAGGTTATCTTAACCAGGTTGAAATTCAAAAGGTCTTGTTCTACGTGCATACAGGATTATTATTTTTATACAATATACTTTATAATACTACTTTATAAGCTGCAATATATTAACATCGATTTTAAATTGTATAATCATTGTGTTTATATATTTGGATCTGCTGTGTTCGGTTATTTTATTTTATTTTTTTTATCTTTTGTTATCTTTTAGATGTCAATGGACTATGAACGCGAAGAGTGACCAAGCGCGAGGTTAGATGTAAGTAAGATATTCAAGTTCGGTATATATATATATATATATATATATATATATATATATATATGGTAATTGGGGGCCATGGCATTGTATTGAATATGCTGATGGAACTTTATATTTGGGCCGTTGTGTGTAAGTGACTAAGAGAGATGTAGATGTATTGGCAGGCTGCTTGCTCACTGATTGTTAGTGTGCAGCAATGATAGATGCAGCGTGCTAGCCGGAGATGCCGGAGGTCATTGTGTCGGTGAGAATAATTGTCTGTTGGATCTCTGTGACGTCACTGGATTAGAACAAGGGGCTTTTCATGTGATACCATCGAGGTGGACGTTCTAAAACCATGCCGCCGACGATTTCTTTAAATAATTCGCGCCCGGTCCGCTGTGTACATATGTAAATCTTGCGAAAGTGAACTTGAGGGTGGCAGTTGCTAAGGAGGACTGTGAGAGCGGGGGATGCATGCATTGTTCCAAAGGCATTGTATGTGACGTCACAAATGCCTAGGCCCAAGGAACTGGTCTGCTAAGTCACATACAAACACGGCTGGGAGATTGGCTTGCCCTTATTATAGGCAGCATGCTTTTGTCTCAGACAGGGGATTTGTCTTCCTATTCATATGAAAGATGCAAAAATAAATGAGAGTGCAGATGTCAGACACTGTTTGGAGTTACACTGATTCAGATGATAACTGTGTCAGATTAGTGACGTTTTTACATTAGGGTGGAAAGAGAAATAGAGAGATGGTAGGTAGGTGAAAAGAACGAGGCAAATATAACTGGATAGCTAGACACATTATAAGCATATCATTATAGAACATATGTACACAGATATATAGCTAGAGAATATACACATCGACTAGAAAATAGGATAGATTGATAAAAACATATAATTGACTTTGATACATATATTGATACATTGATTGCTACACAGATAGCACATTTACTTAATAAAGATGCAATAACAGACTAATAGTAAGTTAGATGCATAAATAGCTAAACACAGACAGTACATATGTACATAGATATATAGCTGCCCCCTATATGTCTCCAACACCTACCAACTGATAAGAATACAGGACGCTGGACTCTTATACCCCCAATCCTGCCCTTTTGACCCCACATCCACCTACTTTATTTCCCACATGTACCCCTTCACCACCTTATCTGTTATTCTTTTTCGATTTGGCAATGCTAAATGTTTTTCGGACCATAGACTTTACATGAGAGATAGATTGATAGATATATTTACATAATAAAGATGATATGATAGCTAATAGAATGGTAGATGCATCTATAGATATAGCTACACAAAAATGTATAAAGATAGATAGATAGACTATACACACATTAGCGATACATACGAAAGATCTACAAATATGCATAACATATATCATATTTATAAGATAAAAATTGAGATAGATAACAATACAATAGAATAAACTAGTATATTTTGATGGATAGACAGACATATAGATAGAAACATATACGATAGATAGATAGATAGATAGATAGATAGATAGATAGATAGATAGTGGTCCAGGACCTCTCCACGCTTGTCTTTATGCACACACAGAATATGGGCCAGCATCCAGCAACGAAGGGAGTAAGATGGAGAGCCAGGGGACAACTAGGTGCCACCATCCAGGGGCTATTCCCCAGTGACCCATTGCAGATCCAGATCTCATCCCAGACTGGAAGAAAATGCCTCCCACCTTTAAAGCAAGAATGGGTGCATGCTGGAGCTGGGCTGGGTCCTTTGGTAGTATGTGAGTGGTCCTTGTAGCGCCAGAATGAGGAACAGGGTGGCAGTATCTCTAGACGGGCAGTAGGAAGCTTCCCTCCATCTGGTGTTGTAGTTGCTATTGGAGGCAATAATTGTTGGAACTCGGAACCCGGAAGCAGTCTGTGGAGGAGTCTGTGGCTGTGACCTATCACTTGGCAGTGCCTGGCTGGGCCGGTCATTGCAAGGTGGTAGTATCTAAGCGGGGTGGGGGATCTAGCACATGTGCTTCTGGGGGCGGTAATGGAGGGCTAAGCAATGTAAAGGGCATGGCAGCGATGGCACCACCTGCTAGGGTGCTGTTTGCACTTCTCCCGATGATTGCAAAGGGACAGGGAAGAGTGACCCGTCAGGGGTATTGGCTAGCAGCCCCAGTCACTTCAAGGTGGTAGTGTCTCAGCTGGGGAGGGGGTGGGGGGTCTATCACATGTGCTTCTGGGGGTGGTAATGAATGGCTAAGCGATGTAAAGGGCCAGGCAGCGATGGCCGGTTGCTGGTTGCTCTTCTCTATGAAGGCATGAATTGGTTGTGGCAGGGTAGAGGGTGGCATCACTGTGAGCTGTGTCCCTGGCTGATGCTGGTGCTGCTGCCTGGAAGCAGCAATGAGGAGGAGGGCCAAGCAGCCATTCCAGCATCCCCGACAGTAGGGCAGCTGTGGTTGGCTGGCGATGGTGGCGGCATCACAGGGAAGGGTTGCCGGGAGCTGTCCCCTGGCTGGTGCTGATGCTGCCGATGCTCCATCCTGCCTATCAATAGCCGTGCACTTGAGATCTCTCCCACGGTTTTTTTTCTTCTCTTCATGACATCATTATTGCCTTGGTCTCCTGCTGTCCAGGACCTTTGACCTTGCCGGGCTGGTCCACATTTTTGGCAAATGAAAATCTCCCCCTCCCCTCCACCCCCCGCCTCCTCCCTCCAATGATGGCCTTTTTTCTCCATTTCTTTTCCAGACCGGTGGCAGCAGCAAGCTAGCAAGACCGACTGCATCTCCGGCGTCTCCCCCTCCTCCCCAGGCTGCAGACGTGGAGCTGCCCCCCTCATGCACACACATGCACCAAGGGTCTGCCATCCTGCTTACCAGCCAGCCACCCACCACTGCTAGGAGACAAGAGGAGCAAGCCTTGGCACGGATCAGCCCATCCAATGGTGTTGTCGCCCTGGACTGGAAATGGGATTTGGTGGGCGAGCTGCACACAGCACCAGGCTTGATATCGTCACGGACAGCTTCCAGGAGTCTCGGGTGAGAACCAAGCGATTTACTATGCAGACAGCAGAGGCCTTCCCGTGGATGGTTGCTGCTGTCACTGCTGCTGCTTCTGGGCTCTTCATATTGGCTGCTTGTCACTATGGGAATAACTCGCCAAGAGCAAAGTTGGGAATAAACTTTGATGGCAACAGATACCCTTTGTTAATGACGGAGAGGATTGCTGGCCAGGAGCCATGTGTTTGGCTAGGAGAGCATTGTTACAAGATGCCTGTACAAGAGCACGAGCATCATGAGCATCATGAAGCCTCCAGTGATCCGAGCCGCTGTGGATTCCAGGACCTGTGTGCACAGAGAAGTGGTTGTTATCTTTGGTTATCTAGCTGTATGAGTTTATCGGTTTTCATAAAGCTAGATAACCGAAAGTAAAAACTCCTTCCAGAACATCACATCGCTGAGGGATGTACAGTCCTATCCACTGGGAGTGCTGGGACTGTATGTATAGAGGTGTCCTGTTATGCCTCATGGTGAGACCATTGCCTGACACTTATTTTATTTAACACGGATTTGATTGAGGAGCTGCTTTTGTTAGCAAAGCCCACGTGGATAATGGATGGTAATGTATATGCAACTTCCCATGTTCTGCATCCAAAAAGTTTGGACTGTTTACTGGTGCTGGGTTTGACTGCAGAGCCCACCCTGCTGGCAGTAAAATAGCTAACTGGAGCCAAGCCTTTTGTGGTCAAACAGAATTGTATATGTAAAATAAATGGCACATATATCACTAAAATGCATGTTGAGTGTAACAAGACATTGCATGTTATGTACTGCCCCTGGTGCAATGCTAGTGTTACACAGGAAGCACATGAGTTACCATCCCCAGTCCTTATGTATTGTATTGCATTCTAATGTACATAGCTTGGAATAGCACAGTGTGTAATTGCATTGCATTTCAAAGATACGGTATAAGGCACATCCATCTATTGCCCCCCCCCCCCATAAACAAATCCAACCCTACCAAAATGTAGAACAAAAGCTTTAATTAAATGTATACTTTATAAAGAGATTTGCCCCCAGTATCAGAGGCATAACTAAAAGAGGCTGGGCCCTGGTTCAGACATTAAATAGGGACCCATGATAACTCATACAGGAACCCCTTTCCTGTCATTTTAACTGAACTGAATACAATTAGACTGCTAATGACTAAAACAGGGGCTTGCTTTATGTAGCCCAAATCTGCTAAATAGAGAAGCAATCTGACCTCATGGGCCCTGATGCAGCCATTACCCTTGCACCCCATTTAGTTAAGCCCCTGCAGTAGTTATGAAATGTTTGTGTACTCTAGTATTATATGCATTAAATCACCAAGTGATAAAAAAATTGACATATGATTCAAAACAGTAGGGTTCATATATGGTAAAATATAATGTTGATAGAGCTTTGTATTTTCACAGCTGTGCCTTTTCCCTTAGTGTGAAGTACATGTGCATGTACATGTAGCAAAATAAATCTGTGATATACATTTTAGATTTAAAAATATCAGCAAGAAATAATATACTGCTGTAAATACTACAGCATTATGCTTTTTTGAGTTTGTGTTTATTTTATAGTAGTTTAAGTGGTATGTTTTGGTGTACAAGGTGCATTTTTACTACATTTCACGGATATGAAAAAAAAAAACACAATTTAACACAATCAGTTTTTCATGACAATACATGTAGTGTACAGGACTCCAAGCATTGTGTATAAGTCATAGAAGCCAGGTCAGAATTATCCCAGTGGTCAGAGATTATACAAAATTATGTTTTAATCTATCTAAAGTATAATACCACAATGTAAAATAATTACAATACACTAATGTGTGCAATATATTCGAATATAATATACAGTAGAGGTGTATTATAATGTACACCCATTATATGTCTGATAGACGGCCACACCAGTATGTAGGTTGAGTGCATGCAGGTCGCACTAACAAGTACATGTAGCATGATACCACATAGAGTATACAGAGGAAGGTGTACAATGTCATTATATGTGTGCTGCTAAACATAAAATGTGGCAGTTGGTTTGTGTGAGCCATTTAATGCTGGGTCTACTTGCAGTGCCCTCAGAGCTCCTAACCTGTGCAGGTCCTGTAAGAACAACATGCTTATGTAGCTACACATATATGTAATATCAGGAGTCTGGCTTTGGCTCATTGAACCCCCAAAATATAAATTAAGAGCACAATGCGTCTTTATGTATGCTGGGCTGAGTTGTGTCATCAGAACAAAGTGTAACAATAACACTATAGGTGTGTTATGCAGCAATGGTGATGTCAGCAGAGCTTCATTATTCTGTAGCTGCATGTGTATTTCATCTATTGCAGGGTATCATTATTTCTTCAAAGTTTATCCCCCAGGTACCCCCTTTGCATTTTCCTAAATGTAAATGTGTGTTTCAAAGAGACTACCTAGTTTCCAAAATAATAGTAGTCACTTCTGATTTTCTAATGTTATCAAACAAGAACACTTATCCTCTGGAGCAGTAATAAATTCCACAGGGAGGTATGACAAACTAATTCTAATGAATATATGTAGGTCAAATAAGCAAAAACACATGCATTTAATAGCTATAAGGGTTAGAGCACAGCCTAGTGTTGTGGTGCCCTATGTGTTATTGCTATGTGTGTACAACATAAATGCATCCCAAATCCAATACAAAGGTGTACACAGGGCCTACTTTCCTAATTCTATATATGAATACTGAATGAATTCAGGAATCGTTACGAAACTCCCACTAGCAAGTCATAAAGTGTAGCAATGGCTTTATATGCTTTAGATGTGTCCCTAAGTTACCGCACACTTTTATATTTAATTAGAAAATAATAGATAGATTATACAATTGTATTATTTATTTAAACCTTTCTAAAGACATCACATTACTCATAGGAAGTAAAAATGCTTTTTTAAATGTATGATTGGCTTCTCTATGCAGCATGAATTCCTCCTCCATTCTAAATGGAGGCCTACTTATTATTGAGGGAATGTATACACTCATTTGTGGGCTGTCACTGATACAAAATAACTAAACTAGTATACTATAATTCTAAAACCTGCTATCTATTAGATATTATTGTATTACATGTAATATGAGTGTTACTTATTATTACATGTCACCCACTGTATTGTCCATATCTCAAAATACCTTAGCTGTTGAGGGTTAGTTATCACATTGGCTTTGCCACTATAATGAGCCTTGCAGCTTATAATTGTACATGCAGCATGATTATATTATTATTATTATTACTACCATGCCCTACTCACTTGTTCACACACTTAGCAAGAGTAAAATATGGCAAGTGACTTATTATATTTATCTGTGCTACGTATTTATAGATTATTTGAACATGTCTATTACATTAGACCTTTCTAAGCATTTATGTGCTAGGGTGTCAGTCACTTACTGACACTACTTTTATACTTTTACATTTGCATCATATATGTGATGTATAATTAACAATTATATATGACAGCATGTGGGTGCCATATAGAGCTCTATAATACATGTATTTATACTTAATGGGGTCGATTCAGAGCCAGGTGAGAAAAGGCACTTATTTTTTTTAGGAGAGAAAACTGCCTTTCCCTTTCATTGGCTACCTGGGGGTTGATTCAACAACTGGATGTAATTTAAATCAGCCCTAAGGTAGACAATGAAAGTGAATGGTAGTTTTCTCTCCTAATAAAGGAGTGCGTTTTCTCACCTGGCTATGAATCGACCCCATTTGCTAATGAATACATTATATTTCTCATTGATCATAAGAACATTATTGGTGGTAGTTGCAGTAATATTTCCACATGTTCAGGTACAATGTGCATAAAGCATAATATCGCTTCATAGAACATAAACAGTGATCAGATATATTTTTTAAATATTTTCCATGCTAAAAGAATAATAATAAACATTACATGCGATCGTTAATATATTCAGTATTGCTCATTCATGCACAACCATGGCAATCAGGGTTAGTATTTCCTTTCGTTATAGCTATTATATGTTTCTTCATTATATGGCTACACGGGGGGGCTGATCCATCATTAGCGGCAGGTAGCGACAGATGAGCGTCTGTAGCCGGCATTTTCAGAGCGCCCGCTAGTAGTCGCAGTGCTCAGCCATGGGTCGCTACTTTATAGTGACTCAGTCGCTGTTCAGTAATGTTGAACACATTGTGAGGAGTCGCTATTTGACCAGTACATCGCTGTATGGGAGCGCATGTTAGCGACTGCTCATAGCGACCGACTCACACCATATTCAGGAAAAAAAACAAATCTCTGGCGCTGAAAAATACTTGTTTGTAGCCCAGAGCGCAGGAGGCGGTGTGTTTAAAGCCTGTTTTCAAGCATCTATCAACTAGTAACAAAGCAAAAACATATGGAATTACATTGTAACAACATTGTAACATGAACACTTTAATGCCAGACCTGTAATGTCATTTCTGAAGAAATAGTTAAAAAATGTAAAAAATTTTAAAAAACAGCTTTTTCAATGCCAGAAGAGGTCATAGAATTATTTGTGATTTTTGGGGGAAAAAAAAAAACCCGTTTAAAGTGAAGAGAAGGTTCGTCCATTGAAATATATGGGGGAGCGACAGGTAACAAGAGGTCATACCTGGCGCTGTGCAAGGCTGAATGCTGGCTCTGTTCGCAGAGGCTTTGAAAATGATGAATCAGACGCTACATGCCGCTATCCCAGTCGCTAAACAGATTCTGCTTGATAAATGTGGAACTGCGTGCCGTGTCTGGCGTTCACCAGTCGCTATCTGTCGCTACCTCTCATTAACCAGGCGCTACCTGACGCTATCCTTTCTTAAATAACCCCCTATGACTCACTGATAAGTATTCATAGGGAGTCAGTAGAGCATTACTCAAGAAGTTTAATGTTGGTTCCATATTACATGTTATGTATACTGTTTTGACCATTGCTCACTTGTTAGTTGTCATAGGCCTCTTGTGTGTTTGGATGACATATACAAACCCTATTCAGTAAACCAATGTACTTAATGATCTTCTGCAAGTGTATCATTGCTCATTGATGTGCATTCTTAGGGAATCACTAGATTAGGACTTGTGTGTGGATGACTTAATCTCCTCATATGACCTGCTGTATGCTTGTTATATATTCAGACTTGATCCCAGGTCCATTACATGAAGTACTCTGCCCCCTATCCATATATAACACCTGATTTAATCTATAACTGCTATTGCTTACTTGCAAGCTTGCTGCCATGGGTCTCTTATGGTGTTTAGGTGATTCATAGCACTTCTCAACATATAACATGTGACCTGTTTATTGTTGTTCATTGCTATGTAATAATAGTCAATCACTAGGCCATGAATCAGAACAACACATAGGTAAACAGAATGTGACATATGACCTAATGTATACTGCACATTGATATGTATGCCCAGTAGATCTAGAGGATATGAATAAGGACAATAATTATAACCTCCCTAGGTGAGTGCCATTTATAGACAGCTTCCTCTCCCCATCTATATGGGACCTATTTCATGCTTAATATTGCTCACTGACGATAACTAGAACATGGCTTATGTGTTTTTTGTGTGGGTAAGCATGTGCAGCTAGTGCAAAACACCCAAACAGTAAATACAATATTTCCTAATATTACACACACACACATATATATATATATATATATATATATATATATATATATATATAAAACTAATTTTAATTTAATGCTTAACACTGTACACTGAATGCTGCTTCATTGCATACTGACTCAACTGCTTCATGAAATGAACTTAGCACCATTAGCTAAATATTTCTCAGGCATTGGTCTCAGACATGAATTCATAAGTCACAAGCCCTAGGTCACTATTCTGCACGTGTTGCTCAGACATTGGCCTTGATTCACTAATATTTGAAAAAAAATCATGGTGGTAAAAAATGTAATTAATGAGAAAAAAGCCTGAGAATTTCACTTTTAGTGAATCACCAGATAGGAAAACAAAAAACAAAAAGTTAAATACCTTTCTCTACTCTTAGTGATTTAAGGGCATTGTTCTCATATATGTATTCATAGGTCACAAGCACTAAATCACTATTGTGCGCTAAATATTGCTCAGACATTGGTCTCAGATATGTATCCATAGGTCACAAGCCCTAAATCACTATTGTACTAAATTCTGCTCATACATTGGTCTCAGATATGTTTTTATAGATCACAAGCCCTAAATCACTATTGTGCACTAAATATTGCTCAGATATTGGTCTCAGATATGTATTCATATATCACAAGCCCTAAATCACTATTGTACTCTAAATTCTGCTCAGACATTGGTCTCAGATATGTATTTATAGCTCACAGGCCTTAGATCCCTATTGTGCACTAAATATTGCCCAGACATTGGTCTCAGATATGTATTTATAGCTCACAGGCCTTAGATCACTATTGTACACTAAATATTGCTCAGACATTGGTCTCAGATATGTAATCATAGATCACAAGCCCTAAATCACTATTGTGCACTAAATATTGCTCAGATATTGGTCTCAGATATGTAATCATAGATCACAGGCCTTAGATCACTATTGTACACTAAATATTGCTCAGACATTGGCCTCAGATATGTAATCATAGATCACAAGCCCTAAATCACTATTGTACACTAAATATTGCTCAGACATTGGTCTCAGATATGTAATCATAGATCACAGGCCTTAGATCACTATTGTACATTAAATATTGCTCAGACATTGGTCTCAGATATGTATTCATATATCACAAGCCCTAAATCACTATTGTACACTAAATATTGTTCAGTAATAAGGTTTCTGCCCCAACATGATTATAAATCACTAAATACAGGCCACAGTCGTACATTGAATATAGCACACTGACATGTATAGAGCGCTGCTGTACACTACTGTATTATTCACACATATATAGAGATCACTGGCTATATTTTACTTCACTGTTGTACACTAAATAGTATTTACTGGCTTGCACTTATTGTTCACTAGCTATAGTGAACAATGAATGCTAATCATAAATATGTAGATTGTATACTCAGTATTTTTCACAGAGATATGTTGATAGATCACAAGCTGAACATTGTTCACTGACATTTATTTGCACATAATTAGATATAGTTCACTATTGTACATGAAATAATATTAACAGATATGTATCAAACTATCGTATACCAATCTGTATTCACAAACATTTTCATAGATCCCCGGCTAATGTACACAGAATAATATTCACAGATATGTATAACAAGTGTATTCTGCAAATTGTTAACTATCGTGTAGCCATCGTTGACTAGCAGTACTATAGATCACTATTGCAAACTAAACACTGAACAATAATCTCAGAGATGTATTCCTAAATCACTGGCTATAGAACGGTATATACAATAAATATTATGCACTGAGATGTGTATATTCATAGATTACAATTGTACACCAAACTGTATTCACAAATAAGGAAATATTCATAATTGTGAATGCATACAGATACATACATTATTTGTAGATCACAAATGTATTCAACAATTCATGCTGTGAACTCGACATTTATTTACAGCTTACTATTTATCGATCACTGAATATTAATCACATTTATGCATTCAAAGAACACTGTAGTACACTGTATATCCTTTGGCGTGTATAAATAGGTCCCAGACAGGGAGGATTCCCCGTGGTTTGTCTGCTGTTTCTAACACTCCAGCCCAAATAGCCTCAATCCCAACTGCTACTCATAATCTAACCTTCTAATGCTATAACATCCGGCTTGCAACACACCCATTGACCAGCCAGGAAGCACATTGGGGTTCTCAGTTGGGGGGTGTAGCTGGTGTGTCATGGGCTGGAGAGATCACTAGAATCCCAGGCTTATTTTTTGGCTCCAGTGTTGGTACTTATGGATCACTAACTATAGATCTCTATTATTCATTGCATACTGTTAATAGGCATATATTCATAGATCACATTTAGTCATACTTCACTAGTTATAGATCAATATTGTACACCACATAATGGCATACAGTATATACAAAGATTCTTAGCTACCACAGAAAATACAAAATCATTTCACAGATGTGGATTTTCGATCACTAGCTAGAGATGATTTATCTGCATTACTTATTGTTCATTGTTATCTAGCTAAAATGTAGATCAGTAGCACACATAGAATAATTCTGTACAGTAACTACAGATCACTATTGTACACTAAATATTAGCTTAGATTTATTCATTGCCTACTGTATCCATAAATATTATTCACAGATGGGTAGTTGTAGATCACTACCTATAAATCACAGTTGTGTATTTGTGGATCACTATCTAAAAATCACAGTTGTGTACTGCATATTGGTGTGTTCATTGTTCACTAGCTATATCTCACTACTGCACACATAATATTATTCACAAAGATCACTAGCTAGCTGGCACATTTTTATAGATCACCATTCTACACTGCATATTGCTAGATGACATTATTCATAGCTCACTGTATACAGAATGTTATTCACAGATCTGTATGTATTTGTAGGCCACTATCTATAAATCACAGTTGTGTGTTTGTAGGCCACTATCTATAAATCACAGTTGTGTGTTTGTAGATCACTATCTGTAAATCACTGTTTACTGCATATTGGTTTGCTGACGTGTTCATTGTTCACCAGCTTTATATCACTACTACACACAGAATATTATTTACAAAGCTCACCTTACTTTTTATAGATCACTAATGTGCATTGAATATTAACCACATTTGTATTTATAATGTCATGCACCAAATTGAATTTAACCAACAGGAATGCATAACTAACCAGCTAATGTATGCAGAATATTCGTTGCAGATATATATTGATAGATCACTCACTATTGCACAATACTATGGCACGTATTTGTAGCTCGATACTGTAGAACATTATTACATATTGAATAATCAGAGATATAGTTTACTGGCTATAGATCACTGTTGTACATTGCCTTTTACTAGGTGATATTTATTCATAGACCCCTGGTTAATGTATACAGAATATTATTCACAGATGTGTATCTGTTTATTCACATATTACCTACTAAAGATCACTATTGTGTCATGTGCAGATATGTGTTAATAGATCACTAGCTAGACTTGCATTATTGCACACTGTATATTGTTTACTTGGATGTATTTATGGCTTATTAATTATACTGTAGGATAGGGGCATAACGTGAAGGGGTGCAGGGGGTGCGACCGCACCGGGGGGCCCAGATGGTCATAAAGGCCCCATCAGTGTTGCTCTTCCACTTTTTTTTTTATCATATTTGTGCTCACCTGGCATCATTTAGAGAAAGGAAGCATCATCTGTCTCTGCTGAGTCTTTAGTTGTCTAGATGCATCTAATTGAGTGAAAAAAGTTTACTGTATGAGCCTTGATAGGGCCTCATTTAATGTTTGCACTTGGGCCTGTCAAATTTAGTTATGCCACATATTAAATAATACCCACAGATCTAGTTCATTTGCTGTAGATCACTGTTGCACATTGCATATTGGTATAGATCCCTATACAATATACACTATACAGAATATAAGCCAATGTATACGGAACATTATTCACACATACAGGAGGTATCCATAGATCACTACTAGCCATTGATCACTACTGTGTCCTGAATATTATTCACAGGAATGTCTGATCACTAGCTAGACTATTGCACACTGAATAATAATAATAGATATTGATTAATAAATCAGTATCCATTGATCACTACTGTGTACTGAATATTATTCACAAATATGTATTAACAGATCACTAGTTAGAGATCACTATTGCACATTGAATATTAATAATAGATATGGATTTATAAGTCACTAGCCATTGACCACTACTGTGTACTGAAAATAATTCACAGATATGTACTTACAGATCACTAGCTAGAGATCACTTTTGCACACTGCAAATTATTCACAAATACGTATTAATAAATCAGTATCCATTGATCACTGCTGTATATTGAATATATTTCACAGATATTTATTTAGAGATCACTAGAGATCACAACTGCACCCTGAATAAAAATCATACATATGTATTTATATATCACTAGCCATTAATCACCACTGTGTACTGAATAGTATTTGCATTTATCTATTAACAGATCGCTAGCTAGAGATTACTACTGCACACTGAATAATAATCATACACATGTATTTATATATCACTAGCCATTAATCACCACTGTGTACTGAATACTATTTGCATTTATCTATTAACAGATCGCTAGCTAGAGACCACTACTGCACAATGAATAATAATCATACACATGTATTTATATATCACTAGCCATTGATCATCACTGTGTACTGAATATTATTCACATATATCTAACAGATCGCTAGATAGAGATTACTACTACACACTGAATAATAATCATAGACATGTGTTTATCACTGGTCATTGTTCACCAATGTGTACTGAATTGTATTCAGTTACACATATGTATTTACTCACTAGTTAGAGATCACTATTGCACATTGAATATTAATAATAGATATGGATTTATAAGTCACTAGCCATTGACCACTACTGTGTACTGAAAATAATTCACAGATATGTACTTACAGATCACTAGCTAGAGATCACTTTTGCACACTGCAAATTATTCACAAATATGTATTAATAAATCAGTATCCATTGATCACTACTGTATATTGAATATATTTCACAGATATTTATTTAGAGATCACTAGAGATCACTACTACACACTGAATAATAATCATACACATGTATTTATATATCACTAGCCATTAATCACCACTGTGTACTGAATAGTATTCACATATATCTAACAGATCGCTAGATAGAGATCACTACTACACACTGAATAATAATCATACACATGTATTTATATATCACTAGCCATTGATCACCACTGTGTACTGAATAGTATTCACATATATCTAACAGATCGCTAGATAGAGATGTGTTTATCACTGGTCATTGTTCACCAATGTGTACTGAATTGTATTCAGTTACTCACTAGTTAGAGATCGCTATTGCACATTGAAACATAATCATAGACATGTATTTATACATCACTAGCCATTGACCACCACTGTGTACTGCAAATGATTCACATGTATGAATTTACAGATGACTAGCTAGGGATCACTATTGCACACTGAATAACAATCATAGATATGTATTTATACATCACTAGCCATTGATCAGCACTGTGCACTGAAAATCATTCACATGTATGTATTTACAGATGACTAGCTAGAGATCATTATTGCACACTAAATAATAATCATAGATATGTATGAATAAATAGCTAACCATTGATCACTAGTGTGTACCGATTATTATTCACAGATACGAATTTACAGGTCACCAGCTAGAGATCACTATTATAAACTGAATGTTGAATGTCAAATATTGGTACAGTAGCTTTATCAAGCTGTTGTGCAGTGAGTATGGATGGGACAGGTGACTGGATGGAGGCTTACATGGCTGGGCAGCAGTGCAGTGTATGGTGGGGCTGCCATGCTGCCTGAACCGACGCCTCACAGCAGCAGTAGTGCGAGTGTGCAGGGGGCTGTGTATGGGTGGCGAGTGGGGGCACAGATGCTTGTCTGTGGCCAGTGGGTCTCCCTGATGAAGGCAATGGAGCAGAAAGCCATGATGGAGAGCCCCCCCCTCTGGGAATGGCTGGGGAGACCCTGGGCCTGTACATCCCACGTGTAACCCCCCCTTCTCTCTAGCCAGGAGGACAGCTCCGGCATCTTAGGCCAGAATAATGAGCGGCCAGACACCAGCCACAAAGCTGGGGCCATCCTCAGCCATTGGGGAGGAGGAGGGGGCGGCAGCCCTAATTGATTCGGTTAAACGGAATGCAGGAGATGTGAACGGCTGGCCGCAGCCATTCCCACGCTCGGGGGCACAGCCATGGCCTGCAGCCTCTGACTGACAGGCCAGACCCTGGGGAGGGGGTCTCTCTAGATGAAGGGCTGACACACAGCCTGCGCTGCCCCCCACCTTCACCAGCATCACCAGCATCAGCACCAGACAGTGCAGGCATCTCCCACCCCAGCCACAGCCTGACCACTGCCTCACCATCCCAGGTAGATACGTAGATGTATATATATATTTATTCATATAAATGAAAGTAAAAAGGTAGATTAAAAAAAACAAAAAAAAAAAATATATATATATATATAGCCATATTTTCAACACAACATTAAGCACGCCATATGTTTATAAATGACACAGGACTCTCATATATATATATATATATATATATATATATATATATATATATAATTTTCAATATATATATAATTATATATATATTGAAAAATAAATATATATAATTTTCAAAATTTGCTATATATATATATATATATATATATATATTCATTCAAAATTTGCTATATATATTAACATATATTGTGTTGTGCAGTTTAATTTAGCAGAAATAAAATTAGACCTAAATAGACAATATATTATCCACCATGTCATTGTTGATCTAATCATACCTATTAAATGTATATATAGTTCTCTCACAATGTCATGATTTTTTATTTCTTTAAACACAAATAGATGTCATTGATAGCTCCACAGAGGCAAGCCATATGCATGGTTTGTTAAAGCCCCCCCCCCCCACCCTATAACAAATGACACTCCATATTCATCTGCTGGGAAAGCAAGGCATGCTAGCAGATACTCAGTTGGAGCACCATGGGGTCTATTTATCTTTCTGAAGTCTTTGGGTTTTAAAATAAGGCCAAAGGGGTAGCAAGTGCTGCCTGGACTGATCAAAGACCCCCAAATCCCATTATCCTCTCATCCAAAAGACAAAAGTTTCAGCTAGCACTTTAAACACAAAAAGTGTCATGTTAGGCCTCCCCATCCTCCTAAAAAAATGGTTCAATGTTTTAGCAAGACCTTGGCCCTGATTAGGGTTGCTTCTGATTTTAGGGTATTGCAGCAAATTTAGGATTGTTGTTAAACTTTTGTTTCATTGTCTGGTATCAGTGTACATAGGCCAGCTACTACATAACTCTATTGCAACAAATCATTGTATAAAAATAGCAAAACCCAAATAATGTGGTTACATAAGTGTGAACACCTTCTTATTATTGGTGGTGTGGTTGTGTTCAGAAGCATTTACATTTATGGGAATTGGTATACAACTGCTATTCTTATTAACCCCATATAAAGTTATTCTTGGCTGATTTTTTAATATGACAAAAAACTGGCAGAGGGATGTGTAGACTTTTTATTGCCACAGAATATATATATATATATATATATATATATATATATATATTATACATTTAGACTGTAAGCCCACAAGGGCAGGGCTATCTACTACTATATTTCAGTATGACTGTATTTGTGTTTTTCTGTCATATTTCACTCATAATGCTCATGTAACATGTAAATTAGTTGTTTTACCCTGTTTGTAAGATGATAGCTTGGGAAGATGATAGCTTTTTATAAATAAATTATAATAAAAATAATAATGCATACAGTGGCTATAGAAAGTCTCTCTCTCTCTGTCTCTTCCTCTCTCTCTCTCTCTTCCTCTCTCTCTCTCTCTCTCTCTCTCTCTCTATATATATATATATATATATATATATATATATATATACCAATAAAAGGTATTAAATCTATAAAAAAAAATAATATTTATATGATATATATCTCAATCATAATTTTAATCAGAAGTAGTATTTACTAAGCGTAAAATAATATATATACATACACACACGCATACACATACACTGCATATATATGTGAACTGGCTCATTAAAAAATAATGGGCAGCATTTTCTTTTGCATTGTGACTGTGTTACCCAACGCAACGCAAGTGGGGAGGTATGAATATAGAGTGTATATATTCTGTAAAATATATATGCATACATAATGGTTTGTCCAGGTAAAAAAAAGCAATACTCACCTTTTGTCCATCACAGCTGCACTTTCCTGACCTACTGTTGTGAAACTCACCATAAGTTGCGAATGGGCGCTCAATCGGTCCACGCCGGTCCAAGATGGCGGCTGTTGTCATCATTTATGCTCATGCAGTGTACTTCCACTATTCATTGCAATGTGAGGGGGGGGGGGTGCCGAAGCTGTCCCTGTCTGGGCCAAAATCTCTCCATTGTAATAAATAGAGTGGGCGAGTGGGTGTAAACTAGTCAGACCATAGGTGCCTTCTTGGACTGTAGAGGACCAACTGGGGGGGGGGGGTCGATTTTGTTTTCCTAAACAAACCCTTTAATAAGATAAAGTGTGTAGAAATTCTCCAGCATATCGGAGAGCACCTCAGGGCCAGCAAACTCTACAAAGACACATTTTTTAATCCCTTATATCTGAGGTGTAGGTTTTCCAATGAGGTGAAGGAATTAGGAAATAACCCTCACAGAGAGGGGCGTAACTTGGTAGGTGCAGGGGGTGCGACAGTGCCGTGGCCCAGAAGATCAGGTGGGTCCCTTTATTGCTGTGCCTTTTAGATGAAGGAAGCACCATGTGTGTTTCATGCTTTAGTTGTCTAGCTGCATCCAATCTTTACTGTTTGAGCCGTAGAGGGGCCCCACTCAGTATACAACCCGTGCACCTGCAGGGGCCCCCCAGAACTCTGCTGAGTGAACCCCGAAAGCGGCTGGGTGTAATACAAAGCTACATGAGAAAGAAAGCTGCTTCTCTCCGTCATTTGTTCCTCTTTTTTTATGGTATTTTGTTTTATCAAAATGCATTTGATTAGGGCCCCTAGACATAACTTTGCATGGGGCCCCACAAATGATAAGCCTGCTCTGGCCCCATTTAATGTTCGCAAGAGGGCCCCAGCAGATTTAGTTATACCACTGCTCACAGAGGGTATTTAGTACAGTGTGGTTAAACCGGACCTTCACCATGATTTATTGAAAAGCCCAAACCCTTAAAAATTGATTCCCCAGCATCGAAAGTTAATATATTTTACGTTTTTAGTCACTTACTTATTATTTTTTCCCCCATTGGGCTGCAACTCTGTTCAGGACTTTAGGATAGGGGCGCCGCCATCTTTCCTCAGAAGCATCACACTTACTGAGGAGAGGAGAGCGGGATAAAGTGCCGGGGGTGGGTTATAGCTGTGCTGTGCTCAGACAGAGCAGAGCTGGGGTCAGGAAATGGTCAGCAATCCCAGAATGCAGAGCAGCACAGTCAGAAGGCACTTCCTGTTTGCAGGCTGCCCGATGTCCCATGAGCAGCCATCTTGGATGTTTAAAGGCTCATAACATGCAGTAGATGCAGGTAGGATGATTTTTTATGTGAGCAATCTGTATATACAGGGTGTGGGAAACATATTAGATGCTTTTATTCAGGGTGAAGGTCCGCTTTAACTCTCTGATGTGGTGAAAATGACCCAAGAGTCTATTTTATAGAGGCTAGAAATAGATTATTATTATGAATTTCAACTCTTCGCTTTAGCTAGACTCCATGTGTGTTAGGCCTAGAGGAAGGCCTAACACACAGATAGGCTCATATATATGACCTAATAAACAGCTCATATATGGTATATCCATCCAAACAGATTAGGGGTAAAACTGGAAGAGAAGAACTGTCCCTGTATATAATCAGGATTCTCATCAAAATGTGGAGAGCCCCTCTCTCGCCTTATTATTCAGTAAGAATTGGAGAGCTTCTCTACTGCATTATATCTGTATCTTCTGCACATGTTTGGATTAGGGGTCAGTAAGAAAATTGCCGAAAAGCTTTTCCAATTCTACATTTTTATTTATTACAAATACTTAACAACCCCACATTTTACATATTCATTTTTTGTCTCTTTTACATTGTGTGATATTCATGAGCCTGCTTATTTTGTATTTAACTATCATTAATTCAATGATAAACAAAACTGATATCATGTTGGTTCTTTCTGTTATATTAAAAATATATATAATGCTTCAGAAAGCATGAAATACAATAAACGTTGCCATTCTTTTGTCTACACTGTGTGGGGAAAATAAAGTTGTTTTGCTTCTGAACAGATAAAATCCTGCAGGCTTCGGGCCTACTAAAAAAGGAACACGAGCCTCGTCCATCACTGTGAGAGAACAAGGCTTAGAATATATATAAAAAAGGTCTAAACAACAAAGACTATTCTGCAATTTCACTATTCAATCATTGATATTATATGGTATATCGGAGGATTGTGCGGCATTTGATTAGGAAGCCATGCGCAAACGTTCTAGTGTAGAAAACAATTTTAATGTATTAAAAGGAGTAAACAAAAAAGGTCTAATCTGCTGATAAATAAGCTGCCATTTATTTTGCTCTTGCTTAGGTGTCTCTTTCATTGCCATGACGCTGCTGCTAAAGATTAAGCTTCAGCAAAAGCCATTGCTCTCAGATGTTGTCAGGGAACGCGTTTATGGCCACATTGTTTCTCTTGCTGGAGCCAGTGGCTAAATATTAGTGCAGGAAATCAGCGCCATAAAAGCTACCATCTTATTTTTTATATTTCTAGCTACTCAACAATGTCATCTATAAGTGTGTTGCCAGTGACACCCCAAAGATGCCTGCACTGATTTCGCTTTTGCGGGTTAAAACATTTGCACACATCAGTGGATTTCAAAAAGCAATATTGCCACCCTCCCCTATTAAAGTAGAAATGTACTATTGCATTTTAATTCTTTGGCCTTTCAGTAAAAGACAGAGATACGTACGTATACCATAGCGTTCGCAATATAAGACGCACCTGAACATAAGACGCACCCAGGACTTGGAGGAGGAACATATTCTGAACCAAATGTTGTGCTAAAGCACCATCTCCTCAAGAACCAAATAAATGACAAGATGCAGAGTTTCCAAATTGCTTCCCTATCCCCCCCATTTAAGGCAGTGTGGCTTTGCCCCTCCTATTCCCCATTATAGGCAGTGTGGAATTCCCGCTCCCAATCCCCATTATAGGCAGTGTGGCATTCTCCCCTTCTCATTCTCCATAGACAGTGTGGCATTCCCCCTCCCATTCATAGGCAGTGTGGCATTCTCCCCCTCCCATTTCTTTTTATATGCAGTGTGGCATTATTCTCCCCCTCTCATTCCCTATTAGAGACAGTGTGGCATTCCCCCTCCCAATCCCCATTATAGGCAGTGTGGCATTCTCCCCTTCTCATTCTCCATAGACAGTGTGACATCCCCCCTCCCATTTATAGGCAGTGTGGCATTCTCCCCCTCCCATTTCTTTTTATATGCAGTGCGGCATTATTCTTCCCCTCTCATTCCCTATTAGAGACAGTGTGGCATTCCCTCTCCCATTCCCTATTAAAGGCAGTGTAGAATTCTCCCTTCTACCATTCCTCATTATAAGCAGTGTGGTTTTTCCCCCTCCATTCCCCATTACAAACTGTGTGGTATTGCATCCTCCCATTCCCCATTATAGACAGTGTGGCATTCTCCCCTTCTCATTCTCCATAGACAGTGTGGCATCCCCCCTCCCATTTATAGGCAGTGTGGCATTCTCCCCCTCCCATTTCTTTTTATATGCAGTGCGGCATTATTCTTCCCCTCTCATTCCCTATTAGAGACAGTGTGGCATTCCCTCTCCCATTCCCTATTAAAGGCAGTGTGGCCTATATCCGGATCAGGTAAGGCACCCATGTCAGCAGGGGACAAAAGGTGAGTATAAAGCGTTTTTTCCCTGGATGATTACTTTAGCATAAGGTTATAAATATTATACTATATTATAATATACAAATTAATTCCCTTTTATTTCTGCTTAACTATAAATTAACACACCGCTACAAAAGGTGCAAAAATGCTCAGACGGAGCCATGATTCATGGCTGCATGCACATACTGGGCAAGCACACAGGAGAAACGCAAATTGTCTCTTTTTGCGGCCAATTTGCACCTTCCACAAGGAAAATCTGCTGCTTTGAAGCGCATATGGCCCTGCCCCATGCACATTTGGCTGGCTAAGCGCTTAAACCGGACCTTCACCATGATTTATTGAAAAGCCGAACCCTTAAAAAACGATTCTCCAGCATCTAAAATTAATTATAAAATCTAAATTTCTAAATTATCTAAGAGGCCGATTCATTAATAGCGCCAGGTAGCGACAGATGAGCGACTGTAGCGTGATTTTTTCAGCACCAGCCAGTATTCGCTGTGCTTGGCCGGCATTAGCTTGATGACAGCGACTCAGTCGGTGTGCGGTAATGTTGAATACGGGCTGGGGGGTCGCTGTTTCACAGGTCCAGCGTTGTATGTGAGCGCCTGACAACGAATGGTCAGAGCGAACGGCTAGCTTCATATTCATCAACAAATCACGCTCCGAATGTGCTGTCGCTGTCCATTCCTTGTTTAAACCCCAGAGCGCTGGCGGCGATGTGTATTAACTACACAGTTTTAACCCCTAAACAACCATATTTTTTGAATGTAACATTATACATGTTTTTAGAATCATTTTGTAATATGAATACATTAATCTCAGACCTGTTAGATCAATTCTGCACATATTTTTTTTATTTTTTTTTTTACTTAAAAATAAATCCTAACATTGCAGAAGTGTTCTCCGATTTTTTGACATTAAAAAAAAAAAAAAAATTAATACCAATTAATTATGAATAATTATAGATTGCTCCATTGAAATGCATTGGACATCGCCAGGGAGCGACAGCTCATACCTGGCGCTGTGAGGGAATTGGCAGCGGCGCTGTTCGGTCCAGGCGGCTTCATGATGAATGCCGCGCTAGCCGTCGCTCTCGCCGGCGCTAGCCTCATTTTGCTTGATAAATGCGTCATTGTGACCGCCGCCGGGCGTACTTGAGTCGGTAGTCGCCGTTAGCTGCCGCTACCTGGCGCTCGTCAGACACTACCTGGCGCTATCGCTTGATGAATAAGGGCCAAAATTATATTTTACGTTTTTAGTCACTTACTTATTATTCTTTCCCCCACTGGGCTGCAACTCTGTTCAGGACTTTAGGATACGGGCTCCGCCATCTTGACTCAGAAGCATCACACTTACTGAGGAGAGGAGAGTGGGATAAGTACAGGGGGGGTTATAGACTCTTATTCAGGGTGAAGGTCCGCTTTAACTGCTCCTGATGGTCCCCCAGGTTTCCCCCCTTTCCTTTACTGTTTCTTCTTAGTGATTTGATCTCTCCAGCTTCTGTGTTTTTTGTGAATCTCTATTCGCCATTTCAGAGTGTTTTCTCTGGAGAACCTGTGTTCTCCATTTTTTGGGGGGGATATTTTTATTCCAGTTAACCCTTAACTTTTTTTGCCCAATGTTTGGTCCCAGATGTTCTCTTTAACAGTCCCTCCCCTGTTTGGTTTGCATATTATTGACTAATAATTTAACTATATATATTTTTTTGTTTTTGCTAAACTTTGGGGCACAATATCCACATTTTTATTGTTTTGGCCTTAATTTTTGTCAACTTTTCATAATTTTTGGTCTTATTTTGGACAACTTTTCATAATTTTATTTTGAAATAAAAACAAAATAAGCGTTAAATTCCTAAACAAAACTCGTGTCAGCTGGGACAGCACATGGCTGCCTCATGTCAGTAAGTAAGATGTCTGCTGAAATGGCTTAGGCAGACCTTTTTATGGGGATCAGAGAGTTTTAAAAGGCCCCATAATGCTAACCTGGGAAACAGAGCTGAGAAACAGAACTGCATTGAGAAACAGGCGTCCCTGAACTGCAGTAGGTAGGGAGTGTCCAAATTTCCTGAAAGTGTGGGATCAAGTGAGAAGTCACAGGACTGCCATAAGGGCTGGCAGCCAGGGACCTTCTGAGCATTTAAACCCTATACAGGATCCTTGCCTGTTAAGGAAGAAAAGGAAGCAACCAAAAGGGAGAGAGTAGGATTCACTAGGCACTGCAGGACACTAGCTATGCTAATAGAAGTCTATGGCTGCTGCTGGGCACATGACCAAGCTCTGATTGGCTGCTGGCCATCCAAGTTTCTGGCCGTGTGCCAACAGCCATGTGACTGCAGCAGCCAATCAGAGGGATGGATTTATCAAGAGGACAGAAAAATAAGGTAAGATTTCTCCCCTTCTGCACTATTAATACACGGGGAAGCATCCACAATCGGGAAAAGTGGGTGTTGTATACGGTTTTAAGCTGTCCCACTTTGAGGTTTTTGAATAAGGGTCAGTTTATGCTAGTCACCCATAGAAAAGGGTTTTCCCAGAGAAGAGGTATTTTTCCTCTTGCCTAGGGAGGTCATATATAGCTTGATTGTGAGAACCACAATCGTTTCCAAAAGTCATGCTAATTCTGAAATCCAACATGTTTGTGTCCATTTAGGCAACTGGTAAAAAAAGTATGTTACTAAAATGTGTTTGAATGCTATTCAAACAGAGCTCCCCTAAGGGCAGCAGGTTAAACAGTTTATTAGGTGACACTTGAGCCCGGGCCTGGTTAGCACATATGCTGTGACAAAGAGAACATATGGACACTCACTAACAAGGCAGTATCATTTTACTGGGTTACACGCGCCGACAATGACCATCCTGTTCTGAAGTGAAAGCGCATTTTAGGTCATAGGCTGACTGCTGTGGAGCTGCACAAACAGTAAGGATCTGATTTAGCAAGTTTGATGCACTGACTTGAATTTGGCTTCTGTGAAAGTTTGCCCTAGAGCATCCATGTCCCCATAAACGCACTCCCTTCCTCAATCCCAGGGTACATGTCTGGCTTTGCACGTCCTGTCCACCCTGCAGACTTGAAAGTGAAACCGGACTTGAATTAGGACACACATCAGAAGAATTGGATTAAATGTGCCAATAAATCTCCTTTTACCTCTTGATTATGCCCAAACCTCCTAAATGTATATAGCTATACCAGTTCCTGGTAGTTTTCCAGGAACTTTGGGCGAAGAAATGAAAATAAATTTATTTTCATGGCTCCGCCTAGTGGGGAGGATCTTTGGAGAAATTTCATTTTGTGGTATGTACTATGCAAATACTTGCTACGTTACAGAATAGAGTAACCTTTTATGGGTGTTTTCATGAATACTCTTAAAAGCCCTCAGGGCCATTCTATACCCAGGAGGAATACATGGCCAGCTCCTGTGCAATCTCCCCCCCCCTTCCCCCGCTGTGGTGGAGAGCATGGACTGCTTGAAGAGGCTGTCATTGTTTTGGGAACTATGTAAGAGGCCTGGAGACAGGTTGGATGATATCAGGGACTGGTCATGTGGTAGAGAATGTCAGGGTGTCATGCCCAGGTGAACTAAATAGCAAGACAATTAGGAAGGTTCAGGAATCAGGACAAAGATGGGGGATTGCGGAGAGGAAAAAAAACATAAAGATACAAGACAATACAACCCATCCATGGCAACGGAGAGGCAAGCTGCCAACCACCTGGGCAGGACGTAGGAGATCAGTACTTGCCGAATAGCCCCTAACATACTGACATCTTCAGTAGCACCCAGAATGGATGGGAGTACACAAGGCTCCCGGTAGACCTGTGGTGGTAGTAGACTTGGGAAGGGAAAACACAGGGTAGGTCAGACAAAGTGAGACCTAGGGGGTCCTAGCACAGACAATGGAAGGTTTGGTCTCCAGAGCTGACAATGGAGGATCTGGGAAATAGTGCATATAATTGTCAGCTCTGGGGACCAAACCTTCCTAAGACCCCGTAGGTCTCACTTTGTCTGGTCTACCCTGTGTTTCCCCTTCCCAAGTGCAGGCAATGGAGGGTTTGGGCCCCAGTGCAGGCAATGGAGAGTTTGGGCCCCAGTGCAGACAATGGAGGGTCTGGACCCTATTGCAGACAATGGAAGGTTTGGGCCCTGGTGCAGGCAATGGAGGATCTGGGCCCTAGTGCTGACTAGGAGGGTTTTATGCCCCAGAGCAAACAATGGAGGGTCGTGGGCTCAACACAGACAACAGCAGGGACAAAGGAGGGCAGTGGGCCGAGCACAGAAAAATGCACGGACATTGGAAGGCCACGGGACAAGCACACACAACAGCATGGAAAATGGAGGGCCATGGCTAAGTAGGGACAAAGAACGACATGAGCCCTAATACCAAACAAGAAGGGGCGTGAGCCCCAATACAGGATAAATAGGTAGATACAATTCACAGAGGCTTGGAGAGCACAGATGCCTTGATCCAACATGAGGGTGGGATCAGACACATACATTAATAGGAAAGTTAAAGGGGATGATAAATCCCAGCTGAGGGAGAACACACAAATAAAGCACATACACACATGCACAATGGAAAGTGGCTTAGTGGTTAGATCAGTGGACTGGGTGCAATGATAGATGGCACATTGCCGGATCACAACCCCTTCCATGACAGTCCTGATACAGAGACTGGACACACGGTGGAGGACGGTGGAACTTAGGGCCCCACTTTTAATGTTGCCCAGGGCCATGTTTGTCTAAAACCAGGTCTGAGAGAAAAGAAGAGCAAAAAGCTCTTAGGATTTTTTTTTCTCATAAGTAACCCCTCATTTCTAACTAGCATGAATTACATTGAGTTTCCAGGCAAGGGTTAAAGAAGGGGCATTCCAGGCAAAGGGTTAAATTATTGTGCTTTCTGCTCTCCCTGCATTAGCTTTCAGGAGATGGATCTTTCATCCTGCCTGCTTTATACTTCCTAATAGCTCCAAGTGAACTCTATCCATTATGCAGGGCCTTCTCAGCAGCAGATGATGACTCATCCGTGTTTGTTTCAATAGGAGGGTCCCCTCCAAAGTCAATTTTGGGGACCGTGAAAAACAAGTCAGCAAAAGGTAGCTGTAGGGTTTATCACGGAATTCTTAGTGCTAGTGAATGCAAGATGCTGCCCCTGACAGCCAGCCTGGGGCAACTAGAAGGCTTATTTAACCCTTTGCCTGGTATGTCCCTTTAATATAAGACCTTTTTGGTACTTAGACTCCTTTATATCACTTAACTCTATCAGCTTTACTAGCTGTTCCTCTGCTCTATCCTCCGCTTGGGAAGTCCTTGGGACGGGCGTCATCCTGGGAGTATCATGGAAGCCATGTACTCATGAGGGGTAACAGTCCTGGTGGGAAAGGCTGGTATGGTTATAGCAGAGACTGCTGTGCAGGGTGTTTGTATTTATACCCTCGTTCTATACATGTCGCCCTTTTCTGCAGGTTGAGCAGAAAGCTGGTTATTTACATTTCAAACCCTGTTCAGACAAACAATGCTTCCTAGTTAAGTGGCTGCATGTGCTGCGGCTTATTGCCAGTCCAGGGGCCTTATTTACCTAGAGGCCTTGTCTCTGCCAATTAGCATTAGCATTACAAAGTGTGTGATTTCCCTTCACAAACTGCTTCATTTAGGACAATCATATGTTTGCTGGGCGGCCTATTGTTTACTAAAAGCACTTGGAAGAGCCAAAGGACTCTATTTTCTAGAAGCTTGTCAGTCAGGAACTTTATGGATGAATACTGCAACCTGTGATGGTAATGCTTAGAGCTCTTACTGCAAATCTGTCACCAGGAGGCTTCAGGTCATGCGGCAACAGGTAGGCCTCGCATTAGAATCAATAGGCCGGATTGACTGTCTCCAGAAAATGTTGAACATTTATGCAGATATAATGGGATTTATATATTTTGCAAGAAAGTTAAAGCGGAACAAAACCAAGGAATTTGAATTTCCCAGGTTTTGGGATGCCCCTCTGTGGGAAACCCCCCAGAATGACACTTTTGACTCACCTCTTCCTGGTTCCAATGGCACATTCGCAGACCCTTATCCAATGAGAACTGTCTGCCGTGACTGTCATATGGCAAATGGCTCCTACCCCAGCCTATCTGCACTCCCCATTCACAACAATGAGAGCCATTTTCTGAATGACGTAGTCATGACAGAATGCTCTTATTGAAAGAAAACGCACGCATGCGCCGTTGGAGTGGGCAAAGGTGAGTATGGGGGGTTTCACACAGTGAAAATGCCCAAGAGGATCTTTTAGATCTGGCTTTGTTCCACTTTAAGGAAACATAGTGGCAGTACATTGGGATGTTTATAAATGTGCTGTTTTTTATAAAGGGTCAGATATGGTGATGGAGACAGGTCAGTTTGCCAATCCCTGAAAGCTGCTCGGGGACTGGCCTGTACTCAAGTGCAACTGTCTGTCAAGTCAACGCCATGCAAAGCAGAGCCCCGCCCCCCCTCCCCGCGGGCAGCATCAGAGGAGGATTGTGCGGATTGGTGGGCTTGGGAGGGACATCCTCTTTAAGAATAAGGAATGGGATCATTTACACAGAATGTAAGCAGTTGCACAATATGTCAGTCCATAATATTTTCAGCACATACAGATCACTGGTGATAGAAGCTTCTAGATGGGTACATTCCTTTCCTCCAGTCAGTAAAATGTGTTCCTACAAGATCCACCATCAACAAGCTGGCAGAAAATACAAGTGTACATTGGGGATGTTAATTCTGGAATAAAGGACAAAAGTAAACTGACCATATTTTAGTGGAACACAGTTAAAGTGGACCAAAACCCACTGAACTTGTGAAATACATCTGGCCCAAACCCCTGCCGATATTCCCTTCTTAGGGTGAAGGACTAGAAATGGATATTTTTGCTTTACAATCCACCCTGGAACTATTTTCTTTTGCTGTCCCTCTCTGTAAGATGGCTGGGGATCAGTCATTGTATAGATGTGGCAATGGCATCAGTGCTACACACAACAGCGGCAATGAATTGAGGAGGCGGAGCTTTACAGCTGAAGCAGACGCCATTAACTAGGGTTAGAGTGAAGCAGGAGCAGTGAAAACTGGCAAAAGGTATCTTCATGGGGGGAGCAGTTCAGGGGATGCTAGCTAAAAATATGGGGTTTGGTCTGCTTTAAACTGACTCCTTTACATAATAATTGGTATAGGGGTGTGGTTTGTTAGCGGACTTTTGAGAAACAGACATCCACAGAATTTTATGCTACTCCTTTATATGTAAGTAGGTGTAGCTAAGCTTATGAACACCCACTTAAAGCGGACCTTCACTCTGAATAAGAGTCTATCTTATATGTTTCCCACACCCTGTACATACAGATTGTCCACATTAAAAATCATCCTACCTGCATCTACTGCATGTTATGAGCCTTTAAAGTGGACCAACACCCAGGGGTGATCGGCCCGGGAATCTATAAGATTCCCGGGCCGATCACCTCCCTGACCGCGGGACATCCGAGATCGGGATGTCCCGCGGTGAGGGACCCCCCCCAAAAGCCCCAAAAAACTCACCTGATCGACGGCGGCAGCGGCGTTTGTGAATGGCCGGCGCGGGCGCGCGCACTGTCAAAGGGGCGCGCGGGAGGCGGCGGCGGACGCGCTGTCTTGTCCGCAGCTGTCATCCGCTTGTCCGTGGCTACGTGGGAGCGTGGTGAGGTGAGTTTTGGGGGGTTTCTGGGGGGTTTTACACAGCGGGGCACCCCTAATCGGTGGACCAAAACCCAGGATAGTCAAAATCCTGGGTGTTGGTCCACTTTAAACATCCAAGATGGCAGCTTATGGAAGCCGCCATCTTATCAGGCAGCCTGCAAACAGGAAGTGCCTTCTGACTGTGCTGCTCTGCATTCTGAGACTGATGACCTTTACCTGACCCCAGCTCTGCTCTGTCTGAGCAAAGCACAGCTATAACCCGCCCCCCTGTACCTGATCCCACTCTCCTCTCCTCATTAAGTGTGATGCTTCTGAGTCAAGATGGCGGCGCCCGTATCCTAAATTCCTGAACAGAGTTGCAGCCCAGTGGGGGAAAGAATAATAAGTTAGTGACTAAAACGTAAAATATATTAATTTTAGATGCTGGGGAACCGTTTTTTAAGAGTTTGGGCTTTTCATTAAATCACGCTGAAGGTCCAGTTTAAATGACAACTTGGATATATCTGGTGTGTAAAGGATGTTGGTAAATTAGCTAAAGCTCAAACAGTCCATACGTTATACTACAGCTGTTCAGCCAATGAGCCTTAGCAGGGCCCTGTTTTAAATTGACCTGATGTCCTGTATTCAGTGGGACGTTCTTTTTCCTAACCTCAGGACAAGTGTCCCCATAGTTTTAATGGCGACAGTGAGAAAAAATGCGTCAAAGTGGGACATTTGGTCAATTTAGCCACTATGCAGACACTGAAACATGTTGGCCTATAGAGATAAACTTGCAATTGTGCACCAATGCAAGCTGATATTGAAAGCCATCCTATACCGATATGTTAAAGGGGGCCAAAACCCCCCAAAGCCACTCATTCTATTTTGCTCCCCCACCCCAAGTATATAACCGTTTGGGTGTTTTCTGTCCTCAATGCTGCTTGGTATTCCTGTTATAGTGAGTTTAACTTTCATTTTCCCCAGGCATGCCATTGTATGCCGTTGGTTTCTAACAGGATACCATTGTTCTAAACTAGCTGTTTAAGACCCCCTCCTCCTCCCTCCTTACAATCTCATGCTGAGAGCAATAAGTGGCTATTGAATATAGTGCTAGAAGGAAGATAAGAGCCAAAAGAAGATTTTTTTACCTTAATTTTCCCCCAATTTTATATTGAAGCCATAATTGTTGGTATTTTTTATCCAATTCATTACCAGGACACTAAGGGGAGTTGATATATGGGTTTGGGGGGAAATGTAACCTTCCATAGAACCTTTCATTTATGTATCTACATTTCCCAGTGGGCTCAATTCTGAATGGCTTTTGTTGGTCATCTGATTAGCTGTCATTTGGTGCTATACATCATAAATGAGGAAGTAAAGGGCCACTTTAAGAACAGACATTTTGACTTGCAGCAACATTCAGTGCACACCTATGGAAAGATAACTACACAAAAAAGAAAATTAGTGGACACACCCGGGGGGATGCTAATGTCCACAGATTGGTGCTAAATGGAACAGAATGGTGCCCTTCCTAATTCAGGCCCATAGTTACCTAAAAGTGTACCTCACCAGTGCAAAAGCAAAAAGTCAAAATGGCAGTCACTCAATCAATCTATGAAGAGGCTACATGGAGGTGCAGTGGAGTAGGGCAATTACAACAAATAAATGTTGAGGCTGATTCACTACTAGTATTGCCATGTGAGCGTCTGTATTGCGGCGATTAGAGCGACAACTAGTAGATGCTGTAAGCGGGTGTCGGGTGCTGTAACCTAGCATAGCGGTTGCTGTAGTATCCTGAACCGGCATTGATGAATGTGACGAGTGGTGGGCGCTGTAGAAGCGCTGTCCCTGATTCACTGCAGAGCCAATGTAGAACGCTCGGTGGTGTCCTAAGGTCAAAGCACCAAGACTACACCACATATAACAAGAGGACAACACTGTAGAGAGCGATACATAGCGCCAGCTAAGTGCGTCCGGCACTCGACGTTCCACGCCATACTTAACAAAAAACTTCACACACAGCATCAGCGCTCTAAAGCTGGGCGCTGTAGCATAGAACGCCAGGCACTGTGTGATCAAAGTTTGTTTCTAAACACATATACACCTGTAATAAAGCAATAACACATGAAATTGTTTTAACACTGTGACAATGACACTTTAGTGCCAGACCTGCACATAAAATTCTACATAACAATATAAAAAAAAATGTATAAAAGTGTTTGTTTGCAGCCAGGAGAGGTCACATAATGAATTGAGCGAAAAAAAAAATTGCCCAACACGCTGTTTAAACACAAACAAATGAAAGTCCATTGAAATGTATGGCAGAGCGACACTGAGCGAAAGGTAATACATGGCGCTCCTGAACCTAAAATGCCGGTGCTATACACTGAACCGTCTGTGGTAATACATGTGACGCTACATGACTCTGTTAGAGGCACTCACCAGATTAAGGTGGACCAACTCCCAGCTGGATCGGCCCGGGAATCTTAAGATTCCCGTGCCAATCCAATCCCTCCCCGCGGGGCATCCAAAATCGGGATACCCCACTGTGTGAAACCCCCAGGACGCTCGCTAACCTTACCTGAATCCCGGTCCAACAGCGTATGCGCGCATCTCGTGCTTCTCTCTAGCAGGGAAGGTACCTGCGCCGGCCATTTGTGATGGCGCGCTCCTTGTTGGAGGGAAGCGTGAGGTGCGGGCGCCAGCGTGCTCGGAGCCGCTGAGCTTTGACGTGCATAGATCAGCGGCTCCGAGCGCGCTGATTGGACAAGCGGCTGCGCATGCGCCGTAGGAGCGGGGTGAGGTGAGTTGATCTGGGCGTTTTGGGGGGTCTCACATAGCGGGGCCAAAACCCAGGATAGTCAAAATCCTGGGTGTTGGTCCACTTTAACTTTCTTAAATGTGGTTTCACATACAGCGGCCAACGTTCACACATGCTACGTGCCGCTAGGTAGCATTACCTGGCGCTAGCGTTTCTTAAATAACCCCCAAAAAGAAATATGAGTTTTGGAAAGTGTCGTGCTTAAAAAAACTGAAATAAAATTGTTGTCTTGAGTTGGTTTCCATTGCCATTTGGGGAAACATTGTGTTGTGTGTGTATCACAAAAGATCCGCTTTTGCTCATGGCTTTTATTTATGCAGAAGATGCCAAATGCCGGGCGGTGGCCCTGAGATTACCACGGGGGGCACAGAGCTCGATGTCTGAGTCTTTGTTTATTTTCCAGCCTTCAGAATGGGAAGTCACTGTGTGGTTTGGCAAATGTTGCATTGTCCCCGGCCTTTGTGGAGCTTGTTTGTGTCTGGCATCTTTTTGCTGAAGACCCGGGCAGAGTGTAAAAGAAGTTTATCTAGAGCAGCTCCACTTTGTAAAACAGTTGGAGTGGACTTGCAGCTTGCGTGAGTGTGCATGTTAACTAGTGGGAAGCCGGGCTTATTCTTTGTGAAAGGGGAGCAGCAGATTGCCTTGCAAGGCCAATGCTAAAAAGACAGCTGAATTTAACACCATCTGGAAGAAAAGGTCTCTTCACGACTTTCTCACACCGTCAGACAAAACTAGTCTCTCTTGTTCTGGGCTCTTGTCTATGCGGCCATACAATACCGAGTCATTATACTTTTGCTGAGAGAAAATATGAGAACACAATATGTGTAACCAGTGAATGACCAAGTTCCATTGTGCCTGCTTAAGTCGATTGAAATCTACGTCTAGAGCCATGAATGGTGGCATTGTCTCCCTCACCAGGGCTATACTAAATGTCAGGCCGGGGTAAAGAAAATCTTCAAGCCTGCAAATAACATACCAGATCTCAATTATAATATTTTCCCACACTAGAACTAATATCATTGCAGGGCCCGACAATGCTGGAAATAACCCACAGAAATAGGGGACAAAGCCTGGAGGGCCAAAATAATGCCCGTGCTTGACAGTCACCGCCGCTAACATGTAAATATTTCCATTCAAGCAAAGTCTTCGACATGAGAAGATTAAGAATGTATTTTAGTATTAATCATGGCGACACAGATTCGATCACAGGAAAATGGATACAATTAATGGCATTAAACACGTGCAATAAAAAGACATTCACAGACCATAGCACTGATCTGCAAAAAAATATTATTCACCCAAAACAGTATATAATATGTAACACATGGTAAGGCAAGTCTATATGACTCTAACTTTATTTTTATGTATGCTATTTATTTTTTTACTCCACAGTGTCATTTTCTACATAAATCCTAATAAACAATATTGCCAAATCTTTAACATACTATGCATAAATTAACAAGAGATAAACATAAAGAAAATAAATTAATGAATGTATTTTTGTACTGCCGAAATGTACTAACAGCAACTGAAGTGTCAGCTTATCTGGACACAGTAGCTGTGTGGCTGATTATTAGAATAACAGACATTTAGACAAATAGACAGAACGATAGACAGATAGATAGAGCCATATACAGAAAAATACACAGAAATATACAGATGAAACAAAGGGCAATGGAAAGATAGACAGGTGACAGCTATACAGACATAGATAGTAGATAAGTGTTGATTCAGCACCTGGTGAGAAACCTCACGTCACATTCACTTCCATTGTCTACCTTGCGAGTGATTCAGCAACCGGAAGTAAATTTTTACCTGGTGCTGAATCAGTCCCAAGGAAGACAATGGCAAAGAAAGTGAATGGCAGTTTTCTCCTCCTAAAAAGTAGTAGAGTTTTCTCACCTGATGCTGAATCGACCCGATAGATGCATAGCTAGATAGATAGATAGAATACAGGTGAATGCAATGAATAGAATATCAAGATAAATAATGGATGATAGATACATAAAGAGATAGATAGAAGATAATATATATATATATATATATATATATATATATATATATATATTAGATAGATAGATTGGAACAAAGATAGACATTTATGGAGAAGGATAGTAGATAGATAGGTAGATACAATATGATACAATACTGGTTTATGCAATAAAGATAATATCTAGACTAATAAAAGATAGATAGATAGATAGATAGATAGATAGATACATACATACATACATAAATGATAGAGATAGCGATACTGAAAGATAGCATATCTAGGTGGCCAACAATAGATAGATATATAGATAGAAGATAGGTGCATAGAAAAATAAAGAGAAACCAAACAGAAAAGTTTGGGGATGGATAAATATCTGGCCAATAGATGATATGTACAAATACAGAGAGAGAAAGAGAGAGAGGGGTAAATTGGCAGAAACAAAGACAAAAAAGATAGAGATGGATCAATGATAGACATATAGATAGATAGATAGATAGATAGATAGATAGATAGATAGACTATTTACAGTAAAATATATAGATGTTAATCCTGAACATACTAGTAGTTAGGGCATATAATAATAGCTATTAGAAATGGAAACTTGTGGGTAAAACATTCTTTGCGTTTACAACTCCCTGATCTTCAGATTGCTGGAGCCTGCAGGTTTATTTTTACCTGTGACGATGAAACAAATATTTATTGCACATCAAATAAGCCCATATCCTCAATGTGAGAGCAAGGTGTTTCAGAGCTAGGCAATAATATTTTCACAGATCTCAGATACAGCAGATACACATTCTTCACTCAGGTCTGCTTCCGGCTCGTGGCACCTTGTGAATGCCGGTATTAACTGTCAGTATTTGTTGTTGCCTAGGGATATGTCAGTGGGTTATGTCACAAAGCATCCGCCTCCTGTTCTGCCCTGCGTGTAACTGAGAAGAGGTTTAGAGGAGCCGGGGGTTTGGGAGTTGTGCATACAATGCGGGAACACAATGTGTGCATGAAATCTAATACAGCAGTTGGCATGAAGCACACAAATGTAGGCAGGACCTCATCTCCCTCCTGTTTCCTGAGCAGCAATGCCTGTCTGTAAATCCTTTTAGAATATGTTTTGCTTATTCACTGAAAATCATCAAGAAAAAATGGGTAGCCTGAATGAACAACGAATAAAAAGAACACAAACTCTAATGGTTAGTGATGCTGGAGTTTGGCAAAATGTGAAATTTGGACAGCTCTGTTTTGCAATAAAAAAAAAAACTTTCAAGCTATTAATTCAAAGTTCCCATTATTAACTAAAGCATTCATAGTAAGAAAAGAATAGAAAAGCCCCCCCTCCCCAATCTATAGTAAAATATCTATATGGAATCCCAAAGTTCCCTTTCAACAGAGCAATATATTTTAATGTGAAAGAAGAAGGAAATGTGTATATAATGGATGTCCAACATACTGTATTTTTTATAGTTAAGAAAAAGCCCTTCTTTAATGATGATAAAATATCTGCATTTATGCTAGAGATCTCCATTAATAAAAAAAAGAAGCCACCATTTTCTCTAGTAATTTATATTCACATAATGGCAGATTTAGCAAATGTAATGTATACAGATATTTAAAAGTAATTGATTGTCCAGTCCAGGCAGAGTACGCCCCTAAGAACTGCCAAACATGCAGTGAGGCAGAGCCCCCATCACAAGAAACCTATGGCAGGCAATGTGGCAGACCCCACCTCACAAGAACCCTATGACAGGCAATGTGGCAGACCCCCCATCACAAGAACCCTATGGCAGGCAATGTGGCAGAGCCCTCCTCACAAGAACCCTATGACAGGCAATGTGGCAGACCCCCCCTCACAAGAACCCTATGACAGGCAATGTGGCAGACCCCCCCTCACAAGAACCCTATGGCAGGCAATGTGGCAGAGCCCCCCTCACAAGAACCCTATGACAGGCAATGTGGCAGACCCCCCCTCACAAGAACCCTATGACAGGCAATGTGGCAGACCCCCCCTCACAAGAACCCTATGACAGCCAATGTGGCAGAGCCCCCCTCACAAGAACCCTATGACAGGCAATGTGGCAGACCCCCCCTCACAAGAGCCCTATGACAGGCAATGTGGCAGAGCCCCTGTCATAAGAACCCTATGACAGGCAATGTGGCAGACCCTCCCTCACAAGAACCCTATGACAGGCAATGTGGCAGACCCCCCCTCACAAGAACCCTATAACAGGCAATGTGGCAGACCCCCCCTCACAAGAACCCTATGACAGGCAATGTGGCAGACCCCCCCTCACAAGAACCCTATGACAGGCAATGTGGCAGACCCTTCCTCACAAGAACCCTATGACACGCAATGCGGCAGACCCCCCTTCACAAGAACCCTATGACAGGCAATGTGGCAGACCCCCCCTCACAAGAACCCTATGACACGCAATGCGGCAGACCCCCCTTCACAAGAACCCTATGACAGGCAATGTGGCAGACCCTTCCTCACAAGAACCCTATGACACGCAATGCGGCAGACCCCCCTTCACAAGAACCCTATGACAGGCAATGTGGCAGACCCTCCCTCACAAGAACCCTATGACAGGCAATGTGGCAGACCCCCCCCTCACAAGAACCCTATGACAGGCAATGTGGCAGACCCCGCCCTCACAAGAACCCTATGACAGGCAATGTGGCAGACCCTTCCTCACAAGAACCCTATGACAGGCAATGTGGCAGACCCCCCTTCACAAGAACCCTATGACAGGCAATGTGGCAGACCCCCCCTCACAAGAACCCTATGACAGTCAATGTGGCAGACCCTCCCTCACAAGAACCCTATGACAGGCAATGTGGCAGACCCCCCCTCACAAGAACCCTATGACAGGCAATGTGGCAGACCCTCCCTCACAAGAACCCTATGACAGGCAATGTGGCAGACCCCCCCTCACAAGAACTCTATGACAGGCAATGTGGCAGACCCCCCATCACAAGAACCCTATGACAGGCAATGTGGCAGAGCCCCCCCAAGAACCCAAAAGTTGGTCCTGGGGTAGCCCAGCAGTGGTGTTTTTGTGTGTGTGGGGGCACTGTAAAGTACAGACCCCTCTCTCAAGAACCCTATAAGAGGCAATGTGGCAGAGCCCCACCCTCCAAAGAACCCCATAACAGGCAATATGTCTTGAGGGAGCCCAGCTGCAATGTGGTGTATGTGTGTGTGTGTGTAGGGGGGGGGGTTTGTAATGTACAGAGCAGAGACATTAGAGGACAGGTGGACAGGGAGCAGCAAAACAGCATGCAGAGCGTGTTGGTGAGTTTCCCTGCTCCCTGTGCATCTTCCACTGCCCCCCCTGGTATTTAAAGCACCTGATTCTGGCTTCCTCACCTCTCGGAGTGGGCGGTTGGGTTCACCATGTAATCAACTGATCGTGGGCCCCATCAAAACTGTGACTGCGACCTCTATGCCACCGACGCTGAGTCTCCATAATTGCAGGAGAAAGACGTGGGCTGGGGTTGCTTAGCTAGGGGGTGCAGTGGGGCTGGAGAGGTTCTGGGGGAGACAAGTGGAGGAGGGTGTCAGAAGGGTAATTAGTGAATTCCACAACATGTTCTCTGGATGAGGTGTCTATACCAGCCTAGTTGGCCCCAGAGCGGTGTGGCCTACCCGGAATTCCCCCTGTGCTAGATCGACCCTGGGCTGGACCCTGGGCTGGTCAGGGCACAGGCACAGTAAAAGCAGAGGGGTAAGTTCAAGGTCCTGTCAACTTTAATTCTTATTTTTGGGAAAAAAAAAACTTAGCTAGATTAGGGGCGTCTACGCCCCCCCCCCTTAGCACCTCACATATGTATGCACATTTCTATTATTAGACAGAGCTCCTTTAAGGCTGTTTTTATATCTCTCTCTCCAGTGCTTATGCTAATAATGCACTGGAAGAACAAAGCTGGTTCTCGCTCAGGTCTGGAATCGTGTAAGAAGCACATTTTCTCAGGGTATCTTAAAAGAACTCTACCCATCATTCATATACAACAAATAGAGCACCTGCAGAGGGCAGAGTTGATGTTAGCTTCCAAATGAAATCAGGGTCATTGTTTAGCTGCTAAGGTCAACCGGCTTCAGGTTTAATTGCACCTCGCTTGATAAATACGCTCCGATCTTTATTAAATAAAACAATGGTGAGGGAAAGTACTTCAAAAGAAACAGCTCATGAGGATGGTGAACATGATGACTCGGGCCATGATTTACTGAAAACCCAGATACTCACTCTCAGGCGATTTTGCAGGCAATATTTTTACTTATGATAAGCTGTGCTTTCTTTATAGTCAAAACCGAACCTGTAATTCTCTGCTTTTACCAGCACCACCACCACTTGTTATGTTACAGGTAAGAAACAGAAAGCAGCAGCCTGGAATCCTATAGAGTAGAGGTGTATCTATAGGGGGTGTGACCACACCCGGGGACCATTAAGTCCGGGGGCCCTATATTGGTTCTCCTCCATATTACTTTTCACATTTTACTCAGTTGGTATTAGTTAGAAAAAAGAAGCAACATTTACTTTTACTTTTTCAGTCTTTAGTTGCATAGCAGCATCCAAATGAGTTAAAAGACAGAAAAATGTTTACTACATGAGCCTTGACAGGACCCCGTTTAATTTTCGCACCAGGGCCCTGTCTCATTCAGTTACGCCACACATTCACACAGGAGGCCTTTCCTTAAACATTTTCACTACGTTCAATCTGTTGCTTTTGGCAACATATACAGTCTGTACACCAAGAAGAGAGATGCAAACCCTGTACACACAGAATACTGCTACCATGGCTACTGCTGAGGTGAGGGAGCTCACTGAACCTTACACATGCCCAGCTGATGTGTTCTGTGCAACTATCTGCAATCTGTTGCTATTGTACACCAAGCCTGCGCTTGCTGTAAGTTGCCAATAGCAACAGATTACATATAGTGAGAACTGCTTCCATAACATGCTAACAATAGAAAAAAATAAAAAATTCTACATCTGCTCAGCACTTTTAAGATATATTATCAAAAGTGGTTTTACTCTTTAACTAATCAGCTTGGATTGGTGCAATGGGTATTGGCCAGTGCCGACTTATTCCAATGCTAACAGTGCCGGTGAGCGCCGCTCTGTACTGCAAACTTTTAGGTGCTGCACACCGTATTTATTAATTTTTGCCATGCTGAAAAGATTGGCGCTGTATTTTTCCGGCACTGGTTAGTGTTTCATCATTATAGTTACAAGAAATGGGGACAAAGGGGACAAAATGTACAGTGCGTTTACAGGCTGCGGTTTAGTTGTTGTCCAAATTACAGATTGGTGAGAAAAATAAGCATTGAAAAATGATTTTACAAGTAAAAATATAATGTCAGTTGGTGACATCTAGGTCCTGCGTTTACATTACTGACAAGTCCCAATGCAAGTTCTGTACAAATAAATGTGTGTAATGTTATAAAACAGTTCAATACAGTTCTGACCATTATGGTCTATGGGATCTTACCTACAGCGCCACTATAAACTGCCAGTCACCACAAACTGTATGGCGCTAGTGATAAAGTAAACGCAGACTGCCAGAAACATTGAGACTGCCTTTTTGTTTGTAAATCAGGAACTGAGTGGCGCTATAATTAAGGGCTTTATTTATGATGTGTGCATTTTTTAGCACCTTTTTTGTGGCTATAGCGCCAGTTTAAGAGCGCCAACAGTCCCGTCTTATCTGGTGCTGATTACTACATTGGCCCTAGCAGTCGCTGCGTTGAAAGCTACTAATTAGCTTTGATTGTTAACAGGGCTGGATTAAGTGTGGTGGGGATCCCTGGGCACAAATCTGGGGGAGACCCCAGTTCCAGTATTTTTTCCTTTAAAATAATAGTCCAGCAGGTTCCTTGGCACCTGCCTTCTTACTGTAATGTCAGATCAAGTCCCTTGTGCCACCCTTGTGCGGGTGCGTGCTGCTCAGGGAACTCCTACACTGGGGGGTAGTGTAGTCGCCGAGCTGGTCCAGCAGAAAACAGTTCCGAGCGTTGAGCTGCCAGCGGCTGTGCTTGGTGGCTTATGTACAGTGCAGGCCCGGATTAACGTAGGGGCGGACGGAGCTGCCGCTCCAGGCCCCTACGTTAAAACAGGCCCAGCAGCCTGCAAACGCGGCCCGCATAGGCCGCCGGGGGCCCGCTACAGAGCCTAGGGCAGAGTTTTCAGATGGGGCGGGCTCAGGGCAAATATATTAGAATAATAGTTAAAAAAAAAAAAAAAAAGTTGAGCCTGCGGGGATGAACTTCAACTTCAAACTTCATTGGTGGTTCAGTCAGAACCCTCCTCTATCCCTCCCTCTCACTGAGCTATGCACATCTGAGCGATGACTTAGCTTAGCGGCTCCGAGCACGCTGGCCATCGCATCTCGCACTTCTGTCTAACAGGGAGCGTGCCTGCGCCAGCCATTCACAAATGGCCGGCGCGGGCACGTGTCCTGCTAGAGGGATAGCGGGGATGCAGCCATTGGACTGGGATTAAGGCAAGTGTAGCGGGCGACACGGGGGTATCAGACAGCGGGGCATCCCAATTTTGGATGCCCCACAGGGAGGGAATGGATTGGCTCAGGAATCTTATAGATTCCTGGCCGATCCAGCTGGGTTTTGGTCCACGTTAAGTCTTCGAGAGAGCTGGGGGTTTCATAGAGCGGGGCATCACAAATCTGTATGCCCCTGAGAAGGTACCAAAACCCAGGATAGTGAAATACCTGGGTTTTGGTCCACTTAAAGCGGAACAAAACTGCAAGATGCTGGCCACTGTTGGGTTTTGTTCTGCTTTAAGTGGACCAAAACCTAGCATAGTAAAATTTCTGGGTAGTGGACCAAAACCCAGGATTTGACTATACTAGGTTTTGGTCCTTTCCCCCAGGGCACCCCAATCAGAGATGCCAAGCGCAACTCGCCTCTTCCCAGTCCTCTGGCACGGGCGCTCGTCCAATCAGAGCGCTTGGAGCCGCTGACATCACCTCTTTGACACTCTGGGCCCCCCCAAAAGCGAGTTGATTCTTTTTTTTTTTTAGCTAAAGAACAAACTCTATGAAGATATGCAAATTTTTCAGACACTAACATGTATTCAGCTATCCTGGTAATTTAATGCACTTTGTCTTAAACAAAATTGCTTTGTGTTGCGTTTTCATTTTATATACTTCGATAAATCAAAATCTACAGCACCAGACCCGGGATGCTCTTAATCCGGCCCTGGTGCAGTGAGAGGCCGCTGATTGACAGCTCTGCACCCATCACTGCAGCATTGCTGATGGCGGCTTTGCTGCTCTAGACTCTCCGTCCTGCCCTGTGTTGGCTTTGGCTGCAGGTCCCAATGCAAGTTCTGTACAAATAAATGTGTGTAATATTAATTATAAGCATAAAACACTTCAATCCAGTTCTGCCCATTGTGCTCTATGGGATCCTGAGTTACAGTGCCTGGTTTCATCTGGCGCTGCTTCAACCAGAGCGCTCGGAGCTGCATCATTTTCGTCTCTAGTGTTATACAAGACGCTAGGTGGCGGCTGCATTGTGCTGCCATATTTTTTTTTCTTAAATCCCACACTGAGCCGCTGAGGCCCAAAAAGTGGTGGTGTGCGACGCTGACGCCCCCCATGTTGGCACTGAGTGGTATTAACTGGCACTGTCATTTGATAAATCAGGTTTCCTGTGTATTTAATAAACTGTTATTATTATTTACCAGTAATCATTATAACTGCCTGTGGTGTTAGCCATTGTGTTTTGGCTCTGCTCCCTTCCCCTGTGGGAGGTTCCTTTTTTGTACACAGTTTATGGTTCAGGAGCACACAGGCACCTTCTTTTATTGGGTGGTGCATGTTTATTATTTTCTTCGATAACCACTATGTAATAGCAAACAAGCTTTGACTGTAATAAATCACGTGCAGAATGATTTTGCTGTAATTTTTTATAATCGAAGCATGCAGCCTGGGAGCCTCTCTTCTGTCCTGTGATCATTAACTACGCTCATATTACAATTCTCGATCAGATCATAGAAAATCTAAATCCCTCCATACCCAAATTCAGGGCCAGTTTAAATGTAGTGAAGGCACCAGTGAGGAAAATCTGGTGGGGTTCCCCTTACTGTCATTTTTTTACGTGGATGTCCAGTAATAACAACACACAAATAACTGCGGCTCCAGCACACCGCAAAAGGGATCCAAACCAGGACGCCACCACTCACCCCTCAACAATCATTCAATAACACCATCTATAATCACAAAAGGTCATCTTTAATTAATCAAAAAATTAAAAACCAGAACAAACATTACAATACAATCACAAACATTTAAAAAACACACAAGTCAGCCCCCAGCAGGAATAGCCTAATTGATCACCACTTCCCATACTACATCTGAAAAAGTACCTTCCATGATAAATCCTAAGCCTTCAAAAAAGTTAAAGTGCTACTGTGCAACGACAAAGTGCTATAAGTGCCAAATATATATATAATCTGCAATTTAAATGTGAACAGAGCAACTATCTGGGATAAATTCACCTCTGTGCAAATAAGAAAATATGACCTGCAGCCACCCACGGCTATGTCACTTGGGCACATTGAAAAAGTGACATAGCCGCCACGGAACGCGTGGGTGGTGAGAACATTGATCAGACCCAGCAGGAGGGGAATATTTTCTTATTTGCACTGAGGTCCACTTTAAGGGAGGAATTCTTCAGTTAGATGGTGCTAGAGGGGGTTTCTGATGGGACAAGGCCCCCGAGTAAGCTTGATGCTTAATGGACTGCCAATGATATATTCCATAAATAAGGTAGAATGATGAACAAGTCAGCTAATGAGAGGCGGGGTCACTTATACACTCGAACTGAATAAAACCCCCTCCAAGCTTGTGGTTTATTTTCTTATGTTAGGAATAAAATCCAGGGGTGACAGAGCCTGTCACCCCAGATGTCCTTTTCCTTCCATTTAAAAAAAGAAAAACAAGCCTCGCTGGTTATTTCTTGATGCCAGGTGTATAGGTGACCCTCTCCTCCTGGCATCCAGCATATATATATGAATTTTTATTAATGGGCCATTTTGTTCGCGATAGTGCTCCTTTAATCACAATTTTGTGTGACTCCTTGTCGGGGCCGGCTCCAGGTTTAAGCGGGCCCTTGGGCAATAGAGTCTTGGTGGGCTCCTAGCCAGTGTGGTATAATACTCCATATATGGTGATAAAAGTTGCATGTAGGAATAAAAAATATAAAAAAAAAAATGGAAATAAACATAAAGAACAAAAGCATAGAATAAATGACAGAAACAAAGAAAGAATAAACGAAATGACAGAAAAAAACAGGAAAGACAGGGAGAAGCATTGGGACAAAAACAGAAGAGAGAGGAGGAAAGAAAGAATAGAAGGAGTGGAAAAAAATGATAGAAGGAAAGAAGAAAGAAAGAGAAAAAAGGAATAGCAGAACGAACAGATGAAAGAAAGAAACAAAAAATAGATGGAAGGTCAGCCGACTTAGGCCCTTATTTAAGAAGGGATAGCGTCAGGTAGTGGCTGGTTAATGAGAGGTAGCGACAGGTAGCGACTGGTGAACGCCGGACACGGCACGCAATTACACATTTATCAAGCAGAATCTGTTTAGCGACTGGGATAGCGCCATGTAGCATCTGATTCATCATTTTCACAGCCTCAGCGAACAGCGCCAGCGTTCAGCCTTGCGCAGCACCAGGTATGACCTCTCGCTACCTGTCGCTCTCCCATAGATTTCAATGGACGATACTTTTCTTCACTTTAAACGGGTTTTTTTTTTTTTTTTTAATCACACATAATTCTTTGACCTCTTCTGGCATTTTTTCATAATTTTTTCATTTTTTATATATTTCCTCAGAAATGACATTACATGTCTGGCATTAAAGTGTTCATGTTACAATGTTGTTACAATGTAATTCCATATGTTTTCGCTTTGTTACTAGTTGATAGATGCTTGAAAATACACTTTAAACACACCGCCTCCTGCGCTCTGGGCTTCAAACAAGTATTTTTCAGCGCCAGAGATTTGTGAGGCAGTTTTTTTGCTGAATATGGTGTGAGTCGGTCGCTATGAGCAGACGCTAACATGCGATAGCATACAGCGCTGTACTGGTCAAATAGCGACTCCTCACAATGTATTTAACATTACTGAACAGCGACTGAGTCGCTATAAAGTAGCGACTCACGGCCGAGCACTGCGACTACTAGCGGGCGCTCTGAAAATGCCTGCTACAGACGCTCATCTGTCGCTACCCGCCGCTAATGATGAATCAGCCTCTAAGGCGTCATAGAGGTGTTATCAATGTTAAAGTGACAGTTTAATATGTGATGCCTGTATTGCTTTATGGAATAGTACGATGTAATGACCTGTCAATTTTGATGTGTCTTGTTACTCTGCTCATCTCAATAAAGATTTATTGTTATAAAAAAAAAATAGATGGAAGAAAGAATTCAAACGGACCAACAGTCAAAAATCGTCAGACCAAAAAGTAAGACCAACAAAACAAACAGTGCTCATATGCATCCCTCTCCAGGGCAATATAGATTGCTGCACAAAAAAAAAATGATTTACCTTTTTCTAACGCCTACTGGGACAAATTTTAAAAACAAGATGGCCGCTCATGAGATTACAGCTGCCTGCAAACAGGAAGTCATGCTGGGCTTCCTGGTACTGTGCATTACAGTTATTTCAGTTGAGAGAGGAAGCTCAAAAATGGCTGCTCCCTTTCTTTTCCAACTGTGCCAGGTTGTTGATCCAGTTTAATGAAAAAGAATAGAAGGAAAGAAACGGGGAGGCCGATTCATCAATAGCGCCAGGTAGCGACAGATGAGCGACTGTAGCGTGATTTTCTCAGCGCCAGCCAGTATTCGCTCTGCTTGGCCGGCATTAGCTTGATGACAGCGACTCAGTCGGTGTGCGGTAATGTTGAATACGGGCTGGGGGGTCGCTGTTTCACAGGTCCAGCGTTGTATGTGAGCGCCTGACAACGAATGGCCAGAGCGAACGGCTAGCTTCATATTCATCAAAAAATCACGCTCCGAATGTGCTGTTGCTGTCCATTCCTTGTTTAAACCCCAGAGCGCTGGCGGCGATCTGTATTAACTAGTTTTTAACCCCTAAACAACCATATTTTTTGAATGTAACATTATACATGTTTTTAGAATCATTTTGTTATATGAATACATTAATCTCAGACCTGTTTGATCAATTCTGCACATATTTTTTTTTTTTTTTTTTTAACTTAAAAATAAATCCTAACATTGCAGAAGTGGTCTCCGATTTTTTGACATTAAAAAAATGTAAAAAAAAATTATTACCAATTAATCATGAATTATTATAGATTGCTCCATTGAAATGCATTGGACATCGCCAGGGAGCGACAGCTCATACCTGGCGCTGTGAGGGAATTTGCAGCGGCGCTGTTCGGTCCAGGCGGCTTCATGATGAATGCCGCGCTAGCCGTCGCTCTCGCCGGCGCTAGCCTCATTTTGCTTGATAAATGCGTCATTGTGACCGCCGCCGGGCGTACTTGAGTCGGTAGTCGCCGTTAGCTGCCGCTACCTGGCGCTCGTCGGACACTACCTGGCGCTATCGCTTGATGAATAAGGGCAAAAGAATGGAAGGAGTGACAGAAAGAAAGTCTTTCTCAATGGCCAATCTACCCCAGTCTGACAGTCTTTAGTCCTGGATACTGCACAGCCATGTGTCCGGCATAGGCGCTGCCCATGGTATAAGGAATGAGGTGGGCCCTCTCAAGGTGCAGGGGCCCCGGCATCTGCCCGGGTAATGCCTAGTGCTGACGCCTGTCCTGCTCCTTGTGCTAAGAGAGTGAGCTGCACCTACACCCACAAACCGAGCTGACATCATAGTAATCTTAGTAAACACAGCCCCCAATTCTAGTCTTTGTATTGAATTCAGACAGACTGGCAGACTGTGATACCTGTATGGATGTGGACTTCCTCATCTCCCTTACCTTGGTTTTTAGAATCTTTTTAGCTATGTAGACCTTTATCCAGCACTACCTGGGGCCACAGGAGAGCAGCTCTAGCAGGGTTTGCAAATGTATTGCTGTGAAGTACAAAGTCTTAACTAATAATAATAATTATTATTATATAATAACTAAACAAAAGCAAGCAAAAAATGAGAAAATGCATTAGCAACAATTCTACGAGTATTACTAACCAGCCTAGTGGGTGATTGTATGACCTTACATCCACTGAGCGTATAAAACAAAGAGCTTAAAAGGACATTTTCGGAATCAGCAGCTAAAATTCTTCTGTGAGTCTGCTGTGACAGTTTAGGGTTAGTGGAAACTAGCACGAGTTCAACATGTCGCATCAATTCTTGCTATGGGTTTGTGCGGCAAGTGATCTCACCCTAGGAGGTTTATTCTGCCATGGAATGGTCCAGCTCTCTGCTCATGTGAGCGCTCTCCTTGCTGTCAGCTTATTGGTGTTTCCTAGGAGACGGCAGTTGTGCTTTGCAAGCTCCTTGTGTACTGGTGTGCTGCACGGCATTCCAGGCTGAAAGTTCCGATATCTGGAACATAGTAACTAGCTGCCTGCTGCCTTCTAGCCAAATTATAGGAAGAACTCCTACATAAGCACATGCTGATTTATTCATACTGTGGCTGCAGCCTGTCATGACATTAATTGTATTACATGACTTGGATTAGCAACTTTTAGTAAATGATACCAGCAAACTGAGAGACGACGCATGATACATTTTCCGGATGGTGTTCCACTCTTAGGCACTCATAGACATTATTACTCATTATCACTAATCTCTATTTCTTAGATTGTAAGCTTGCGAGCAGGGCCCTCATTCCTTTTGGTTCATTAGCTTATCTGTTTTTTCTATATAATTTATTCCTCTGTTTTGCACATGAACCTTCTGATTGTAGACTGGCCATAGAGAGACCCGGGAGAATTCCTGGTGGGCTGTGGTGCTTTACAGAAGACTGGGCTGCTGCTTCTAGACCCCCATCCAACCCTTGCTCTCATCAGCTCCCCCATTACCCTGAGCCCACTGTACTTTCCTGGTCAAAACACTCCAGCCCAAGTTGTGCCCTTCCAATTCTATAGCCTCAGCATCATGGTTGTGGGCAGTTATACCCACCCCTGCCGCAGTATCTGCCCCCACAATACTAGGATGTCAACACAATTCAGCTAACGCTGCAATGCTACAGCCTCAGCCTTGGAGCGCAATGACTGAAAACACATGGGGAGGTGCTCATGGGGGATGAGGCAAGCTGGTCATGGGCTGATTTTGGCCACCACTGTACATCACTCTTATTGCCAAGCTACAAATCTCTTCCCCGGCCTTTATGCCTCTGAACCTCAGTTAATCCGTGGTCTCAAAATCCCAAATATAAAGGCAGAATAGCAGTGGATTCCCAAAGCCATTATTTGCAGAGAGGATCATCTCTATAGAACCGTAAATTATTTTGCATATTAAAATAATACGGGGAGGCAGATTCATTAACAGCGGCAGGTAGCGACAGTTGAGCGACTGTAGCGGCATTTTCAGAGCGCCCGCTAGTAGTCGCTGTGCTTGACCGTTGTTCGGTAGTTGATAGCGACTCAGTCGGTTTGCCGTAATGTTAAATATTGGGTGAGGAGTCGCTATTTGACAGGTTCCGCGCTGTATGGGAGCGCATGATAGCGACTGGTCAGAGCGACCGGCTTCCACCATATTCATTAACAAATCACGCTCAAAAAATTCTCGCGCTGCAAAATGCTTGTTTAAACCCCAGAGCGCTGGCGGCGATGGGTTAAAAGTAGTTTTTTAACTCCCAAACAACCATAATTTTGGAAACCAAAAAAAACAAGTTTTTAAAATAATTTTGGAATATGAATACATTAATATCAGACCTGTAATATCAATTCTGTACATTTTTTAATTATTTTTTTTACCTTAAATTTATTATTTAAAATGGCAGAAGTGGTCACAGATTTTTTCACATTGAAAAAACATTAATAACAATTAATTATGAATATTTAAAGATTGTTCCATTGAAATGCATTGGAGAGCGCCAGGTAGCGAGAGGTCATACCTGTCGCTGTTCAAGGTCGGACGCTGGCGCTGTGGGCTGAGGCTGGAATAATGATGAATGAGTCGCTATATGGCGCTATCTCAGTCGCTAAGCAGGATTGGCTTGATAAATGTGTGATTGTGGTGGGGAGCCGGCGTTCTCGTGGCGGGGCCCGTCATTACCGGACGCTCACCAGTCGCTACCTGTCGCTATCCCTTGTTAAATAAGGGCCTAAATTATAATGGAAGCCTTCCAGGTTGGATTATCTATTATTTTTTTGTCTTTTGCAACATTTTAGATATATACCTTATTTGTGTGGGAAAAGACTGGCCATAGGGAGCACAAGGGTAATATCCCGGGGACCGGTCCGCTTAGGAGCTGACTGTACTTGGTATAGCCCCCTATATGTAGCTCACCTCAAGACTGGGCCATTTCTCCAATTAGTGTACTGCTGCTTCTAACACCCCCTCCACTTTCTGCCTCCCAATCGCTCCCAGCCCCACTCTCCCCCACAGGGCTCACTTTCTGCCCCTGCACTGCTATAGCCTCTCACTCATAGTTGTGAGGGGCCATATACACCCACATTTTCACTTCTTCGCAATTAATACTTAAAGCAGTTGGAAACACATAAATTGATCAATCTCCAGCACCCCCCCCCCTTCTATCCGAGAAGCTGAACGCTGCTGTCGGCTCGACGGTGGCTCATTTTCAAAGAAGACCATGTTTTCCACTTCCAATGCCATGCCCTGTGGCACTTTTTGTGAGCGCCGCTGTGATGAGGTGCAGACGGTTGGCTGCCTAGGCACGCGGGAGTGCGCATGTTGGGATCAGGTGAGATTACCGGCACCCCAGGGGTTCACACAGCAGGGTATCCAATATAGGATGCCCCTGGGGTATAATAGTGACAAGGCCTGGAATCTTTTAGAGTCTAGGGCCCTGCCGCTAGGGTCTTGCCCCGCTTTACGTTTCTGTAGCATTGCCACCCGAACTTTTCTATCTCGTTGGTGATCCCGGCAATCGTACAACACATTCTTGCGCTCCATTCAGTCCTTACTAGCTGCTTTCATTTTAAAGCGGCGTAGTAAGCATAATCAGTGCGCGTTTCTGGCTGCTCCCATGCTTCTCTGTGTACTCACTCATACCATTGAATAGTGCCTGTTGATGGTACGCTGCTCAGATAAAAGTATATCAGATCAGATAAAAGTATAACAGGGGTGGGGCCTGTGCGTTCGCCATGTGAACGCTTGCTAGGTGATTTTTATCCTGGGGAGTCACACTATAGAGCATCCCTGCTGCTTGTGAGATCTTCACAAACACATCACATCACAAAAGGAAGGATCTGGCTCTTCACTTGCTAAGGTGTTACATTTTGAATCGTGTATGTGGAGTGGGGAAGGGGGTTGTCCTTTGCATTTCTTTTTTTCCTTCCCATCATCCGTGGTGCTGGTTTAGTTAGTTGTAGGAATGAGCACACTGAACACTGGAGGGAGCACACTCATACAACACACTACACACAAGGTGCTTATGGTAACACAATGCAGCACCCCTCTGTGGCATTAATAATTCTAGAAACTGACCACACAAAGAGAGAGGGTGTGTCACCGAAACTAAGGTCACTACAAAGGAGAAAGAGAGAGAGGAAAAAAGATGTCACTAAAAGAAGGGGGGGGGGGTAGAGAAAGGTCATAAGGTGGGGAAAAAGAATGGCTTTTGATAGAAAACCTCATAGAATGGAGGGAATAGAAAAAACAAGAAGGCTTTTATAATTTGCGTAATGGGTAGATTTTATATAAAGTTAATTTCCCCCAAAGCATACTACTTTCTCTAATTGTACTGCATTGCGACTTACTGCACTTTAACCAGCACATAATTTTAAATTATATAAAAAAAAGTTTTCCCTACCAACAACCCTGCTCTCTGTGTTGCTGAGTACCCATACTTAAGTATCTCTTTGTTTTGCATCCTTAATGTTTTTTCTTCATGCCCAGTAATATACCTTGTAAATTCTGGTGCAAAAACTACAATACAAACCTACAGAAATTCAAAAACACCAAATTCACCTAAGAGATGTGGCTGAGAAATACTTTGATCAGCATTGTGATTAAGGCCAGTAAACCTTTCTTGAAATATCTCCTGGAGGGCTATTAAGGGCTATTTCCTGCTTTATTTCTGAATAAGCCATGGGATAAAATAAGGAGTGTTCCAAAGAAGAAAGAACATTACAGAAGTTTATAATTGCTTAAAAGGGCTAAAACCTAACACCTGAGACCGACTTAAGAGCTACTTTATAAAGCAAATGAAAAAAAGTCATGTTATTCTTTACTGAATCATGTGCTTATATTAACGCACGCCTTATTTTAAAATAAAGCAATAAATAGTCCTAATTTTCAAGAGATGTTTTGAGGCAGGTTTACTGAATCAAAGCCAATATTTATCAGTTTTATTGAAAAATCTATTCCTGTAATAATGAAGGCTATTATGGGTCTTATTTATGATGTGCGCTTTTTAGGCATAATTTTTGTGGCTATAGCGCCAGCTTTGGAGAGCCAGCATTACCATCTTATCTGGTGGTGTACTACATTGGCAGTAGCAGTCTCTATGCACAGTAGTCCTCAAACTTCCTCCTCAAGGGCCGAGACAGGCCAGGTTTTGCAGCTCTCCACGCTACTCCACAGGTGAATTAACTGGTGCTCAGACAGAGCTATAGCCCTAATTATTACATCTGTGCATCAGCATATAGTGCTGTAAAACCTGGCCTGTCTCGGCCCTTGAGGAGCAAGTTTGAGGACTACTGCCGATGCAGAACACTACTAATTAGCTTTGATTCTTGCACTTAGATATTGGCCGGCCTATATCAGCGCCTGTTGGACCCACCGGCCGATTATCCCAGCAACAGTGAGCGCCACTTTGTACTGCCGTTATTCTGGCGCTCAACATTCTATTTTTGAGTTTTTTCCTTTTTTGAAATCTGGCGCTGTATTTTTCCAGTCCTGGTCAGCTTTTCTTCATTAAAGTTACAAGAAATCACTGCTGGAGACAAACTTTACAGTGTGTTTTAGTTGTTGTTGTCCAAACTACATATTGTTAAGCAAGAGAAGGCATTAAAATCAATTCTAAGAACCCGCTCCCCAAGAAATGTCAGGCCATCTAGATCCTGTGTTTCATTTATTTGAACTTCCCAATGCAAGTTCTGTTCAAATAAATGTGTTTAATATAAATTATAAGCATTAAACACTTCAATCCAGTTCTCTATGGGATCTTGAGCTACAACGCCGTGTTTCATCTGGCACTTCTTCAACCAGAGTGCATCATTTTCAGCGCTAGTCTTAAATAAGATGCTAGCCGGCAGCCACATCAACGATAGCGTTTTTTTAGTTGTCAAATCATACCCTGAGTAGATGTGCAGTTATGTTTTTTGTAAAGCATCATCAGGGTAAAACATACAGTACAGAGACTATTCCAAACAAAGTTCAAAATAAAGTGGCACGCTGGCTGGGAAGCATGTGGTCATACTCACCTTGGCTTCTGAATTCTGCTTCCCGCTCCCTGCATTCCAGACTACTTACATGGGCTGTCCTGGGATGCCTTTGTTTCCTGCTTGGGATGCTGAAGATGAGGAGCACAATGCATGAGCCAGGGTGAGAATGATGGCATGATTCAGGCTCACTTTGCACAGGTCAGTGCCACACCTCCCTCACAGTCTATTGATTTATGTTTTAATGTCATGTTTCTCAACCTTATCCCTTAGGGTACATGGTAATTCTTGGAGGGGGTTTGACAGGTCTGATATATTATTTTAACAGTCAAACATTATGAAAAATGTATTGATCAAGTGGTCGACAAGTGTCTGGAAATTTTTCACTGGAGGTACTTGGCATGGAAAGATTTAGAACCACAGTTTTGGAGGAATCCACTTAGATTCTATATATAAATTATTGGGTTGGAGGGGTGCTGGCTATTGGTGGGGGGATTTTTTATTTCCCTGGGTGTTATTTAGCCTAGAATCTACCTTGACTGGAGGGAGACCTGTCCCCACAAGCTTACTGTCCAAGGATAAGAGGTGGAGACAAAAAGGAGGCATCACAAATGGTCGGCATTTTGTCTGGTGGCTTCTCATACCTTGGCCAGGTTATATGCTCGTCTTAAAATGTGAGTTTTAAGAAAAATTTTTAAAAGGATGGAGGGAGACCAATTTACCAACACATATGGGGGGAATGCTCAAAACTGTATTATCAGTCAGCAAAATACCAATCTGTTTCTGTCATCTTTGCATAATGTTCCCCTGAACATGACAACATCCTTATACTGTATGACGTTTGCATGCAGCCTAATAAAAGGTTAATTCTAAATGGATGACAAAATCATTGCACTCAAATGTGAGCCCAGTTAGAAATTTAAATAGAGATGTTGTAAGTTAGTATATCAAGTAGAATACATAAGATTTTACTGTGAGATTTGGCCAAAAAAGTATGTGCATGCGTTTTAATTTGCAGCATTTTTTGAAGCAGAACTTGCTTTTTAGTACTTATTAAAAGCCAGCTAATAACATCATGCATGGACATTTAAACTTGTTGTAAGTTCCAGAGCGGATTAAAGGGAAGTCAAGCTGTGCGCAGATAATAATAGCATCTGAGATCCTTAAGTGGCAGCTAAATCTGGCTAACTCCAGCCCTGGGTGTGGGGCGCCAGTAATAGGGAAAGTAAATGGGGGATGAAGAGTAGCACTTGGATTAAACTGAAAGAGTAAGTAGAAAGTGCACAGGCAGACGTACACCCTGCTTGATGCAGCATATATATCATCAATGTGCATCTAGATTGTATGTCACACAGCAGACATATAAACAGCACAGATAACGCACCTAGCACATGCTTTACATGAAGCATCTATATCTCATAACTATGCTCGGCGGGAAACTGATAGCCCAACACCAGACAAGGTATATAAGCGGATAACTAATCTGTAGATCACCATTATTCATGTATGTGTGAACTGGATGTGTGATATACATGTTTCATGCTCACGCATTTACCATCGCATATTTTCAGCAGCATTAAATATGCGCTGGAATCAGTCCTGATTTGTTATAAACATGCAAAGCCCCCTTTATAAAATAAATTCTAAAGTGAAGTATAGTAAATGCTATGTCAGAGCACAGCTAGAACCTCTTTAGGCATATAGCTTGTATATTCAAAATGTAAAAATGTGGTATAGAGAGCACTGGTAGTATATGGTCTTCCAAAATGGTCTTTGTTAAAGCACAGCTCCTGCAGCTTTGGGGTTATCCCAGTTTGGTATACTCTGCTATGTATGCTGTAAGATGTAAATACATTATATGGATGTGTATCTTGTGGTTGCACCTCTTATTGATGACTACTATGGGCACGCCGCAAATTGTTCAATTGATGATGGGAAAGAGAATAAAATAAGGCCTAGTGTCCTAATGGCTGATCCTTTTGGTGGACATTTATTACAAACTACACTTTTACCATACATAATCACATAGATGGTTTTGTTCACTGTTATTCATATTATACATTAGTTCAAGGTATACATCATTTTTTGGGGGGAACTCTTAATCAGTCAGTAAAAAATCAGCGGTTATATGTGATTATTTTGCTGTTATGTTAGTTTATGTTTAGTTATAGAGCTCTTGTACCCGGACGTATTTCACCAGAAATGGCATCTTTGGAGGGTGGTTGGTAAGGACTTGCTGCATTTATATACAAGTAGAGATAAGTGCTCCCATGTGGCAGCGTATTGCGTGGGGATGTGCTGGGTTCACAGCACCTCAGGTTATTTGCTTCTAGCTTACTGATGGCGGCTTAGTGATGATGGTGGCAGGGAGCTCGGAGCCAGTGCCAGTGTATGGGGTTTAGGCTCTATATTTTAAAGGGTAATAAGTAATAATAAAGGGTAATAGTAATAATAAACTTTCTCCATTGTTTGAACCCAAAGGATCAGACATATGCTTCTTTCTCTACTAGGACATAAGGCCTTTATGTGATTATCTTTTCCCTAATCAAGTATATTATAAGGGCAAGCTCGAGACTGGGCAAAGCCACTTACCACTTCCATGGTCTGGTTCACCACTCAACCATCAATGGGATTTGTAGGGTGAGCTTGCATGGTGACTGCCAACAGTAAGAGAGAGCGGAAGTGATGAGTGGCTCTGCCCAGTCTTAGGCTTTCTCCTACAGTATGCATGGTAAAGCCCATGGGATGCCACAAAGCTGCATGTGCATACCCTCTGTCCACCTACGCTCCATATTCAATTTGTTCTCCAGGTACCTTATTTGTTTATTACCTTTAGAAAAACAGGTTTAATTTATCCAGTAGACCTCTAAAGACCAGTGTTATAACCTTCATTGTTTTATGACTCTTGGTGTGAGGGAGGGGCACCAGGGGTAAAACAAAATATTAATTAACCTGGTCAGGCCATCCAGCAAGTTTCTACAAAGTTCCTGATTGCAGAAGCAGGGAGACTGCCCAGATCGTTGCAGATCGTCCCCAAATGACCAAAGACAGTACCTGTCCCCTTATCCCATAGTCTTAGGCCAGGCCAAACCACCTTAGCATGCTCCATGTTCCCCCCTTACTTTCTATGAAAGCTGCTTCACAGGTTAAGTTTAGGGCCATGCCTCCAAAAATGACAAAAACTCATTAAGTAACCTCCTGTCAGATAACAAAACTAATAAACATTTTACTAAACTAAAAAGGTGACACAGAAAGGCCACATATTCATGTATCTGTTTTGCCTCGTAGGGGAAGTTTACTTTCATAGATGTGTAGATATGAGTGCCCTCGGACATGAGTCTACCCTCTTACAATCCATGTACTACTGGGGCACCGTTTACCTGCCTGCAGCATTGGTATGAGTGCGTGGGTATGGCCACAGCCTGGAGCACTCCCATTGAGATCAATAGGTGACTCCATACATCATGAGCTTCTCCTACTAGTGGTGCAGCTGAGGGAATAGTGGAATATGAGCGGCTGGAAGGTACGTGGGTTGTCTTAAGCCCAATGGCCCTATGAATTGCATGTATAAAAGGGAAAGTCTACGAAAGTGGACTTTTCCTTAAAAGTGGAGCTTTAGTCAAAATTACTTTAGGTCCCTATTAACAAGTGCCCTGGATGATCCAGGCTTGCAGTGTCCCACAGGTAAAGGTCCATAGGAAGACAGAAGTTGCGCAATGTAATGAAGCATGTCTCCTGTTGGAGGAGTGCAGCTGCCATATGGGAACATAATTGTTTCATGTCCCTCTTCAGATGAAGTGCCAAAAGTTTGCAAGGGAGTGTATGTATACTTTAATTGAAGGAGCTTTTTCTCCTAGTGGATGCTCTTGCTCCCTTCTGAACTCAGAAAAGAAAACCCCCCTTAAATATCTCCCCTCCGGGGCTAGCTATTTCTTTAAAAAAAAAAACCTTACCTTTCCCCGGAATCTAGCGACGTTCCATTTCTGGCCTTGGGAGCGGCAATTTTGGCAAGGCTGCATAGAGTGGCATCTCCCACTCTGTGCACATGTCGGCCAATTCATTGAATGGGGGCCGGAGCATGCATAGTGTAGGGAATGTCACTGTTTTGCACCTGTGTTCTGTCCATAGCACTCATGTCAGTGCTAGATTCAGGGTAAGGTAAGATGTTTCTTTTTAACCTCTGCCTCGTTCTGGGGGTTACTTGGAGACTGGACTCCCAAGAACACTACACGGGGGTGATGCTTGGGGTATACAAGAAATTGGGGAAGATTGGGCATGCAGCATTTGCTCTTACTTTGCCAACTAACCATAGTGCTGCACAATCTAGAGGGAAGCCAATACTTTCGGCAGGGATTTGGGGCATATATATGGCTTATTAGATTGGTGGTAGATATACATAAAGGTTATAACATTGGTCCTTAGAGGTCCTTTGATGAAACAGACCATTATCTGCTGGATATATTCAACCTGTTTTTTCTAAAGATAATAAAAAAATAAGTTACCTAGAGGACAGATTAGATATGGAGTGTGGTCAGACAGCCCGAAAGCACAAAGCAGGCAAACAAACTAGGAATAGGTAGCCAGGTGGCCAGGATTAAATAGTAGTTGGATAGACAGGAATTGTGAAAGGAGGACAAAATACAGACCTTGATCGGAAGCAGCTGGATTTCCAAAGCAGAAGCTGCAATGCCCTGATGGTGGACACATGGTACAACATAACTCCAAATGGAGGGAAATACACACATCCCTGGGGTCCTGTCTTGTTCATAGGATTGGGGCAGAAAACTGAAGGTGAGTAAACAGACCCAATATACATCAGAAAAGTAAAGTAAGACGAGGAATACCACTAAACCAACTAAGAAGGGAGACATGTTTTGGACAGAGCTAATAAAGAAAGGAAGCAAGGAGTCACAAAGTCTGCCATGTCATTGAATCTATTAAAGTAAACCTAAACCCTCCCTGGTCATTCTATGCCATATAGCGTCAAGGTTTGCAAGTACCCTAATCCACCTACTCCTACTGCCCATGGGTCCCACATTTTGGAGATACTCATCTTTTTCTCATGAAGGCTTTATATGACAGGGACCAGGAAACAGCTTCATACTGCAGTGCCCCATGTCTCATGTTGGAGGAGGTGCAGCGGCTGCACAACCTGACGTATCAGTTCAGTAAGCAAAAGGCGCAGTAAGAGCTTCTTCCCCAGAGCTGTCACACCAATAACAAACTCATACCAGTTTTCTTCATTGTCTAAATCCTCAGTAGCATAGCTGTTATTGCTGTGATTTTTTAATTATATAGCACTATTTTTTTCCATGGTGCTGTACATGGTGATAATGAAAGAGGGGGTAGAACAAATAAGGCACAAATAATACACATAGTATTAAAAGCGAGATGCAACAGAAATGCAAAGATGGCAAATTGATCGCAAGATATAATAGCTATGAAGACATACTCCTTTATGAGCGTATAGCCTACGGAACATAAAGAAGAGATCTGTAAATTGTAGTGTAATAGAATGTATCTGATGTACAACGCTATTATGTAATTATGTACCCACTCTGCATAGTATTGTAATGGCACTGAATGGATAAATGTAACGACACAATAACACTACAATCAGAGCGCAGGTTATTAGATATATTTTTGTTTCTTCAGTTGTTGTTTTGTTTTTTTTTTGCATCTTTGTAATTGTGCTGTAAATAAATTCAATGCCACATCTGCCAACATGTCTTGTGATTGATAGACAATAAAAAAAGACAAAGCTTATATACTGTAAGTGCAAAATCTAAAGGCTGCCAAGAGACAGTAACCAAATACCAAATACCAAAATTCTTCAGTATACACCAAACCCATGTGATATGAGGGCCAAGCTAGGGTCAAGTATAAGGCTCCGGTTCTGTATTTTTCCTTGTCCTCCTAGTATGATGTTCCAGAAACCTACAGCAAATCTTGTGGCCAAAGTTGTACTTTTCTGGCGCATTAGTAGAGGCGACATGGCTATCTTTCTGTCAGGTGACCATCTTGTGTAAAAATCTGCAAATGGTAACGCAGTACGCCTGATATTTGTACTTTATCCTCAAGCCTCACCGAGAATTCGTCCACAATATAATTTATGATAGAAATTCTGATACCTAAAAAAATATTTTGGAAGCTTTTAAAGAAGATTAAAGAGACCCCCCCAAAACCTCACCGATCTGCTGTCCCCCTCCGGTATTACCTTACAGCATTATTTACTCACCTCGCCAGGGATCCATCCTTTAGGTCTTTCAGTTTCCGGGCGACCTTCTGATGGGCGGCGCCATCATGCACTGCATGCGGCCCCCAATCTCACGTCTGCGCAGTGCCCATGAATGGGATGCAATGGAGTGGAATACGCTAATAACGTATGTAATTTCAGCGTATTCCACTGCACATTGCAAATGTATATATGGCTTTATTGATTTGGCTTACTAGTATAGTCCAATTTGGGTCCACTTGCACCACCCATCTTTAGTAGTTGCTTTTTACAATTTTTATCATGCTTTTTTAAATTTAAATGTATGTGTCTATGAGATTATTAAATAAAGTATTGTGTTATTTTTCAAATATAGTTTGCAGTGCGGCTATATTTCAGGGTGAGCAACAGCGGTCTGTACTGGGAGACTGCAAGTCCAGTTTCTTATACTGTAGGTACAATTTAATGTTAAGCTATACTGTATGTACAATTTAATGTTAGGCTATACTGTATGCACAATTTAATGTTAGGCTATACTGTATGTACAATTTAATGTTAGGCTATACTGTACGCACAATTTAATGTTAGGCTATACTGTATGCACAATTTAATGTTAGGCTATACTGTATGTACAATTTAATGTTAGGCTATACTGTATGCACAATTTAATGTTAGGCTATACTGTATGTACAATTTAATGTTAGGCTATACTGTACGCACAATTTAATGTTAGGCTATACTGTACGCACAATTTAATGTTAGGCTATACTGTATGTACAATTTAATGTTAGGCTATACTGTAGGTACAATTTAATGTTAAGCTATACTGTATGTACAATTTAATGTTAGGCTTTACTGTACGCACAGTTTAATGTTAGGCTATACTGTACGTACAATTTAATGTTAGGCTATACTGTACGCACAATTTAATGTTAGGCTATACTGTATGCACAATTTAATGTTAGGCTATACTGTATGTACAATTTAATGTTAGGCTTTACTGTACGCACAATTTAATGTTAGGCTATACTGTATGCACAATTTAATGTTAGGCTATACTGTAGGTACAATTTAATGTTAGGCTATACTGTATGCACAATTTAATGTTAGGCTATACTGTAGGTACAATTTAATGTTAGGCTATACTGTATGCACAATTTAATGTTAGGCTATACTGTATGCACAATTTAATGTTAGGCTATACTGTATGTACAATTTAATGTTAGGCTATACTGTATGCACAATTTAATGTTAGGCTATACTGTATGTACAATTTAATGTTAGGCTATACTGTATGCACAATTTAATGTTAGGCTATACTGTAGGTACAATTTAATGTTAGGCTATACTGTATGCACAATTTAATGTTAGGCTATACTGTATGTACAATTTAATGTTAGGCTATACTGTATGCACAATTTAATGTTAGGCTATACTGTATGCACAATTTAATGTTAGGCTACACTGTAGGTACAATTTAATGTTAGGCTATACTGTATGCACAATTTAATGTTAGGCTACACTGTAGGTACAATTTAATGTTAGGCTATACTGTATGCACAATTTAATGTTAGGCTATACTGTATGCACAATTTAATGTTAGGCTATACTGTATGTACAATTTAATGTTAGGCTATACTGTATGCACAATTTAATGTTAGGCTATACTGTATGTACAATTTAATGTTAGGCTATACTGTAGGTACAATTTAATGTTAGGCTATACTGTATGCACAATTTAATGTTAGGCTATACTGTATGTACAATTTAATGTTAGGCTATACTGTATGCACAATTTAATGTTACAGGTATAACAGTCTCAGTGCGATGTCCCCGCTATCAGAAATCACGCAAATGCTGTGGTACACATTTATTACCTTAAAATATCTATCATATTGGACTCAGTATGTTTTTTGTGTGTGTTTATTTGTATCCGAGAGGCTTTAGTAAAAGAAATACTGCGCTTGAGGCAGAGTTTCAATGATCAGCCTTCACCTAAAATATTTCTTTGAATAAAAGTAAAGTAAGGTGGAGATGTGATGCTGAGCAGCTTATTTTACTGGGAGTAAAACTTTAGCACATAAATAATGCAGCATATGTGATAGAAAATGCATCTCACAAGTCAAACATACAGTGTGTACTAAATAGAGGAGAGCTGCAAAAATGTATTGGATGGAAAATACATGGTCCTCATAGGATCAGAAAGCCTTTTGATTTCTTTGAGATGGGTCAATGTTTTGGCCTGCTGGCTTTTTGTCAAGGTCACAAAGTGGTGTTCTGAGACTTAAAAGTACTGTGCGGGCAACAACAACAAACAACAGATACCTACCTATAGCCCTGTGCAGCTGACCCGTCCTATTCCAGTAGTTTGAAACTAGTCCAGATCACACATTCCTGCTAATAACTGTGGCCTGTTGCCTTGCTGCCTCCTTGCCATCCCCTTGCATCAGTAGTGAAGACTGGCCTCACCTGTCATTCCAATGGAGGGGTGTGCTGAGGGCTGTGCTTTTAAAAAACAGGGCTTTCCAAGACCATAGCATTGCAATCAAAAAGAAAAACATCTAGCACATATGCATAACTCATTGGGGACATTATTTTGACTCACAATAATGGACACCAAAGTGGCCTTTAGGGTTCGAATCTTAACAAAACACGTGAATTTGACTTTCTCAGGTTTAGGTCTATGTTCCCCTGTGTAAAACCTCCCAGGAAGCCAGAAAAAACTCACCTGTCCAGGCTCTGAAGGCTCATGCACGGCTTCTCGTTCAATGAGAACTGCTTGCTATGACTATGTCTTTTGGCAGATGGCTCTCATGTACCACAATGGGGAGCATGTGCTGCCACATGCTGTTGTAAACAATAAGAGCCTCCTGCCGAATGACATAGTCATAACAGGTGGCTCTCATTGGACGAGAGCCCATGCATGCACCTTTGGAGCGGGAGAAAGGTGAGTTTTTATGGGCGCCCTGGGGGGTTTCACCTGATTCGGGATGCCAGCAGCCGCCCCAGAAATCATTAAGATTTCAGGTCAGCCACTGCTGGGTTATGTTCCGCTTTAAATGCAGTTATTTTAGATATTGTCCAATGGAAGGACTGACAGAATATAGGGGCATTTCAGAAGCAGGAGGCAAGCAGTAAAGTTGGAAATAGATTGGAGGGGTTCCATTTTCTTTGCTGGTAGATCATAGAGAAGCAGTAGTTGCAGTTTCTAGTTGAGATATGATCAGGGCATGCATTATTTTTTGTAGTGTCAGATGTGAGGAAGGGACGATGCAAGAACTTTTTGGAGGCATGTGGATGAGTTGAAGGTGACAGGAGGTGGCCAGTGACTGGGTGTGGGGTGTGAATGGAAGACAGAAGTCCAGTGTTACACCTTGGGGAGCTGCAATGAGAGTGAGATCATTATAGATTACAGATATTGCTATATTGAAGACAGGAGCAGAATTGGATGATGGGAAAACAACAAGGCAGAAAACAAGCAAGATGACGTTAATGAAGCGAAAGGCCTTGATTCAATAAGAGTTGAAAATAATTCTTAATGGTAGTAAAAAATTCTATTTATGAGAAAAGTATGAGAGAAAGTCACTGTTACTGAATCACCAGATAAAAAGGCAATGGAAGTCAATGGCAGCTTTTACCACAGTGTAGAGAGGTGTAAACAGTTCTCTACTTGTCTTAGGAGTAAAAAAGTGCCATTGACCTTCATTGATTTCCTATCTGGTGATTCAATAATAGTGAAATTCTGAGGCTTTTTTCTTATAAATAGAATTTTTTACTACCATGAGAATTTTTTTCAACTCTTGAATCAAGGTCGTAGTCTGGAAACATTACGAGGTAAGTAAAGGAGAGTAAGGGGGTTATTTAAGGAGGGATAGTGCCAGGTAGTGCCTTGTAGCACTAGGCAGCGTCTGGTAAACGGCGGACGCTGTATGCAAAACCACATTTAGGAAAGCGAATCTGGTGAGCGTCTCTAACAGCGCCATGTAGCGTCACATGTATTAATCCAAACGGATCAGAGTATAGCGCCAGCACTCAGGCTCAGGAGCGCCATGTAGTACCTGTCGCTCTGTAGCGCTCTCCCATATATTTCAATGGGGCTTCATTAGTTGGGTTTAAATAGCGTGTTTGGCAATTTAATTTTTTTTTCATTCATTTTTTTTTCAATCATTGTGTAACCTCTCCTGGCTGCAAACAAACCCTTTATACATTTTTTTGAACAGTATAGCACTGCAGCGAGCGAGAGGTAGCGCCAGCCCATATTTAACAAGGGATAGCGACAGGTAGCGACTGGTGAGCGGCCGGTAATGACGGGCTCCACCACGAGAACGCCGGCTCCCCACCACAATCACACATTTATCAAGCCAATCCTGCTTAGCGACTGACAGAGCGCCATATAGCCACTCATTCATCATTATTCCAGCCTCAGCCCACAGCGCCAGCGTCCGACCTTGAACAGCGACAGGTATGACCTCTCGCTACCTGGCGCGCTCCAATGCATTTCAATGGAACAATCTTTAAATATTCATAATTAATTGTTATTATTTTTTTTTTAAAATGTAAAAAATTCTGTGACCACTTCTGCCATTTTAAATAATTTTTTTAAGGTAAAAAAATAAAAAAGAAAAACGTACAGAATTGATATTACAGGTCTGATATTAATGTATTCATATTACAAAATTATTTTAAAAACTTGTTTTTTTCTGGTTTCCAAAATTATGGTTGTTTGGGGGTTAAAAAACTACTTTTAACCCATCGCCGCCAGCGCTCTGGGGTTTAAACATGCATTTTACAGCGCGAGAATTTTTTGAGCGTGATTTTTTAATGAATATGGTGGAAGCCGGTCGCTCTGACCAGTCGCTATCATGCGCTCCCATACAGCGCGGAACCTGTCAAATAGTGACTCCTCACCCAATATTCAACATTACGGCAAACCGACTGAGTCGCTATCAACTACCGAACAACGGCCAAGCACAGCGACTACTAGCGGGCGCTCTGAAAATGCCGCTACAGTCGCTCAACTGTCGCTACCTGCCACTGTTAATGAATCGGCCTCTATATTTAACAAAACAGTAGACACAAACAGCGTCGGCACTCTAAATTTGGGTGCTGTAGCTTAGAGCGCCAGACACTGTGTCTGTTTTTGAACACATATACACCAGTAACAAAGTGAAAACACATGGAATGACATTGTTTTAACATTGTGACAATAACACTTTAGTGCCAGACCTGTACATACAATTCTGCATAAAAATATAAAAAGTCCAAAAAATATATAAAAGTGTTTGTTTGCAGCCAGGAGAGATCACACAATGATTTGAGCAAAAAAAAAAGTTAATTGCCAAACACGCTGTTTAAACACAAACAAATGAACGGCCATTGAAATGTATGGGAGAGTGATATTGAGCGACAGGTAATATGTGGCGCTCTTGAACCTAGAGCGGCAGGCGCTATATGCTGCTGCACCTCTAGTAATACATGTGACGCTACGTGGCGATGTTAGAGGCGCTCACCAGATTCGCTTTTTTAAATGTGGTTTTGCGTACAGTCGCTGCCTGCCGCTATGAAGCACTACCTGGCGCTATCCCTTCTTAAATAACCCCCATAACCTCAAACACTTTTTTAAGTCTTTACATTTTTGTTGTTCTTACTATATTGTATTCCCGAGGCTGCTTTTTTTTGTACATCACAATAGATTTATGCCATTTTATGTATACCTGCACCAACCTGGAGACACATGTTAATCAAACTGGAGGTCGATTTGCTATCTAGATAGATTTATGTCCCCCTTAAACTACTGATTTTATCATGAAAATAAAAGGGCGGCCTTCCAAAGTGAAACTGTATAATGTGATGTATACTGATAAGAGACGCCATTGATCACAGCCTTGTGAATGGTGAGTTTCTGCAGCAAATGTAGCTGCGGGACTTCTTACTCATTTTATAATGAACACATAAATAATAGAAAGCATACAACAATTATGGCAGATTTTTTTTTAATTGTGCACCTAAATTAAATGCTGATTCAAGAAAAGAAATACTGTAAATAAAACCATCCATCATATCAAGTAAGACTCTTCCATTTCTGACTTCCTCCAGCATGTGTAATGCAACTCATTTGTTTTAATATTTTAAACTTGTTCAGAAGCTTCTGGAGGCCAAGAACAACTATTGACCTTAAAGCAGACCAACAGTCAAAATGACTTAAAGTGGACCAAAACCAAGGATTTTTACTATCCTAGGTTTTGATCCTTGCCCCCGGGGAACCCCGATCAGGGGTGCCCTGCTGTGTGAAACCCCCCAGGTCGCCCGAACAAACTCACCTCTTCCCGGTTCTATGCCTCATGCGTTCTAATAGGGCGTGTGCCTGCGCCGGCCTTTCACAAATGCTTGATGCAGGCACGTACCCTGCTAAAGAGATAGTGGGGACTATCTACAAACGTATATAAAAATGGTTACAATATATAGCTTAGTAATTACTAGTTAGGAATAAATAAATTAGAATAAATCTTGTTTCCTTTCAAAATCCAACCTATCCCTAACAATACACCTCTAATATATGACCATAAAAAAAAATCACAATCCATATATAAAAGATCCAAAAAAGCAAGTTCACAGATCTGCGAATCAAATGCAATTTTCAGTCCACTGCAAACAAAATACTAAATAATAACATAACTACAAACTTGGAGTTAAAGAAGACTGGGAGCCTTATTTATTATTTTTTTCGGTGGGCGCTCTCTGTGGCCGCACTGCAGAACAGTCTGAAGACAAGTAGCGCTAGATCAGGGCTGTTAAAAGCCAAAGCGTTAGTGACCCCTAGAGCTGTCTGGGAGCACAAGAAAACCTTTAGGTTCATGGATGCTGTGAAATGGGGATTCCAGGCGTTCAGCGCCTGTTGCAATCCCCATTTTTTATTTTTTTGGGGTGATGCCAGCACAATAATAGAAAAAAAAAACAGGAATTGCATTGGGGAAACTTGAAACTCATGACACATTATTTGCATGGCCCAAATCACAAGTTTGCAGCTCAACACAAAACTGCAAAAAATGCATACAAAAACAATTCCAAACAGCCAAGGGATCCTATGGCACATGCACCAGCCTAAAATAATTACATCCATCCCAGCCCATTGAAAGCTATGGATAAGGCCACACAGTGCAGGGTGAGCGCCTGGTCTTATCTGGCGCTGTAGGGAACTCAATGCTGGCACTCATCCCATTGCCGGTGCTGATGATAGACGGGACACTACCTGCCTCAGGATTTTTGATGACTTGATTACTACTCCCTTTTCACTGGCACTACCTGGCACTAGCACTTCTTAAATAAACTCCTAAATAAACATGCTGATAATAGGGAACATGCAGGTCAAAATCTCAATCACTATAAAGACAGTCACCAACAATTCTGGAATCCTATGGGGCTCACATTACCACTTGTAAAATTAATATTGTCAATTGTCCACTGACAGTGTATTGTTTTTACTTTTCACCAAGCAGGGGCGTAGAAGTTCAGGTTAAAATTTCGGGGGAACTTGCCGCCAAATTTCAGTTTGGGTCCCTAAACTTGACCCGAACCAAAACACGAACCCCATTGAAATTTATTGCAGTAAATTGAGGGGAACACCAGGGTGATTACTTTGCAAAATGGGCTAGGGAAAGTACTCAAAATAGTAACAGAAAATGAAAAAATGTAATAATAAAAAAAATTAAATTAAAAATGTATTTTTAAAGGGTGTCGGAGGCCAAATTGGTTGGACACATGGCCGGTTGCCCTGAAAGTAATGGGCTAGGAAAAATGCTCAAAATAATCCCACAAAATGGAAAAGTTAAATAAATACACAAATAAATAAATATATTAATAAATATATATATATATATATATATATATATATATATATATATATAAATGCACAAATAAATAAACAATAATATGAATATATAATATAAATGACATAAATAAATATATACATAATAAATAAATTTAAATATTACATTTTTTACAGGTTTCAGAGGTCCGTCGGAGGGGGCGAGGTGTGGTGGATGTGGTGGTGTAAGCAGAAGAGATAGAGAAGGTGTAAGTGGGAGGAGGTAGCAAAGACTTTAACCGCTCACTCGGGTGCTGGCCGAGTCCCAGGGGTTCATCTTAAGAAAGGTCTGTGATAACACCACCTGCAATGCTGAAAACACACATTTGCCACGGGGCAGGCCAGAACCTTCAAGGCATAGAGGACAAGCTCTGGCCATGTGTCTAATTTAGCGACCCAGAAATTGAACAGAAAGGACCCATCGCTCAGTACCATCAGATGCGTTGGCAGGTAGTCATCCACCATGCGAGTTAAAGTCTGCCTCCTGGTACTACATGCCATATCCCATGGTGGTGGATGTGGTGGACAATTAAATAAGGTGTTCCACATTGTGGCCATGCTCACCCTCCCCTGTGAGGTGGTGCCAGTGTCCCTGCTTCGTTGGCAACTTGCTCCTCCTCTGATTTATGCCGCCACTGATCCCTCAAATTCAGCTGGTAACTCCGCCAGTAGTGCATCAATCAGATTGCATTTTTACTCCCTCATCTTTCTATCCCTCTCCAGAGCTGTAATCAAGGAGGTGATATTATCCCTATAGCGGAGATCCAGCAGGGTGGCCACTCAGTAATTGGCACTGGTGACTATGCAGGCATGTGGTCATTCTGCATGCACTGGAGCATGTAGTGGCTCATGTGAGCCAGGCTGCCCTGAGGTGAAGCTGTCCTCAGTGTCAGTTGTCTTCTCCTCCCTTGCTCTTCCGTCCAGCCATGCGCCAGTGACGCCCGTGAGCTGAGCTGTGCTGGGTGTCACTCTGCTGTGATAGAAAGTCCTCCTCCCCCTCTAAATCCTCTGACTTCTCCATAACTGTCCACTGGTTGGACAGCAAAGTACCTGGCCACTGTCAGCCCAGCAACCCCCCCCCCCCCCCCCCGCAAGACACATGTGCACTGGCCCGAGGACCTGGAAAAATGGGCCTTCCTCTTCCTCCTTTGCTTTATCCTGATTTTTTCAAGCAGGCAAATGATGGGGATGGTATCGCTGACGATCATGCCATCAGCACTTACCATATTGCTTGCATACTGGAAGCATTGCAGCATGGCCCAAATGCCCCTCATGGAGGCCCACTCATTAGTGGTGAAGTTCTGTTGGTCTGCACTTTGACTCACCCAGGCATTTTGGAGCTGGCACTCCACTATTGCCTCACACACCCTTTATAGCAAATACAACGTGGAATTCCATCTGGCTGGCAAGTCACACATGAGGTGGTGGGTGGAGAGTCTGAAGTTCCTCTGCAGAGCAGTCAGGCGAGCAGCAGCAGGGTGGAAACTCTGAAAATGCGTGCACACACCATGCACTTTATGCAGCTGCTCTGACGTCTCCGGATAATCTCTCAGGAAGCTCTGCACCACTAAGTTGAGCACATGCACCAGGCAAGGGATGTGCATCAACCCGAATTGGCCCAAGGCTGCTACAAGGTTACTTCCATGGTTGCACACCACCTTTCTGGGCTTCAGGTGCAATGGCAGCAGCCATCTGTCCTTGTGGGGTCTTCTCACTCAGACAGATGAGTTTTAGCATCGCCTGCTGCTGTTTCCCCATGGATGTGCTCAAATTGGTGGGGCAGGGGCTTTGCTGACGGCATCAGGAGGAGGAGCTTACCATCTCAGCCCCAGCCTCCACTACATTGACCCAGTGGGCATTAGAGAGAGATGTAACATCCCTGCCCATGCTAACTTGTACACACTGGAACTTATAGCATTACACAGTGCACACCTTATTTTCTCCACAACCTGTTGGTGAAGGGCAGGGATGGCCTGGTGAGAAAAGTGGTGGCATATTGTGCAGTACAGTCACCTCCATCAGATTTTTAGAACTGTCCATTTCCACCATGCAGAATGGGAACATTTCACAGACCAGCAAGTTGGAAATGCTCTCATTCGGAGCCAGGGCTCATGGGTGAGTTGGGCCGAGCTTTCTCTCCAAAGTTTGCGGGATGGAAGGCTGAGCGATTCCCTGGGATGGTGTGGACAGGCTTGGTGATGGTGGTGGTGGTGCTGCTGCTCGCGGTGGAGGTGGTGGTGGTCTCACCTGAGGGTGGCCTGACTGGGGGATCTACAAAACTCCTGGTCAGAAGATGTTTGGAGCCTTCCTGTAAATAACTTTGGGATTATCTGGCAGGAGAGGGCCCAATGTACAATCGGTTTTTAAAATGTGCCAATGTTTTGACATCACTCTCTTCACATCTTTGTACTGAGAACTAAATGACGTGATAAACGAAAGATCTGCCTCAGATTTTTTTGGTAAACAATCGTTCGATTTTTGTAGTAGAGAGGGCCGACTTCTTCCCCGCACTAGCTCCCTTTGGAAATAGGTATCAGCCCTATCATACCCTTTGTTTAAAAACCGTTGGGCCAGTTCCAAAGATTGTAGATCAAAGTCCTCTAATTTTGTACAATTACGTCTCAATCTTGTGAACTGGCCTTTCGGGATGGCTTTTAGCCACTGTGGGTGATGACAGCTGTTAAAAGGCACATAACCATTCCTGACGGTTGGTTTAAAATAAGTGTTGACTCCAGAACCTTCTCTCCTAATAGTCAGATCAAGAAAGTGAACAGATGAATTACTGCTTTCCAAGGTAAATTCTAAATTAAAGTCATTGTCATTAACCGCCATAAAGAATGCATCAAGGTCTGCTTGGGACCCATTCCACACACACAGCACGTCATCGATGTACCGTCTCCAGACCCTAAGATTTGGTCAGGTGTTAAAATTAATGAATTGGGCTTCCCACCACCCAGCGTACAAATTGGCCATGCTGGGTGCAAATTTGGCCCCCATCACCACCCCTTTCTTCTGTAAATAGAACGTATTGGCAAAACCAAAAGTAATTATGTGTGAGTGCAAAGACCAAACATTCCATTACAAAATCCACTTGTGATAATGGAAGGGTGGGATGGAGGTCCAAAAAGTGACGTACTGCAGCTATACCTTTTTCATGGGGAATCACTGTATAGAGTGAGGTTACGTCCGCTGTGGCTAATAGCGGACTCCCCTCACAAGCTAAGCCTTCACATAGGTTCAGCACCTGGCTGGAATCTTTCAGATAAGATGGCAGCTTGGTGACTAAACCTTGTAGGAAATGATCCACGTATTCCCCTAAACGACATGTGAGAGATCCAAGACCACTAACAATAGGACGCCCAGGTGGTTTATCCAGGCGTTTGTGTACCTTGGGCAATTGATAAATGGTGGGGACCCTAGGCGCTTTGGAAGAGAGATATTCCCATTCCTTTTTTGATAGAACTCCACTAGATAAACCCTTAGCAAAGAGCAAATCTAGGGCGATTTTGTACTCTAAAGTGGTGTCCCTGGGTAGCACCTCGTAGGTCTCAGCATCATAAAGGAGCCTTGCCATCTCCTTCAGGTAGTCAGTCTTATTTAATAGAACCCCCCCCCCCTTGTCTGCTGGCTTGATTACTAAGTCATGTTTTCTTTCCAATTCACAGAAACCTTTAAAAAATTCATAGGCCATCGTTGTTTCTTTACCTCTAGATTTTTTTAATCCCTGAGCACCATGTTCTTAAACGTTTCAATACTTGAACTGGCTGTATTGGGGGGATTGAAAAGGGATTTGTTCCTTAACGTAGTGTACTGGAAATTTGTCACTGTCTAGTTTGCATCCAAAACTTGCTCCGACTGATTTTCAGTCCGATTGAGGAAAAACCTTTTACTGTTGAGCTTCCTAGCAAATTGTTGTACATCTATGAATGTAGAGAATTTGTCTAGTTTTTTTGGGGGTGCATATTTTAAACCCTGGTCCCATAACTGCATTTCACTCTCTGACAAGATGACTGAGCTAACAGCTAAAAATGCCTGTCCCTACAGCCACCTGGGTTTTCTGGTGCTTCTTTCCTCCTCGTTTTCCTCTAGTTCTCTAGTTCTCTAGTTCTCCCCAATCATCTCTACTGGTTTACTTCCACCAGTACCCTGTACTCTGACGAATAAGCAAAAGCAATCCCCTCCATCCATCTCATTTCGTTCAGCAATCATGCCCTCAAATCTCTTGATCTCTGAGACCAGGTGGTTCTGATCTCTTTCACTGAACAGGGATGCATGCTCTCGTTGTGTTAATTAATTACCCCAGAATCGATTTCCAGTATCTTTTGGCGGGTATGTCTGAGTGGTGGAGAAGGAAGAAGGCCGGGCCCCCCAGGATCGTATCCCCCAAGATCCTCTCTATTGTATCTTTGACCACTGACCAGAATCTTTGCACACCCGGGCATGACCAGAAGACATGCAGGAGATCCCCCCTCTCCTGCCCACATCACCAACATAGAGGTGATACCCCAGGGAGCCACCTATGAAGTATGGTCGGAACCCTATATCACCGGGTTAGAATTTTGTAGTTGCACTCTTTGTACTCGGTACACCTCGCTGTCTAATGGGCTAGTTTAGTCATTTTGGTCCACTGTTTTGTTGTGAAAGAAGTATCCAAAGTCTCTCCCCACTTCTGAATGAAGGACGGCACCTCCTTGTCTACTGGGCTGATCAAGGTCTTGTAAGCGGAGGAGAGTACATGTCTGACGGAGTCTTCCTCCTCGCAGAGTCTCTCAAATGTTGTGAGCTCTCTACTTTCTGGTGCCTGCCATTGAAGCGACAAAAAAAAGTGTCTTAATTGCAACTTTTGCCAGGCACCCCATCTAGGCAGGCTCCATGCATCCGCTATACCATCTAAGGAAACTCTTAACCCCTGATAATAAAAGTGTTGCATCCTCCCTAGTCCATATCCCAGCCACCTCTCCACTATCCCTCCCGAAGCTCTCGGTGGGAACTCTGGGTTTCCCAGGATCGGGTACATCGGAGAAAAGGACAGCGATATGTCCGTATGTTCCCGGCACCTATAGAAGGCCTTTACCGAGGTACCAATCGGTGGGTGCTTCACTACAGGTCCTAGGTGTTGTTTTGCCAGTCAGGGTATAAACCGTAGTGGAAGCGGTGTATTAATTTGCTCAATTTGTACCCATTGTTTTTCCTTTGAGTGTCTGCACAAATCTACTATTCTGCAGAGGTGAGCAGTGGTGTAGTACCGACTAGGGTCCGGTAGGCCTATTCCCCCATTTTCTTTGGTCCTCTTCAATGTTTTCTTGCTGATCCTGGGGTTTTTCCAAGCCAGATATACTTAGTGAACAGAGCCCCCACTTTTTGCAGGAAGGAACTAGGAACCTCCAATGGCAGTGCTTGTATCAAGTATAATAGGCGGGGAAGCAGGTTCATTTTAAGAGCATTGCACCTCCCGAACCAGGATAATTTCTTTTGAGCCCATGTCTCTGTGTCTTTAACAAAGCTTCCCACACTACCGGGGCGCTTACGTCTGGGGAGGTGTTTTCCTGAAAATAGTTTTGTACAATTTGCGTAATCTCTTCCTTAATCAGGGGGTCTTGGATCAAAGATTTGTTTAGTGTCTACGACCATGGGCGTGGCCCGGAGTCTTGGGAGACTAATCTGATGCTAACCGAGGTATGGTCAGATACCGTGATGCTGCCTATTGAAGCAGCGGAAACTTGGGGGAGAGTGTGATGTGGAATCAGAAATAAATCTATTGTAGAATACATGTTGGGTGGGGGAGAGAAAAATTTATAATCCCTAGTTTAAAATCCGCCACGGGTCCACCAACTGGTGGGAATGCAGCACCTTTTTTAGTTTTGCATAGGACAGGTAGGAGTGTCCCTTTGATGTGTCTATTAAAGGCTCTAAGGGGAAGTTGAGATCTCCCCAAATTATCAACCTGCCTTCCGTAAAGCCCGTCAGCCTCTCCAGGGTCTCCTCTAGGAATGTGATCTTTCCTGTGTTTGGAAGGTATAGGTTCATAAGTGTAAAAAGTTCTGAGCGGATCCTCCCCTTAACAAAGAGCCACCTCCCCTCTCCACCACTCAGAAACTCCACCTCCTCCCAAGGCACAAATCTGGAGATGAGTATGCTCACCCCCCTTGACCGTGAGTCGGGGGAGTAGCTATGGTAAGAAATCGGAAATACCTAATTTATGATGTTGGGTGGATTGGACACCTTGAAGTGGGTCTCCTGCAGGAGAGCTACGTCCGCCTTCAATGCCCTGAGGTTGTTCAAGATCATAGATCTCTTCTCCGGGGTGTTCAGCCCTTTTACATTAAGAGAAACCAGGTTAGTCTCATGCATCTTGGCTGTCTACAGGAATCTCAGAGGCAAGACAATATTGGGGGACAGAGACCAGGGAGACAGTTGCGTTATACGCTAAGTCTCGACTTCTCCCGCAGGGGTGAAGATCGATATGGGCCTATCTGGGGAACTATGTCTAGCGCTGGACACAGGAGCACTAGCGCCTTGTTCCTCCGGGCAACGAGAGTCAAACTGGGCAACGATTTAACCATAAAAAAGCTTAACCTATGAAAAGGAGAGGCAATAGCAAAGCAATGTCTCTAAACACTGTAACAGGGGAGAGCAGACTCAAATTCTTTCATGGGGTGTCTCCGGCCGCCCCCCCCCCCCCCAGGAAAACCTGCAGGAAGATGCTTAAGGCAGCCGCCGGCCCTAAAGTAACTACGGTGTGCAAAAACTGTGCTCCAGCTCGCCTAGAAGCCACCCGGCCGGGCATTCCAAGGCCCACAGGCCCCCAACAGGCCTCAGCAAGGGCCCAGCCGGCGACACCCAAAAGATCACTGTGTATACTCATCAACTGGGTCAATCCGATCCCTCAAGACCAATGAATCTTCTCGGCGGTGGGGTCACATTTCTCTATTGGTCAGGTCCGGGCGCCTCTCGTCTTTCATCTCGCCTTTCCCCTCTCATTCCGGACCTGTGTGGTCTTGCCCGCCTTTGGGGCAGACCAATGTGCCATTGAGGGGGCGGCTCTGCTGTGAGCTAAAGCCAGTTGGGGACCGGAATCGAGTTGCAGCCCAAAAAAGCGAAGAGGCACTTCAAATCTTGATATGTCCTGAGCAGGTAGGTGTCCCGTTCTTAAGCCACAATTAGATGGAACAGAGAACCTCAACAGTACGCAGCTCCCATATTTGTCGTCAGCTCCAACACAGGTTTCAACAGCTTTCTCATCTGTAAAGTATGCCTAGAAAGATTCGGCAATATGGTGACTCTAGCCCCGGACCATGTCGCCATGCTCTGCGCGCTATCTCCTCTTTCACGTTGTAAAAGTGTTTCCTGCAGATTATGTCTCTAGGAAAGGCTGGATCAGGATTGCATGGACCGAGGGCACTGTGTGCTCTGTCGATTTCAATAGGGGTATCCGCGTTTCTCTCCAAGAGCATGTTAAAGATGGTAGCAATTTTTCGCTTCACGTCTTCCCCGGCGGTAGCTTCAGGAATACCTCTTAGTCGCAAGTTGTTCCTTCTGTGCCTATTCTCTAGGTCAACATGCTGCAGCTGGAGTTTCAGGATCTGCGCGTTCTGTGCATAAACTCTTGCTGCCAACGCTGCTATCGCCGCCTCACTTGATGACTGATTAGCTGTGATTCTAGAGTCCAGGACTTGAATTTGGTCTTTCACCTCCGCTATGTCCTTCTTGTATGCCGATTCATAACGGGTGATTAGCGCCTCAAAATCTGCTCTGGATGGGATAGCCTTCAGGTACAACAGGGTTTCTCTGTGTATATTGTTGGTCGCCGGTGCTTCTCCATGGCCTAGATCTCCTCTGGGGGATGGTAATGGGGTGAAGGAGTTAGATTGGGAAAGCAGCATCCGCGGAGGGGAGGCATCTGGTAGAATGGTTTCCATCGGGGAGGAGGTTTCCAGGATCTCTTCTTCAGCTTGTGAATGTCATGTGGTTCAGGAGCTGTGCGGGGGGTCCAGAGCGCTTGTGCCCCAAGCCAGTGCATTTGGCGATGTTTGCCAGGTTACTGACTCCTGATGGCCGCTCTCCCCCTTTTTCGCCTGTGTTTTCCCAAGGTCTCCCATCTCTGCTGGGGATGCTCTGGGTACATCTGTTTCATTTTGCCTAGTAAATGATCCCCCTGTCTCAGGGTTGTGGTGTTGTCCCTGTAGCCCTCACATTGGTCCTCCGTCTTCTCTTTCGGACTCCGCCATGTCTCCAGGTTTTCTGCCTGATGGCGCCAATTCTTTCCTCATGTCCACTGGGGCGCCTCCCTCCTCCCACATCATCCCTGTTGCAGAAGCCGGGTCTCGACTGCATGTGTTGTCCGCCCCCCCCTTGCAGCCTCCGTGCGCTGCCGTCTATTGCTCCGCACGGGGTCGCCGACAAGCTCCCGGCCGCCTCCATCTCGACAGATGACGGCCCTGCTGGTCTTAGTCTAGGGGGCGGTACCTGCGGTTCTCTGGGGCCAGCCGCCATCTAGCCGCTCCTCGCTGCTCCGTCCTCCGCCTCCTGTCTCTTCAGCTCCGCAGCCCCATCACTTTCCACCTCCGGGCTCGGGACTATGCTCCTCCGCTCTCTTTTCTCCGCCAGACGCTCCTCACCACTGTCCGAGGGATCTGAAGAAGACCTTGGTTTCGCCATCGCTTCCACTCCACGGCCGCCAACCAGCCAATCCAGCAATCTCCTCTTCTTTCCACTCTGCCAGGTACTGCTTCTGCTTTCTCCCCGGCATCTCTCGACCATCTTTTCTTTGATTTGTTGCCTCTTTTTCCTAAGTTCTGCCCATGGGGACTCGGAGCTCAGCCGCTCACGTCCTCCTCATCCAAGCACCAGGCCACGCCCCGACCTCTCCCTTTCTAATGCAGAATGCTCTGGGCGTTGGAAGACAGACCCTGTCTTTTATACGTTGCGGTTGTGTCCCGTCTTGTAAATCACAGCCATGCCCATACATGGGATACAATGCAGCCATATTGCTGCCAATCCAGCTTTTTGGGGGTGGCATAGTCACTGGATCATTACCCCCCCTCTCATGCTGCCATGTTGCCATATGTCACCCCCACAGGCAGTGACCCTCAACTTTTGGCCCCAAAACCAAATCTCATGGCATTGCTATAGAAACATAACATCCCGAAAATGCATTTTTGAATTATTTAAAACCAATATATTGAACTCCATTGTTTGCCTTTTATCACTAGTTAGTTCCTGGTTATGGCTGTGTAAATATAAGAAGATATACTCACGCTGTTTCTTGGGACGTTTGATGCACAAAGATTAAAAGTGATGATGTGCATGGTCCCACCTACTGCTAATAATCATGGGTTTATACTTGGTGTATATGAGCCATGCGTTTAGAAAGTGCCCTTTTCCTGTATCATTATACAATAGGGAGATTTTTTGTTATCTTTTAGCCCACTATATTAGGCCTAGCAGAGGTCTCTCCCTAAGTGACTCCCTTGTCCAAGCACTGTATTACCTTTGGCACATCTTCTAACTTCATATGTCAGATTCTAAACTGGAGGTACTGACTCCTTCAAATCATATTACTCTTCTACATTTTACCTACTATGTTCAGGTTGAGATTTATGATGCTAGACGGCAAATAACTAGCCTTTCTAAGGTTCATTGTAGACTAGCCCTACCGAAGGGCAGGGAAGGATTTCAAACAACATCTAACACACAAAACTAGGCTGGTTGTCTTTTATGTTTCTCCAGTTTCTATTCACTGGACATTTGTAGTGTTTTTTCTGATCTATAATTTTGCCTTGGGAAGCAGTGGGAAATAGGAAAATCTCTATTATCCGACAACATCTCTTTTGTTTCAAACACAAATAGAAACATTTTAATTCTCCTAATGTTTGCATGCTTCCTTTTTGATGTCTTACCCCTAGTAACTGTCTCTAACACATAGTGCTGCTTGGATGTATTAATGCCAACCAGCTCTCTGGTTTTAGGGAAAGCGTAGTCTGAGAGAGAAATGCTAAATCATCCCTGAAAGGATGGCAGGTGCTACATGTCTCCTCTGTTAAATATGCCATGGCCCTGAATTAGTAACCAGGGAATTTTCACTTGGCAAGCTCTTTTGCTCCAGTTATGTGCAGAGGAAAACTACTGTTTGTTTCATGTCCCTTTAAACATACATTAGCTACTTGAATGTTTGAAGTCAGAGTTCACCAAGAACCCTTCCTTAACTAAATCAGATCATTGCTATGATACTTACTTTATGTTATGTTACTTAATTTAGTAAGAGAACTCAAGACAGTCTTTTTCTTTAGAGGTTTGTTAAAAATATTTGCTTGTGATCGGAATGTGTCATACAAATACAAGATTTGTTCAGACCTCCTATGTTAATATGGTTCTCCGATAGAGGACACTTTCCTTACTAAGGCCTTGATTCACTAAGAGTTGAAAAAAATTCTCATGAAAGCCAATGGCACTTTTTTTACTCCTGAAAAAAAGTATTGGACTTTTTACCCCTTTTTACCTGTAGTAAAAAGTGCCATTGACTTTCATTGTCTTCCTATCTGGTGATTCACTAACAGTGAAATTCTCAGGCTTTTTTCTCATGAATTGAATGAACTATGAGATTTTTTTTCAACTCTTTGTGAATCAAGGTCTAAATCTGCCTTGTTCATTAAGGTCTAATGATAAAATGTAAAGAATTTGGAGCTGGGGAAAATAAATGGATAGACGTGGAAATGGTTATGTTTTCCAACCAGTCAGTTTTTGTTTCTTTTACATGTAAAATCATACAAGCTACCTACATGTGTGTATGTATATTTCAGTTTTCCGTTTATGAGTAAGCCCTGTATACTATTTACATATGAGAAAAAGGAACACATACATAAAAAATAGTAGTTTTTGTGCCATTTGTAGTTCCCTAAACATTCCCGTAGTGCAAGAATAATGAAAAGTAACTGCAATCAACACTCAATATCAAACATACATTTTATTCCAAAAACATCCCACAGCTTCTCTGCAAATCCAGCACTGCGATGAACTCTAAGAATCTATGATAAAAAGGTGATAGCCAATTCCTTTTAACCCACAAATTATAAAGGCAGCCAGGGGTCTGATCTGAAGATTTATTCTTATAAAATGTGTTCTGGCTTCGGGATTTGGGAAATATTGCAACAGGATAAACGTTGGCTTGGGGGTTTGAGGTTAATTGAGAGCAATGCTATAATATTAAACTAAGATAGTATGACTAGGGTGACTTATACTTAAGTTTTTGCTATTTTAGTTTTTGCATATAAGTGAAATATATATGTACCAAGTAACTTGTGTAAGTTAAGTAAAACATGCAGGAGACTGCAAAATAAACAATACCACTCATGGGGTAAAGCTAATACTCACAGATCGGCTAATTTGAGTTTGGTGAAACAGTAAATTCCAATGTTTTGATGCATTTCATAAATGAAGAAGACATCCTTAGAAGACATCTAATTGTAAACATATGAATAAACAAACCTACATAACATTAAACACAGCAGCAATTTAAGCAGAATGAGGAGATCTAAATTGTAAATTTGTTAGTTTTCGCTATAGAAATATAAAAGTGTTGTTTTAGTATGTCATAGCATTAGCTGATAACCTTAGCTGCAAGGCAAGGTGTCAAGGTGGCTAAAGGAACGGGAAGAATGGGAGACTAATGGAATAGGCTACCTAGTTGAAGTAGCCTGGGTTCTGGTTGGAGTAGGATGCATATTGGGTGCAGTTATATGGTGGATGTATATAGGTTACAGTTCAATTCACACTCAAAACAATGGCAAATAGGAAAAGCCAAAAGCTTTTCAGCACTCGCTTATACATTTTACTGGACATGGGCACTTTTTGCCAGGTTACTAGGACAAAGGCATGCACTACGACAACAAAAGATTATTATAGTTTATACTGACATCCCTTGTCTCTAAATAAAAAAAAATGCATGGTCATAAAGATTGCTAGTGACCGAAAGAAACACCATGCCCATGTAGGTTCCAATCTTGGCAACTATGTCAAAATGTTATAAGGTCAAAGAGCCAGGCAGTAATGAAGATTTTTAAGCAAATTTACTTCAGAAAAGCCTTTAATAAAACCCAGCCTAAATAGTCCATCCAATTACTGCACTGCTGTTACAATACAGTATATACAGTAATCATCTTTACTTCTGGATATTATCTGTCCCTTAATAACAGTGTATTTTCTTGGGTACTCTATAGCTGTAATGGCTTTTTTCTCTGCATTCAATGGCTCTCTCCAAAGGCAAAGTCCCACCCCTGTCAATTTCAACCACCTTTATGCATACAACAAAATATAATATAACATGCTGTCAGTAACATAATATACAGCTAAGGCTAAGAATGTGAGTCAGGAGCCTGTAGATAAGAACTTGTGAAACATGTATGTATGTTATTGGTGCTACTCAACTGCAACAAACTGCACCCAGTTTTTTTTTTGTCCCAGCCTATTTCTTACCTGATGGTTTATATAAAGCTGCAGCTTCTATGTTTTCAGTCTTCATTCTGTTTTACTGGCTGCACAAATCTGTCTATGCCCCAGTGGAGTCTATGCACCAAATGTAACAACAATATGATGGACATTTCTCCCTTCTGCTCATTTGAATACCCTCTGGTCATCTCTGAGTTGAGTCATAGACTGTCAGGAACCAGCAACCTTCTCAGCCAAGGTTAGTGTTCACACAATCAGGGTCATGCTAAAGATCTTCTGAAGCAAGTTTTTTTTCTCATTGTACCTTCAGGTGTACCTGAAGTTTATATCTGAGTGAGCCTTTTGAACACACTCAACAATTTTGTAAAACTTTTCTGTTCTAATTTCTAAAAATATTACCTAACCCCTTTAAACTTTCTAGAGGGACAAGGAAGGGATGCCTTGGAAGTAGTGGGTAAGCACCACAAATTGTGTCTGTTTGCGGATGATGTCCTTTTATTCATTACAAACCCAATGGTCTCTCTCTCCCTAATCTACTCCAAATTATGGGTAAGTTCGCGACTGTATCTGGGCTTCAGGGGAACACAGCAAAATCCAAAGCACTGAATATCTTGATACCTAGGGAGTCCTGGACTCTAATTAAGACATCATTCGACTTTAGTTGGGAGGAAAAAATCATCAAATATCTTGGGATATATTTAACTGGCTCTCTTTCAGAAACTCTATAAGTTGTTAGAGCAATGGAAAGACTACAATGTGTCATGACAGAGGGGGATTGTGGCAGGGAAAATGACGTTGTTGCCTAAGTTCCTCTATGTCACCAGAGTCCTCCCAACTAGAGTCCCCCCACAACAGTTAAAAACACTACAAAGCAAGGTCATGTCATTTGTCTGGGGTGGTAGGAGGCCTAGGGTCCCCAAGGGGGTCATGCTTAGATCTAGGAAGGAGGGCGGGCTGGGGGTGCCAAATTTTGCGGCTCAGATTGCACAAATACTTGCCCTCCATTCCACTGCAGATGTGCCAAGCTGGGTGCAGATTGAATCAGATGTATGCACGCCAATTTCAGTGAATAACCTTTTGTGGATTACGCCTTAATTTAGACAGTTTTTACGAAACCCCATTGTTAGACATTCACTCCAAGTGGGGGACAATGTTAAATACTTGGGCGGACTGGTGTCCCCGTACCTCCCTCTCCTTTCTTTGTGGAACAATCCAATGTTTCCCCCAGGGGCAGAGGACCCTGGTAGATTTAATACATGGAAGGAGGCGGGCATATGGCGAGTTTCAGATTGACTGCAATCTTCAGAGGTCAGTACATTCCAACAGATGAGGAATACATTTCACCTGTCATCTAATGAGCTTTTTCGTTTTCTGCAAGTTCGCCATTTTGTAAGATCCACAGTGGGGAGTTGGCAGACGCGCTTTTGAGACGCGCTGCTGTAGGGATCCCAGAGGCAGAGGATAAATCTCAGAGATATATCATAACTTAGTCTCAAGGGGTAAGGATACATGCCGATCCTATACCAACAACTGGCACCATGGACTGGGTAAGGAGTTGGATCAGGAAAAATGGCTGAGGATGTGGAATGCATCCTTTGGTTGCTCTGTGTCTGTGACTTTAATCGAGGCTAATGTAAAACTAATGGTAAGATGGTATATGGTCCCAGAGAGAATGAAACACATTTCCACTGAGTTCCAGGGGAACTGCTTCCAGGGGTGCCTCTCTCCAGGGTCGTACCGGCATGTGTGGTGGGATTGCCCAGTAGTTAGGGGATTTTGGTCAAGATTCTTTAGAGTTCTCAGCAAGGTATGTGGTAGATCTGTGGTCAGAGACCCTTGGGTAGCTCTCCTCAATGCACCAATCCCCCACAGTTCTAGATTGAAAAAGCGGGTGATGTATTATATCCTATCAGGGGCAAAGCTGGTGATAGCTAGGGCTTGGAGGTCCCCCACCTTGAGCTTCAACACTTTTAAAAACAAGGTTAACTGCATTATGGTAATGAAAAAAATGTCCGACATTCACAATGGGACTTTGGAGCTGTTCAGGGAGGTGCGGAATACTTGGATTCGGAATTTTCTGCCTACAGATTTTGAAGTAAACCTAATGAACATCTGATCCTTTCTCGACCCCTTCCTCCCCCCCCCCTTGTCTCCTTCCCCCCCCTCATAGGGATTTTTATTTTTCTTTAATTTATTTGAATTTAACTTTTTTAGTAACTCTTGAATCGATTTTCTTGAATGCAGTGAATAAGCTTCTGGTTGTGACTTAAGTTGCTGTGATTCTGTGTATGAACAGTATTATGCTTATAGAAGAATGCTCAGAATATACAAAATAAAAAGATTGATAAAGGAAAAAAAAATATATGGCCTACCACTGTGATGGGGCATTTTTACAGGTGATATAAGGAATGTAAGGATATTTTTTTTTAGGCTTGGGAAAAACAAATGGGCTATGCTAAAGAATTTGCCAAATCGTTCAGCATACCCAATAAAGTGCTGTTGTTTCAAAACTTCGAAAAAAATCCATATAATGATTTACCTTCCAGTAAAATTACTTTAATAATCACTTAAGCTTCCTAAATATGTATGGCATAGAAAGCTGATTTAAAGAGTCCCCGCGCATACACTGTGGGATCACTAGCAAGGTAAAAATACTAAATGTTCCCTGGCAGGTGTCACTGCGCTTTTACCTCATGCCCAGTCGGCTAGGCCGTGACTCCTCATGCCAGCTCGGCCACCGGAGATTGAATTGAAGGGCCAATGAGCACTAAGGTCACTGTGGGCGAATTGGGCAATCAGCCCAAAGTTTGTAAAGAAACAATCACATTCCCCTTATCCAATCCCATTTAGTTCAGCCCTATAAAGGTTTTACCCCCCCCCCCTCCAGTATAGAGTTTCTTTATTGATACTCATTGCCGACCTTGCTAGCCTGACTATCCTGACTGACCGTCTGTACCGACCTCAGCCTGAATCACGACCACAAACCCGCCTCATTCCTGGTGCTGCAAAGCTCTCTGATCTCCTGGTTTGACCATTGGCGTGACCTCTGACCTTGTCTGTGTTCTCCCTCTGAGTTCCCAGAGCTGCGTTGCTGTACTTACCTCAGCTACCCAAGTTCGCCCAGTCTTTCCTTCGGTTCATCTGTCTTCGACCCTGTGAGCTTACATCCCTTGAGCATTTAAGTCCTGGGGGAACCTGTGTCCGGCGAGGTGTTTAAAGCATACCGGCAAATGGGGGCTTGGCTAAAGGTGAAGCTAGCTGCAGAGATTGGGGGTTGTAAGCTCACAAAGACAGCAGGGACATACGTAGGTGTAACAGGGCTTTATGGCAAGATTCAAAAATGGCCCCTAAAAAAAAGAGCAGATATATTGTACTTACTGGAAATGCAGACTGCTATAGGTCTGTGTCCTCGGAAGTGAGGCCGGTGTAGTACAGTTATTGTCCATTGGGCTTCTATAGTAAGGCGGCGCAACTGCTGCTGTGCAATGTGTCCGGTGGGACAGGGTCTCTGCTGTTACACTGTAAAATGCTGAGCAGCTCCCTGCCGTGTTACATTGTAACAGCCAAGCATGTGGGTAATGTTACAATTGTAACAAGAGGCACACCCTGCTGTGTTACATTGAATAGTTCCTGCTATTTGAAAGTTAACTGCTTTATGCAATGTGTGAATCATCTCTCCACTGCGAAAGAGGGATGACTCACAAATTACAGAAAGCTGATCAATTTGAAAAATGCCATAGCTGCGATGGTGGGCAGTCTGCATGAAGCACCATTAATAGAGCCATAGGTTTCACAGAATGACAAAGATGACATCACCTTGTTCCCCCAGCTGCCAGCATACTGCAATAACACCCCAGAGATAAAACATACCACACCAGATGACCCAGCTACTGCAAGGTGGGAGAAGGCAACTTGCACTGGGCCGCTTTCTGCCACAGGCCCGGGCAGCTGCTTCTGTGGTATGAACGCCCATGTTCCCTGGGCGTTTCACACATCCCAGATCTGGATGCCCCCTGAAAGAAACCCACCTCCTGCTTACTGTAAATAAATACTATTTCTTTTCAGTTTCTTGATTGACTAAAGTAACCCCTCTATCGAATGCCACTATTTAGAACATTCTAAAATTAAATTTTCTGTGCGTATGTTCGGGGACACCATGTCTATATGGATCTCAGTATGAAATATTTGTTCTTTGCATTCACTTGAAACACAAAGGCAAAAATATAATACTTGATGTTAATTAAGCCACCATATTGATGCATTCATAAAAAATAACAATTATTATTTAGCTAATTGTACAAGAAAGATATTGCTACAAAGCCCAATTATTTGCCAATTGTACCAAACATTTTGTGATTTGCTGTCAAAAGGATCTCTTTTTTCCCACAGTGCTCTCGTATATCCTGTCATATGAATTTCCTGGGAATAAACAAGTTTAATGCCTTCAGATTCAGTTTTTCCGTTTCTGTCATCCATCACGACTATGTATATAGGATTATACAGTTCAGTGACAGATGTGCACTATGACATATCCCTGGCTAATCCTGCTCTCTGGAAAGCTAGTATGCAGACACACTACCTATATACATTGAAGAAGAATGCCTCTTACTGAGAATTAATATGAATAGTGATGTGATAGCTTCTTAAAGGGGCTTAACTGCTTTTATTGCCGGAGACGAGCGGGTCTTGTCCTGCATTCTAACACTGGCCATTGTATTACTTCCCCATTCGCTATGGCTCCTTTCAATTATTTATTAAGTGTGTGGTAGGCAAAGCAATTTAATAAACATATGGGCCCATACACGCAAAGGAGGGGCATCGCAGCCTGGGCAACCTGACCCTGCAGTAGATACATCTTGATCAAGGCTAATGCAATAAATGTTATTATTGTAAAGATAGATAAATAGGTAGATAGAGATAGATAGCTTTATATATAGACATACACAAGATAAAATATAGGCATACACAAGAAGTTCAGATCACCCCTCCATATACTGTATAAGAAGCAATATCAGCATTTGAGATTGAAATATATTTACTAAAGCAGTGATCCTTCTACTACTCGCATGGTAAAAATAAAAGTTCCCTTCATCCTATGCCTTCAACCCTTGAGGACACAACTAAACCAAAAAAAGATGAATCTAGCCCTGGCTTTTTGCACGCTCACTCGTTGGGCACTGGCCTGGCTGCCACTATGCTGAGCTGCACAGGGATGATGACTGACAGTCTCATCACCCAATCACAGCAGCAGCAGGGCACTGATTAGGTGATGAGCCTGCCTCTCCTTATTCCCAGCAGCTGGGACCTGGACAGCAGCCAAAGAGACTACTTCCACTACAGGAATGTGTGAAAAATTAAGGCCCTTATTTATGAAGGAATAGCGACAGGTAGCGACTGGTGAGCGGCCGGTAATGACGGGCCCCGCCACGAGAACGCCGGCTCCCCACCACAATCACACATTTATCAAGCCGATCCTGCTTAGCGACTGAGATAGCGCCATATAGTGACTCATTCATCATTATTCCAGCCTCAGCCCACAGCGCCAGCTTCCGACCTTGAACAGCGACAGGTATGACCTCTCGCTACCTGGCGCTCTCCAATGCATTTCAATGGAACAATCTTTAAATATTCATAATTGTTATTATTTTTTATTTTTTTTTTTAAATGTGAAAAATTCTGTGACCACTTCTGCCATTTTAAATAATTTTTTTAAGGTAAAAAAAATTAAAAAAAAAATGTACAGAATTGATATTACAGGTCTGATATTAATGTATTCATATTACAAAATTATTTTAAAAACTTGTTTTTTTTTTGGTTTCCAAAAATATGGTTGTTTGGGGGTTAAAAAACTACTTTTAACCCATCACCGCCAGCGCTCTGGGGTTTAAACATGCATTTTACAGCGTGAGAATTTTTTGAGCGTGATTTCTTAATGAATATGGTGGGAGCCTGTCGCTAGGGCCAGTCGCTATCATGCGCTCCCATACAGCGCGGAACCTGTCAAATAGCGACTCCTCACCCAATATTCAACATTACGGCAAACCGACTGAGTCGCTATCAACTACCGAACAACGGCCAAGCACAGCGACTACTAGCGGGCGCTCTGAAAATGCCGCTACAGTCGTTCAACTGTCGCTACCTGCCGCTATTATTGAATCGCCCTCTAAGAGTGAAGGTGAGTCTTTTTTTTATCTCCTTGGATGGAGATGATAAGGTCAAGGAAAATTTACTTTTTTACTATATAAGGATTGATTGGCATTAGGTGAGAAAACTGCCATTCGCCTTCATTGTTTACCATGGGGTGATTCAGTACCAGGTGAAAATTTACATCCGGATAACTCTCAAGTTAGACAATGAAAGTGAATGCAGTTTTCTCTCCTAAAAAGGAGTAATTTTCTTCCCTGGTGCTGAATTGACCCTAACGTCTCTTTATAGGTGAAAACCTTTATATTGGCTTAGGAGTAAGATTAAAAAGAAAATATAACTGAAATTATGATAAAATGGAAGATCAACCAAGCTTAAACCGAACCAAAACCCTTTTCAAGAAACCGTGCTCCTATGCACCCCTCCTTAAAGAGGACCAACACCCAGGGGTGATCGGCCCGGAAATCTATAAGATTCCCGGGCCGATCACCTCCCACCCCGCGGGACATCCGAGATCGGGATGTCCCGCGGGGTGAAACTCCCCCAGAAACCCCAAAAAAATCTTACCTGATCCGCTGCCGCCGCCTCCCACGCGCCCCTCCAGACGTGCGCGCGCCCGCGCCGGCCCTCTGTGAATGGCCGGCAGGGGCGTGCGCGCGCCGAGAGTGACGCGCGGGAGGCGGCGGCGGCGGAAGCGGCTTGGACGTTCCTGATCCCCGCCTGGACGTTGGCGGGGATTGGCTGCGGCGTTCACGTGGGAGCGTTGAGAGGTGAGTTTTTTGGGGTTTCTGGGGGGTTTCACACAGCGGGCCCCCCCCCTGATCGGGGTGCCCCGCCGAAGTGGACCAAAACCCAGGATAGTCAAAATCCTGGGTGTTGGTCCACTTTAAGACACTCCAGATCGCTGCGCATAAAAATTCATTTACTGCTTTGTAATTTCTGCTATGGTTAATTTTACAAACAAAATGGCATCCTATGGAGCTGCAGGCCACCTGCAAAGAGGAAGTGCTGCTGTGTGCTCTGTCGCTGTGCATTGTGGGTTATATCACTTGAATCCATCCAGCAGTGGAGGGGGGGAGGCTGGGAAAGGAAGCTCTAAATTGGCCACTACCAGGAGAAAACTGGTGCAGTGGTGTTTCAGCTTTGAGTGGGTGCAGGAGCAAATGTAAGTGCTGACTAAGATTCAGTATCATGTATGCATTGGGCTAGAGTTTTGTGGAGTTTTTCTTCCAACTGTGCAAGGCTGTTGATCCGGTTTAGGTGAAACTAAAAAAACTCTACAACTGTTATGTTTATTAATGTCATGAGTAATGTAATTCTAGCCATTATTTTCTTTTCAGTGTTTGTTAGGGCTACAACCATTTCAGTGTTCATTTTCCTGAACTCCATTTCATTATCCACTTGTAGTGCCTCAAGAAATAAAGTTAATTTAAAAGTGAATTCATGTCATTCAGACTGAAAGGTGGGGGTTCTTATACTAATGATGCTCCTCTGGTCCTAGTGACACTTAAAGGAGCAATGCAAATTTGCATTAAAAAAGATAAATAATTAAGTAGCCACACAATAGCTTCTAACATGTGTATAAATAATCTGGCGATAGAAATAGGAAAAAATATATGCCTTTCTTTTAAATTGTATAATGACAATGGCTCAGTCCATTTGCTGAATAGGGGGATCTGCTGGGTTGTATTTAGTGAGCTGCTTCATTTAGCCCACTGGTCTCCTAGCAACACTTTACCTCAGAGGCTGACACTGTAATCAGTGGTAACGGCTGTGTGTGTGTGAGGTGCTGCTTTTGTTATGAGACCAGGTGACTCAAATGTGTAAAATCTATACAAAATAAACTAAACTGACTGAAAACGACTGAAATTCGAATATTGAATAATTTTGAATTTGAATAACTGTGCAGGAAAATCTAAAGTGGAACAAAACCCTGAGTGGCCGACCCTGAAGTCTATAAGACCCGGCCATTGACCTTCCCCCTTGGGCATTCTAAATCAGGATGCCCCACTGTGTGAAACGACCCCTGGATAACCACAGATCCCCCCATTTTTCTGGCGCGCTCACGCAGATAGTCATTTAGACAGGCCGGGCGGCCAGGAAGGTTACTGCTCAGGCTCCCCATCTGCGTGCAAACAGAGCTGATTGGATGAGAGCCCGCACATGCGCTGTGGGACAGGCAAAGGTACGTTTTCACAGGCGAACTTGGGGATTTCACATATCAGGGCATCCGTCGGGATGCCCCTAGGGGCACAAAACAAAACTCCAGATAGTGAAAATCCTGGGTTGGGCTTTGCTCAAAACACAGAAAGCTGAAAGAAAGATCATATGGAAAAATGAAAAATAAGAGTATGAAAGAGAAAATGGTAAACTGAAAGATTCTGCAGCAGAGCCAACATGAAGGGAAAACTGTCAAAATCAGCTAAATGACTTCTAGAGCTTTTCTCTCTGTTTTAGATATATGAGTTCTGGCCAGGCAATGTTGCAATGTTGTTATCTTATGCTGGACAGCTGCCAGCACTGAACAGCTGGTACTTTGATACATTGTTTCACCCCTCTCCTCAGCATGGAACAGGCCAGAGTGTCGGTCCCGACACTCAGCAGACATAAACATGAGCTATTAGTCTCCAGCTGCACAACACAGACAGCATTTTTTTCTACATTTGTAATTCTTACTCCAACACTTACCTACATTCAAAGTACCATTTAAATATAAGTCACCAAGAAAAATTCGTGATACTGCTCCTTTAAGGAGTTTCTTCTTAAGGAACAAAAAGTGAATTTAAAGCGTAATAGCTTCTGATTCAGAATAAGGCCCGAGCTAGATTCAACCCGGATCTTGTCGATTTGCCCTGGTTCCCCCATCCTGATTACTGGCAAGATCCGCGTCAAATTATCTGGCATGCTACCCGCCTATGCTGACTGATAACATGCCAGTCATCACTAATGTGTGAACTGTAATAGGGGTTCCGTGGAAAAAAGAACTCAGCATTGAGAGAGATTTTTTTTTTTTTACTTTTTTAACTGTTTGTGAACTGGTAAGGGTTTCAAGCGACTAGTGGCTGGAGATATTGTATTTGGGAGTACCAAATACCAGGCACAAAATTAAAACAACTATGCTCACCGCTTGTCCCCCGCTAACGATATCAGAGAATGAGCACATTGACATCCAACAACATGAAGACATGGTGGGCTCTATCAATACAGAATTCATTGCAATAGAGGAGACATGATATGAGGGGCCAGGCCGGGAAAGCCACATCCCTTCCATTGCAATAAATGGAATAGGCATATGGAGGGGTGTGTCTTTTGTTTTCTCATGCAGGGCAACATGGTGCTCTCCCACCGGTATCGATGCGTTTTAAAACACTGAAGCCAAAGAGTTAAAATGCAGAGGGTAACTAGTGAGTATTGATTATTATTTATTATGCTTACTTATTCATTTCAAACTGTTATAACTCTTCTTCATGGGATCCAATTTGAACATTTTATACAGTTCTGGAATACACAGGGATAGTTCTGGAATATACGAACATGCAAAATTTAGAGCCTGATTTATCAAGTGTCAGCGTCTAATAATACCACTCAGCACCAAGATTTTTAGCCCCAGCAGCAATCGGTGTGCATGCATGTGTCTCTAGCATGGTATAGTTCTCAGCACTGGGCGCTCTTGTTTAAGCTGCGCCAGTTTATAGTTGCACTGTAGATCCTATAGAGCACAATGGGCAGAACTGAATTGAATTGTCTTATGTTTATTATTAATATTACACACATTTTTTGTACAGAACTTGCATTGTGACTTGTCAGTAGTGGAAACACGGGACTTAGATGTAGCCAATTGTCTTTTAATTTTTCTTGTAAAATTATATTTCATGGCTTCTTTTGCTTACCAATGTGTAATTAACTAAAACGCACTGGAAAATGAATAAATACATGAGGCAGCACCTAAAAGAAGGCGGTGCAAAGTTGGGCTCACTTGCGCTGTTATAATCAGCATTCGGCACATAAGGTACACAGCCCCTGCATAAAGCACGCAGCCCCTTCACTCACCTGCACCTGTAATGCAGCCTTGGGGGTTCCCGCAATGCAAATAAGGCCCTTATTTATGAAGGAATAGCGACAGGTAGCGACTGGTGAGCGGCCGGTAATGACGGGCCCCGCCACGAGAACGCCGGCTCCCCACCACAGTCACACATTTATCAAGCCAATCCTGCTTAGCGACTGAGATAGCGCCATATAGCGACTCATTCATCATTATTCCAGCCTCAGCCCACAGCGCCAGCGTCCGACATTGAACAGCGACAAGTATGACCTCTCGCTACCTGGCGCTCTCCAATGCATTTCAATGGAGCAATCTTTAAATATTCATAATTAATTGTTATTAATGTTTTTTTTTTTTTTTTAAATGTGAAAAATTCTGTGACCACTTCTGCCATTTTAGATAATTTTTTTAAGATAACAAAAAATAAAAATTGTACAGAATTGATATTACAGGTCTGATATTAATGTATTCATATTACTAAATTATTTAAAATAATTTTTTTTTTTGGTTTCCAAAAATATGGTTTGGGGGTTAAAAAACTACTTTTAACACATCGCCTCCAGCGCTCTGGGGTTTAAACATGCATTTCACAGTGCTTGAATTTTTTGAGCGTGATTTTTTTATGAATATGGTGGAGGCCGGTCGCTCTGACCAGTCGCTATCATGCGCTCCCATACAGCGCGGAACCTGTCAAATAGCGACTCGGAACCTTGTATTCAACATTACGCCACACAGACTGAGTCGCTATCAAGAACCGAACAAAGGGCAAGCGACTACTAGCGGGCGCTGTGAAAATACCGCTACAGTCGCTCAACTGTCGCTACATGTCGCTATTAATAAATCAGCCTCTAAGTATCAGATAACAGCAGCTTAGACCTAGCGCTGTAGATGCTAGGTCTACAGTGGTCAGGTGTCACAATGGGGAAGCAAAGATGAAGGCCTCGATTCAATAAAGGTAGAAAAAAATTCTCATGGTAGTAAAAGATTCAATTCATGAGAAAAAAGCCTGAGAATGTCACTGTTGCTGAAAGTCAATGGCACTTTTTCACTACTTAGGGCCTTATTTATCAAGGGATAGCGCCAGGTAGTGTCTGACTAGCGCCAGGTAGCGCCAGCTATCGGCGGCTACCAACTCCAGAACGCCAGGCGGCGGACACAATCACGCATTTATCACGCTAAATGAGGCTAGCGCCACCGAGAGCGTCAGCTAGCGCGGGATTCATCATGTAGCCGACTGCAACGAACAGCGCCGCTACTAATCCCATCACAGCGCCAGGTAAGACCTGTCGCTCCCTAGCGCTCTCCAATGAATTTCAATGGAGCAATCTTTAATTATTCATAATTAATTATTTTTAAGGTTTATTTTTTTTTTTTAACTGTCACAAATTCTGTGACCACTACGCAATGTTAGATATTTTTTTTAAGGTAAAAAAAAAAAAAAAAATTTGTGCAGAATTGATATTACAGGTCTGATATTAATGTATTCATATTACAAAATGTTTAGAAAAACTTGTTTAATTTTTAAATCAAAAAATATGGTTGTTTGGGGGTTAAAAACTACTTTTAAGCCATCGCCACCAGCGCTCTGGGGTTTAAACAAGCATTTCACAGCGCGAGAATTTTTTGAGCGTGATTTGTTAATGAATATGCTGGGACCCGTTCGCTCTGGCCATTCGCCATTCGCTGTCAGGCGCACCCATACAGCGCGGAACCTGTGAAACAGCGACTCCTAACCCCGTATTCAACATTACCGCACACCGACTGAGTCGCTGTCAACAAGCGAACAACGGCCAAGCACAGCGAATACTAGCGGGCGCTGTGAAAATCACGCTACTGGCGCTCATCTGTCGCTACCTGGCGCTATTAATGAATCGGCCTCTAAGAAAAGTAGACAACTGTTTACTCCTTTCTACACTGTAGTAAAAGCTGCCATTGACTTTCATCGTATTTTTATCTAGTGAAATTCTCAGGCTTTTTTCTCATGAATTGAATTTTTTACTACCATGAGAATTTTTTTCTACCTATTAAATCGAGGCCGAAATCTAAAAAATACATTACAGCTGTAGTCCTGCTGGGGCTCCGGAGAAGGAAACCTGATTTCTGGACCTGGTATGTTTTACACTGTTAAAATAAAACAGAACAGGTGTGGGTGTTGTTCCATGTGTGAACGAACACCTATATTGCTGATGCCCCTACTGTGCCTACCTTGCCTCCAGCCCCAGACCTGCTCCCCTATCTGGCACTGGATGAATGCATAGCAATCAGGATGCCCCCTGCACATGAACCATTAGCCATTTAATGAAATATAAATCTTGCAATAAGTATGTAACCCTACTTTAGACAATAGTGTGCTTATGTTTTATCACAGTGAAATTTGAAATTATTTTTAAATGCTTAAATGATCACACTTAATAATTTAGGGGGCGTTCCACTTTCTGTTATCCCCATGCTGGCTGTCAGGGGCTGCATCTTTTATTCAACCTGCATTACAATTCTTAAGAAATCCTGGCGAACTGTGTCTCTCTCCTCTGCAGGGCCTCCTCAGCAGCTGAAGATGACTCATCCATGTGTGTCTCAGTGTCTCAGTCTTCTCAGAAGTGAATTCTAAAGGGAATACAAAATGCTGGTGAATGAAAGATGCAACCCCCTGACAGTCAGGATGGGGCAAGAAGACGCTTTGCCTGATATATCCCTTTGCCTGCTGAGCGCCTGTATAGGGGCGCTTAGAACGACCGCTAGTAGAAGCGGGTATCAGGCACTGTAACAGAGCGTCTCAGTCGCTCTAGTTACCTGGCCTGCGTTGGTGAATGTGATGTGTGTTGGGCGCTGTAACAACAGTACAGCACTGCAGCAAGCGAGAGGTAGCGCCAGCTCAGTACGTTTGGCACTCGGCACTTGGCTCAGCACTATATTTAACAAAACACTTGACACACAGACCGTCGGTGCTTTAAATCTGGTCGCTATAGCACAGAGCGCCAGACGCTGTGTGATAAGTCTGTTTTTGAACACATATTCACCAGTAACAAAGTGAAAACACATCGAATGACATTGTTTTAACACTGTGACAATAACACTTTAGTGCCAGACCTGTAAATATAATTCTGCATAAAAATATTAAAAGTCAAAAAAAGTTACAAAAAGTGTTTGTTTGCAGCCAGAAGAGGTCACACAATGATTTCCGCATAAAAAAAATTAAATTGCCAAACACGCTATTTATACACAACTAATGAAGCTCCATTGAAATGTATGGGAGAGCGCTACAGACAGGTACTACTTGGCGCTCTGGAACCTAGAGCGCCGGCGCTATATGCTGAGCCATCTGGATTAATACATTAAATGTGATGCTACATGGCGCTGTTAGAGGCTCTCACCAGATTCACTTTCTTAAGTGTGGTTTTGTGTACAGCGCCCAGCGTTCACCAGACGCTGCCTGCCACTACGAGGCATTACCTGGCGCTATCCCTTCTTAAATAACCCCCCTAAGTCTTTGTCAAAGCAACATCCAAGAACTAGACCACTTTTAAATAACTGAAGCAGGCTTTGAATGGAGCAAAGGGGGTGGGAGTAGCTCCATCACTATTATTTATACAAAATTATCATCATTATTATTCAGGGCCTGGGAACTAATTTACCGCCCAGTTTAACCCTCTCATCATCCAAGAGGCCGATTCATTAATAGCGCCAGGTAGCGACAGATGAGCGCCAGTAGCGTGATTTTCTCAGCGCCAGCCAGTATTCGCTGTGCTTGGCCGGGGTTTGCTTGTTGACAGCGACTCAGTCGGTGTGCGGTAATGTTGAATACGGGCTTAGGGGTCGCTGTTTCACAGGTTCAGCGTTGTATGGGTGCGCCTGACAACGAATGGCCAGAGCGAACGGCTTGCTGCAGATTCATTAACAAAACACGCTCCGAATTTATTCGCGCTGTGAATTCCTTGTTTAAACCCCAGATCGCTGGCGGCGATGGGTGTAAAATAGTTTTTAACCCCCAAACAACCATATTTTTTGATTGTAAAATTATACAAGTTTTTCTAAACATTTTGTAATATGAATACATTAATATCAGACCTGTAATATCAATTCTGCACAATTTTTTTTTTTTTTTTTTTTTACCTTAAAAAAAAATCCTAACATTGCAGAAGTGGTCACAGAATTTTTGACATTAAAAAAAAAAAAAACATTAATAGCAAGTAATTATGATTAATTAAAGATTGCTCCATTGAAATGCATTGGACATCGCCAGGGAGCGACAGGTCATACCTGGCGCTGTGATGGGATTAGCAGCGGCGCTGTTCGTTGCAGTCGGCTACATGATGAATCCTGCGCTAGCTGTCGCTCTCGCCGGCGCTAGCCTCATTTAGCGTGATAAATGCGTCATTGTGACCGCCGCCAGGCGTACTTGAGTCGGTAGCCGCCGTTAGCTGGCGGTACCTGGCGCTCGTCAGACACTACCTGGCGCTAGCCCTTGATAAATAAGGGCACAAGTATTAAGCACCAAACATGTCTAGCTGTGTGGAAAGACAGAGATTTGGTTGCATATATCTGCAGATACATGTGGAAGCCACACTGCCCCGGCAAGGCACTCTGTGTTTAGTGTGGTCCCTACTCTTATTTTTGAGTCCCCAAAGTTGGGACATGCAATGCAGCCAGAGCTACTGCTTTGAATGGCCTTTTAAATAACTGAAGCAGGCTTTAAGTGGCTATGTTGAGCATCTACAGTTCGCTCAGTTACACAAATATGTAAGCATCACTTTGCTTGTGCAGGCCTTTCTGCAGTGGAGCCTTAAGCTTTAGTAAATGACTCTCCTAGACTGAAGTGCAAAATAAGAAAAAGTTCTAAAATTAATAGTAATGCCATCCTAACTAGATGCTGGAATTTAGTGGCGCACTCACTGGAAAATAAATCCAGTCATCCGCCATCTGATTTTTCTTCTAACAAATTTGATCATGCATGGCCAAATTGACAGGGAGATACTTTGCACGGCATAGAAGTAGCAACAATGTATGTCCTGCTTTCACTCAAATAAAAGGGCTCAGATAGATTTGCATACTTTAAAACAAATTGTGTCTAATAAATTATTTGTCTTAAAACTTTAAAGCACAAAACTTATTGGATTCTTCTATTGGAATTAAATTTGCCAAACCTACAGCAAAGAAAGCTCCTGTCCAAACATACATGGTCTTTGTAATATAATATAATTACTGGTGCCTTTTTCATCAAAGGAGACAACTACAGCATCCACAATGAAATTTAATACTTAGGATTCTGCTTATTGAATCACTAGGGCAAAATAGATGATTCGCTAAAATGGTTTTGAATTGCATATATTTAAAAGGTTTTTTCTTAAATATTTTTTTAAATAAACAAAAATATATGAATGTTTAATGTTTTGTGTTGGTTCATGTGCATGCGCTTACATTGAAATCCATGCAAAATTGCAGAACATTGTGTGTTCGCTTTAAAGACTTACCCTTTAATTCTACTATAACGAAAGGCAATATAAGTTGAGTTTTTACATTTCCTGTGTCTTGTCTCAAAGAGCCTGGTTAATTCTATCTGCCTTTGTGTCTTTAGGCAGGAAAAGCTGCCAGGATCTAGCTTTTACCTTCTGGTAATGTGGGCAAAAGTGTGATAACGTCCACTGTCTTCAGATTGACCTTCTCGCCTAATCTTTGGCTTTAGCGGCTTATGCACCTGAGCTACCTGCCTTCTGACCTTCAGCCTGGCAAATTGTTTGTGAACTTGTGATTCCTGCCTTTTGACCGTCAAAACGTTAATGAACCTAGAATATAAGCCTGATTCAGATCCTCTTTTAGTTTAGCGTTCCTCAGGGGAGTAGCTAGGGGGGAGCAGGGGGAGCACTTGTAGTGTAGCCGGCAGCCCACACACTGAGCTGAGGGGAGGAGGGAAAAAGCCGCCATCACACTGCTCCGACCATACTTGCTGCTGAGGGAGGGGGCGGGGCCACGGGGGAGGAGAGGGAGGGGGCGGGCCGCGGGGGAGGAGAGGGGGGCCACTCTGCCTGCACATGTAAAGGAATGTGGGATTGCATTGCAGTGTGAGAGTGTCAGGGCAGCATCACAAATCCCCGTGCTGTCCTGACACACTCACACTGCAATGCAATCCCCCATTCCTTTACAAGTGTAGGCAGGCTGGGGGATTGCCCATACAGTTGCAATGGCAAGAGCAGTGGCAAAGGCAGAGCTGGGCTGGGGCGTGGGGACCTGGCAAGGCCACGCCCCCAACTCCCACACTTAGCTGGCGCGCCACCACCTGTCATAGGAAGGAGACAGGTGGCGGCTGAGAGCAGGGGCGGGGCGGGGGATTGCCTGTACAGTTGCATCAGCTGCCCATTGTGGGGCACCGAGGCAAACAGCAGGAATAGGGGGCGCACTTGCAACCTTTCCCGCATTGCCGGGGGGCACCACTGCATGCAAGTTTTTTTTTTTTTAAATGTTGCTGGCCTCCGCCCCGTACCCACCCCTGTCTGTAGCTCCGCCCTAGGCACGTGCCTTCCTTTGCCTAGTGGCAAATACGGCCCTGTGTGTGTGGCAGACAAGGACGCGCCTTCTCCCCACTCCCCCTCCTCTGCGCAGCACAAGCCTTTCACCAGGAAACAGAATAACGTGAGCAGCTCCTCCAATGCTCTGCTCCGTGTGCTGACAGGAGACAGACACACTGCTGCAGTGAAAAGGTTTTAAAGTTGTACAGTGTGTGTGTGTGTGTGTGTGTGTGTGTGTGTGTGTGTGTGTGTGTGCTGTCTGCATCCTGGGGAAGAGGGGGGATGTAGTGCCGTCTGCATCTTGTAGTATGTGTGTATATAGTCCTCTCTGCGTGTTGTGATGTGCATGTACAGGGTCTAAGATGCTTGTAGCTGGGCATGCTATACTGGTACATACCTTATATGTAGTCATGAGTCAGGCAGTCATATTAAAGTGTACCAACACCCTGCTAGATCCGATCCCTCCCTGCGGGGCATCCAAAATCCCAATTTGGGATTCCCCAGGGGACTGGAATAAAACTTGGGTAAGCCAAATTTCCTGGGTTTTGTTTCACTGTAAAGAGGCACATTTTGCCTGTCCTGGAGTCTAATAGACTCCAGGGCCAGTCGATTCCCTCACCCAGGAAAAAAACTGGGGCCTCCACCAATTTTATGCCCAGGGGCCTCCACCACAGGGGCGGACTGGCCATAGGGCGTACCGGGACAAATCCCGGTAGGCTGCCTCCCCTCTGCCCCATAGTTTGTAATGTTGGGCCGCTGCGGCCACAGCTGGCTGGCAACAAGGAGCTGCCATGGTCACCCGGCGCACTGTGCTGCAGCACATGACATCCGGGTGACAACACTGAGCTGTATGATAGGGCAGTCGGAGGGTCTACTGACAATGAATGATTGGCTGTGCAGCGCAGCGGACGGGCTCCCTCCAGAGTGGGCGGGGCTTCTCTCTGGTCCCCAGCGAGGCTGGAAATGTGAGGATTCCCAGATCAAGGCCGACATCAGAGGTGAGAGGGGGGAAAATCTTTAAGATTTATGTCATGGGCCCTGTCCAATCCATATATCATGCAGCTGCCCAGCATTGAGGCACCTGGGCCCGCTGCACTTTGAAAGGAGGGAGGGCCAGGCAAGGTGCTTGCAGCTCAAAGCTCCTGATACTGGCATTATGGTGGTGATGCCCCGCTCGCCGGCTCTCCTGCCTGCCTGACACGTGACCTCTGGCTCTGTGTCAGATTCCTTTGCTCAGTGAGATGAGACAGATGCAGGCTGCAGCTGTTACCAGTGATAGAAGTAATGCTGCTGCAGTCAGCTTAAATCAGCCAATCAGCAGGCTCGCTGTTACTTGGCTCTTTTTGGCCGAGCGGCACCGCCAGCCGCATCCCCCAACCCACCTGGCAGCCGTAGTGTTACTGCGCCACCCATTCAGGAAGGTCGGACGCATGCTCGGCTACAGGTGAGCAGGGATGCGGCCAGAACGCACAGATGCGGCGAGGGCTCCGGGAGAGGGTAAGTGTTCCAGGGAGAGGGGTTTACACAGTGGGGCATCCCAATTTGGCAGCTACCATGGTGTAACCATAGGGGATGCTACCACATCGTAAAACAAGGGGGCCCCATCAGTGTCACCCCTCTTCCCTCTTTATCAGATTTGTGCTTACTTGGCATCATCTTGAGAACGGAAGCTCCATTAATCTCTCTTGTTTCAGTTGTCTAGCTGCATCCAATTAAATGAAAAGTCTGATAAAAGTTAACTGAGTCTTGAAAGGGCCCCATTTCATGTTCACACTAGGGCCCAGTCACATATAGTTACGCCACTGGCCATAGTCCCTGTTAAAGTGGACCAAAAGCCAGTTTTTGCTGCCCCCTGGTTTTGGGTTGCTTAAAGCGGAACAAAACCAGGGATTCTGACTTCTTGGACTTTGTTCAGATCCAAATTGGGATGCCCCACTGTATGAAACCCCCCAAAAACTCACCCCATATGCGTTCCCACAGCGAAAGCGCAGGCGCAAAGCCAATATGAGCTGCTAACTCCTTTGGAAAAACAGCTCCCATTAACTTCTATGGGGATAGACATGGGACGGGAGCACGCGCCACTAGGTGTAACCGGGAATGGGGCAGTGCAGCTCCCCATAGAAAACAATCAGAGCCGCTTGGAGACAAGCTTGTGCATGCTTTGTTGACCTGGGGAAAGGGTAAGTTTTACTAGTGCCCTGGGCGGTTTTACACAGCGGGCCAACCCAATTCTGGTTGCCCCGGGAAAAAGACAACGGCTGGCCCTGCAATCTTTAAGATTCTAGGTCGGCCGTTGATGGTTTTTTTTTCCCCGTGACATCCTGATTTTAGAAGCCCCACTGTGTGAAACCCCCAGATCACCCACAACTTAACTTACCTTTCTGCTGTTCCCATGGCGTATGTGCAGGCTCTTGTCCAATCATTGCTTTATGGTGTACATACTAATGCACTGCATAAAGCATTGTTTTGGACTGAGCATCACCATAGGGAACGGTCACATTGCGGGTTTCTCTGTAGTGTAAGGTGTGTTGACATGCCCAGCATATCTGAATAGCCTCAGCTGCAGGGATGTGGGCGTTCACACATTGGGCATTCCTAAAATGGATGCCCCTGGTGCACTTAGCTGTGGGGGGGGCGTAAGCACAAATAGTGCCTAGGGCAGCAGGAACTCTAAATACAGCCCTGCACACACACCTATGACTGCTGAGCTTCAGAGAGATACAGAGGGGGAAGTGACACTGCAGGAACAGCCTACCATCCATCCAGACACCTGGCACTGGCGATCATTAGGACTCCTGAATGTGAGTCCTCACTATGGCCTTCCTCCCTCCCAGGGCTGGCCCAAGACATTGTGCTGCCTGGGTCCAAGAGTGAAATGCTGCCCCCCCCAAATAAAAAGAAAAAAAAAACAACTTTGATACTTTGATACTCAGATTTGTGATGCCCCACTCTATAAAAAAACCCAAATCTCCCCAAAGACTCACCTTTCCCTCGTCCCACAGTGCATGCGCAAGCCCTCGTTCAATGAGCACTTTATGCCATGCATTTAATGCAGAGCATAAAGTGCCATTTGTACGAGAGCTGGGGCACAGGGTAAAAAGGAGCAGCTCCATCCCTGGTCCCTCCCTCCTGTGTGAGGCCTGCTCCCACTCCCCTAACCCGTGGCCGGCAACCATGGTGTGTAACTACTGAAGTGACCTGGGGATCTTAGGGGGCTTACACAATGGGGCATCCTGGAAAGGGATGCCCCAAGGTCACTTGATCAGCCTGCCCCGGCGAATGGTCCACTCTACAACCCCCCCTAATTTAACCCCCACAGGCCTCGGGCGGTAAGACTTACCTTTAGGTTGGCAAATTTGGAGGTGCTCCTCCACTCGCGTGTACATCTGATGGAGTGCCTGCCGAGGACTCGCCCCCATCTCCGGCACTTAGCTGACACGCTGCTCCTGTCATAGAAAGGAGACAGGTGGCAGCTGCCAGCAGGGGAGGGGCGGAGCTGAGCTGGGCAGTAGGGGGAGCGGGGCAAGGTAGAGCTGGGCTGGGCGAGCTGGGCGGAGGCGGAGCTGGGGGAGGCGGAGGCGGAGCTGGGGGAGGCAGAGCTGGAATGAGCTGGGGGAGGTGGAGCTGAGCTGGGCTGGGGATTGCGCGCACAGTTGCGTAGAGGCAAAGAGCAGAAAGTGGGGGGAGTAATAGAGGGATTGCTGCCCTCCCTGCATCGGTGGCCAAGAAGGAGGCATCGCTGCATGCAAGAAGATTTCTTTTTTTTTTATTAAATGGTTGCTGTGCCTAGTGGCAAATACGGCCCTGGCCGCAGTCACGATGTTCCTGCCCGCTGCTGCTGCCCACCTCCGCCGCCAAATATGTTCCCGCCACCAGGGGCGGACTGGGAATAAAAAACGGCCTTGGACTTTTTGGGGCGCACCGGCCCTGCTGCACTTTTCCTGGCCCAGTATAGTATCTTAATGTCACATTATATATACACCTAATTTTTCGTTCCACAACACACATCCGGGGTTTATAGGACAAAAATAAGAAAGAAAATATTCTGAACCAAATGATGTGCTAAAATCCCCCCATTACAGACAGTGTGCAGAATCACTCCATTACAACCATTAAGTAGCATCCCTCTGGACAGCCACTGGGGGCATCCCTCAGTACAGCTCACACAGGGTGGGGGCATCCCTCAGTACAGCTCACACAGGGTGGGGGCATCCCTCAGTACAGCTCACACACAGTGGGGGCATCCCCCAGTACAGCTCACACACAGTGGGGGCATCCCTCTGTACAGCTCACACACAGTGGGGGCATCCCTCAATACAGCTCACACACAGTGGGGGCATCCCTCATTACAGCTCACACACAGTGGGGGCATCCCTCAGTACAGCTCACACACAGTGGGGGCATCCCTCAATACAGCTCACACACAGTGGGGGCATCCCTCATTACAACTCACACACAGTGGGGGCATCCCTCATTACAGCTCACACACAGTGGGGGCATCCCTCAGTACAGGTCACATACAGTTGGGGCATCCCTCAGTACAGCTCACACACAGTGTGTGCATCCCTCAGTACAGCTCACACACAGTGGGGGCATCCCTCAGTACAGCTCACACACAGTGTGGGATCCCTCAGTACAGCTCACACACAGTGGGGGCATCCCTCAGTACAGCTCACACACAGTGGGGGCATCCCTCAGTACAGCTCACACACAGTGGGGGCATCCCTCAGTACAGTTCACACACAGTGGGGGATCCCTCAGTACAGCTCACACACAGTGGGGGCATCCCTCAGTACAGCTCACACACAGTGGGGGCATCCCTCAGTACAGCGCACCCACAGTGGGGGCATCCCTCAGTACAGCTCACACACAGTGGGGGCATCCCTCAGTACAGCTCACACACAGTGGGGGATCCCTCAGTACAGCTCACACACAGTGGGGGCATCCCTCAGTACAGCTCACACACAGTGGGGGCATCCCTCAGTACAGCTCACACACAGTGGGGGAACCCTCAGTACAGCTCACACACAGTGGGGGCATCCCTCATTACAGCTCACACACAGTGGGGGCATCCCTCAGTACAGGTCACATACAGTTGGGGCATCCCTCAGTACAGCTCACACACAGTGTGTGCATCCCTCAGTACAGCTCACACACAGTGGGGGCATCCCTCAGTACAGCTCACACACAGTGTGGGATCCCTCAGTACAGCTCACACACAGTGGGGGCATCCCTCAGTACAGCTCACACACAGTGGGGGCATCCCTCAGTACAGCGCACCCACAGTGGGGGCATCCCTCAGTACAGCTCACACACAGTGGGGGCATCCCTCAATACAGTTCACACACAGTGGGGGATCCCTCAGTACAGCTCACACACAGTGGGGGCATCCCTCAGTACAGCTCACACACAGTGGGGGCATCCCTCAGTACAGCTCACACACAGTGGGGGAACCCTCAGTACAGCTCACACACAGTGGGGGCATCCCTCAGTACAGCTCACACACAGTGGGGGCATCCCTCAGTACAGCTCACACACAGTGGGGGATCCCTCAGTACAGCTCACACACAGTGGGGGCATCCCTCAGTACAGCTCACACACAGTGGGGGCATCCCTCAGTACAGCCGTGTGAAGCATCCATCAGTACATGGTGTCCAGAGTGTGTGTGTGTGTGTGCGCGCGTGCGTGTGCATGCGTGCATATCCCTATCATGTTGGGAATGTAGTGTAGCATAGAGACGCTCTTTTATCTCTTCCTGCTCCTCAAGTGATTGATCTTTACACAAATCCTATTTTCAGTCAACCGATCTGTACCCAAATCCTTTTTGCAGCTGACTCATCAACCCTATCTGTATCCCAACCAATTCAACCGAATCTGTACCCAAACCAAGTCTGTTACTGACCCCCAACCAGATATACTACCACCATTTAATCTGTACCCCAACCTAATCCACTGCAAACTGATTTAAAGCCCAACTCAGTCTGCTGTCAACTGATCTGTACCCCAACCAGATTTGCTGCCATTCGGTGGAACCATAATTGTGCAGCATACCTATTGCCACCTTGCCCCCCACCTATATACCCCCACTGCTAGCCACCTTTTCTCTCACCTTCACCCCATTCCCCTGGGGAAATCTGTCCCACGATTGGCCCCCAAACAGTCACATGGTTTGGACTACTTTTGGCCGCCAAAAGAGTCCAGAACACATGCCCATCAGTGACCATTTATGGGGGCAGATTTCGTAAGGGTAGCATCTTACAGCATTTGTGGGGGCCAAACCCATAAATTAAAGATATATGTTTGCCTGCTGTAAAGGGATTGCCCAGGTTAAAAATGTAACAGCCTGTACTCACCTTTTGACCCCCACAGCTCCTCTGTGAGAGTCCAGCGTTTCCCTACAGCTTCTCATTCCAGTGGCGGCATCCTTATGCTTACTTGGGGATGGGATCCAGCCATTCTGTCTTCCTGGGTCAATAGTCTCTCATGGTGGCATCTGTGTAGTCATGTTCCCACCCCTACACACCAACTCCATGCATTACAATGATTGGAGCAGGTGGGTTAGCGGGCATAAAGCATGTCTGATGGATGTGGCTTTGTCTGCTCGAAAGGAATTGCTCGATCTCTCTCATCGGTAAGTATGAAGAAGTCGGCATAAAAGGTGATTGTAGACTTTAGTTTTTCTTATGTTTTTGGATGCCTTTTTGGAACTTTAACCCTTACCATAAATATAAGTATGCTGCATCATTTTTTATGTAATGGATTATTTCAGCTTTTTAACCACCAAACCAAGGTGAACATTGCCCACAACCCAATGCTACCTTTTCCATTGTGTAATTATCCGCAAAATGCATGAACAAAGTTTAGTTATAAGTAGAGATGAGCGAGTAGTGAAATATTCGAAATTTCGAATTTCGATTCGAATAGACCGCGTTACTCGACTACTCGACCGAATATCGAATCCCATTATAGTCTATGGGAAAAAAATGCTCGACACTTGGAAATCTCAATTCGACCACTTGGAGGTCACCAAGTCCACCCTGAAACATCAGAAAATGATGCCAACACTGCTGGAATGCAACTGGGACAGCAGGGGAAGCATGTCTGGGTGCATATAACGCGCCCAAGTCGCACTATTACGCCACTATCACAGCCTCTCAACAATACACTCCAAACACAATATTACTTCTACGTAAAGTGAGACAAGACAAGGAAACCTTCTTTCCTCTACATTGCCATGGACCCCAAGCCAAACTGTACAAAAAAGAAGAACAAAATTCTGCACCCCTTAAAATCACGTTGCCTAATGACAACCACAGATGGCATAGGCAAGGGGGAAAATAAATAGACCCCACCCCTAATTGTCATTGTGTGTGTGTGTGTGAGATGTGGTCAGACATGTCCTCTTGTGTCATTGTGTCACCCCAGCAGTAAGGGAAGCTTAAAGGAGGAGGTTTGTTACAGTGTGTTACCCCAGCAGTAGGGGAAGCTTACAGGAGGAGGTTTGTTACAGTGTGTCACCCCAGCAGTCAGGGAAGCTTACAGGAGGAGGTTTGTTACAGTGTGTCACCCCAGCAGTCGGGGAAGCTTACAGGAGGAGGTTTGTTACATTGTGTCACCCCAGCAGTCAGGGAAGCTTACAGGAGGAGGTTTGTTACAGTGTGTCACCCCAGCAGTAGGGGAAGCTTACAGGAGGAGGTTTGTTACAGTGTGGCACCCCTGCAGTCAGGGAAGCTTACAGGAGGAGGTTTGTTACAGTGTGTCACCCCAGCAGTCAGGGAAGCTTACAGGAGGAGGTTTGTTACAGTGTGGCACCCCTGCAGTCAGGGAAGCTTACAGGAGGAGGTTTGTTACAGTGTGTCACCCCAGCAGTAAGGGAAGCTTACAGGAGGAGGTTTGTTACAGTGTGGCACCCCTGCAGTCAGGGAAGCTTACAGGAGGAGGTTTGTTACAGTGTGTCACCCCAGCAGTAGGGGAGGCCCAAGAGCTGAGACATATATATATAGTTTTGTATATAGGTGCTAATACACCACTGAAGTCTTTCTGTCCCTATTCCAGCATCAGCAGCTACCCCTCACTAAAGCAGCCGTTTTGAGCAGAGTGTATATAGTTTTGTATATAGGTGCTAATACACCACTGAAGTCTTTCTGTCCCTATTCCAGCAGCAGCAGCTACCCCTCACTAAAGCAGCCGTTGTGTGCAGTGTGTATATAGCTAGAATGAGCTATATACTGTTCAGCATAGTAGCCCTAATAAGGGCTCTTAATGACTCTCTTGTCTTCTGGTAGCTGGTATATATGGTGGTAAAAGCGATATTCTGAGCTTCTGGGGCCCTGCCTGACTACATAGAATATGAGCTATATACTGTTCAACATAGCAGCACTAATAAGGGATTAAGGACTGTCTTGTCTTCTGGTAGCTGGTATATATGGTGGTAAAAGGTATATTCTGAGCTTCTGGGGCCCTGCCTGACTAAATAGAAAATGAGCTATATACTGTTCAGCGTAGCAGCCCTAATAAGGGCTATTAAGGACTGTCTTGTCTTCTGGTAGCTGGTATATATGGTGGTAAAAGGTATATTCTGAGCTTCTGGGGCCCTGCCTGACTACATAGAATATGAGCTATATACTGTTCAACATAGCAGCACTAATAAGGGATTAAGGACTGTCTTGTCTTCTGGTAGCTGGTATATATGGTGGTAAAAGGTATATTCTGAGCTTCTGGGGCCCTGCCTGACTAAATAGAAAATGAGCTATATACTGTTCAGCGTAGCAGCCCTAATAAGGGCTCTTAAGGACTGTCTTGTCTTCTGGTAGCTGGTATATATGGTGGTAAAAGGTATATTCTGAGCTTCTGGGGCCCTGCCTGACTAAATAGAAAATGAGCTATATACTGTTCAGCGTAGCAGCCCTAATAAGGGCTATTAAGGACTGTCTTGTCTTCTGGTAGCTGGTATATATGGTGGTAAAAGGTATATTCTGAGCTTCTGGGGCCCTGCCTGACTAAATAGAAAATGAGCTATATACTGTTCAGCGTAGCAGCCCTAATAAGGGCTCTTAAGGACTGTTTTGTCTTCTGGTAGCTGGTATATATGGTGGTAAAAGGTATATTCTGAGCTTCTGGGGCCCTGCCTGACTACATAGAATATGAGCTATATACTGTTCAACATAGCAGCACTAATAAGGGATTAAGGACTGTCTTGTCTTCTGGTAGCTGGTATATATGGTGGTAAAAGGTATATTCTGAGCTTCTGGGGCCCTGCCTGACTACATAGAATATGAGCTATATACTGTTCAACATAGCAGCACTAATAAGGGATTAAGGACTGTCTTGTCTTCTGGTAGCTGGTATATATGGTGGTAAAAGGTATATTCTGAGCTTCTGGGGCCCTGCCTGACTAAATAGAAAATGAGCTATATACTGTTCAGCGTAGCAGCCCTAATAAGGGCTATTAAGGACTGTCTTGTCTTCTGGTAGCTGGTATATATGGTGGTAAAAGGTATATTCTGAGCTTCTGGGGCCCTGCCTGACTAAATAGAAAATGAGCTATATACTGTTCCGCGTAGCAGCCCTAATAAGGGCTATTAAGGACTGTCTTGTCTTCTGGTAGCTGGTATATATGGTGGTAAAAGGTATATTCTGAGCTTCTGGGGCCCTGCCTGACTAAATAGAAAATGAGCTATATACTGTTCAGCGTAGCAGCCCTAATAAGGGCTATTAAGGACTGTCTTGTCTTCTGGTAGCTGGTATTTATGGTGGTAAAAGGTATATTCTGAGCTTCTGGGGCCCTGCCTGACTAAATAGAAAATGAGCTATATACTGTTCAGCGTAGCAGCCCTAATAAGGGCTATTAAGGACTGTCTTGTCTTCTGGTAGCTGGTATAGATGGTGGTAAAAGCGATATTCCGAGCTTCTGGGGCCCTGCCAGCGACAGCCTGTCTTTCCCTGCTGTGAGCGTCTGTCCCTCACTAAGTTCAAGCTGCTAATGCTGACGAAGAGGAAGTGCTGAGTTTTGTATATTCGAGGTCACATGGTTTTTCCAGCCAATGCGTGTAGACGCCGTTTTCGCGATGCCAGCGTCCTCCCAGGACCTGTCCCACCCCCCCTGCATGGTGATTGGTGTAAAAAACGCGCCAGGGAAGGTGGGAGGGGAAACGAATTGTGAGTGCGCCATCGCCGCTGTACTCGATCGAAATCGAGTATGACGAACAGCGTAGTATTCGATCAAATACCGGCTCGGTCGAATACTACTCGCTCATCACTAGTTATAAGCTCCAGACCCTTTTGTGAAATAAGATCCACATTTGGCTGCCCTCTCATTGTGGGTCATGATATTTATTTGGTAAAGCCAGTGGGACTTGTAGTGTGCATTGTGGTGTGGATTGCAAACTGCAACCAGGTGAGATTTTTAACTTTTAGACACAAAATGTGCAAAACAAATGTTATTTCTACCATTATTCCCCAAAAATGACCTGTACCTGTGATGGGGCATTTTTACGTGTGAGGTATATCAACTTTCCTATTAGGTAAGGGAGTGTGGAAACAACAGCACCATATGGGCCATGCAAACCCTATAGCACTTTTTTGTGTCCAAATGCTAAAAAGCTCACCAAGATGCAGGTTGCAATCTACACCGTAATTCACACTGCAATCCACACAGACTTCACCAAATAATTAGCATGACCTCCACTATCTGGAACTGTGACAATAGATCAATTTTTGCAGTAGCTCTGCTTAGAGATAGGGAATGTAAAGCATCAACCTGGCAGTTCTGGGATTTGGAAGGTGTTCATTGGCCTGGCCTGGAATTAAATGCTGTATTTGCTGTACAATCAAATCAAGACTCTGGGTTAGGCAAATATTGATTTTAGTTACTCACCATGCATTTTTTTTTATATTACATGAGACATGAAGACACAGCTGAAAATTGGACACCTGACAGAGCTGAATAAACAAAATAAAACAAATGCCTTGTTAGCATGTATGGTGGCCAGGATTGGGCATTATGACTGCATGTGGTTAATGCAAAGTTGGATTGAAGAAATGTCCCAACTCATCTCCAACATTATTAGCCCCATTCTCCCCATCTCCCCTTTCCACCATCCATGCCTGTAACTTGACTTGTAACTTGGGAATCATGGTGGAAGCTAGTAAGCATAGTAAGCTGAAATTCCTCTTTACCTGCCATTTTATCTCTTGGGGACTGGGCGATCAGCATTTTATGGGGTGGTAGCAGCAGTATGCCCTATGTATATTCTTTTTTAGGGGCTAGAGGGGAGGGCAAGCCCACTGAACTGTCAAGTTTGATACTTTCAAATATCTAGCTGTATTGTTATATACTGTTACCCGCTGTTGCCTGTTCTGAAAAAACAACCATATAATGGTCCTACAAGACATACACCTTATGAAGAGGTTGTCAACTAGGGCCAATTTCTTAGCAGGATCAAAACTCTGTTCAAGTGATACAACCATGGGTCTTTACACTGAGCCGCCGATATTAATACATTCAACGCTACATGGCGCTATTAGAGGTGCTTACAAGATTGACTTTCATATATATGGTTTTCACATACTGTGCCCGGCGTTCATCTGGCGCTATGTGGCACTACCTGGCATTAGCGTTTCTTAAATAACCCCCCTATTATGATGATCTATTTTCCTTATGAGGGCATAAAATGAAAGATCCCTGCCATTATTTAACACTACTTTGGATTGAACATCCAAAATAGTGTAAAATAAACAACCACAACAAAGAAACACCACTTTGGATTGAACATTCATACTCCAACATCGTCCTCCATAACCTGACAAAATCTTTCCATGATTGTCAGCCAATCACCATCCAGTGACTTATACAGATATCCCACAGAGCTATCAAATGAGATATAGCAACTCTGCTATTCATCTGTAATGCAGTCATAAAATTGCTGCATTCTTTCAGACTAATTTAACCTCAGCATGTATTTTAAATAGCCATGATATTTAGTAACATCAGATTTCTTAGCTGTGTATAGAAGGGTGGAGTTTTATTTAATTGCAATCTTAATTTATTTGAATCTATTTGCTTATTCATTGTAAATGGATTATAGTTTTACACTAAATACAATAGTTTTACCATAAAGCAAACAAAAGCCTCTCTTGGAATACCTGTATGCCATATTAAACATCATAACATTACACATCTCCTTCTTCGCATAAACATTCTTTTAGACGTTATAATTTATTTAATCCTAATTAAGGCATGAAAAGCTGTAAGTGATGAGGAAAATGTATCCTTCATTGCATTCCAAATTATTGCACATTAGAATGACACACAAAATTATAATATTAAACAAGCTCGAATGCCATTCGTTAATGCTGTTAACACATTCATGGATGCATTTTTTATAGGGTTCAGCCCACTGGATTTTGAAGCGTGATTATGTAAATGTTGGACTAAATAAATAATTACTATAATTGTGACAAAAAAATAACGTATTTTTAAAGCCGCTGAGTCTCAATAATATATCATACATTATTTAATTATTAACAAAGCTTTACAAAATAAAACTGAGAAGCAAATATATAAAAAAAGGCATCTATATTCAAATAAGGCTTTCTTGTTAGGTGTAAGTAAGAGGCAAGCTGGGCGAGAGGTTTTGTCTACATATGGCTTCATGTTTGCGATAATGAAAAATGTATTTTCTGGTTCAAATTTGATTTGATTTTCTAACAGCAAATATACAAACATGTATTTAAAAGGAACAAAAAAACAAAACAAAATGCAAACCAGATTTTTTCAAAAAAATTGTGAACCTATCCATGTATTTTGAATCACAATATGAACTATAAAAATTATTTTAGTTTAACAACGTAGAGACCAAGTTTCATTTGAAAAAGTACAATTAATGGCACCTGCCATATCATGGAATGTAATATTTGGTATTTCAACTGTTATCACACAAAGCATCTTATGGAATGGAGCAAATGTGCTACTAAACTGGCTTTGTCCTTGTTCTCTCCACCATGTAAATCAAAATCCAAACATATTTGTATAATTTCAGCAAAAAAAAAAAAAAATTAAAATAAAATACAATATTTGAAAAGAGACTATTCAATATACGGTAAGTTGAACCTATTCATTTACTTTGACTATTATTATGAACTATTAAAGATTTGTAACCACCTAAAGTCCAAGCTTTGTTTGAAAAAATAGCAATATTGGCACCAGCCTATATTATAAATTTAATCGAAATAAACAACGAAATTCATGCAAAGATTCTTTAATATATGTTATTAATGTACTTGAATCTGAATAATAATTATTGAAGATATTTTTATCTAAGGACCAAGCTTCAACATCTGCCATCTGTCATCTAACATATTAAAATGGTGTATACTCTTTACCAGTTTGCCCAGAAAGGAATGCATAAAAGTGGAATTAATAATTGGACACCCCTGTCTTACCTTAATTGTGATAAGGAAAAAAGGTCTAAAAAAGAAATGTAACCCTTAAATTATATTGTGTTTGAACTATAATAACAGAAAGAGGCCGATTCATTAATAGCGCCAGGTAGCGACAGATGAGCGACAGTAGTGTTATTTTCACAGCGCCCGCTAGTATTCGCTGTGCTTGGCCGTTGTTCGGCTGTTGACAGCGACTCAGTCGGTGTGCGGTAATGTTGAATACGGGGTTAGGAGTCGCTGTTTGACAGGTTCCGCGCTGTATGGGAGCGCATGACAGCGAATGGCAATAGCGAACGGCTCCCACCATATTCATTAACAAATCACGCTCAAAAAATTCTCGCGCTGTGAAATGCTTGTTTAAACCCCAGAGCGCTGGCGGCGATGGGTTAAAAGTAGTTTTTTAACCCCCAAACAACCATATTTTAAGGAAAATAAAAAAACATGTTTTTCAAAACATTTTGTAATATGAATACATTAATATCAGACCTGTAATATCAATTCTGCACAATTTTTTTTTTTTTTTTTACCTTAAAAAAAATATCTAACATTGCAGAAGTGGTCACAGAATTTTTGACATTTAAAAAAAAACAAAACATTAATAGCAATTAATTATGAATATTTAAAGATTGTTCCATTGAAATGCATTGGAGAGCGCCAGGTAGCGAGAGGTCATACCTGTCGCTGTTCAAGGTCGCTCGCTGGCGCTGTGGGCTGAGGCTGGAATAATGATGAATGATTCGCTATCTGGCGGTCTGTCAGTCGCTAAGCAGGATCGGCTTGATAAATGTGTGATTGTGGAGGGGAGCCGGCGTACTCGTGGCGGTGACCGTCATTACCGTTCGCTCACCATTCGCTACCTGGCGCTATCCCTTGTTAAATAGGGTCCAAAGCCTATAACTGAAATGAAAAAAATGCACTTCAGAACTGGAACAACAAAAATCCCCCCCCCCCCCCCCAAAAAAAAGGGGCAGTCTTGACCTAGTGATAAGGAATTGATACCCCACTGGGACACAACAGAAGTGCTCTTGAGCAAACCCTCTAACCCTCCAACTGCTCCTCAGGTGCCATAGATGGGCAGCCCACCGCTCAGAACCTGTGTACACACACTGCATGTGCGCAAGCATACAGTGGCCATATATGCACAAACATAAGACCTATGTCCTTTACTCCTTTACTATGGGCCTTATTTATCAAGGAATAGCAACAGATAGTGACAGATAGCGACTGGGGAGCCGGCCAGTAAAGCCAGGTACCGCAACTAGAACGCCGGCTCCCTTCCACAATCACAGATTTATCAAGCCGATACTGCTTAGCGACTGAGATAGCGCCACCTAGCAACTCATTCATCATTATCCCAGCCTCATCCCACAGCGCCAGCGAACAGCCTTGAACAGCGACAGGTATGACCTCTCGCTACCTGGCGCTCTCCAATGCATTTCAATGGCAGAATGTTTTTTAATTAATAATTATTTTTTAATATATTTTTTTTTTTTTTTAATTTAAAAAAAAAATCTGTGAACACTTCTTCCTTTGAAAATGTATTTTTTGGGGTTTTTTAAAAAAAATTTTTTTTTTTGCAGAATTTATATTACAGGTCTGATTTTAAACTATTCAGGTTTGAATATTATTTCAAAATCATTCCATTTTTTTTTGGGTGGTTAAGGGGTTAAAAAACTACTTTTAACACATCACCTACTGCGCTCTGGGATTTAAACATGCATTTCACAGCGCTAGGAATTTTTAAGGCTGATTTTTTAATGAATATGGTGGGTGCCGGTCGCTATGTCCAGTCGCTAGCATGCGCTCCCATACAACAGCGAACCTGTCAAATAGCGACTCAGCATCTTGTATTCAACATTACGGCACACCGACTGAGTCACTATCATCCACCGAACAATGGCCAAGCACAGCGACTACTAGCGGTCGCTGTCAAAATACCACTACAGTCGCTCAACTGTCGCTATCTGTCGCTATTAATGAATCAGCCTCTAAGTAACGCAAAACCCAAAGCTTACATGGTGTAGCTGCACTTAAGCAAAATTTGACAGTTCGATTTTAAGGTCATTGCAGAACATGGAAAATATAATTTAAAAGAAGTTAATGAGAAGTAATCACATTAAATCCATGATGGCGCCAATATAACGGAATTAGAAATCTCCAGGATCACCTAGATATGAAAATGTGCTCTGGCCCTTATGGGGTGTACTACTGGTGGTCCTCAAGTGATTAATAAACTTACTCGAAAAATGTGTTGGTTTTAAATTGTAGGCTTAGAAAATAATTTTCAATATATATAAGAAATCTTATATTTAGTATACACACAGTACGCATCTGCAATGTATTGCCTCCCCATTGTTTAATCACTTCGAGCTTCGTTGTTCATCGTCCTTTGTAAATTTAGTCAGAACGGTTGCATCACTGACTATATAAAAAAATAAAATAATTAATATTTTATTATGGAAACAGACTAATGTCATTACATAGCTAAATAATATTCTACCCTATCTGTGTCAGGCGATGTGCTCTCCCCACGTTGCCACCATTTTATGACAAAGAACATCAAGCAAAAGCATTCAACTTAAAATGTCCGCTTGAAAACATCACAGAGATTGTCTGTCATTAAACGATAAATGAACGCCCCTATGAATACCAAGTATTTAATTAGCACCTCTTCCAGTCATGCATGGAAAATAGCACATTTACATACATCATGTCCAGTGATTATACATGGAAAAAGGGAAAATTCATTTTTAATGTAATGAGCATGCTGTTCTGCCATCCCAGGGACAACAGTCAGCTGGCAGTCAGTCTGTAAGCCCGTAGCCACTAAGTATTTTATTTAATAAATAAAATATGATGAAAAAAATAGTCATGTTTCTGGTTCCAGTATATTCCAGATAACCCGATTATTTATTCAGTAAGCCATTGAGCTACAGCGAGCCCTCTCTACTGTTCCTGTGTGTAATTAAAACATGCAAACACAGAAGCCTCCAAATAAATGCACAGTTAATGACAATGAGTCGCTAAGCACCGCTGTGCTGGAAATACCCGCTTCATGCAAACCTTGGGCTCTCTTTATAGAAAACACCAAGGATTAACCATAGAGAAAAAACAGCAGTTATTTTTAGCAATATAAGCAAAAGACAAATAATTCATATTTATACAGAGCAGGGTTGCTCAACTTTGGCTTCACTACTGACCTTTTGTTAATTAAGAGAAATATCCAAAGTAATTATATAATGCTAAGAAAATGTAACCTTTCCCCTAAAATACAACTGTTGTCAGGCCTGACCCCCTGAAACATCCGTGCATACAGTACATACACAATATGGTGCACACATTTTAGGCAGGTGTGGAAAAAAAGCTGCAAAGAATGCTTTCAAAAATATGTGTTAATAGCTTATTATTAACAATTAACAAGATGCAAATTAATGAGCAGAAAAGAAATCTAAATCAAATCAATATTTGGTGTGACTTACCTTTGCCTTCTGTACAGAAGGGGAGGCCGATTCATTAACAGCGGCAGGTAGCGACAGTTGAGCGACTGTAGCGGCATTTTCAGAGCGCCCGCTGGTAGCCGCTGTGCTTGGCCGTTGTTCTGTAGTTGACAGCGACTCAGTCGGTTTGCCGTAATGTTGAATATTGGGTGAGTCGCTATTTGACAGGTTCCGCGCTGTATGGAAGCTCATGATAGCGACTGGCCATAGCGACCGGCTTCCACCATATTCATTAACAAATCACACTCAAAAAATTCTCGCGCTGAAAAATGCATGTTTAAACCCCAGAGTGCTGGTGGCGATGGGTTAAAAGTAGTTTTTTAACCCCCAAACAACCATATTTTTGGAAACCAAAAAAAAACAAGTTTTTAAAATAATTTTGTAATATGAATACATTAATATCAGACCTGTAATATCAATTCTGTACATTTTTTTTATTTTTTTTTTTACCTTAAAAAATTATTTAAAATGGCAGAAGTGGTCACAGAATTTTTCACATTTAAAAAAAAAAAAAAAAAATGTACAACAATTAATTATGAAGATTTAAAGATTGCTCCATTGAAATGCATTGGAGAGCGCCAGGTAGCGAGAGGTCATACCTGTCGCTCTTCAAGGTCGGACGCTGGCGCTGTGGGCTGAGGCTGGAATAATGATGAATGAGTGGCTATATGGCGCTATCTCAGTCGCTAAGCAGGATTGGCTTGATAAATGTGTGATTGTGGTGGGGAGCCGGCGTTCCCGTGGCGGGGCCCGTCATTACCGGCCGCTCACCAGTCGCTACCTGTCGCTATCCCTTGTTAAATAAGTTCTTTTAGGTATACTTGCACTTAATCAGACACTCAGGGGTTTATTCGCCAAGGGATAGCGGCAGGTAGTGCCTCGTAGCGGCAGGCAGCGTCTGGTGAACACTGGGCGCTGTACACAATACCACATTTATTAAGGCGATTCTGGTGAGCGACTCTAACAGCGCCATATAGCTTCCGACTCATCATTACAGGCATCTCAGCGTATAGCGCCGGCGCTCTAGCTTCCAGAGCGCCAGGTATTACCTGTCGCTACCTATCGCTCTCATACATTTCAATGGACGTTCCTTTTTTTGTTTTGTTTTTTTTTTTCTCAAATAATTGTGTCGCCTCTCCTCGCCTAGAAAAAGTCATTTTTGAAAACTTTTGTCATTACAGGTCTGGCATTAAATTGTTAATGTCACAGTGTTACAACAATGTCATTCCATGTGTTTTCACTTTGTTACTGGTGGATATTTGTTCAAAAACAGACTTTAATCACACAGCGTCTGCCGCTCTATGCTATAGTGACCAAATCCAGAGCGCCGATGCTCCGTGAGTCTGTTTTTTTGTTGAATATGGTGTGAGTCACTGAGAGTGGGTTCGCAATGAGCTGGCGCTACCTTTCGCTCCCTGCAACAGCTGTACTGGTGTTAGAACGCCCAACATACATCTCATTCATCAATGCCAGCCAGGTTACTACAGTGACTGAGGCGCACTGTTACAGCGCCCCATAGTCGATCACAGTGTATACTAGCGGTCGCTCTTAGCGCCTCTGTATAGACGCTCATCTACCAATGTTACCAACTGGGCTATAATGATAATCATTTCCATATGTTACCTAGGTTGAAACATTTGTGTAGGTTGCTTAAAACTGCTGAGCAGCCCATCAACCAGCTTCACCTAATGGTGTAAAATTGTCCACGGCCAGGGCCACAGAAAGATGGCTGCCGCTCCCTATGAGTGAGTGTCCTCCATGCACATTTTCAAAGAAACGCCGCTGCTGACCAGGGAGCGGATTGCGGCAGAGGCAAGTTTTCCAGCAGAGCTTCCTGCTTCCCCCAGCCCTATACAATGAACCCACAGCTGGCAACACAATCCAGCATGTGTCCAGTTTCCTCCCCCATACTTTAGTCCACAGAATACCTGTGGGCCAATATTTAAAAATTAGAAGGAATTGCAAAAAATGATATAGTCTTCGAGAAACTAAAGCTCTTATGGCCCATCTTAGGGCAAGAGGGTACAAAGATAAGCACCTGAAAAGAGATGACCAAAGAGCCCTGGAAAACGAACTTATTTAAAGGGGCAGAGCACCAAACCCTAACAGGCATAACCAGATTTATTTCCACATCCACCTATCACGAGTACATCAACAAAATACTTCAAAACCATTGGTACCTTTTAACACAAATATGCAAACTGCCACCATCATTGGCCCAAGACCAGCAATAACCTTCTGAAGACCACACAAGTAAGAGGCCGATTCATTAATAGCGGCAGGTAGTGACAGTTGAGCGACTGTAGCAGCATTTTCAGAGCGCCCGCTAGTAGTCGTTGTGCTTGGCCGTTGTTCGGTAGTTGATAGCGACTCAGTCAGTTTGTCGTAATGTTGAATATTGGGTGAGGAGTCGCTATTTGACAGGTTCCGCGCTGTATGGGAGCGCATGATAGCGACTGGCCCTAGCGACCGGCTCCCACCATATTCATTAAAAAATCACGCTCAAAAAATTCTCGCGCTGTAAAATGCATGTTTAAACCCCAGAGCGCTGGAAACCAAAAAAAACAAGTTTTTAAAAATAATTTAGTAATATGAATACATCAATATCAGACCTGTAATATCAATTCTGTACAATTTTTTTTTTTATTTTTTCTCCCTTAAAAAATTGTCTAAAATGGCAGAAGTGGTCACAGAATTTTTCACATTTAAAAAAAAAAAATAATAACAATGAATTATTAATATTTAAGGATTGTTCCATTGAAATGCATTGGAGAGCGCCAGGTAGCGAGAGGTCATACCTGTTGCTGTTCAAGGTCGGACACTGGCACTGCGGGCTGAGGCTGGAATAATGATGAATGAGTGGCTATATGGCGCTATCTCAGTCGCTAAGCAGGATTGGCTTGATAAATGTGTGATTGTGGTGGGGAGCCGGCGTTCTTGTGGCGGGGCCCGTCATTACCGGCCGCTCACCAGTGGCTACCTGTCGCTATTGCTTCATAAATAAGGGCCTAAGTATGCCCCATACCCAGACACACTAACAAAACAGGACCCCTTGTTGATTTACACACATTTCCCCTATGTATACTACTTTTTCCTTTCTCTACCAGACCCAGTTAATTCAATAATATAACAGGATGCCCATGTTTTACCCTCTGATGAAGCCTTTAGGTGAAACACGCCAGGGCTAAAACAAATACACTTTATTAACTGGAATAAATCAGGAACATTGGCCTTTATGACTGCCTTTAGACATTTAAAGGAGCATACCTGTGACTCTCTATAACTGATACAGCTTGTCACCTTTCCTGAAATTACTAATTTAATTTGCTGGCTAGTTTCGCTGGTGTACTGTCAAATGTAATGTAATTTCGAATTGGAGTCTCTAGATGCTGACTCGAAATTTAAATTGTTTGTTTTATGTATGTAGGAAACCTAATATATACATTTTCGACGGTGTCAATAAAAAACCAAAATACTAACCAGGTGATGAGGCCGTGCTTTAATCCTATTGGTCTGTGTTGCAATTCCCTTATCTGTGCATCACCTGCTACATGCATAACTGTCTCACATTTGGGTGACCTCGTCTTGAGAATATTTTGTTCAATGAATAAAATACATCCGGAGAGTTTGTTCAAGGACCTTTGAAGAATCAAGCCCTAGTTTCTTTAAAATGTCTGGCAGATTTATTGGCCAATTAAGTGAAAGGTAGAGAATCGAATACATTTTCTCTATCTATAGTTTGCGAGCAATACAACTGGCTAGATTATAAATTGTACAGATTTAGATCCTTTATCTCAGGAAATTGAATTGTATCCTCAGTTTTATAGAAAATAAGTGTCTGGAGCAGAATGGAGATGCAGATCTAGTCTAATGAATACTTGGATTTCTGATACGAAACCAATAAGGCCTAACCTACTGCAAACAATATATATGCCACCTACTATACTGTCCTATACTTATCTGACTATGGGCTTGGTTCAGCAAATTTGGTTGGAAAATCAGATTGTATGTGAGCATTTTTTTTAACATACGAGCAATTCAGCATGACTGATGAATTAAATATGTGTGGAGGCTGATTTATTACAAGCACCACGTATCGCCATGTGAGTGTCTGTATAGCGGCGCTTAGAGTGGCCTCTAGTAGACGCTGTAAGCGGTTGTCGGGCACTGTAACCTAGCGTAGTGGTCGATGTAGTATTCTGGCCGGCATTGATGTATGTGATGTGTGGTGGGAGCTGTAGGAGCGCTTTCCCTGATTCACTGCAGAGCCAATGGAGAATGCTAGGTGGTGACCTAAGGTCAAAGCGTAAAGTCTCTGAACACATATACACCAGTAACAGAGCGAAAACATATGGAATGACATTGTTTTATCACTGTGACAATGACACTTTAGTGCTACCGGGCCCATGACAGAAGGGGGCCAAATGCAAGCTGCCTCCCTTGCCTTTAATGTGGTTTCACATTCAGTGCACAGCATTCATCAGATGCTAAGTGCCACTACGTAGCACTACCTGGCGCTAGCCTTTCCTAAATAACCCCCATAGTCGAATATGCTCAAACATGCGTGCAAGAAAGTTATGTGTGGAAGCTAAAGGGGCTTTTATGGTTAAAAGGAAAACACAGATGTGTGCATTTTTTAGCTGAACTTGCCCCTGTGCTGACCATTTGTTGAATTTTGATATGTAATAGGGCAGGTTTATGTAATAGAGCATGTTTATATAATAGGGCAGGTGTCACGGACCGGGTGTGGCGGCACAGGTGTGGATCCGCTGTGACCGTGTTACTGATAGCAAGTGCCGCGTCAGGGGAGCGGAGTCTAAGAGGTCACCAGTATTCACCAGAGCCCGCCGCAAAGCAAGTTGGTCTTGCAGCGGCGAGTGACCCCAAGGTCGCTACCCCCCAACAGCCACACAGTCAGCCGAGGTAATGCGTGGTACAAAGGAGGCAGGCAAAAGCGATGTAAAAGTTCAAGCAGAGGTCAGGGCTGGCAGCACAGGTTCAGAGTCGGGGACAGGGGTCGGTCGGTACACGGGTGAGCAATACTGAAAACAGCAGACTTTCTGCATACAAAGAAAGACCAAGATCCGGCACTGATGGAAAAGGAAGTGCCCCTTAAATAGGGGAAGTGGATGCAGGATTGGATGACTGGGCACCAATCAGTGGTGTACAGGCCCTTTAAATTTCAGGAATCCGGCACGCGCGCCCTCTAGTGGACGGGGGCGTGCGCGCACCGAACCATGCAAGGAAGCAGCACGAGGAGGAGGAAGACGGCTGGGAGCAGCCGGCGCACGGCCAGCCACCGCGCCGGAAGCCGCGGGCCCGCCGGCAGGAGCAGGTAAGGAGAGGGACTGGGGAGTGCTGCGAGATGGGCCTGCAGCGCTCGCCCTAACAGCAGGTTTATGTAATAGGGCAGGTTTATGTAATAGGGCAGGTTTATGTAATAGGGCAGGTTTATGTAATAGGGCAGGTTTATGTAATAGGGCAGGTTTATGTAATAGGGCAAATTTATATTTGAGCAGTTGCATATGAGGTTGAAGTTTAGATCTGAGTGTAAAATTACCCATGTATAGCATTGTTTTTTTTTTTTTCTTGCCTTATTCGTGGTAACATTAATGCATCCATTTACTTATATCTGATAGTAATAGATCAAGGCAGATGGTTTTTGAATTACTGCTTATAGCTCTTACAGTATGTGCAGTAGCTCTGTATGTACATTTATGGGGGCATGTGAGTAAAGTTATGTAGCTTTGTACACATATTTGTAGTTTTGCTATATGCAGCCCCAAAAATTGTCCTGAATTACTTTTATTTTCATATATTAATGCCGCATGCATGTCCTCTTGTGCAATCGTCGACATATCCTGTGTATAAGAATGTCTGCCATATGGGCCTGTTTATGTACAGGGGGCACCAATAGGGACCTGGATCAAGTGCATCCATAGTTCCCCTTCATGCTGTGGCATACTTTCGCCCCCAGTCTAGGTAGCATGTCTCAGCCCCAAGATGATGGGGATGTGGCCAGCATTGTTGACCTTGGGGTGGAAGCCATGGCAAAGGTGAGTTTAGCAAGCACCTGGGGGGTTTCACACAGCTGGGCATCCCTGGCCACATAGGCATACATACCATAACGGCAGTGGAGGCAACTGCTACTGGGCCCATGACAGAAGGGCGCCCAATGCAAGCTGTCTCCCTTGCCTTGCACCACCTGTGGCCACAGCATCTGGGGCAACAGCAGTATCCAGTGTTGGGGCGCTACCTGCAAGGAGTTCCATAGGATCTGCAGGGTGGAACTTTTTTAACAGGGGAACTCTGGCAAACGAGCACCCTAGGAAGAAACAGACCTCACCAGACCCCACTGCCACTTACCTGGACCCCACAGCATGAGAAGAATGCCTATAAATCTGCCCTCAGTTTCTGACTGTCAGGCTGGGGGTCCCACCCAAACATTACTGGCTTACTTTTAGGGTTCATGCACACAGACATTAAGGGGATAACCTGTGCTCTCCTGGACATAGACCAGTGACATCCCGCATTGCCTATTGCATTGATCATGGACAACGCAGGATTGGCTCTCAAAGGGTCCGCTCAGTACAGGGGCCTATCGGGGGAATTCCCTGGTAAGCTGGTGGGCCAGTACAATCCTGATCTCTGACTGATTGGTCTACTAAGGATGCAGGTAAATTACTGCTGTGGTTGGGTCTATTCTTTTTTTTTGGGAGGGGGGCTGCTGCTATGGGGCACTGTGAAACCTATGTACACAACTCTGAGATAGCAAATTGCTGGTGAATTTGCTGTTCCTCTTTTAAATGAATCATAATGATTATTATGGATTATCATGAATCTTATTTTGATATTTATAGTGTAATTGCATCATTTACATATCCTCTCTTTGTATCTGCTGATCCGGTCTTAGGTTGTATAGCTGCATTGGGAGGAGTAACTGCCACATTTCATGTGTCACTGTATGAAGGCTGTGGTGGCCCCATGTCATTTAGCTGTGTCAGTTTAAAATGTAACCAATAAGATGCTCCATACAGAGGTGTAGCTAGGCTTTCTGGCATCCAGGGCAAAGGTTCAAAATGGTGCCCCCACCTCCCTTTTTATGGCAGAGTCTATGTTGGAGAATAGGGGTAAAAATAATCACCTTGTCCCTGCAGCAGCCAGGAACGGTTGCATGACAGAAGTGAATATAGGACCTTCACTGGCTGCAGTTGCACCAGGGCACCACAAGGAGGATTTTGATATTATGGTAAGTATTTTTCCCAATTCTCAGAATTGCTCAGGGGGAATGGTGGGGAAGGCAGACTAGGAAAACTAGAGGCTCTGTTGAAAGCGGCCATGAGAAAATCTAACAAGCCTCTCTCCTAAATGAATCTTATGTACCTCACCAGTGAACACCAAGAAGAGGTTTGCTATTGGATGAAGTGACCTGAAGAAATGGTAAGTATCTCTGCAATGTCTTGGGTGGCATGAGGCGATATGTTAGGTTTATATGGGATCCCTGTGGGCCAGGACCCTGCAGGACATTTTAGGTTTACTTCAAAACAGACCCTTAGCCTCAGTTTGTGCTCCCATCCGCCTGTAAGGCCCAACACTGAAGAGTCACTTATCATTTCATCTGACGTGGACCCAAAAATGGGCGTGCGCTAGGGCACCAAACACATACAGCTGTTTCTGGGTCCATTAGACAGGGAAATGCAATGCAGGGGGAGGCATATATGGCCATTGTATGAAGCACACACAGAAATTTATCATCTGCCTTAAAAATAGAAACATAGAAACATAGAAGGTTGACGGCAGAAGGAGACCATACGGTCCATCTAGTCTGCCCTTATGTGTATACTGTATGTACTCTTTATCTTAGGATAGATGTGTGCTTATCCCAGGCATGTTTAAATTCAGTGACTGTTGATTTTTCAACTACCTCTGCTGGAAGTTTGTTCCAAGCATCTACTACTCTTTCTGTAAAATAATATTTTCTAACATTGCTCCTGATCTTCCCCCCGACTAGCTTCAGGTTGTGCCCCCTTGTTCTATCATTAAGTTTCTTCTTAAAAACACTTCCCTCCTGATCCTTATTCAATCCTTTCACATATTTAAAGGTCTCAATCATGTTCCCCTCTCCCTTCTTTCCTCCAGACTGTACAAATTAAGTTCTTTAAGTCTCTCCTGATAAGTTTTAAGTTCAAGTCCTTCCACCATTTTCGTTTGCCGCCTTTGGACCCGTTCTATTTGAATAATGTCTTTTTGCAGGTAAGGTCTCCAGAACTGCACACAGTATTCTAGCTGTGGCCTTACCAGGGCTCTATACAGCGGCATCACAACCTCCCTCTTCCTACTGGTGATGCCTCGAGCTATGCAGCCGAGCATCCTGCTTGCTTTTCCCACTGCCTGGCTACACTGTCCACTCATCTTGCAGCTATCAGTAATCAGTACCCCTAAATCTCTCTCCTCCGATGTCCTGGCTAACACAGTGCTGCCCAGCTGTGCAGTCAGACAAACACGCTGTGAGTGCACTAGACAGGGCAATGCAGGAAAATGCTGAGGATCACTCTGCTTTGGTCTGTGGGGATTAGGGTCAGCAAGAGGGGGTGGGTTAAAGTCTGTGCATCACAGCTCCCCAACACTCCCCAAATATGAATAAATGCAATGTAAGCAAATTCCCTCAGGCCTTAAAGGTAAAGCAGAGTGCAAGCAGATTCCACCCCGAACCCAAAAATTAATATGCAGAAAACTAGGGGATGCTAGCCTAACAAATAAGAAAGCATAAAAACCTGGGGATGCTTGCCACTCCCCTTACATTTGGCGTCCTATGGATCATTATGCACAGCATGGAATGCTGATTTGAAATGGTAACAATGCTGGGGGGGTTTTATAGTGGGCATCCCAAATCGGGCTTGTTCTGGACCCTGGGGAACCAAGCAAAAAGAAATCCCAGGGTTCATTCCCCTTTAAAGCTTTCCAAAAATCAAAATAGACTTTGGTCCAGTAAAATGTATCCTGGGGGCGTCCCAATTAGAAATGTCCAGCAGTGTAAAACTTTAAGGACCCCTCACATGCTCAACTGAATGGTCACCTACTTACAGAATCCCACCGTGATTAAATGGGGCAGTGAAAAAAAGGGGCTTTGCTCTGCTACTTTATCCTTGCTCCCACGCACTGTGTGCCCCATCAGGTCTGTCAGGCACAGCATGCAGAGTGTGGAGGCCACTGCAGATAGAGGATACACTACTCAGTGCAAGGCAGTTGAGGATGTGGGGGGGGGGTGATTCCTTAGGGATTTAAAGAGTGAAGCATTTTTTGACTTTTAGTCTGCTTTTAACTGCCAGCCTACTTGGAGATTTTGCCACCCTCTGTTGCCAAAACCATTTTTCACTATTTTGTGCTATACATATTTAACTTTGATTTTTGAAGGAACTTCTAGGGATTTCCCAAGGAAAATTATATATTATTTTTCTCAGTAGAGTCTGGGCTTTAACATGAAATGTATTGTTTGTAATTTTTTTGTGTATTTTTAATTCTCAATATTTTTGGTGCTCTTGCAAGCATGCATAGCCCTCGTGACCCGTGGACTCCTCTGACCCCCGGTAAAGGAGGCTGGCAGTTAATGGCAAGTCTCCCACTTGCTGCAGTTAAATTTGACTCTTGATCACAAAAAAACATTGTTGCTCTGCAGTGGAGGGGACTTACCCCAATTGTGTCTGTCCATTTTAAAGTGCAAGCTCACCCAAATTAGAACCCCCAATTACCATACCTGGTCTCAAACAAAAAAGAGCCCAGTGTCAGGTGCACAATCCTCTGGTGCCCAAGGCAGACTGTCAGCCAATCATTGTGCAGCAGTCACACTGCTAAAAATGCAGAGGTGCCACTCCTGGTTGGGGATCGGCTTCTTTTTGCTTTAAATAGCCAAATCGGGTCCAGCACTTGGTAATGCAGATATGGCAGATATTTCTCCTACTGAAAGGGCTGTAACAAAACTTGTGTAAAACACTTTAATTTAACTCACGTGTGTAGAAATCAGTGGCACCTGGATCACTAGAATTATTTTGCAAGCATATCACCAACACAAATATTTGTCACAGAAAGCATTGATTTTAGACCTTTGAATCCCTATGAGTGTTGTCATAGCTGCTTTTAGTTGTTACAGTTTTATACCCATACTTGATTTTCATTTTTTTGTACCTATAGAGGCACTTCAATTACGGTAAACACTGTTTCATACACCAACCTAACCTCCAAAAACCTTCTGATGATGAGTCAGGCACAAAGGGTGAATACCCCATGAGTAGCAATGCCTACATTTCCTTCCACCAACACAAGGGAACAAGGAAGGTTCAAAAGTACTACCTGGATATAAATTATCTAAACTATTTCTATATGTGATGTATCCTAAATCAGCACACTACTTTATTACTTTAACCCCTAAGCTAAGAGGATCCTGTTTATTTACCTTGCATTCATTTTTTTAATTATTTTTTATTTAGTTTTGCAAATACATAGCTACCTGGCGCTGCCTGGCGCTGCCTGGCGCTGCCTGCCGCTGTACAGGCAGTACCTGGCCCTATCCCTTCATGAATTAGGCCCATAGACATACATGTCACCATGAGTATGCTGAACATATTTCTTTTGTGTTAGTCAATTCATGAAAAGGTAGCATTATGTGCCTGTTATAAGTAGAGGCTGATTTATTAATAGCGACATGTAGCGACAGTTGAGCGACTGTAGCGGTATTTTCACAGCGCCCGCTAGTAGTCGCTGTGCTTGGCCGTTGTTTCGGTTGTTGACAGCGACTCGGTGTGGCGTAATGTTGAATACAAGGTTACGAGTCGCTATTTGACAGGTTCCGCGATGTATGGGTGCGAATGATAGCGCCTGGTCAGAGCGACCGGCTTCCACCATATTCATCAAAAAATCACGCTCAAAAAATTCAAGCGCTGTGAAATGCATGTTTAAACCCCAGAGCGCTGGCGGCGATGGGTTAAAAGTAGTTTTTTAACCCCCAAACCACCATATTTTTGGAAACCAAAAAAAAAAAAGTATTTTAAATAATTTAGTAATATGAATACATTATTATCAGACCTGTAATATCAATTCTGTACAATTTTTTTTTTTATTTTTTTTCCCTTAAAAAAATTATCTAAAATGGCAGAAGTGGTCACAGAATTTTTCACATTTAAAAAAAAAAAAAAAAAACATTAATAACAATTAATTATTAATATTTAAAGATTGTTCCATTGAAATGCATTGGAGAGCGCTGTTCAAGGTTGGACGCTGGCGCTGTGGGCTGAGGCTGGAATAATGATGAATGAGTCGCTATATGGCGCTATCTCAGTCGCTAAGCAGGATTGGCTTGATAAATGTGTGATTGTGGTGGGGATCCGGCGTTCTCGTGGCGGGGCCCGTCATTTCCGGCCGCTCACCAGTCGCTACCTGTCGCTATTCCTTCATAAATAAGAGCCTTAGTCTACAATGCATTCATAGTTCTTAAATAACATCCACTGTACCTGTGCAAGGTGTGTTTTATTACCTGTATAAGTGCAAATAGGGTCACAGTCAGCACCTTCAAGCAAGCTTGTGGCAACTGTGTGAGTGTATATAAAGGGCATCTATACTCAGCGTACACACAGCTCAGCAATGGGGAGCAATTCTACCTAACTGCCATTATGCGACAGTTTGGTTGTAACTGAATTAATTAGCATATGGCATGCCGTTCACTATAATACTACTGTTTTTTCCTAGTGTTTTTATGGATATTGGCCAAAAGCTGGGGTAAAAAATGAAATACAGGCTATTTTGGGGCACTGGGCTGGGGATGGAATTCGACAACGTAAACTAAAGAGAAAAAAAAACAAAACTTTTTTTTCACAATACTCCCTGGGGACTGTGAAGGCCACATAATGCAGTTGAGGCTATTGTTCTGATTTTTATATTTGAGTGGTGGTCTGATCTGAGGATGGCTGTGCTTCTGCCGTTTGGTTAGTATTAGTGCTGCTATTTTTTTGGGATAGAGGGGGGCAAGTGAGGCATGCCAGAGGGACACCACAGGTTAACGGATTGAGACTTTTCTGGGTGTTTCAAGGAATTTAGATCAACAAGGTGGGGAGAAATCTTTGTTAATAATGGAATGTACTAATGCAAGTTTTATAGGATACCCAAGACAAGTAACAACATATGGGAGACGAGGTTGTCCGTAGCCTCAGATCTTATGTTTCCACTTTCAGCATGATAGGTGTACACTCGTTGGCAGGGCATCATATCACATACATGGTATTGCAAGCTCAGCACAGGCCTGCCACTTGACAGGCCGTCTGCTTTCATTGAGTTTCTTAAAACACCAGTTGTCTACCTCTGGTAGGATGCGAGTGCTTGGCAGCTTTTATCTTCTGTCACCTTTTTCCCTATTGTCTCAGGCTATCTACCTGCTCTCCTTTCCTTGAAATACCCTCCTCCACAGTTTCTTGATCAGGTCAGACGCCACCGTGCATTCATTTTAATATTGCATTTATGAATATGTATATTTGATGTACACAAATAAACCTACCTCCTCTTGATTACTGTAGCAGAGGATTACAGCCATTCACTTTACTGCCTTTACTGCAGCAAAGGACAATTGTTCTGTTTCAATATTTCCATTGGCAAAAGGCAAAGCAAAATATGCATGTCATAAAGTTATTGCACTCATAAATAAAAATTCAAATATAGCATCCTTCCAAGTTTACAATCGTGTAACGTAAGTATATCACATGGTTTAAGGTAGCTGACCTTTTCCTGACCCCAGCTCTGCTCTGTCTGAGCAAAGCACAGCTATAACCTGCCCCTCTGTACTTTATCCCGCTCTCCTTTCCTCAGTAAGTGTGATGCTTCTGAGTCAAGATGGTGGCGCCCGTATCTTAAAGCCTTTAACAGAGTTGTAGCCCAGTGGGGGAAAGAATAATAAGTAAGTGACTAAAAACTTAAAATATATTAATTTTAGATGCTGGGGAATCGTTTTTTAAAGGGTTTGGGCTTTTCGATAAATCATGGTGAAGGTCGGGTTTAAGAGTAAGGTTTAAGAGTAAGTCTTTATTATACAAACTAATGTGAACGGCAACTATAATCTTTGGCTTCACAATCTATCGGAACAAAAAAGTACACCAAATATGACTACCACATATGGCAATTCACTATCACTATATATAATGCTTTGTATAACAAACATACCACCAATTTTTATTCAGATGATTTTTTCCTTAGCAGAGCTCAAAAGTTTCCCATTTTTTTCAATTTTATTCCACCATGACCACAAAATTTGATATAACAGCCACTCTGGAGCAGGAGGGGTGTCAGGTCCCGGAGACACCCACCTTCCAATAAACCAGCAACCCCCAATCTCCGCTGCTTTCTTCACCTATAGTAAGCCCCCGTTTGCCGGGACGCTAGACACGCCTCACCGGACACGGTTGCCCCCAGGTCTTATTAGCACAAAGGATGCTGATTTATGCAGGGGAAGGTAGATGAATCCAAAGACAAGACGGAGTAGCGAAAACGGACAGGGGTCATACACGGGTGGTCAATCCGAGGTGGCACGGTACAGAAGGGTTAGACGGAAGAATGGTCAGGGGTAAGCCAAGGGTCACAACGGGAGGTCAGAAGTTCGCGGTACAAAAGGAGCAGGCAGAATCGTAGTCAAAGGGCAAGCAAGGTCGGTCCAGGCGGCAATCAGGGATGGTCAAAAACGAGGCAAAATCACAATGAGAAGAGCAATCCAAATCGCACCCAGTAGCACGCTATAACGGGCAAGGACTGACCGCAGGGGGAAAACCTTTAAATGATGGGGGCTAACAGGATTGGCTGGAAGGTGAATGTGGTGATTGGGTGTTACAGGAACTTTGGGCTGATTGCCCAGTGAAATCAGGGGGCGTGCCCAGTGCTTTGGGCTGATGGATTTCAAGGGAGAGGGCTCATTGGCCCATGCAAGCAAAAGGGCTCATTGGCCCATGTAGTTCACCTCCGGCGGGCGCGCTGTGTGTAGCGCCGCCGGAGGGCATAGGAATGTGACAAGCGCGCACGTGCGCGCGTACGGGGCCACGCGCCGGGAGCGCGCCGCACAGAGAGCGGCGCGCCCGCTCCCGGCGCGGCTAGGACGGAAGCCGCCTGAGCGGCTGCTCGTGACAGCCGAGCGGCGGGCGGGCAGGAGCGACGCCGGCCCGCCGCCGGCTGCGAAGGATCGGAGACAGCGGGGGAACGAGGATCAGGTGAGGGGATCGTGACACTACCCCCCCCTTCACGAGGGGCCTCAGGACCCTTACCAGGCTTATCCGGGTTCTCACGATGAAACCTATTAATAAGGGTTTTAGCATGGACATCCTTGGCTGGTACCCAACACCTTTCCTCAGGACCAAAACCCTTCCAATCAATTAAATACTGTAGAGAGTTATGCAACACCCGAGCGTCAAGTATTCTATTAACTTCATATTCAGGCTCATCTTCCACTATGACCGGAGGAGGAGACGACACCTGAATATTCTTGGCAGACTTTAACAAAGAGACATGAAAGGACGACGGAATTCTCATGGATGAAGGTAACTGGACCTTAAAGGTAACGTCGCTTAGTTTATCAGTGATAGGAAACGGACCGATAAATTTAGGTCCCAGCTTAGACGAGGGCTGTCGAAGGGCAATATTTTTAGTAGAGACCCAGACCCAATCACCCACCTGAAATGGTGGTTCACGTGACCTATGACGGTCCGCAAAGATTTTGTAAGTTCCAGAGGCTTTCTTTAAGTTAGACTGTATTTCAGACCATACTTTAGTCCTTTCTCGTAGCCATTCCTCCAAGGCCGGCAAGTTGGAGGAAGGACCAGAAAAAGATGATGCCTTTGGGTTTCTACCGTAATTACAAAAAAAAAGGTGAAAACCTAGTAGATTCACTCGGCGCATTGTTAAAGGCGAATTCTGCAAATTCGATGAATTCCGCCCATTGTTCTTGGCGATCGGAGACGAAACAGCGTAGATATTGTTCTAAACATTGATTTACCCGTTCGGTCTGTCCATTAGACTGCGGGTGATAGGCGGTAGAGAGCGACACTTTAATACCTAAACGATTGCAGAAAGCTTTCCAAAAACGAGATACAAACTGAACTCCGCGATCTGAAACAATATTCTGAGGTAAACCATGGAGGCGAAAAACATGCTTAATGAATAGTTGTACTAAATCTGGTGCCGACGGAAGTTTTATCAATGGAATAAAGTGTGCCATTTTACTGAAGCGATCCACCACCACCCAAATTACAGAATTCCCCTGTGATGGAGGAAGATCAACAATAAAATCCATGGATATGTGCGACCATGGTTCAGCGGGGATTTCTAAGGGAACTAATAATCCCGCAGGGGACCCATGAGTGGTCTTACTTCGAGCACATACCGGACATGCTTCGACAAAGGCGGAAGTATCGCGTCGGATGGTGGGCCACCAGACATGACGTTTGGCGATAGCTAAAGTCTTACGAACACCTAAGTGACCAGCCGACTTGGCATCATGTAGTTCCTGTAAAACGGCCAGACGCAAATGAGGCGGGACAAATAAACAATCAGAGGGTTTACCCGGAGGAGAATCAACCTGAAATGGTACCAACGAGCTAGACAGGTCAGGGAGAAGTGCAGCCACAACACAACCCAAAGGCAAAATCGATTCTGGAGGACCACTCTGGTCCTTGCAATCCCCGAAATTACGGGATAGGGCATCTGCTTTGGCATTCTTCTTCCCCGGTTTATAGGTGATGATAAAATTAAATCGAGAAAAGAAGAGTGCCCATCGCGCCTGACGGGAGTTGAGTCTCTTGGCAGACTCTAAATACTCCAGATTCTTGTGATCAGTATACACCGTGATGGGGTGTAGGGAACCTTCTAGCCAGTGGCGCCATTCTTCAAAGGCCAGTTTAATACCCAATAGTTCCCTATTCCCAACATCGTAATTGCGTTCAGCAGGTAAAAACTTCCGAGAGAAGAATGCACAGGGATGTAATTTCTCTGGATTACCCGCATACTGAGAAAGAACCGCTCCTACTCCCAGTTCCGAGGCGTCAACCTCTAATAGAAATGGAAGCCGGGTGTCAGGATGTATCAGAATGGGAGCGGAGGTGAAAGTCTCCTTTAACACTTGAAAGGCGTTTTTAGCTGAGGGAGGCCACTCCTCAACAAAAGCGCCCTTACGAGTGAGATCTGTTAAAGGACTCACAATGGACGAGAAACCCTTTATAAACTGCCTGTAAAAATTCGCAAAACCTAAAAATCTCTGAAGCGCCTTTAAGGTTCTAGGTTGTTCCCACTCCAAAATAGCAGAAACCTTGGAAGGATCCATCACCAATCCCCGTTTGGAGATTATAAATCCTAGGAACGGGATTTCAGACATTTCAAAAACACATTTGGAGATTTTAGCATACAGACGATTTTCCCGCAATCTCTGCAACACCGTTTTGACATGTTGTCGGTGCTCCACCAGAGAGCGGGAAAAAATCAGTATGTCGTCCAAATAGACCACGAGAAACTGACCCAAAAAATCACGGAATATGTCATTGACAAAATCTTGAAACACTGCAGGAGCATTGCATAACCCGAATGGCATTACTAAGTATTCATAATGCCCATCCTTTACGTTAAAAGCCGTCTTCCATTCATCCCCCTGCCGTATGCGAATAAGGTTATATGCTCCTCGAAGGTCTAACTTAGTGAAGACCTGGGCCCCAGAGACCTGATTAAAAAGGTCATTGATTAAAGGTAGAGGATATCTATTTTTTACAGTAATCTTATTTAACCCACGATAATCTATACAAGGGCGCAAGCCGCCGTCCTTCTTCTCGACGAAGAAGAACCCAGCACCGGCAGGCGAGGTGGAAGGACGGATAAAACCTTTCTGGAGATTTTCGGTGATATAATCTTTCATGGCCTGCTCTTCGGATCTAGTGAGATTATATAGTTTCCCCCTAGGGGGCATAGTACCTGGGAGTAAGTCAATAGGACAGTCGTAGGCCCTATGGGGTGGAAGAATGTCGGCGGATTTCTCCGAAAATACGTCTGCCCAATCTGCATAGACTGGAGGTAACCCATCAGGGACAAGAGGTGTGGTCCTAAGGGATATAGAAAAACAATGACTTTGACATGAAGGACTCCACTTCACCAGATCCCCTGATCTCCAATCTATCACGGGGTTATGGACTTTTAACCAGGGAAATCCTAAAACGATAGGGGAGACGGGACTTTCAATAATCAAAAATTCTATTTCTTCCGAGTGGGCAGATCCTACGACTAAATTCACCCTAGGGGTCTTGTGGGAGACCAACCCCCCCTCAATGGGCTTATTGTTGACCGCCAGGACCCGGAGGGAATTTTCTAATGGGATTAACGGAATCCCTAGAGTGATGGCTAAGGATCTATCCAGGAAATTGCCAGCCGCTCCACTATCGATGAAGGCGGAGGCAATAGTCCGGGACGGACCCCAAGAGAGTGTAACAGGTAAGAGTACACGATTGTCTGGAGGGAACGATACCTGATCGCCTAGAAGAGGTCCCTCTGCAAGATCTAGGCGTTGAAGTTTCCCGCCACCGGAGCCTTGTTTGGGCAGGACTTGGCAAAATGACCCGGATTACCACAATAGAGGCAGAGGCCTTGGGATCTGCGCCGAACTTTCTCCGCCTGAGAGAGGTGGGTAACGCCAAGCTGCATCGGTTCCTCCTGCGACACGGAAGGAGAGGAAACGGCTGCCCCCTTAAAGCTTGACTCTTGACGCGAGGACCCCCAAGGTTGGTCCTTGCCTCTCTCCTGGCGCCTTTCACGAAGACGTCGATCCACCCTGATGGCCAGCTGCATATATTCATCTAGGTTTTTAGGCAAAGGATAGTTCACCAGGATGTCCTTGATGTTATCGGAGAGCCCCATTCTAAATTGGCTACATAAAGCCGGATCGTTCCACTGGGAATCTATAGCCCACCGCCGAAATTCTGCGCTATATTCTTCAGCAGAACGTTTGGCCTGTCTCAGGTTCCGCAATTTAGAATCCGCCGTCGCGGCCCGATCTGGGTCAGCATACAGTAGTTCCATGGCCGAAAAGAAAGAGGAGACCGACTGCAAGGCTTCATCAGACGGAGCTAAACCAAACGCCCAGGTCTGCGGGTCGCCCTGGAGGAGAGAAATGACTAGCCCAACGCGTTGTGCTTCGGATCCAGATGCGTGGGGTCGAAGGCGGAAGTACAGTTCACAAGAATTTTTAAAGTTAGAAAACTTCGCCCGATCTCCCAAAAATTTTTCCGGGAGAGGGATCTTGGGCTCGACGGCCGGGGAAGGATCCGCTGGCGCAGGCACCTGACGATTTTCTTGCGCGGCCACTCGTTGAGCCAGCTGATTAATGGCAGTGGCCATAGCTTGAACTTGTTGGATCAATTCTTCCATCTAGAAGATATTCTTCTTTTTGTTTGGCCCGTTATAATGTCAGGTCCCGGAGACACCCACCTTCCAATAAACCAGCAACCCCCAATCTCCGCTGCTTTCTTCACCTATAGTAAGCCCCCGTTTGCCGGGACGCTAGACACGCCTCACCGGACACGGTTGCCCCCAGGTCTTATTAGCACAAAGGATGCTGATTTATGCAGGGGAAGGTAGATGAATCCAAAGACAAGACGGAGTAGCGAAAACGGACAGGGGTCATACACGGGTGGTCAATCCGAGGTGGCACGGTACAGAAGGGTTAGACGGAAGAATGATCAGGGGTAAGCCAAGGGTCACAACGGGAGGTCAGAAGTTCGCGGTACAAAAGGAGCAGGCAGAATCGTAGTCAAAGGGCAAGCAAGGTCGGTCCAGGCGGCAATCAGGGATGGTCAAAAACGAGGCAAAATCACAATGAGAAGAGCAATCCAAATCGCACCCAGTAGCACGCTATAACGGGCAAGGACTGACCGCAGGGGGAAAACCTTTAAATGATGGGGGCTAACAGGATTGGCTGGAAGGTGAATGTGGTGATTGGGTGTTACAGGAACTTTGGGCTGATTGCCCAGTGAAATCAGGGGGCGTGCCCAGTGCTTTGGGCTGATGGATTTCAAGGGAGAGGGCTCATTGGCCCATGCAAGCAAAAGGGCTCATTGGCCCATGTAGTTCACCTCCGGCGGGCGCGCTGTGTGTAGCGCCGCCGGAGGGCATAGGAATGTGACAAGCGCGCACGTGCGCGCGTACGGGGCCACGCGCCGGGAGCGCGCCGCACAGAGAGCGGCGCGCCCGCTCCCGGCGCGGCTAGGACGGAAGCCGCCTGAGCGGCTGCTCGTGACAGCCGAGCGGCGGGCGGGCAGGAGCGACGCCGGCCCGCCGCCGGCTGCGAAGGATCGGAGACAGCGGGGGAACGAGGATCAGGTGAGGGGATCGTGACAAGGGGTCTGGGGGGTCCCCACTCCCCCTACTCAGGGCACAACAACAAGCCTATTTTGTATGGATTTCCAGACAGATGCAAAGGTGAAGTAATTAGTGCTTAGACAGAGCTATAGAGACAGCTATATGGAGATCTACAAAACCTGTCCTGTTGGTGGGCCTTGAGGAGGATGGTTGGGGACTCCTGCCTTGGGGCTCCCAATGCAAATAACCACAGCAAGCCACAGTGGTCCCACACTTTGCTCTGACCGCAGCAGAATATGCTTACAACTAACTCCCAAAGCTACAGCCACACCCAGTAATAGGAGACAAACCAACAGCTAGTTTATAATACATAAGGTATTTACATAAAATTGGCAGAACCTGATGCTCACATTGTCCAGTGAAATGTCCTATTTTACTCATGACGTGACGCAACCAGACTCCTGGGTATTCAAAGAGGGTTATCTTGGCTAACCTATTCCCTATCTCAGTTATATTCTAAAATAGTGAGGGCCTGATTTACTAGCATTAATTCAGCACAGGGTACAAAAAGTTTGGAGTTAAACGTGGACTTTTTACGCCTAGTGCTGAAATCGAGTCCGAAAAAACTGCACGGTGCTGGACCACCAGAAAAAAACATAGTGCCTGCCCTATAGAAATCAACCTTGCAGACCTGAGTGGAAGTGCCCCTTTGCAGACAAAACAAAGAAAATTGTCTGTCGGCCCATCAGTGCCCCTCGGATCCTGACTTCCTTCATCTGAACACTGGCCATGCCTGTGACTCTAACTTGAGGGGCTGTTAATTTGCTGTTTCTGTGGCTGGTAAATCGAATGAACATGTCCTCTGGAGCAGAGATAACTTATTTTTCCTTTCCTGGAATAATCCTTAACAGAGCCAGTTTCATCACTGTGTTTGAAAGTTTACATGACTACACTTGAGGACACCTTTAAACTTTCTGGAATGATGGACCTTAATGTCCTAAAGTAATGACTTAGTTGGGTGGTTCCTTAAAGTGCATTAGACCAGTAGTAGAGCTAAAGTCTTTAACTGGATATATGTTTATACACACACTGTATTTTTTGTGTGAGAAGACCTACCACTCACAAGTGTGTATGTGGGGGGATTGTCTGTACGTCTTAGGGAGCAAATGTGGGGCTGGTATGAAATTAAAATAAACAGGGGAGCTGGCCATACACAGGCCATTCCCATTCTTATGCCATAACCAGGGCTGCGGAAGAATGATCAGTAGTGTGTGTGACGTGGTGCAGCAGCAGCTCAGTCAGTGAAGGACAGATGGCCAGGCTGCATTTTTTCTTTTCATTTTCATTGTTTACATTATGGGGTTCTGGGATGGGGGATTCTGCACACTGCGGGTTATGGGGTTCTACAGGGTGTTCTGCACACTGCCTGTTATGTCATTCTTGGGGGGGATTCTGCACATTGCCCTTTTATGGTTTATTTGGGGGGGTTGTACACTGCCTGTTATTATGTTCCTGGGGGGGGGGGCTGCACACTGCCTGTTATGGGGTTCCTGGAGGGATTCTGCACACTGCCTATTAGGTTCTTGAGGGTAAATTCTGCTCACTGCCTGTTATGGGGACCTGGAGGTGGGGGGTTCTGCACACTGCCTGTTATGGGGACCTGGTGGGGGGTTCTGCACACTGTCTGCTATGGGGACCTGAAGGTGGGGGTGTGCACACTGTCTGTTATGTGGTCCTGTAGGAGGGATTCTGAAAATTGCCTGTTATGGGTTATGGGGCGTTTGAAGGGGGGTTATGCACACCGCCTGTTATGGGGACCTGGAGGGGGATTCTGAACACTGCCTGATATTAGGTTCTTGGGGGAGGGGGGTATTTTAGACATTTGCAAATTTTTGCTAGTTCTGACTTACAGTTTTGTGCCCTTGGGATTGTCTGTTGGTGGCTTCAATATAGAGTGAACTTATCTGAGTTCAATAAAAGACATAGGGCTTGATTCACTAAAGATAGAAAAAAAAATGAATGCTTGGAAAATATTGGGAAATTTTTCAAACCTAGGAACGATTCACAAAGGCAGTTGAATTAAATTCGTGTGTGCGAATTTGCGGGCAAATTTTTTTCGTGCGCAGTTGAAAATCACTTTACAACTGGAAAACTCCATGAAAAAGTGCACGAATTTTCCATACCCAAATGCTGTGTGTGAGAATTTTTTCTACTGCTTCCTAATTTGTAGCAGAGCAGTATGATCCCTTGTTGCACTTTGTTCTGTTTTGTTTTTTTTTTTGCTTTGTGTTTCTGGACTTTCTAATTGATGTGGACTAGTACATGTCATTGTTAATGTTTAATTTTGCACTTTGCATTGGTTCGCTGCATCATTTTTTGGTGATGGTGGTTTAGGTGCCCATTTGGCAGTGTTGCTTTGCATTGCTTTACATAAATTTATATTGTACCGATTTATTTGGGTGGTTTGTAGATTAACAGTTCTTAGTTTTGACTTTGCTCTATGGATCCATTAATATACGAATGTGAGTGCTGCCATGAGTGTCATCATTAGCATAGATATTGGTTTGGTCGCCCCATATAGTCCTGATGTACTTACATTTCCAAACCACATTAAAGGTTTCTGTTGCATCCAGGGCCAGCTCCAGAGTCCCAGCGCTCGCCCCTTGTGTCATGTCACTTGTGCGGCTCTGTGAATCCCCCTGGGATGACCGGTATACACATATTAAAGTGCACCAAAACCCAGGATTTTGCCCCCAGGTCGCTGAAACCAACTCACTTAATCCCGGTCCTACAGCGAGCTCGGATCCGCTGACGTCACATCGTCTAAGGCAAGCGGCTCCGAGGGTACTGACACACGCATCTCCTGCTACCCTCTAACAGGGAGCGTGCCCGCGTCGGCCATTCACAGATGCATGGCGCGGGCACGCCCCCTGCTAGAGGGATAGCGAAATGCAGCTCACGCATGCGTCGTTGGACCGAGAAAGAAGGTAAGTGTATGAGCGACCTGGAGGGTTTCACACAGTGGGGCATCCCGATTTTGGATGCCCCGTGGGGAGGGAATCGATCGACTTTAAAGTGCACCAAAACCCAGGATTTTAAATATCTACTACTATTCTACTTTGCTCAGTTGTCGAGAGGTCTCATCGGCTAAGGCCCCGATGAAGGCGAGTGCACCGATAACTGCATCCCTGTTAGCTTCCAGCTGGGTGCATGCCTGTGCCAGCTATTCACAAATCATTAATTGGAGGCCCCAAGGAGAGGGAATCAGGTGGCCCTGGAGTCTTATAGACTTCATGGCCGCTTCTGGTCCACTTTAATGCAGGGCATAGAATTCTGTTTGTCCACAGAGCACGGCATAGAAAGCAGGGAATGAACAGCATCCGCGGTTTCCCTCCGACTGATGTGTGTGTTCCTGTACCCAGGTTGTCTGTCTGAGCTCCCGCCCCAACATAAACTGTGGTAAACCGGGGATGAGCTGTGGGACCACAGGCAAGATGAGTATACAGGTGATCCCTAGGGGTTTTACACAGCGGGAGTTTGTTAGACTGCAGAGCCAGCTGGGTTTGGGTCCACTTTAACAACAATCTCAAATATTCCACTGTACACTGGCTTTCTCCCATGGCATCCTGAGTTAGGATATCACACTGTGTGAACAAGCCCCCCCCAGAATATCACTATTCACTCACCTCTGCCTCGTTCCTATGGCGCATGCGCAGGCTGTCCTCCAATGCGAGGCATCTGCCGTGGCTCTCATTGACTTCAATGGAGAGCGCATGCTGGCGTATCCCCCCTGTGCCACGTGCTTGCTCCTGCCCTAGCCAATCATATAGGCTGAGACAGGAGCAGGTGCCACTGGGGATGCATCAGCGCGCACTCCTCATTAAAGTCAATGAGAGACATTTGTTGAATGACATAGTCATGGCAGACAGCTGTCATTGGACAAAAGCCCGGGCATGCACCGCTGGAACGAGGAAGAGGTGAGTGAATAGCGACATTCTGAGGCGGTTTCACCCATGGGGCATTGCGGGTTTTGTTCCACTTTAAAGTGGACCAATCACCAGGATTTTCACTATCCTTGCCTTACGGGCATCCTGATATCCTGCTGATCTCCCACTCCAGCCATCTTTCTGCTGTTCCCACAGTGCATGAGCTTATCCAATCAGTGATTTATGCCATGCATACTAATGTAGGGCATAAAGTTGTTGTTTTGGATTCAGCGTCGGCATAGGGAGCAGGCTTCCCTGTGGAGTGCACGTTACCATGCATTTGGACTGTCTGAAAGGATGGGCGTGGGAGCGCACACATCAGCAGGAATACTGGGGAGCCTTTTAGACTCCAGGGCTTTCCATGGTGGCGACTGGTCCAATTTAAAGAGGAAGATTCGCCTGGGCAGCCATGGGGTCTAAAAGATCACTTAAAATACACGCGGGCAACTTACAACCCCCGGGGCATCCCTATTAGGGATGTTCTACTGTGTGAAACACTCTAGGAACCCCCACAAATACCTTTCCGTGGATCCACGCCAGATTTATGGGTCTCAGCATATCCTTGGCCTCCCTGCAGTCTGTGGTGCGCTCCCACGCTCAGGCAGTTTGCAGTGCAACACAAAAGTACAAAAAATACTTCCAAAAACAATTCCAAGCAGCCCAGGAATCCCGTGGCATGTGCACCAGCAAAAAAAAAATTTACAAAAGTGGCCAAAATATAACAATCCCAGCCCATTGAAATGTATGGGATAAGGCCACACAGTGCAGGGTAAGCGCCTGGTCTGACACTGTAGGGAACTCAGCAATGGCACTGATGATAGATGTGACGCTACCTGGCACTATCACAGGTGCTCTGGATTTTTTATTTGATAAATACATCTTTTGCACTGGGACCTGACATTCACCTGACACCTGGCACTAAGGCCCTTATTCATCAAGCGATAGCGCCAGGTAGTGTCTGACGAGCGCCAGGTAGCGGCAGCTAACGGCGACTACCGACTCAAGTACGCCCGGCGGCGGTCACAATGACGCATTTATCAAGCTAAATGAGCCGGCGCCGACGAGAGCGACGGCTAGCGCGGCATTCATCATGTAGCCGACTGCAACGAACAGCGCCGCTGCTAATCCCATCACAGCGACAGGTATGACCTGGCGCTACCTGCCGCTCTCCCATACATTTCAATGGCAGACGCTGCAATGATTGTTTTAAGTGGTTTTTGTGTTCTTGTCTTTGGCACAAAATTCCACACATGTTTATTGGGATATGTTTTATTAATCTGGCTAGTTATTTTACTTTTTTGGGAGAAAGTAGTAATTTTTACACTGTAATGTTGTGAGTGACATCTCAAATGCATCTCCTCCCACCAAACTCATTGAGCTCTAAATCGCTCTTTTTCACCACACACGGGGCTTGTAAAGCTACTTTTCAGCCAGTCCTGTTTGGCGGTCACGTTCGCTCTGCGAAATTGTCAGCGCCCAAGCTATTTGGCAGCCCTGTCCTTGATGAATCTGTGGTGGTCAGAGTTTGTGCAGTCGCTGTTTTGATTCGCTATGTGGCGGCGCGAGCGTCGCTGTGCTTCGCTGCGCTGCGTTGTGCGGCGCTGTGCTGTTCATACATGTGCCCTTCTGCCATTTGCAAGGAATTCACTTCCCGCGACCCCAGTCGTTCTTAATGAATACACTGTAGTTGTGAGCGTGCATGTCCACATTATGCAGGATTTAATTCAGGCGTACAAGCTCATAACAACCCGTTATGCATTCTCATGTGTGCCACATTATCATGTAGTTGGATAGTTTGATTGTGTGATGATTTTATGAAGGAATAAGATTTGTCTTTTTCAGCACCAAGTTGTTTGGTTTTCAAGGACCTATGCATTACAGTATGTTGAACCCCCAGCTAAATCAAGCTAATAAATAATGGCGTCTTTGCCAATAGCTTGTTTTAATGCGTCAATTAACTGTTTCCGCCACTTAGCTTGCACATAGCTGATATTAGCTTGTGCCTGGTGCGCGGAGTTTTTCTTTTGTTTTAAATTTATTTCCCAGTTGTTTTCGTCATATCCGGTTCCGGTTCCCTCCTTTGCGTTTCAAAGCCACCTAAAGGTAAAAAATGTCTAGCGCTTAGGCCAATAGCTTGTTGTAATGCGTCAAATTACTTTTTCCGCCACTTAGCTTGCACATAGCTGGTATTAGCTTGTGCCTGGTGCGCGGAGCGTTTTTTTTTCAAATTTATTTCCCAGTTGTTTTCGTCATATCCGGTTCCGGTTCCCTCCTTTGCGTTTCAAAGCCACCTAAAGGAAAAAAATGTTTAGCGCTTAGGCCAATAGCTGGTTGGAATGCGTCAATTTACTTTTTCCGCCACTTAGCTTGCACATAGCTGGTATTAGCTTGTGCCTGGTGCGCGGAGCGTTTTTTTTTCAAAGTTTTTTCCCAGTTGTTTTCGTCATATCCGGTTCCGGTTCCCTCCTTTGCGTTTCAAAGCCACCTAAAGGAAAAAAATGTCTAGCGCTTAGGCCAATAGCTGGTTGTAATGTGTCAATTTACTTTTTCCGCCACTTAGCTTGCAAATAGCTGATATTAGCTTGTGCCTGGTGCGCGGAGCGTTTTTTTTTTGGTGTCCCTGTCGCTTGGGTCATATCTGTTTCCTGTTTCCCCCCATTAGCGTTTCCACCATGCTGCCCAGGAGACGGATCCAGTGCCTCCCCAGCTCCTCCTCAGAATCAGACCCCTCCACCCCTCCCCCACCTCCCCCACCTACCTCACCTCCCCCACCTAGCACCCCTCCCACCCCTTCCCCTCCTGGGCATGCCAAAAAAAAGAGGATGAGAGTGGATAGCCGCGTTAATGGCCAGGTGGTCAAAGTGAGTATGTTTTTCTTGCATTTTATGTTTAAAGTGGACCAACACACAGGGGGGGATTGGCCCTGAAATCTATTAGTTTTCTGGACCAATCTGATCACTCCCCGCGGGGCATCCCCAATCTGGATGTCCTGCGTGGATGAACCCCCCTGGAGGGCCATAAACCTTAACTCAGCCACGTCCCATCTGTGCATGCGTGAGCTGCGGATGCGTCTTGCGCTTCCCTCTAGCAGGGTGGTCCCCTGCGCCAGACATTTGTTCATGGCCTGCGCAGGCGCACTCCCTGTTAGAGTCAAACGCCACACGCGTTCTTTGGCGCTCAGAGGCAGCGAAGCTGGTATGCACGTCCAAATGGCCTTGGATGCGCATACCACAGCGGCGCAGAGCGCTGTGCTAGCCTGGCGCAGTCACGTGGGAGTGTGGTCAGTGGTGTTTTTCAGGCCTTCCAAGGGGGGTTCAGACAGCGGCCCACCCCCGATTGGTGTGCCCCACCAAAGTGGACCCAAACCCAGAATATTGCTAATCCGTGGTGTGGGTCCACTTTACTCTGGTCTCAGTATAACTGTTTATGCCATAGTTCGGATGTCATGTATTGATTTGTGTTTGTTTTTCATTTGTCATAGGATTTCTGCATCCACCAATATGACTATGCCCGTGGGGGCAAGAAGCGCATTGCCATGGAGGTGAAGGCCACAGTGTCCCGGCGCTTCAATACCCAGCTGTCAATCCGTGCCATCCAGCAAAAATGGTCCGACTTTAAGCGCCGGGACCCTGAAGGCGTGTACCGCCTATATGATGCCTACGCATCAGGTACGTTTAAGCTTATGCTATGTTTATACTTTAGTTTAAATCATCTGCTAAGCTGTGTCCATTTGTGGTCGTAATATTAATTATTTTCTTTCACCCCCTCAACACAGATAAGCGTCCTCCCCTGGGTAAACGTGGGAAGGGATTCCTCCCCCGAACCAGGCAGGCGGACTCGGGGGAGTCATCGGGGGAGGGTCCCTCTCGCGGATCCTATTTGGAGGACCCAGGGGAGGAAGGGGATGACGCCCCAGAGGAGTGTGCTGCTGGGGGGCTGGCAGGCTCAAGCCTCAGCTCCTCACACTCTGACTCTGAGGAGTCTCACCAGCCAAGGGGCCACTCTCAAGTGGGGAGTCCAAGTGGGGTGGAAGGAATGGACTCTCCCACACTCCCTGAAGGAGCAGGGAGTGAGAGGGAGGAGGGTGGCCCTTTGGCTGGGGGATCTTCGGAGCAGAGTGTGAGGAGCCGAGGCTCCCCGCCTCCTCCTCAGAGCCCTCCCTGGGCTTCAAGTGGCGGATCATCCCCTGGTGAGTGCACATTTTGTCATTGTTAGTCTGTGACAGGTTTCATCTGGCCATTTGTACTTAGCCCTTGCCATTCCTCTCTAATTTGCAGGGCATCATATAGGCGGCACCTCCATGGCCTTTTGGCGACGGATTCTCCACGGGCATAGTCATGGTAAGTGTTTGTTGTTATCCATCACATTCACTATGTTATGACATTCCTTAAAGTGGACCAAGACCCATGGTTGATTGTGCTTGGAATCTCGAAGCTTCCCTGCCCAATCACCTCCCTCACCCAGGGCCCCCCCCCCCAAAAAAAACCCAACAAACTTCTTACCTCATTGGTGGTGGAAGAAGCCACTGGCGCAGCCTCCTGCGTGCCCCTCTAGATGTGTGTGCGCCTGCGCTCTCTGTTTTCTAATAGCCTGCGCGTGCGCACACACTGGAGGAGTGATGTGCGGAAGGCAGCGGCGGCGGACGGTGTCTCACTCAAATGGTGATGCTCTGCCAAAGTGGACCAAAACACAGAATAGTATCAATCCTGGGTCTTGGCCCACTTTGAAGAGACACATGTTTCCTGGTCCATAGTACAAGGTGGTTTGAGAATGTACATTAACATCACAAACCCCACTACAGTGCTAGCCAACTGGCAACCACCCCTATGTTTCTGCCCACAACATGATGGGGGCTAGCAAATGTGTTATTTGGTTAAGTTGTTCCGGCTAACACATGTTGCACACTAGTAACATTCAACAATCAACTGCAAATTAGTCCTTAACATTGCACTGTCAAGGTTATTGGCACATTATCTTTAGGGGTCCATGTTGCAACCATAAATAATTTACATGAACTCATGGTCCAGGAAATATGCTTATGTTGGACAACATGTATGTAACCATGCAAGCATTTGGTTTTTCAGACTCCCTAACCAGATGGATGTCAAATAGTCAGGTGTCATTGTCCCACTAATTTAGGATTTCTCTTTTGCTTTCTCCTGACAGATGTTTCTACGCAGACGGAGCCAGTCACCATCCTCCCCACCCCAGCTCCAGGGACGGCCAGCAGCATGGGCCCCCGCCACAGCTGCGATGGTGAGTACATCCCACTTCCTATGCACTTGTGAACCCTATGTCTTCGAGTCCAATCTGCAGACATTTACAATGTACCTATGTGTTAATTTAACACACATCTAGGTTACATGTGTTTGGTCAACAATCCTACATGCCTGTCTGCATGCTTGATTGTTGCCTCACATTCTGGATTTTGCCACATTGAGTCAATTAGTGGTTTAGACACAACCAAATGGGGCTGCTTAGGTCGTGACCTCTAAGAATCTTGTCAAAACTAGTTTACGCGTTAGGACTTAGGCCCTGATGTTTGGCTGTGACTAAACACATAAATGTACACACTGGGACTTATACCTTCTTTGCTTCCCAAGAGTTAAAGTGGACCAACAACCAGGATTTTGACTTTCCTGGGTCTTGATCCACTTCGGTGGGGCACCCCCGATCGTCACCGCTGTGTGACAACCCCCTGAACTCACCTCTCCTCGAGCCGACGGACAAGCCGCGGACAAGCGGCTCCTCCTCCTCCGCCTCCCGCGCGTCCCTTTTTACGCGCGCGTGCCCGCGCCGGCCATTCACAGACGCCCGGCGCAGGCACGCGCACGTCTAGAGGGGCGCGAGGGAGGGGCCGGCGGCCGTGCGCCGCCGAAACTGAGGTAAGGAGTTTGGGGTTTTGGGGGGGGTTTCACCCAGCGGGACATCCCGATCTCGGATGTCCCGCGGGGAGGGAGGTGATCGGGCCGGGAATCTTATAGATTCCAGGGCCGATCACCGGTGGGTGTTGGTCCACTTTAAGAGTAAATGTATGCTTGGGATGTGGTGTCCAAATTTCTGCCAGTCAATAGTACTCATATAATGTTAACAAATAAGCGCACAGTGGGCAACAATGTTAATGTGAGTGTCAGCTAATTGGACACACTGACATTACATTGCTACATCTGTGTCTGTTGAGGTCACATTCCATTTATTAATAATTTTTTGTTTATACATCTCTACAGCTTGTGAAAACCAGCATCGCAGACTGTGGCGGGAGATCAGGCGTCTGAAGCTGATGCTGCTGGCCAAGAAGAGGCGGCGGCGGCGGCGTTAGGGTGGGGGGATGACTGGCCCGTTGGTTGACGCCCTTTGTTGGGCAATGTTGGCCCTGTTGGCCACCTTTGTAAATAAAAATTTTCTATTTACATAATTACAGTGTTGTGCCTTGGCAAGCATAGTTTAACTGTCTCAAAACCCATTTGTGTGTAAATTTAGCCATACCTTTGGAGCCATTTCATGTGTAAACCATAGTAAGCTATGGTCACAAATGTGTGGCATAAATTTACAAATACATTTACATATCTAGATCAAGATACTCATCCCTGACTGTGTTATTAGCTATGTCTTAGGAAAAACACAATTTAGAGGTGGGTTAATCAAATATATTTACAGAAAAAAAAACACTAACAAAATTAATATTCTTGGCTGGGTGGCCGGGGAGGTTGGGAGTCATTGCTAGGGGCGGTGTTGGGGGACAACAGTGCAGTAAAAAATATAGACTGCTGTTGTATGAGCTGTTGTATCAACAACAAAGTTTGGTCCTGCCGCTGTATAGCTTCTTGCTGCTGCTGGAGAGATTGTTCCATTAGATTGGCCAGCCGACCAAGTTCCTGGTTCTGGTGCTGGTTACGCATCAACTGGTTGATCTGGCGCTGCTGGGCCTCATTTTGTTGCTGACACATCAGCACCTGCTGTTCCAACGCAGCAATGCGCTCATTAGTTCCATCACGCGGCTGTTGGCGACTGTAGTCCTCCAGCATCCGGACCCCTAGCTCGTAAAAATCTGCAATGGTTGGTGCCACACCTCCTCTTGCTGTGGTTTGAGGCTAACAAAATAGAAAACAACATTTTAGACAAACCAAACCAATGCAGGTATGCCCCTCAAAATAATTTGCCCAAACAGTCACTATACAACTTACCCTTGTCTGAGCCTCGGAAGCTTGGCCACATGGGACTTGGGAAGAGGTCCCAGCTTGGGGTTCTGGTTCCGCCTCCTGCCAAAATGACAAAGAAAGGAAATGTGACATGTTGCTTCATCCACTACCCACGAACATGGCAATGTGGTTATTGGTCCTCTAAATCAGCCATGTTACCTCCGTGTCGTCCGCCTCAGGTAGGAGCGAGGTATCGCTGCCAGAGAGGGGCAATTCAACATCTGAGATCTCCGGCAAGTTGGCATATGCTAAACAGGAAAGTCAGGTTAGTAGGTCAGTGGACCAAACTCAAATGTAACATGGCTAGGCTATCGAGGCCATACCTCCACAAAGTGCCAAATTACACACTAGACCAAAGGTATCTGTTAAACTCAGATTGTTAACATGTATGTAAGAGGAATAAGAGGCAATAATTTGGCCAAATAAGATCAGACACATTGCTTAAATTACACATACCCGCAATCTCCCAGATGTCTGGAGTGGGGCCCTCACTCGAGCTTGGACCTTTAAAATACATGTGGACACACAAGTTGCCTGAAGCAAGTGCCACAAAAGTAGAGCCAAAATACATACTAGAGCAAGCCAAAACAACTTACCCTCATCTCTGGCAGCCTGAACTTGAAGGGCCCTTTCCGGACAGCCACTTCCGATATTCTGGCCAACTAAAAAACACAAGTAATGGCTCTAAATATTCCTCAAACTACTAGGGTGAATGTTTGTCCAAAAATATGTCAAACAAAATGCATTGCAATCACTCCAAGAACTATTAGACTGACCCTGGGGAGGGAATAAGCACTCCAAAGAGGCATCTTCAAGTTGACAGAGCAAACATGTAGATTATTAGACTAACCAAATCGAACCAGTGTAACAGAAACAGCCTAAAGGATACATTATGTATTGCTATACACACCAACAGGGTCCTGTTGACCCGCAACATCGGAAGTGGGGTCCAAAGATGAACCAGTCACTTGGCCTACCAATAAAAAAGAGGAATGAGACACATGCACTTGGGTTAAAGTGGATAAAGCAAGGTTGACACATGCACTTACCGACATCCAAAGAGTAGCTTGGCTCCTGAGGAGATGCTGGGGCCAATGGCGGGGCAGCTAGGCAAAAATCAAGCAAACATTGAGCCATTGTTAATGTGCGTGCAAAAATCCAACATGCATTAAGGTGTGTGTGAGCAGCTCATTCACTAATATTCACTAATCAAGGCCAGTGTGGCTTCCACATTTATATGCAGATATATGGCCACACATCTCTGCCTTCCAACATAGCTACACATGTTAGGGCCTTGTTAGTTAGTTGCTGTGAGGGTTAAAGTGGGCGTGAAATTAGGCCGCAGGTCCATATTATTAATACTCAACAGTGCCCCACTCGATTGTTGGAGCTGCTCCCACACCCATTTGTTCCCCAAACAACCAGCACCTAAATTAGTGGTAAATACCTTCAATGGCAGACTGGGTTAGGCTTGAGGTTGGTTGAAGGGCAGGAGTTTGTGTGTCCTGAGGCAAATCCTGGACAGCACCATGTGCACCTATGCAGAAAGCAACAGACAGGAAAGTAAAAAATGTATGAGGTCTAATGTACTACTTCACAGGTCCTCCTGTTAGTTGTGCAGAAAGAGAAAATGCTAATCACATACATTAACATTAGCTTTTATAAAAAGGCAGAAAATATGTACCTTCAGTCCAACTTGTGGTGTCATCCCCAGGATCCACACCCTGCAGCCGAGCCAGTGGAATTTTGGCCTTCAGCATCTCCTCATACGGCCTGTAGGTACTCTTTGGAGCCTGGATGGTCCCACTGTCCACATCAAGATCGTGATTCATCTTTTTCATAAGGGCCCCTCTCAAAGTGTAGAAGCGTTTCCTGCAGGATGGGCCACTACGTGGGTGTTGAGCAGTGCTACTAAGCTCCACACCAATGGCATCCCACAGTTTGCTTCTTTCTTGTTTGCCTATTGACTTGCTTTGGGAGCCAAAGAGTAGCTCCCATTTAGCAAGGGTAAGGCGCACAAGATGATTATTCTCCGCCAAATTAAATTCAGGCTCCCTCTTGGCACCTGGGCGCTTAGCCTGGGGTGCTGCCCCACCTTCAGGCTGGGCCCTTTTCCGTAAGGGAGGTCTGCGCACAGCACCCACCAAACTCCTACTTGGGCCTGCTGTGGCCGGCAGATGTCCTGAATTTGGCTCCATCCTGTAGCTGCACACACACACAAATACACAACCAACAAGCACGCATGCAGACTACAGAATGGCATCGCACTCTCTTTGGGTTGGCCAGGTTTTATGTGCTCTAACAGCCAATCACAAACCAGCCCACTTAATTGATTCACACATACAGCCCAGGTCCTTCTAGCCACACCTCCACTGCACTGACTGAAGCATGTGTGTTAGCCAATTAACTAATTACAGACCTCATTAACCAAACAACACACACCCAAATACAACAATGGACTGATGTATCTGAAACCCTTGTGACATGTGGCTATCCTAACGGCTATTTAAATAAACAGCAGCTTACCTTTCATTGGCCCACCACTGAATTTTCGCCCATGTCCGTTAATGCACGCAAGTTTCGGCTCACGTACGCTAGTAGCGCTACTAGCGTGCGCGTGCGCACTCCGTTTCACGCACACCTGGGTCGGCTAATTGGCGCCCGGAAATAGCAGAGCAATGCAAAAGGCGGCAAAGCGGACCTGTCCTTTTTCAAAGTGAAGTATAAATGGAAGGAATTTGCAAGCTTCTGGTATTGTTACACTGTGGCAAAGGCTGTGGTGTGGTGCTTGTTTCCCTTAGCTCATTTGAGTCTCTGTCTGGGTTTTGTCCTCACTCTCTGTGGCTTGTTGGGTGATTTCTGACATCAGTGCTGTTTCTTTAGGAGATTGTTTTTGGTGGCATATGCAAATATTGTGGAGCATACAGCAAGCGAGGCTTGATTTTGGGGCCTTTTGTGGGCTGTGCAGCAACTCCCCTCTTGGTTGTGCCTAACTTAGAAAGCTGTTTTTCAGCAGGCTGGTGGTTTGGACCACTATAGTTCTGGTTTTGGGGTGAGCTGCATTGTAGTGAGTGTGTGAGGAGTGTGATTGTTTGTGTGTGTGGTGTGTTTGTGGTTTTTGTTTTTGTTTGTTTGATTTTGTATATCTGTTGAGTGTGTGTGATGGATAAGAGGGTGATGTATGGTGTCTGGGTGGATGGATGTATGCGTATGCTGGAAGAGCAGGAGGCCAGGGAGCGGGGTGTTGTGAGGCTTAGGGCACCCCACTCCTTTGGAATCCGCCTTTCAGTATGGGACTTAAGTGACGAGCAGATCAGGAGCCGCTTCCGTCTGAATCGTGCTGCACTACAGTCCCTATATGATCAGATTAAGCACAAAATCGAGCCATCCACCAAACGCACTCAATCCATTCCAGGCATAGTACGCCTGTGTGCCACTCTGAATATTTTGGCACGAGGGACCTTCCAGGCAACCTCCGCCCTCCTCAGCGGGATAAGCCAGGCTACTATGAGCCGCATACTAATCCAGGTAGTTCTGGCGATTTGTGATTTAATCCCAATTTACATCAAGTTTCCTGAGGATGAGGAAGAGGTTTCCAAAATAAAACATGCTTTCTATCTCATGGGAGGGATCCCGAATGTGCTAGGGTGCGTTGATGGTACACATATCCCTTTCCGCCCTCCCCGTGCACAGGAGCTGTATTACAGAAACAGGAAACAATTTCATTCTATCAATGTTATGCTGGTCTGTGACCATGACATGAAGCTGCGGGCGGTGAGATCGGGGTTCCCCGGCTCATGCCACGATTCTTACGTCTTGCAGCGGACAGTCCTGTGCCGGAAGTTTGAGAACAACGAAATGCCAGCTGGCTGGCTACTGGGTAAATAATTAACCATGTCAAAGTATTTTGACTCAAATATGTGGCCTAGTAAGCCAAATTAGAAAAAAAGAAAAACCAAACATGTACTAGTATAATTGCTGTCTCTCTCCTTGTGTTTTTTCTACAGCGGACAAGGGATATGGGCAGAGAACGTGGGTGCTGACTCCGGTCAGGAGCCCACGGACCTCTGCCCATGAACGCTACAATGCAGCACACCGCAAGACCAGAAGCATTGTGGAAAGAACCATCGGCCTGCTGAAAGCACGCTTTCTATGTTTGGCACGCCCAGGAGGAGAGATGCTCTACAGCCCACAGAAGGTCTCCAAGATCATCCTCGCCTGCTGTGTGCTCCACAATATCTGCATATGTCACCGAATTCAATCCCCCGAGGAGACAGCACTGGTGCCAGAAATCCCCAACTTGCCCGCAGGAAGAAGTGAGGACACCCAGACTGGCGATGAGCTAAGGGAAAGGATGATCACTTCCTTTTTTGCGGTAAGCTAACTACCCTTCACTCTAATCCAAGTACTGCACTACTGGGTAAATTTATTTGACCTCCCATCATAATTTGGCTAAAACCACTCTAAGGGGGTGTGTAACATGACCCAAACCACTCTAAGGGGGGTGTAAGATGACCCAAACCACTCTAAGGGGGGTGTAAGATGACCAAAACCACTCTAAGGGGGTGTGTAACATGACCCAAACCACTCTAAGGGGGGTGTAAGATTACCCAAACCACTCTAAGGGGGGTGTAAGATGACCAAAACCACTCTAAGGGGGGTGTAAGATGACCCAAACCACTCTAAGGGGGGTGTCAGATGACCCAAACCACTCTAAGGGGGGTGTAAGATGACCCAAACCACTCTAAGGGGGGTGTAACATGACCCAAACCACTCTAAGGGGGGTGTAAGATGACCCAAACCACTCTAAGGGGGGGTGTAACATGACCCAAACCACTCTAAGGGGGGTGTAAGATGACCCAAACCACTCTAAGGGGGGTGTAACATGACCCAAACCACTCTAAGGGGGGTGTAAGATGACCCAAACCACTCTAAGGGGGGTGTCAGATGACCCAAACCACTCTAAGGGGGGTGTAAGATGACCCAAACCACTCTAAGGGGGTGTGTAAGATGACCCAAACCACTCTAAGGGGGGTGTAAGATGACCAAAACCACTCTAAGGGGGGTGTAAGATGACCAAAACCACTCTAAGGGGGGTGTAAGATGACCCAAACCACTCTAAGGGGGGTGTAAGATGACCAAAACCACTCTAAGGGGGTGTGTAACATGACCCAAACCACTCTAAGGGGGGTGTAAGATGACCCAAACCACTCTAAGGGGGGTGTAAGATGACCAAAGCCACTCTAAGGGGGGTGTAAGATGACCCAAACCACTCTAAGGGGGGTGTCAGATGACCCAAACCACTCTAAGGGGGGTGTAAGATGACCCAAACCACTCTAAGGGGGGTGTAACATGACCCAAACCACTCTAAGGGGGGTGTAAGATGACCCAAACCACTCTAAGGGGGGTGTAACATGACCCAAACCACTCTAAGGGGGGTGTAAGATGACCCAAACCACTCTAAGGGGGGTGTCAGATGACCCAAACCACTCTAAGGGGGGTGTAAGATGACCCAAACCACTCTAAGGGGGGTGTCAGATGACCCAAACCACTCTAAGGGGGGTGTAAGATGACCCAAACCACTCTAAGGGGGTGTGTAAGATGACCCAAACCACTCTAAGGGGGGTGTAAGATGACCAAAACCACTCTAAGGGGGTGTAAGATGACCAAAACCACTCTAAGGGGAGTGTAAGATGACCAAAACCACTCTAAGGGGGGTGTAAGATGACCAAAACCACTCTAAGGGGGGTGTAAGATGACCAAAACCACTCTAAGGGGGGGTGGAAGCTGAACAACATAACAATTAGGGTTGGTGTGCAAGATTGACGCAAATGTTGTTTAACAATTAATGCAATATTTTTTTACAGCGAAAAAACAAATTTAAATATATATACTAACTGCACTTTTTTATCTTTTTCAGGCACCCCGAGATGCACCCTGAAGCCAATTTTCCGTTTCTTTCACATTTCTGTATTAATTTTCCTTTCCATTCTAATTTCTGTTTTAATTTTCCTTTTCCTTCTAATTTCTGTTTTAATTTTAGTTCCTTTTCTACAAAAAATAAAAAAAAAACTAAAGAAACATGTGGCTATGTGTTTAATTCTGTATTAATTTTCCTTTTCATTCTAATTTCTGTTTTAATTTTCCTTTTCATTCTAATTTCTGTTTTAATTTTCCTTTTCATTCTAATTTCTGTTTTAATTTTCCTTTTCATTCTAATTTCTGTTTTAATTTTAGTTCCTTTTCAACACAAAATAAAAAAAAAAACTAAAGAAACATGTTGCAATGTGTTTAATTCTGAAGGTACTTGATTCCCAGCCCACAGCAAAGCAAAGCGCAGGCGCTGTGTTGAATAGCGTGGTCAAACTGACTGACAGCGCCTACAAAGCTGAGCTCCAACATCATATTCAGCAATGTAGGCGTTGTTCCCAACAACGCCAGGTAGCGACTGAGGAGGCCTGCTATAGCGAATCGCTACCGTCCGCGGCGTACGCTAGCGGCGCTCATAGCGCCATACTTCAGTCGCTCATATGTCGCTACCTGGCGCTATTAATGAATCGGCCTCCCCGTGGCCTTAGCGTTTCTTAAAGTGATTCCCTCCCCCAGGGGCATCCAAAATCGGGATGCCCCGCTGTGTGAAACCCCCCCAGGTCGCCCCATACACTTACCTTGTTTCCCAGTCCAACGGCGCATGCACGAGCCACGGCCACTTACCCGCTATCCCTCTAGCATGGGCGCGTGCCCGCACCAGGCATTTGTGAATGGCCAGCGCGGGCACGCTCCCTGTTAGAGGGAAACGGGGGATGCGGCCGCCAGCGGGCACAGAGCCTCTGGCATTAGACGAAGACTTAGACAAGATTGGACGAGCGGCTGTGCATGTGCCGTAGGACCGGGAAGAAGTGAGTTGGCAACAGCGATCTGGAGGGGGTTTTACACAGAGGGGCACACCCGATCCTGGTGCCCCAGGGGAAAGAACCAAAACCCAGTATAGTAAAAATTCTGGCTTTTGGGCCCCTTTAACCCCAAAAATGTTTTTTTCATATTTTGGGATGGTCATTTTTCTGTCTGCTCTATTTATGTTGTCATGGCGTTAGGTATTGTTTACATCACTTACATTTATCAAGTTGTGCAGCGGCATGCAATGTGGTAAATAAAACATCGCACATGTTACTGCACATGATTTATTTTATATAAATGTTTTTGCTAATATGTGTATATTAAATATATATTAATTAAATATAATAAATATAATAATATTATTATATTAAATATAATAATACATTTTACACAATTTCATGTTTATAGGCCTCCTTTTGGTGCACTATGCAGGTATAGTGGGTAGAAGGAATCCATGGTAGAAGTCAGAAAACAGACTTTTCTCCTCCTGAAAGCTGCTGTAAAAAATTTGTGTGAAACACTCGAATTTAACTCATGTGTGGAGCCAATCCATGGCACCTGAATCACTAGAATTTTTTTCGCTTGTAAATTCCACATAAATTATTTTCGCAAATCGAATTATTTTCGAGTGCTTTTTCTCTCACTCGAATTGAATTAGCAAAAACGAAAGTAAAACTTTGTCGAATCGCACGTAGAATTTTCGCGCTCAAAATCGCACCTTTTTCTCAAAAAAACACGCGAACATTTGAATTCGACCTTTAATGAATCAAGCCCATAGTATGACAAGATGAATATTGAAATAATGGCGCTAATTTACAAAATATGTTTTACTCTACTTCCAGGTGAAAATGGTCCCTGGCATTGGCAGTGGTTTTAAAATACAGCATTGAGAGATAACGGCCTTTGTGAGGAATATGGTTTCTACAAAGGAATGAATATCCAACCTTTTGATATTTCAAAGGCTGTCCCCTGGCCCTACTAGTGATCAGCATGTCAAATAAATGTAATTGGTCTACTTTGTCTTCTTACTTTAATAAGTGATGTACTAAAATCATTTATTCTCATTAATCTTCTTTACTCTTCTATAATATATTTAGGATGGATAATCTATCCTTGTAACTTTAATTTGGCAATCCATCTTAAAGGACCCCATTCGGTCTCTTTAACATTTATAACACTTTCATTTAATAATAGGAAATGCATCTTAAATGAAATAAAAACAAAGACTATACAATTTTAACAAAATATCCTCTGTCTAGCACCGTTTTACAATACAAAAGACAAATTAGGTCTAAATTTGCGTTTCAAAAAACATGCTGGTATTTAAAAAGGGAAAAGCAGGAACTGGCTTTACTGGAATATGAATGCAGTAATAGAATGTCCCCTTACATGTCGGCTAACACAGACAGGAAAAGAAAGAATAATGCAATTGAACACAGGAAATACAACACAGCAGTAAAATGCATAGAAACCACAGTTGAGCATTGGTCACAGCACCATCTAGTTTCATAACTTGTCATAGCTGTAAATTGCAGTAAATCTAGCAAAAGCCACTAATCACATTTAAAGACAAGCAGAAGCTGTTGCAAAGTATTGAATCTCCAACAAAATGAGCCTAAGCTAAGTTTTTAGGACTAAAATATTATTTTCCATATTTATTTCCCATCTTTAATCTTTTATTTATTCAATAAACATTTTAAAGTAGTCATATCCCTAGAAAGGAAGTTGATGTCATCACCTTTTACCCCCAGCCCAAAGCCCCAAAACAGCCAGTGTTTTTTTTTTTACTAAATCCTTTGCCCAATATTTATAAGAACACAAACCGAAATCAGTTCTGTTAAGATCAAATGCTGTTGGAATGGCAGCAAAATGGCTTCCTGAGATTGAAGTAGCGACCCCTGGTGCTCTAAATCGATGATTCATTCTGTTACAAGCTAAACTGCCACATGAGGTATATATAGCAGTTTAGCTTTTAGTGCTTTTAGATTTATTGCAGTTGTTATACTTTATAAGGCTGACTCTCAATGCTGAGCTTTATGTAACTGAATGTGTCATCACTGGAAAGCACCAGCGGATGCTGCTGCAAGGCTAGGGAGCCATTTGAACATCAGACTGCATCCAGTTCATGTTTTTATGAATGTCGGACAAAGGCTTTAGAAAAAAAATACACTGACTATTTTGAGGCACTGAGCTGCGGATAGATGACATAACCTTCCTTTCTGGATAAAGGATCACTTTTTTTTATAAACTGACCTGCCACCGAGTCATCAGCCTCACTCCAGGTACTCAGATGGGGGGCACAGGGTGGGAGTGTTAGTTTGGACTGGTTTGAGATCACATTTTTTTTTTCAACATTTAATCAATTGATGGGAGTGGCTTCATAATTATACCAGTGTATTATTTCAAGCTGTTATTATTATCATCTATCCAGGTGGCCAAGGAAAAATAATGAATTAAATTTACTGTAGAATCAGAATTGTATGCAGCATTATTTTCTCCAGCAGTGACACTGTTGTTACTTACCTTGGCAGCTCCCAATTAAAGTTTCACACTCCGTTGTCAGCTGCCAAAGTTCACTCTGTGTTCTTTCTAATGATAAGGGTCACAACTAGAATTGAGGTTTCATTGATTCTCATCTAATGTGTTCCACCCATACTGGATTTCTAATGTTAGAAATCGTATATTGTGTATATTGTGAATGGGTTTTGTACTGAATGGCTGTGGGGAGATGCTTGACATGGTCAGGTGATATATGGTAGAGACAGGGCGGGTGTATGGAATGGAGTGGACTTGAATGTCCCTGCGCCCGTTTTGGACGAATTGGTACGCTGGCAATATTGTCGGCATGATGTGTGCAGCCGCAGACGCCCGCTATAAAAATGGAGGACGGAGCCTCCGTGTTAATGAGAGGAGATTGTGACGCTTACGAGGGAGGGGCCGAACCCTTCAAGAGTGACAGCATGATGTGTCAGCATGATGTGTGCAGACGCCCGTTATAAAAATGGAGGATGGAGCCTCCGTGTTAATGAGAGGAGACTTTGATGCTTATGAGGGAGGAGTCGAACCCTTTAAAAGTGACACCCCATTGGCTGTGCGTCACCCTGACGAAGCCCCGGTGGGCGGGGCGAAACGCGCGTCGGAAGGGGAGGCCCCACACCACCTCACGTCCCTCAAACCACGTGCTACTAGTTACCGGCTTCCCAGCGTGTTGTTGTCTTTGGAGCAGCTCAGACAGGACGGAGGCGCATGGAGGCGGAGGCGCACCTGCGTGGCAGACGGCGTTATCTTGGCAGTTATACAGCTAAGTACCATGGGCACAATTGAATGACTGTGCTTGCCTGAATACAATTATCTGTGATTAACAGTGAAAAAGGACTGGCAGATCACGCAGCAATTTGTGTGCCCTGGTGGAGTGCCGGTGCTGGCTTGGAGTGGTGCATTGTAGTGGATAACATTTGTGCTATGCCAGCAGGTTATGGGGACTTTGAAGTAATGCCGGCTGATAAAATGAGACCGCTGGCCGAGTGATGTCTCCCCTAGCAGCTGCATATGGTCCAGTCCTGATCTGATGAATTCAGCTCCTGGAGAGCGATTGGATGCTGTCTGATGTGAATTTTACTATATGATTCCCAATCATTGAACCAATTGACTTACAATCATGGCGCCCAACAATCACAGCTGTGTATATACATGCTAGACTAGCTAGCGGGACGGCATAGGTAGCAATGTGTGTTTGGTAGTGGTTGTGTTATGAGGTGTTGATGCAAGTGCATGGGGGGCCCCCAAGTCTTAATGTCACAACGTTGTGATCTTTTATCTTTGTGCACTTTGTGTGTCTGATGGGTTGGTGCAATACTTTGTTTAATAAAGCTATTTTTGTAATTTAAATAACCCTGTTCCTTATTTGTTTCCATTGAGACAGTGCCCACTTAGAACCAGTTGTGTTTTGTGTTTTTTGTGTGGATTTCTAATGTTACCTGTTATCATGTACATAGCTTGCACGTCATTATTTGACTTGCTTCCATCTTCCCATTGAACCAAGGATCCTTTACATCAGAGCATTATTACTGTGTAGTGCATTAGTATGAGGCCTGAACTATGGCAACTTCAGTTACATCTGTTGCTTATCTGAGCCAATATTTATTTTCAGAATGTTTCTGATTTTTAATTAATAACTGGTTCGTTGAATAAAGGGGGTGGGAGCAGCTCAATCACTATTATTTATACAAAATTATTATTATTATTCAGGGCCTAGGAACTAATTTACCGCCCAGTTTAACCCTCTCATCAACTAAATATCAAGCAACAAGCATGTCTAGCTGTGTGGAAAGACAGAGATTTGGTTGCACATATCTGCAGATACATGTTGAAGCCACACTGCCCCGGCAAGGCACTCTGTGTTTAGTGTGGTCCCTACTCTTAATTTTGAGTCCCCAACATTGGGACATGCAATGCAGACAATATTTGAGAGCTACTCACCTGGGAAGCTGCCCTGAATAATAATTTTGTATAAATAATAGTGACTGAGCTGCTCCCACCCCCCTTTATTCAATAACTGGTTCGTTCATTTAATTTTACCTGCAGGATTTTGATAATTAAAGTAGTTCTAAAGTCTGAAAGCCTGGCACTGCCTCAGCACACCCCCTCTGTATGACGATCTGGAAGCATGTGTGGATGCCAGATATGTTTGTTAGTGCTAGTAAAGAATGGAACAGTTGCAGAGGAGAAATGGTGAGTATGGCATATATCTATATTCTGCATTTTCTTGGCCCGCAGATAGGTAAGCGTAAGCCTGCTCTCTAGTTTACATTTAACTATTTTACAGATATGGGGTAAATCTGGGGAAGAGGAGGTCTAGGGGGGTCCTAAGAGGCACATGTTGGCATATATTAAGAACTATTAAAACTATTAAAATCTAAGCGTAAGCCCAGCTTTTACTTTCTTATCCCCTGTGGGGAAAAGGTTTGTGTGATATTGTATAGTTACCTAGTTGACACCTCTCAGCATGCTCCACGTTTGACGGAGTTCGTCCAGAGTGATGTGACTAGATCTAGTAACTTCTAATGGCTACATCAAAGTGTGTGAACAAATAGGTCACACACTGCTTTTCATTCTAAAGTTCTGTCCTCTAGTTGTGTCTACACTGTGTTGCAGCTGGGGGTGGGGGGCATGCATTAGGCCAGGTTTGGCTCATGGAAAGCAGTGAGTGAGTGGCTAGTACATGCACATTGATGAAACTATGGGAGCAGAAGAACACTGGGGCATGGCCTAATTAAGTAGAAGATTTCAAAAAAAAAATTTTTATCCAGAGTTCAGGAGGAAAAGCCCTACTTGTTTTTGCCTAATTTGGTTGTTCTTTTTTTTTTGCTCTTTTTTTTTGCTTCTATGGTTCTAAAACGTTTTAAGTCTACTGGTGTCACAAACAGAGATTACCTTCCTTCCAGTCCCTTGGCGAGCGCCGTGTCTGGCGTGTGGCGGCAGTGTTACCTGGCAACTGCGCTTAATTTTAGCGTCATTCTCATCCTGCCTACAAATCTATTGGGGAGACAGCAGCCATGGAAGGAGTAATCCTCTTGGTGTCTTTCATAAACGATTACAGCAGCTATCAATTCCACATCCCCAATTCATCAATGGCGAGGTCTCTGAGTGCATTCAAGCTGGACATCTCAGTAGTGATTGATGAGGAAAAATCCTAAGCCAAGCACATGGGGTGTGGGGGCTAGGCTGTATTGCAAGGTCTTTGACCCTTCCACCCCATGGCTTGCACTTGAGAGGTTTAGGGCAACCTCAGGTAAGCTGCTCCCAATTTATCTATTGCACTGTATGTCCCAAATGGGCTCTCAGAGATTAGAGTTAGGACTGCACCCCACAGAGGCACTTTGGCGTAGTGGTGCAGCTTAAGCATACTTCTGCAGATGTGTGTGACCGAGTCCTCTGTTTTTAACCAAGTTTAGAGACAGATTATAGTGCTGTGGCTCCTTTAAGACTTTTGAAAAATCCTAAGCCGCCATCAACAGACAAGTCTCTACTTTGAGTCTGGGATATCCTGGCTTAAAATGTAATTGATATTCACTGGAGCCCCCTAAATAGAGGAGGAGCAAACTGGGCATGCGGAACACTCCATGCCTTCCATCTGGGAGTACAGAGTGCCAGGACCTGGGAAAGGCATCTGAGCAAAAGAGCAGAGAGTCCAATGGAGAAGATCAATGTCAAAGTTCAAGCTGGGGTCAAGGGCTGGCAGTACAGGTTCATAAAACAAGTCCAAGCAGGGATCAAAGGGCAGACAGCACAGGCTTGAAGTCCAAAATTCAAAGCCGAGTCAGAACCAAAGAAGCAATAAAAAGGGTATCCAAAATCGTGGTAAAAGCTGAAGCTGGTAATGAGGATTAAAAAAGATGAGGGTTCAGGGTGAAAGGGTCATAAACTGGAGCAAGAAGGCAGGAGAATCAACAAGACAAACCAGAATCTTCTAAACGCCAGGGAACTCCTTTTAAAGGGCAAGGGGTGGGAGTTAGCGAATACGCCCAACACTGGGTATCTTTGTTCGCACATGCATCAGAACTTGATATTAAAAGGGTGGCTGGTTAAAAATATGGGTTTTGGTCTGATTTAACCCTTTAACTGCCAGCCTACCTGGAGATTTTGCTACCCTCTGTTGCCAGACCATTTCTCATAATTTTGTGTTATACATTATTTCCTTTGATTTTTGAAGGAATGTCAAGGGATTCCCTAAAAAAAAAAATGTCATTTTGTTTTTTTCAGCAGAGTTTGGGCTTTAACATGAAATGTCTTGTTTGCCATTTTTTCAGTGCGTTTTCAATATTTTGGGTGAAATATGTGGAAAAAAATAAACATTTTTTTTAATAATGTGTAGCTTTTTTTAAATAAAAAAATGTACATTTTTTTAAAATCATATTGCGTGTAAAAGCCCCATTCGGCCCAGTTACAATGGTAATATAATGGTATACATATACATACATACATATCGTATATATACATACATATGGTAATACATATAATCAATGAGCAAAGTTCAAGTCACTCAAACATTTATCTGTCCCAGCATGGCCATGGGGGTCCCAATCCACAAAAGTATCCAAATGCAGTAGGGTCAGCGAGATGTCAGTAAAACTTCACTTTTAATGAAAATGCATAAAATCCATGGTACACACTTCCTTTGAGTATTAAAAAGAAACAGGTTGATGCATTTTAAGCCTTTCTGGCTCTTAAGCATGACGATGTACTGCATTATAACACTTATATATCTCTGGAATTCCCCCCAGTTCTGGATCACGGCTCTCCGGAAAAAGGAAGAACCGTAGTGGAGCTGAATGCGCCCGCATAACAACAGCACAGCCGAACACAGGCAGTGGTGAGTGCCGCTGCAAATGCAACGGGGCTTGCCACTACCTGTAGTACATCCAGGCGCTCCCTATCCTCAGCCGTCCTGTCGCCCCCTCCAAGCCCCCTCTCCTCCTACAAAGCTGTAAGCCTAAAGGAAGGAAGGGCACAAGAGTGAGAACTCCACCCCAATCATGCCCCACTGCAGAGGGAACTGCCTGGCCAGGAGACTAGCGTACCAGCCAGCCCTCCACAGGGAGCAGGAAAAGGGGCAAATGTTGTAGCTGCGACTGCTGATGACGGGAAATAATTAAATCCCAAATTAGCCAAAAGAACTGAATATCCGAAGAACAGTATTCACGACAGAAAATCATGAAATTCTCATGCCTAACACATATCACACACATATCATGCAGATTCCAGACTTGCTCTATATCCCATACATTCGCCTGCTCAGCAATAAATAAAACTAGTCACCAAAGAATTACTGACCAGCAATAAACAGTATCACACTACTTCTATAAATTAAGGGTATAGTGTACATAGCAGGCGTGGATACATAAAGGCAAGGCTTGGCAGGATAGGAGAAAGACGTGAAAAGCATAGCTGAAGCAGATAAAAGGGGGTGGACAGATTTAGAACTAACACCAACTACTTCTATGCCAATAGATAGTGGTGGTGGTAGTGGGGGGGGGGGTAAATAGACCTGGCACATCAGTTTTTGTGAGGATATGTTTGTTATGTCAAAAAGTTAAAAAACTGAAAACCATGGTTCAAAAGCACCATCAAAACTTATGACTAAGAAAAGAGGCTGCACAAAAAATTTGGCAATCGGGTGGAATATAAAAAGTCTAGGAATGTGCTACCAAAGGAGATTAAGTCTGCCAAGAGATGCTATGCAACAGTGTTGGGAAACAAACTCACCTCTGGAGACACAAGGTCACTTGGGTTAAGACTAGCCACCATGTCACCCCTAGCTCTAAACTTGTTGAGGACTCCAATCTATTTTATATCAGTTTTGAGTGACAACACATAGAGTACAAGGTTTTTCGATACAACTCTGACCTGGAGGCTTCCGCTGGCTCTGCCATCCTCTTCATTGACGAGTATGATGTCAAAAAGCAACTACTATGCCTAAACGGCAGAAAGGCCCCAGGTTCAGATGGAATATGCACATGTGCAGAGCAAGTCATGCATGGTATTGACAGCCATCTTTAAAAGGTCTGCTGATGAGGGAACTGTACCTGGGTGCCTGAGGAGGTCCATAATTGTCCTAATATCAAAAACACCATCAGCCACTGACCACAATGGCTTTAGACCAATCACTCTGACATCAAAGGCTATGAAAATAACATTTTAAACATAAACAAAGTTGAGATTGTAATTTCTGGCGTTCTCGTCCAGAACCACTTCCCATCAACGGTGAGGAGGAATGGCAACAAACATCCTTTTACAATGCGGCTATTGTGTCTGTTCTGAGCTTATCCTGCATTGTCTGGTATGTTGAAGCTACCGCAAAAATCAAACAATGTTTAAGAAGGATAACAAGAACTGCAGAGAGATTATTGGTCCTCCCTCAATGGCAATTCAGTTTAACTGCAGGATTTCTACCCACACTAAGAACATCACAGATCCCACCCAGTCCATCATTTTTTCAAACTTTTGCCCTCTGGCTGAAAGGTGCAGCGTTCCATCAATGAAAACTGCCAGAGACTCAAATTGTTTCTTCCCTCTAGCCACTAAGATCCTGAACTTGAACTTGAAGTGTGAAATACAGGGTCTTGTAAACCCACGCTTCATTCTCTATTTATGAGAACTGCTTCTTTTGTATTGTATTGGACTGAAATCTACATTTCCTGCTAAAATTCTGTCAGTGCTGGAAGTCTCTATGCCAAAAATAATTTCTTGTATGTACTCTGTATATACTTGGCGAATAATCAGAATCTTGCATAAAAGTGCACTTGGGATATTCCAGTCCACATGAGGCAAGTTGAGGTCACCCATCATTACAATGTCCCCCTTCATCGCCATTCCACTAATTTCATCCACTAATAGGTTAATAAGAACCTCAGCTTGCCCTAGAGGCCTGTATAGAGTATCACAGCAATTCTTACAGCACCCTCCTTAATCTGCAGGGATTCCCTGAGAGTTTCTAGTTGGTCGAATTACTGTTGATCGAAAAGTATTTTTTACATACCTGAACATTTCTACTCAATTCAATTCAGTTTATTGTTCACCAAGTACATCGTGAGATGAACAAGGAATTCTTTTAGGCATATACACAGTGCAACAAATAATTACAATTGACATAGGAAATGAATACAAGATAAACAAACTACAGAGAATACAGAGATATAGATGCTCTTACATAGTGCTATAGTGCAAGTGATACCAGCTACTATAAACTCCTTTGAGCCTGGGCCTATGATGCCTGGCTATTGTTGAGGATGCTGACAGCCAAAGGAAAGAAACCATTCCTAGATCTAGAAGTCCTGCAAGTCGTCGCCCAGATGGTAGAACCTGGAATAGGGTGTGTCCAGGGTGGGAGGGGTCCTGAAGAAACTTTTCCGTCTGCTACTTCGTTCTGAGTTTATGCAGTTCCTGCAGGGATGGTAAGGGGCAGGAGCGGGCTGGCCATAGGGCATACCGGGCAGAATCCCGGTAGGCTGGCACATGGCAAGGCCACAACCTTCTCTGCTCATCGGCCGCCACCCCTGCAACCGCGATTGCGGCCTTTGCTCTCTCTATCTGCGGCAGATAGAGAGAGTGAAGGCAACGATCGCGAATGAAGGGGTGGCAGCCGCCGCTCTCACACACGTGTGCAGGCAGCTCCTGGCTGTTGCGTGCAGGTTGGTGGCATCCATTGTTTTTATTGGACGCCAACCATATAGGGCACACCCACCAGGAAGTGCCCGCGCCCGTGAGCCTGCGCCTGTGAGGCAGCCTCAGAATTAAATGCTTCAGCGAGTTCCGGTGCCACACTAGCAGCAGGAGCTACGTGGGGGAGGCAGCCCGGTACCAAACGGCAGCAAGAAGGGACTGCCCCCCTCTCTGCCTGTAATGTGGGATGCCCCTCACTGCCTGTAATTCGGGATGCCCCTCACTGCCTATAATGCAGGATGCCCCTCACTGCCTGTAATGCGGGATGCCCCTCACTGACTGTAATGGGAGATGTTGCACACTACCTCCAATGTGGGATGATGCTCACAGGCTGTAATGAGGGAAGCTGCTCACTGACTGTAATAGGGTGATTCAGGGGGGGGGGGGGGGATTTTAGCACACCATTTTGTTCATAATATTTTCTTTCTTATTTTTGTCCTCTAAACCCTGGTAAACCATTAAACCATGAAACAAAATAAGGTATATATATATATATATATATATATATGTGACATTACTATACTATACTGGGCCAGGAACAGCCCTGTTTTTTAGTCCCAGTCCGCCCCTGGTAAGGGGGCTCCAATTATTCTTTCTGCAATGTTGATTGTTCTTTAGAGCCTACCCTTGTCTTTCTTAGAGGCCGATTCATTAATAGCGGCAGGTAGCGACAGTTGAGCGACTGTAGCGGCATTTTCAGAGCGCCCGCTAGTAGTCGCTGTGCTTGGCCGTTGTTCGGTAGTTGATAGTGGCTCAGACGGTTTGCCGTAATGTTGAATATCGGGTGAGGAGTCGCTATTTGACAGGTTCCGCGCTGTATGGGAGCGCATGATAGCGACTGGTCAGAGCGACCGGCTCCCACCATATTCATTAACAAATCACGCTCAAAAAATTCTCGCGCTGTAAAATGCATGTTTAAACCCCAGAGCGCTGGCGGCGATGGGTTAAAAGTAGTTTTTTAACCCCCAAACAACCATATTTTTGGAAACCAAAAAAATCAAGTTTTTTAAATAATTTAGTAATATGAATACATTAATATCAGACCTGTAATATGAATTCTGTACAATTTTTCTTTTTCCCTTAAAAAAATTATCTAAAATGGCAGAAAAAACATTAATAACAATTATGAATATTTAAAGATTGTTCCATTGAAATGCATTGGAGAGTGCCAGGTAGCGAGAGGTCATACCTGTCACTGTTCAAGGTCGGACGCTGGCGCTGTGGGCTGAGGCTGCAATAATGATGAATGAGGGGCTATATGGCGCTATCTCAGTCGCTAAGCAGGATTGGCTTGATAAATGTGTGATTGTGGTGGGGAGCCGGCGTTCTCGTGGCGGTGCCCGTCATTACCGGCCGCTCACCAGTCGCTATCCCTTCATAAATAAGGGCCTTAGTTTACTCCACTGCACCTTGGTTTATACTCTACTTTGTCATTCATGTACAATGTGGTTATTATCAGCAAAAGGCAGACCTAGAAGATTATAAACTGTTACACAAGAATGATTCAGCCAAAAATAGCATGCATTGTAAAAGTGGATCTTTGTAAAAGGGGGGATTTGGGGAACACCACATAGATATTTCTAGAGGAAAGCTAATTGGAAAAATACAAATCTCTCACTTGGATAATACCTATGTAAAATGTTGGTCAACCAGCAGCCAGCTGTCAGTTGCACTATGCAACACCATCACAGATGATTTGGCCAGCCCTGTGCCATTAAGTATAATCTACCTTTTAGGGTAATGATCTGAGGGATGAGCTTTAGTCCCATGCTGGATGGGTTTGCAATACACGAGCTTTTTATGCCTGCTTCTTCCTGTCAGAGAGACTCTTTAAAACTGTGGGAAGCTTCAGCTCAGACAATCATAAGAGACTCTCCCTGAAGCGACTGACCTTTAATAAAAAAAGAGCCTGTTTTATCTCTGCCATCCTTGATGTCACTGATGAATCCACGACCACCATAACCACCGCCATGTGTCAGCATGGAGCTATGTCATCAGTCATCATTTTTCCAATGATTGAATAAAAGTTGAATATTTTGCACATTCATGGGAAAAATATTCACATTTACTTGAAAGCATAAAGTGATTTTTCTACTTTTAACTCCACACAGATAATGAATGAAAACTTACTCATGTAAGCATATTTACAGAATACTAATAAACTACTTTGTTGCTTTGTTGCTGTAATTTACAAATACATCTTTACAAAAGCTTCATATACTTAATAATACTCTAAAGTGTCTGGTCCAAGCAGCCTTATTTTTAATCCGTAGCAAAGTGTTGCTGTGTGGTTTTGGTGAGGTTTAATTTAAATTGAATTTCCATTTCTGGTTCCCTTTAGCTCCCTATTGTATTTCCAGGATGAAAAAAAAAGTTAGAAGTAGCTCTTTTTTAGCTAAAAATAGTAAAACAACCCAATTCTATTGCTCCCCTTTAACAATCAATGACAAATAATGATAAGTTAGCATGAAAGAAGAAGCCCCTTTAAGTAAAATAAAACATATAGATATATAGATATATAAAACATATAGTAAAACATTGCTATGTAACGCGTACATTCTCCTATATCAGGCATGCACAACCTTTTAATGTCATGTCATGTATTATATGTAAGGGCCTCAATAAAAGGTAAGGTGCAAAGTCGCAAACAGTTTACTGTAGGAAATACACTCTTGTCCCGGGCTAGGTTACCCCGGGAAATTTTTTACGCTGTAACCACACCTGAGAGTTATCATTTCTAAATCTATTTATTCATTTGGTCAATAAAAACAATTTCTTTACATAGTATAAAACATGAAATCCAACATTGCTTGTTACATATGTTGTATTACATTACATCAACTCTTTCTGGCGGGCAGACATGTATCATGTTTCGCCACTCTTGGCTTTCTCAATGCCCTATTTATGTAACAGACAGACAAACATTAAGTAATATTAATAATAGGTTAGTAAGTTAATGTATATGTTATTGAATTTCAACATTAAACAAATAGAAATTAGAGGAGACAAAACGGTACCTGGTAGTAAGGATTTCCACATATATCGGTTAGTAGTTAGTATACAGAGTTAATATTCCCCAGAGTGAGCCGGTGGTATACATTGTCCTGCAGTTGGAAATTGTCCCATTAGTATCTGTTCTATGCAGTATAAGGGCAGATAACCTTATTGGTTTATTCCCATTTCACATATACCTGATTCAGTTGTCAGTTTAGTCAAGCCTTTTTAGATGACTCCTATACTTTGCTGGCCATCCCTGTGTTCAGCAAAAGCAAGAGAAGGAACCTATTACTGACTGCCTATAGGATAAATGGTCAGGCTGTATATAATAATAATGAGTAGATAGTTTAATCAAACTTGCCTGTATGTGTATACTATACTATACTATACTTCTATACACATACAGGCAAGTTTGATTAAACTATCTACTCATTATTATTATATACAGCATGTTTGTCTGTCTGTTACATAAATAGGGCATTGAGAAAGCCAAGAGTGGCGAAACATGATACATGTCTGCCCGCCAGAAAGAGTTGATGTAATGTAATACAACATATGTAACAAGCGATGTTGGATTTCATGTTTTATACTATGTAAAGAAATTGTTTTTATTGACCAAATGAATAAATAGATTTAGAAATTATAACTCTCAGGTGTGGTTACAGCGCTGAGCCTAAAGAATTTCCCGGGGTAACCTAGCCCGGGACAAGAGTGTATCTTTAGTCCAAGGCCAGACTGTGTATCAACCATAATTACAGCAACAGGGTTTTTTTGAGGTCGCTTATCAGGAACCCATCTGGGGCTCCAATAAGTAGTTACTGTAGGAAAGCTTTAACCTCAAAGCACTGCATATGCTATAATGTATAAGCAATGGCGAACAGAGCAGAGGCAGGAGGGCAGAGGTGAGACAGGAAGAGAAGTGATGCACAGAAGTGAGGTAAGGAAATGTAAGGTGGGACGAGTGGGGAAGAGGTAGGCAGAAGTAAACAAAGCTGAGCCAAAGCAAAGGTGAACTGGGAAGAGTCAACATGGCATTTCCAGACACAAACCAACCAACCAACCAACACAAAAACACACCAGTATCACATATATGTCATCCACCTCTACAGAGAAGTTCATCAATGCCTTACTTCCTGCTTCGGGAAATGGTGATTCATTCCTCTTGAGTGGTCAGCCACTTGCACTACAGGCAAGGTAAGCTAAGGTCTTAAACTCTCTAGGGGTGCTGGGGGCCAAAACTGACATGAGTACGGCCCGCAAGGGTGTTTAAGATCCACAACCTGCCCTATATCTCAAACACCCTGTTCAGGCAGTACTTACCTGTGAGCCCTCAGACTCAATCCCACCTAATTCTTTGGGATCCTACGCTGGTTTAATCGCTGTCAGTGGGGAAGAGCCCGCGGGACTTGAGATTGAGCCTACATGTTGGCAGTGCCATTAATTTTTTTTGCTGTCTGGACTGTCCCTTTAAGTAATTCATTTTATAATAAAAAGTTCCATTTAAGACTAAACATTTTTTTTTCACAACACATTACTTTTGGGTACTTTTAAGGGGAAAGTCTATTTCATTAACTATGGCACCTCTGATCTCATGCTATATTGGGCATTAGGTTGCCTTGCTTACCTTCACCCGATCCATAGGTGAATTTTCTATCACAAGTCCAGTAGCTGACGCCTGGTGCGCACCCTCTGAGTGGGTTTCTACAGACCTAAAGTAAGATTTGACTGCATGGGCTTATCATGTGCTATTTCAGAAGATATATTCCTCTTCTCCGGACTTTGGGAGTCCACGCTCCCATATAGCTGCAAAGCTGCCAGTCTGGGAGAGCTCAAGCTCCGTAATTCAGCTGTCTGTGGCCCTTATTTATGAAGGAATACAGGTAGCGACTGGTGAGCGGCCGGTAATGACGGGCCCCGCCACGAGAACGCCGGCTCCCCACCACAATCACACATTTATCAAGCCGATCCTGCTTAGCGACTGAGATAGCGCCATATAGCCACTCACTCATCATTATTCCAGCCTCAGCCCACAGCGCCAGCGTCCGACCTTGAACAGCGACAGGTATGACCTCTCGCTACCTGGCGCTCTCCAATGCATTTCAATGGAACAATCATTAAATATTAATAATTAATTGTTATTAATTTTTTGTGAAAAATTCTGTGACCACTTCTGCCAATAAAAAAAAATACACAGAATTGATATTACAGGTCTGATATTAATGTATTCATATTACTAAATTATTTAAAAAACTTGTTTTTTTTGGTTTCCAAAAATATGGTGGTTTGGGGGTTAAAAAACTACTTTTAACCCATCGCCGCCAGCGCTCTGGGGTTTAAACATGCATTTTATAGCGCAAGAGTTTTTTGAGCGTGATTTTTCTATGAATATGGTGGGAGCCGGTCGCTAGGGCCAGTCGCTATCATGCGCTCCCATACAGCGCGGAATCTGTCAAATAGCGACTCCTCACCCAATATTCAACATTACGGCAAACCGTCTGAGTCGCTATCAACTACCGAACAATGGCCAAGCACAGCGACTACTAGCGGGCGCTCTGAAAATGCCGCTACAGTCGCTCAACTGTCGCTACCTGCTGCTATTAATGAATCGGCCTCCCCGTCTAAGGGCATGCAAAAATGTTGGGGCAGCACTGGAAGATGATATTCCTGAAGACAGAAAAAGAAGGAGGCCCCTGGTGAGCTGCCCTGGGGGTAAAGCACAATATTTCGCATTTTTTATTTTAGAATTAATGATTAAATAAAATGCCTCAAATCATTCCCAGTCAATAATAGACTGCTAAGAATAGAATTTGCTGTTTATAGTCAATATAAACTGAAAAGTAGTAAAAGGTGTAGCAGATAATAAGACATGACTTGGGGAAATGTGCCGCTGGCTTGAAATGTGACATATAATAACTTGTGATGCAACATGATAAAATACACAACACTGCAGAAAATGCAGCCTAAGCACCCTTCCTTTTTGTGCAGGAATCTAACCGTGAATTGCCCAGCAGAGGAGATTCTGGTATCTGAGATTTCAATGTATTGGGTGACCTACAGCATTTGTGACTGGAATAATATATTTATTTCTTGTCAGCCATGATGTTTGAATTTCTATTTCATTTCGGTGTGTCTTAAGATAAGCTTGACTTTTAACATAGAGGGGAAATAACAGGAATAAACACACATACACTTTTGATGTAGTGGCTTAAAACAACTGATTGGTTCTGCCTATTGTAAGGTAGACCTTTGGAAAAAATAGTTTATAGACTGATGCACAGCAATACACATTTTTTATTATTGTGTTAAATTTTTACTGTGGATATAAATAGTCGATGCACCCCTGTTAAAATGGCAGATTTCCTCATGTAAAAAAAAATATCAGAAGAAGATTTCAGAACTTTTTCCACCTTTAATGCTTAGACATATGAAGAATATGGGAGGTTGAACCATGCAGTAAACAAACAGTAAAAACCATGAACCATGCAGTCAGGGCCGGCGCCAGCACAGGGCAAACATGGGCAATTGCCGGGGCCCCTGGCATCTTCAGGGGCCCACTCAGGCTCACACTTGGCCATGGTATTCTTTTTACAGTGGATCCGAACCACCGAATGCCGGGTGCTGTGTGCAGACCTGATCAAGGCTGGCCTCATCAACAGGGGATGATCAGCAACAATGGAGTAGGTGGCATGGAATGGAGGGCAAATGATGGAAGTTCAGAAGGCGGCAAGAACCAGGGGACAACTAACAGCAATGATGAAGTCTTTAGTGGCAGTGGAGTAAGCAGTAAGGGTGGAAGGGTGGTTGGGGGCAATAGAGAAGGCAACAAGGACTAGAGGACGATTGGTGGCTATAGGGAAGGCAATAAGGATTGGAGGGCGATCAGCAGCAGAAGATGACCCATTTATGGCAGCAGAGCTGAAAGGTTAGCTCATGTGACACACTATTTTGGGGCCCACTAAGACTCTCCTGTCCAAGGGCCCCCACAAACCTGGAGCTGGCCCTGCATGCAGTAAACAAAAAATTCTGAAGCTCCTTTATTGTTACTGAAGGTCCCTTGGATCAAATTATTTCTTGTCTTTTTATTCACTTTTGAGGAACATGCAGACATGTGTTGGTGTTTGTTGTAAAATGCAACTAAGAGAATACCAGGAAACTGACCTGAAACTTAGATGGGGTTAATCAGTATCACAAATTAAATTATAGCAGCTGTGTACTGACTGCTATTTTACATTGTAATTGGCTACTTCTGAACACATGGTTAATATATTATTTCTATAGGCTTAGAGCACACCTCAATTCACTAATATTATACTAGATAGTATTTAGGGTGCAAAAACATCCAAGATACCTCCCCACTTGGAACCTTAAATCAGAACATAGTATATATACACGGCGGATATATGCACACCACACTCAAGGATCATTTGCAATTAAAAAGGTATTTATATAAGTAATATGCAAAATTTCATAACACACATATTTGCAGGCTATACAAAAAAGGATACAATGTAGGTACTTTGGTATGTAGATTGCAGCCTTGAGAAAGGAACCTGTGGTTCCGAAACGTGGGCTCTGTGTTATGCGATCACAGTCTCTATACATTCTGGTAATGACATTTTGAATTATATGACGAACGTCATGATTAATCATGCTAATTGATGTATATGTATGGTGCTACTAATCTCGCTATTCTTGGTATGATGTATTGATTATATACTAGCACGCTGACCAGGAATAGACTGTTACACTGTATTGCATGTCTCTATGATTATTGTTCTCCTTAAACTGTTATATCCTGGTCAGCAAACAAATTATTCTACTCTTCAGGACCTGTGCAACAACAGCACATTTGTTAAAAGGACTGGGAGAGCTCATGCTTAAGTACACTGCCAATATATTAAAGGCGTCCCACTAACCAAATCAGTAAACCAGAAGCAAACACACATAAACAAGGTTATATGTGGGACTGGCACAAACAGCTATTACTCAATTTGCCACCAAAGACAAAAGTTTAATCAAGTATAATCAACTATGGCACATCCAGATATTGAAAACATTCCGTGTAAAACGTTATAAAAATACATACAACTGTGACTTAAAAACATATACGGGGGCCCCCCCATGCAACCACACAGGCCACACATACATCCATCCATAACACTCCCCACTTCCCAGCAGTTAGTATGGCCGTTTGTTAGTAGGTTAGTTCCAAGATACTGCACGCCCTGTGCGGGGATGACTCTCAACATAAAGTTCTCTTGCAAACTGTTAATATTGTTAATGCTCTACAAAGTCACTTATGGTACACGCTCAGCTCTAAGCAGTATCATTCACCACCACATCCAGGTTTATAGATCCGCCCCTCACAGCTGATTGCGGGCTAGATTAGCTTACGCCGTTCGGCTTTTGCATCATATCAACAGCATCATCTCCCAACGCTGTAAAGTGAGCTGGATACCTTTTTGTTAACAGCTGATCTTACGTCATACAAGCTGTACTTTTCTGTGTCAAGCAGTGTTGAGAACTCCCGGCTGAGTTAAGTGCGCACTTATGCAGCTGCTACATTGAGTCAGAGTGAGCGGTCAAAGCTGAGATGCGGAGAGGTACAGACGGAGGAGGGCCGGCCATCCGGCAACACGTGTTTTGCTCTGCCCACCGGAGCTTCGTCAGGGTGGGGGGCGGGCAATCCACTTATTCCTTTATGCAGCCGGGATCATGCCACTCCAGTCCATGCTCCAATCAGGATTACAGCTAAAACTGCCTCATCAGGGCAGTCATACACTAGCGGACTATGGGTCCCAGCAAGTCTACGTAATTCCGAGTGAACTTATTAATATGGCTACACAGGACTGAGCCTCCGTATATGCACCACTCTACCAAAAATTCATATTTAGATGGCAAAGTTGGAAACTTCACTAGTTGTAACAAACGGATTTGTAATTCTAACCACACCACACCATTTTCTCATCCGAGCATGCCGCTCACACTCATATAAATCACTGTACCTCAGGACCAGGACAAGGTAAGTGTACTTGCTAGATCCACCTGTATTAAACATGTAATAAATGCTCGTACATCTACCTATCCATGTGTGTGTATAATGGGGACAAAAAACGAGAGGGACTACATTCCATTATGAATTACATAAAGGGAAAGCACAGTACTGGCTCAATGAAGGGATAGAATATAGCGGGGCTAGGAATCCACTGCGATGCCTGTTCTCTTATCATTTTTGGGGTTTTATACACACACAAGGGGCAATACATCCTACAGCTCTAATTGAGCTACATTCAAAGCCTGTATCACAAAAGGAATGAGGCCTTTTTCACAGGAACAACTAATAATATAATCACAGGGCTCCACGTAACTAGCAATGACGGTATCAGTATCCGCCCCGCCCACACCAATCCCGTATGGGCATTCACGGGGACCTAAAATATGCCACCCTTGCACGGAGGGAAACGGGATAATTGTCCATTAGCAATTAACAATTGGCAGTGCACGTCCACACCCTACACTCATATCTCTCTATGTTGTCCCGAAGGCCCATCCCAGAACCATTACGGGCATTTCAATACCTACCCTCCCTTGTTACCCAGGTTATATCTTCATCATTCTATAGTAGATTAGGCTGCTCTAAACTCAACTACTCCACATACTGGATCCTCACCACCGAACTATACATTCTCAGTTATACTATAGGAAGGCATTAAGTCCTAGGTCGTATTCAGCCCTTTGGGGGACATGGTACCCAGTTCAAAAATCAAATGGGACTCCTGCTGTAATAATCTTTTTTCCCAGAAACCCCTTCTTCTTTCCTTGTTAAGAACAAAAATTCCACAAGCTTTTAACCCCCGTGGTTTTCCCTGGTGAAACATCCTAAAGTGCTCAGAAACCGGGCATTTATCATTCCCTTTCCTAATATTGCGCACATGCTCACCTACCCACACCCGCAGCTCACGCTTGGTCTTACCTATATATTTCTTGCCGCACTAGCAGGTGAGCATGTACACGACAAAGGTAGTGGCACAATTTATAAACCCTTTATTTGACGAGGGGTCTCATCTCCTCTCGAACCACAGAATTCAGTTGTTTTTTCCATAAACGGACAGACACTACAGTGGCCGCATCTTAAAGACCCATTGAGCCTGCTCACTTGGCGCATATTAGTGCCTACCCCTAAGTCACTGTGGACCAATAGGTCCCGCATATTTGTTGTGCGACGTGCTGTTAACAGGGGTCTTGGGTCTACACATCTCGTGACCACAGGATCCAAAAGAAGGATGTGCCAATGGGACTCCAAAATGGTATGACATTTTTCCCAGTGGGTGCCAAACTACGTAATTAATCTGGCTGGCTGGCATTTTTGGGGCCCTGCCACGCCCCTTTCCATTTTGTTTCCTTTCAGAAGGTCTTCCCGGCTACACTCTAATGCTTTTTTAAAACATGTGCGTAGTAACTTATGGGGATATTCTCTCTCCCGAAATCTCACTGTCAGCTTGTGTGCCTCGTGCACGTAGTCCCACTTGGAACCACAGTTCCTGCGTATCCGCAGGAACTGGCCCAGCGGAATCCCACAGCGCAGAGGCATTGGGTAGTGACTCGAAAAATGTAGTAAAGTATTACCTGCAGTAGGCTTTCGATACTTCGTCATCAGGAGTTTATTCTCCTCTCGTCTAATCAACAAGTCTAGAAATTCCATTTGATGCGGGCCAATTTTGCATGTTAAATGTTTGTTCCGTTCATTCTGATTCAACTGAGCCACAAATAGTTAAAATTCCTCCAGGGGGCCCCTCCACACCACCAGTATATCATCAATTTAGCGCAGCCATAGGGCCACCTGTGCCCCGAATTCTCCCACCGACCCAGGTGAAGACAGGTCTACGATGGGGCACAGACGGCCCCCATGGCTGTGCCGCGTATCTGGTGGTAAAAGTCTCTGTGAAACCTAAAGAATTTATTAGTCAATACGAACTCTAGAAGTTCCACCACCAGTTCATTTTAAGCGGCATCACAGGGGCCAACTCCTCTAGGAACCAAAATACCGCTTTAAGGCCCACCGCGTGGGGAATGGAGGTGTAGAGGCTCTCCACATCGATGCTGGCTAACAGCCAATCCCCCTTCATTTCGAAGGACACCAACTTGCGGAGAACATCGCTACTGTCGAGCACAAAGGAGGGAAACATCCTCACTAGTGGTTTTAAGTTTTCATCCACAAAATTTGCAATGCCCTCCAGTGGACCTCCATTCCCCGACACAATGGGCCTACCTGGCGGTGCAGAGGGGCATTTGTGTATCTTGGGTATAGTGTACAGGACTGGAATATTAAAGTCCCTCACTTTCAAATATTCAAATAGCCTAAGGGCTAACGAGCCTTCCTCTTTCGCCCAGTCTAATTTGTCATTTAACATTGCAACCACACGTGGAAATGGGTTCCCCTCTACTCTATGACAGGTCGTATTGTCACCAAGCTGTTTCTCAATTTCCCTAATTTAGTAGTCCTGATTTAACAGGACCACATTTCCTCATTTTGTCCCTCGGACGTATAATGATATCAGATGCCTTTTGTAATTCCCTCAGTGCTAGTTTTTCAGGTGGGGTAAGATTGTTCATCTCTACTGACTCTCTCCATTCTCCTTTTTGTAAATCTCATTGTACCGCCTGTAGAAATAGCTAAATGTGTCGGTTTAATGATAGTGGGGGAACGTTTTTTGATCTAGCCCTGCCGTGGGGGAAAACGACAGACCCGTCTGTACTTCTCCACATCTCAGCTTTGGCCGCTCGCTCTGACTCAATGTAGCAGCCGCATAAGTGCGCACTTAACTCAGCCGGGAGTTCTCAACACTGCGTGACACAGATAAGTACAGCTCATATGACGTAAGATCAACTGTTAACACAAAGGTATCCAGCTCACTTCACAGCGTTGGGAGATGATGCTGTTGATATGATGCAAAAGCCGGACGGCGTAAGCTAATCTAGCCCGCAATCAGCTGTGAGGGGCGGATCTATAAACCTGGATGTGGTGGTGAATGATACTGCTTAGAGCTGAGCGTGTACCATAAGTGACTTTGCGGAGCAACAATATTAACAGTTTGCGAGAGAATGTTGAGAACTAACCTACTAACAAACGACCATACTAACTACTGGGAAGTGGGGAGTGTTATGGATGTATGTATGACCTGTGTGGTTGCATGGGGGGGCCCCCGTATATATTTTTAAGTCACACTTGTATGCATTTTTATAACATTTTACACAAAATGTTTTCAATATCTGTATGTGCCATAGTTGATTATACTTGATTAAACTTTTGTCTTTGGTGGCAAATTGAGTAATATCGGTTTGTGCCAGTCCCACATATAACCTTGTTTACCTGTGCAACAACCCCTCAATAGACTTCATTGGTAATGTTTTACCTATATCATAGCCTTACTGATCTATATACAGTAGTGTTACACTGCATATATTCTTTATTTTGAGGTGGTCCACGATCCTGGAGACAGTATCCATATCTACATACATCGTATCCTTTTTTGTATAGCCTGCAAATATGTGTGTTATGAAATTTTGCATATTACTTATATAAATACCTTTTTAATTGCAAATGATCCTTGAGTGTGGTGTACATATATCCGCCGTGTATATATACTAATTTTAAACACAACCACACCCCCAGTTATAAGAGGGTGTTCACGCTTATGCAACCACATTATTTTAGTTTAGTTTTCAGTCTGATTTTCATTGGAATTGTACAAATTATGGGTCAAGCTAAAGTTGAAAAAACATCTGAAATTATTGTTTTTTTGTCTGATTTTTTTACATTACAGAAAACTACCCGACTGAAAACTACTTTTGACAGGGGTGTGTACACAGGGTCGCAACTAAGAAACAGCTGTATGGTTCGCAGGAACTCAATAGAACTCAATAGAAAGTGCCATGTTAGAACTGCACAAATCAGGGAACCTAAGACAGGAGTCCAAGAGCCCACCAGGGGATTCCCGTATACTCATATGGGCCAGTCCAAGGCTAATGGTGGGTGGAAACATAAAGAGGCGTGGTCAAAACTGAATGCGGTTTGGCACGTAGTGGTGTCATTAAAGCATACATAAAATCATACTGGGGTTAAGATGACTTTAAAATGTCCAATTACATTCTGTTCATGTCCTTGGTTTCTGCTCGTTGTTCTTTCCTTCCTGTTAATGCCACATAATTTTTAAAATCCTATTTAGAAATACATAAAAGAATGTCTGGTAACATCACCATCATCATATATAAAATTTGTTCCAAGATTTGTCAGTGACATTTCATCAATACATCAAGAATTGAGAATGATATTACGTGGTGTTGCATCCACTGAATATCAAATTTTCAGAATAGAAGCCTGGGAATCCAATCAAATATGAAATATCTACATATGTGAGTAAGAGCGTTCATGTCCATACATGTGTGCTGGGAAGATATATCACACTGTATTTACATGGCTGTTATGTAAGGCAATATTAGAGGAGCTCTATCACAAAATGGCCTGATTAAAAATCTATATACAGGGGGGCTTCGCTCCATAAGACGCACCTAACCATAACATGCACCTAGGGTTTAAAGGAGGAAAAATATATATACTGAACCAATGGAGTGCTATATTGTTTCATAAAATAAACCACAATGATATTTCAACAATGTAAACTCAACAGCAAGTATACAGCAGCATTAACACCCATCACAACTGCTATTATCAAATGAGGAGAAACTTTAATGTTAATCTAAAAGATTCCAGTGCCAGGAAGAGGCGAGTTTTACTGGGAGGGTTTTACACAGCAGGGTATCCCAAATTGGGATGCCGGGGGCAAGAAACAAAACACACGATAGTCAAAATCATGGGTTTTGTTCCACTTTAAAGATGAAGTCCAGTCCAAAATGACTGGAATTGCCATTAGTCCACAGCAGGGAGCATCCCGGGGTTTGTTCCTCTTTAAAGATGAAGTCCAGTCCAAAATAACTGGGATTGCCATTAGTCCACAGCAGGGAGCATCCTGGGGTTTGTTCCTCTTTAAAGATGAAGTCCAGTCCAAAATGACTGGAATTTCCAGTAGTCCACAGCAGGGAGCATCCTGGGGTTTGTTCCTCTTTAAAGATGAAGTCCAGTCCAAAATGACTGGAATTTCCATTAGTCCACAGCAGGGAGCATCCTGAGGTTTGTTCCTCTTTAAAGATGAAGTCCAGTCCAAAATGACTGGAATTTCCATTAGTCCACAGCAGGGGGCATCCTGGGGTTTGTTTCTCTCTAAAGATAAAGTCCAGTCAAAAATGACTGGAATTCTCATTGGTACACAGCAGGGGGCATCCCAAATTGGGATGCTCCTGTGTACATTTGCCTCCGTACCACTGGAAATGGGGCCGTGATATTTACCATCTTGCTACCCGTGCCCACAAGCAGACAATCATGCAAGCTGTGCACATGACTGCCTACCCTTCAAACCTGATAGGCTGCTCTGTGGCTGCCATGGACCACTCTGAGAAGAGGTAAGGTAAGTATCAGCATTTCATGGTTATATGCAGGACCAATGTCAGAAGTAGGCTTTTTAAGGTGGGCCAACACACAAGATTTTGGTCCATTTTGGTCCATTTTCCCTGGGATGTCCATGTCAAACCCTCCTGATCATTTGTAAAAAGTTCCAATGGCACATGTGCGGGCTCTGATCCAATCAGGGCTTTATGTCATGCATTTTTATCCCCGACATAAGGTCCTGTATTAGACAGAGCTCCCACATGTGGAGGAAACTTGTTGCATCCCCAGTGCCACTGCAGTATGTGACATGCTCCAGTGCCCAACCTCAGATGCGGAGATGTGGCATGGGACCCCCAGGGAAGGTATTCATAGGCAATGCAGTGGGATTTTATTCAGAAGGTCATCCTGACTGGGATGCCCCAGGGGTAGTAAACTGGCTGGCTATGGAGTCTTTTTAGACTCTAGAATGGGCATTCTGGTTTTTGACGCCTGGAGGAGTCCAGTTATATTTTACTCTTATATCCTCTAATGTCATTACATAGGAAACTTCATGGATTACAGCCTTAATCTGAAACTGATAGAAATGAGCAGTGCAGTCTCCTCTGTCTGCCACTGCTCTGCGTGTGCTCACCCGACTTCCCCGCTCAGGGAATGTGCCGCACACCTTTGGCCCCTGGCCCTGCTGATTAACCTTCTATGTGGTTCCATTGCTCTTCTTCCTGGGGGATGGCCAGCCCAACCACGCCCACGTCCCCTCTCCCCACGTGCCGTCGCAAGTCTGGCCGAGTGCCTCCATTGCAATATTTGAGCAGCGTTTGTTACTGCAACAGGTTCTAGAGTTGTGAACGTTCCAGGCAAATGTAATGTATGCTGGTGGAGCAGTGGCTTACTGTCAATAGTATACCCGGGCTACTGTGAATGCTGCCCGGAGGCCTCAGCTCCTGCGCATTGCAGAATGATATTGGGCTAAGCCCATCCTGGATTCCATCACTTTACTTGTAGTAACTTGGCACTGTGCAGTACGCTGCAACATTGTGATTAGGGATGAGCGAATCGATCCGGACGAACCCGGATTCGATCCGAATTTCATGAAAAATTCGATTTGGATCGAATCCGAATTTCCCCGCGATTCGATCGCTCGAAGTTTTCCTTTAACATCCATTCATTTACATACAGGCATTCTAAGATGGCGGACGGGACATGTCTGGACATCTACCCCGCGCCAGTGCAAGCTGGGGCAGTCACATGCAGCCTATCAGCAGCCAGCAAGCCCGGTGACGTCACAGCGCTATTTAAGTCGGCCATCTTGCTTTTCCTTCCTCATTTCTCTATTGCATTCGTGAGAGACAGAACGCTGTAGTGAGGGAGAGAGGCAGTTAGACAGGCAGGGACAGGCAGGGACAGACAGGGACCGGCTGGAGACAGGCAGGAGACAGGCAGGAGACAGACAGAAAGTCAGCGAAAAACAGGGAAAGTTAGGAAAAATCGGAGGCAGTCACAGGGAGATTTTTTTTTTTTTCATCCAGCCTGAGTGTTTGTTACTGGCTGGCTGACAGGCTTTGTTAGCGTTTTCAGGCTGCTTATACTAACTAACTGTGCATATATACTGAACTGATCTTAAGTCTGCTGTGAGGCATCCCATTCTGTGACTACACCAGCCTCTATTTAAGACCATATAACCATTTGCACTTATTCTAATTGAAATTAGGCCTGATAAAGACACTTTTGCTGTGCATATTCTTACTGCTGCCTGCCAGGTGCACTTCTTTTTTGGGGCATCCCATTCTGTGACTACACCAGCCTCTATTTAAGACCATATAACCATTTGCACTTATTCTAATTGAAATTAGGCCTGATAAAGACACTTTTGCTGTGCATATTCTTACTGCTGCCTGCCAGGTGCACTTCTTTTTTGGGGCATCCCATTCTGTGACTACACCAGCCTCTATTTAAGACCATATAACCATTTGCACTTATTCTAATTGAAATTAGGCCTGATAAAGACACTTTTGCTGTGCATATTCTTACTGCTGCCTGCCAGGTGCACTCCTTTTTGGGGCATCCCATTCTGTGACTACAGCAGCCTCTATTTAAGACCATATAACCATTTGCACTTATTCTAATTGAAATTAGGCCTGATAAAGACACTTTTGCTGTGCATATTCTTACTGCTGCCTGCCAGGTGCACTTCTTTTTTGGGGCATCCCATTCTGTGACTACACCAGCCTCTATTTAAGACCATATAACCATTTGCACTTATTCTAATTGAAATTAGGCCTGATAAAGACACTTTTGCTGTGCATATTCTTACTGCTGCCTGCCAGGTGCACTCCTTTTTTGGGGCATCCCATTCTGTGACTACAGCAGCCTCTATTTAAGACCATATAACCATTTGCACTTATTCTAATTGAAATTAGGCCTGATAAAGACACCTTTGCTGTGCATATTCTTACTGCTGCCTGCCAGGTGCACTCCTTTTTGGGGCATCCCATTCTGTGACTACAGCAGCCTCTATTTAAGACCATATAACCATTTGCACTTATTCTAATTGAAATTAGGCCTGATAAAGGCACTTTTGCTGTGCATATTCTTACTGCTGCCTGCCAGGTGCACTCCTGTTGGGGCATCCCATTCTGTGACTACACCAGCCTCTATTTAAGACCATATAACCATTTGCACTTATTCTAATTGAAATTAGGCCTGATAAAGACACTTTTGCTGTGCATATTCTTACTGCTGCCTGCCAGGTGCACTTCTTTTTTGGGGCATCCCATTCTGTGACTACACCAGCCTCTATTTAAGACCATATAACCATTTGCACTTATTCTAATTGAAATTAGGCCTGATAAAGACACTTTTACTGTGCATATTCTTACTGCTGCCTGCCAGGTGCACCTCTTTTTTGGGGCATCCCATTCTGTGACTACAGCAGCCTCTATTTAAGACCATATAACCATTTGCACTTATTCTAATTGAAATTAGGCCTGATAAAGACACTTTTGCTGTGCATATTCTTACTGCTGCCTGCCAGGTGCACTCCTTTTTGGGGCATCCCATTCTGTGACTACAGCAGCCTCTATTTAAGACCATATAACCATTTGCACTTATTCTAATTGAAATTAGGCCTGATAAAGACACTTTTGCTGTGCATATTCTTACTGCTGCCTGCCAGGTGCACTTCTTTTTTGGGGCATCCCATTCTGTGACTACACCAGCCTCTATTTAAGACCATATAACCATTTGCACTTATTCTAATTGAAATTAGGCCTGATAAAGACACTTTTGCTGTGCATATTCTTACTGCTGCCTGCCAGGTGCACTTCTTTTTTGGGGCATCCCATTCTGTGACTACACCAGCCTCTATTTAAGACCATATAACCATTTGCACTTATTCTAATTGAAATTAGGCCTGATAAAGACACTTTTGCTGTGCATATTCTTACTGCTGCCTGCCAGGTGCACTTCTTTTTTGGGGCATCCCATTCTGTGACTACACCAGCCTCTATTTAAGACCATATAACCATTTGCACTTATTCTAATTGAAATTAGGCCTGATAAAGACACTTTTGCTGTGCATATTCTTACTGCTGCCTGCCAGGTGCACTTCTTTTTTGGGGCATCCCATTCTGTGACTACACCAGCCTCTATTTAAGACCATATAACCATTTGCACTTATTCTAATTGAAATTAGGCCTGATAAAGACACTTTTGCTGTGCATATTCTTACTGCTGCCTGCCAGGTGCACTCCTTTTTGGGGCATCCCATTCTGTGACTACAGCAGCCTCTATTTAAGACCATATAACCATTTGCACTTATTCTAATTGAAATTAGGCCTGATAAAGACACTTTTGCTGTGCATATTCTTACTGCTGCCTGCCAGGTGCACTCCTTTTTGGGGCATCCCATTCTGTGACTACAGCAGCCTCTATTTAAGACCATATAACCATTTGCACTTATTCTAATTGAAATTAGGCCTGATAAAGACACTTTTGCTGTGCATAGACTGCTGCCTGCCAGGTGCACTCCTGTTGGGGCATCCCATTCTGTAACATACCATACCCCTCTTTATTTACACTAAGCAGCTCTCTTATTTACACTAAGCAGGCCTGTTGGAGGCTGAGTGTTACTGCTCACTTTTGGTGTGCATTATATTCTGTTTCATATAGACCCACCGCTGCCTGGGGGTTCTTAAAATATCACCTACTACCACGCCAGTTAGACTATGTCGGGCAGACAAGTGCCTGGAAGTGAAAAGAGGAGTGGCAGAGGCCAAGATTCCGCAGGCAGAGCTCGCAGCAGACTGGGGGCCAGTAGCAGCAGGAGTCACGCTGAGAGACCTAATCTGCCAGTATCTGCTAGCGGTCGGGTCTCCACCAGTAACGCATCTGCCGTGGTAGATTGGTTGACGCGCTCATCAACAACATCATCACAACTTACGTCTGAGACCCAGTCTAGGGTCGGTAGGTTCCTCTGACACAACCCTGAGTTGGCATGCCCCGAGAGCAGTCACTGTCCTCCCATTGCCTCTGTCCTACGCCGTTCCCTCCCCCAGCGACGTATCCTATGCTTTGGGTTTAGCTCCACTCTTTAGTGAGGAGGACCGTTAGATAGAGGACAGTCAGCAGCTACTGCCCAGCCAAGAAATGGAGGTGGCTTCTCTAGCTAGGCAGACAAATAGTGATGTGGACAGTGTCGTGGGTGCTGCGAGCGTTCCAGCTCCTGCGCCAGACACTGTTGACGAATCCACGAACATCAGTGACGTACAGCCACAACTCGGTGATAATGATGATGACGATGAAGCCGATTGCACTTGGGAGCCGGGTGATGAAGGGGCTTCATCGTCATCATCAGGAGAAGAGGGGCGCAGGTTGTCCCGGAGTCAGCAGCTGAGGCAGCAAGGTGGTAGCAGTCAGCATGGGGGCACAATTCCAAAGGCTGGAGCCGGCCGGGGTAGAGCACCTGCTGTGCGGCAGTCTACCTTATCGGGAAGTAGTGGAGCAGGGGTTCCTGGAGTTGGCAACAGCAGCAGTGAATCAGTGAGGCCAGGGGGTGGGAAAAGTAGCTACTCGGCAGTGTGGCAGTTTTTCCTGAAGCATCCGCAGGAGGGTAACATGGCCACATGCAAGATATGTAGGCAAAAGGTGAAGCGTGGCCAGGGTCCAAATGTTGGCACCACGGCCCTGCGTCAACATATGATGCGTCACCATAAAGCGACCTGGGAGAACCGAGGCTCCCAAGGGGTGGTCCAGTCTGCTTCCTCACCAAGTGAGCTCCCAATTTCTGCCAGCCAAGGCTCCAGCACCTCAGCCGAAGGCAGCTGTGCGTCATACCCATCCTCTGTCGCTCCTGCTCCTCCTCCTCCTCCTCCAAGTCATGCATCCCGCCAGCAATCCATCAGCGAAGCCATGTCCAAGAGACAGCAGTATGCGCCCACTCATCCTACGGCGCAGAAGCTGAATGTGCTCCCTTCCAAGTTGCTGGTGCTGCAGTCGCTCCCTTTTCAGGTGGTGGAATCTGCACCTTTCAGAGAACTGATGGCTTGTGCCGAGCCGAGGTGGAGAGTCCCAAGCCGTCATTTCTTTGCCAAGAAGGCAGTACCAGCGCTGCACACTTTTGTTGAACAGAAAGTGGGCCAGTCCTTGAGCCTGTCGGTGTGTAGCAAAGTGCATGGCAGCGCCGACATCTGGAGCTGTAACTACGGTCAGGGACAGTACATGTCGTTTACGGCCCACTGGGTGAATGTGGGTCTGACTCGCAGGTCTGACTCGAGGGGACCTCTGCGCTCACCTTCCACTGCCATGGCCGCTGGGGGGGTTGGCAAGAGCAGCAGCAGCAGCTCCATCAGCAGCAGCAGCCTCAGTCTTCAGTCGCTAATGAGTAGCTTTCTACACCCGCATAGTGAGGCTACTCATGAGCAGCAGGAAGACCTGGAGCAGGACCTGAACCAGCAGGTCATGTTATACTTTGACATGACCATGCCAACACACCTTGAGGATCCGCTGGACTTCTGGGCAGCCAAACTTGTTTTGTGGCCGCAACTAGCAGAGTTTGCCCTGGAAAAGCTGTCCTGCCCGGCAAGTAGCGTGCCATCTGAGCGGGTGTTTAGTGCGGCGGGGGCCATAGTTACGGCGAGGAGAACTCGTCTGTCAACTAAAAATGTGGAGAGACTCACCTTTGTCAAAATGAATCAGGGATGGATCAGCCAGGATTTCCACCCACCAATGCCTGATGCATGCGACTAGATTCAGCATGGTGCCACGTTTTACACTTTCCAAATGGTGCAAAACATATTTATGTCTTTAGGCCAATTTTTGGGCTGCTCCTGCTGCTGCTGCCAACTCCAGGGTGTGATTCATCCAATTTTTGGGCTCCTGAAGCCAACCCCAGTGTCTCTTTAAAGTAATGTTTGGGCTCCTGCTGCTGCTGCTGCTGCTGCCAACTCCAGGGTGTGATTCATCCAATTTTTGGGCTCCTGAAGCCAACCCCAGTGTCTCTTTAAAGTAATGTTTGGGCTCCTGCTGCTGCTGCTTGAAACTCCAGGGTGTGTCAGTCAATTTTTGGGCTCCTGCTGCTGCCAACTCCAGTGTCTCTTTCAGCCAATGTTTGGGCTCCTGCTGCTGCTTGCAACTCCAGGGTGTGATTCATCCAATTTTTGGGCTCCTGAAGCCAACCCCAGTGTCTCTTTAAAGTAATGTTTGGGCTCCTGCTGCTGCTGCCAACTCCAGGGTGTGATTCATCCAATTTTTGGGCTCCTGAAGCCAACCCCAGGGTCTCTTTAAAGTAAAATTTGGGCTCCTGCAGCTGCTGCTGCCAACTCCAGGGTGTGAATCATCCAATTTTTGGGCTCCTGAAGCCAACTCCAGTGTCTCTTTAAAGTAATATTTGGGCTCCTGCTGCTGCTGCTGCCAACTCCAGGGTGTGATTCATCCAATTTTTGGCCTCCTGAAGCCTACCCCAGGGTCTCTTTAAAGTAATGTTTGGGCTCCTGCTGCTGCTGCTGCCAACTCCTGCCAACTCCAGGGTGTGATTCATCCAATTTTTGGGCTCCTGAAGCCAACCCCAGGGTCTCTTTAAAGTAATGTTTGGGCTCCTGCTGCTGCTGCTTGAAACTCCAGGGAGTGTCAGTCAATTTTTGGGCTCCTGCTGCTGCTTGCAACTCCAGGGTGTGATTCATCCAATTTTTGGGCTCCTGAAGCCAACCCCAGTGTCTCTTTAAAGTAATATTTGGGCTCCTGCTGCTGCTGCCAACTCCAGGATGTGATTCATCCAATTTTTGGGCTCCTGAAGCCAACCCCAGGGTCTCTTTAAAGTAATGTTTGGGCTCCTGCAGCTGCTGCTGCCAACTCCAGGGTGTGAATCATCCAATTTTTGGGCTCCTGAAGCCAACTCCAGTGTCTCTTTAAAGTAATATTTGGGCTCCTGCTGCTGCTGCTGCCAACTCCAGGGTGTGATTCATCCAATTTTTTGGGCTCCTGAAGCCAACTCCAGTGTATATTTGGGCTCCTGCTGCTGCTTCTGCCAACTCCAGGGTGTGATTTATCCAATTTTTGGCCTCCTGAAGCCAACCCCAGGGTCTCTTTAAAGTAATGTTTGGGCTCCTGCTGCTGCTGCTGCCAACTCCTGCCAACTCCAGGGTGTGATTCATCCAATTTTTGGGCTCCTGAAGCCAACCCCAGGGTCTCTTTAAAGTAAAATTTGGGCTCCTGCTGCTGCTGCTGCTGCCAACTCCAGGGTGTGAATCATCCAATTTTTGGGCTCCTGAAGCCAACCCCAGTGTCTCTTTAAAGTAATGTTTGGGCTCCTGCTGCTGCTGCCAACTCCAGGGTGTGATTCATCCAATTTTTGGGCTCCTGAAGCCAACCCCAGGGTCTCTTTAAAGTAAAATTTGGGCTCCTGCTGCTGCCAACTCCAGGGTGTGAATCATCCAATTTTTGGGCTCCTGAAGCCCACTCCAGTGTCTCTTTAAAGTAATATTTGGGCTCCTGCTGCTGCTGCTGCCAACTCTAGGGTGTGATTCATCCAATTTTTTGGGCTCCTGAAGCCAACTCCAGTGTATATTTGGGCTCCTGCTGCTGCTGCCAACTCCAGGGTGTGATTCATCCAATTTTTGGCCTCCTGAAGCCAACCCCAGGGTCTCTTTAAAGTAAAATTTGGGCTCCTGCTGCTGCTGCTGCCAACTCCAGGGTGTGATTCATCCAATTTTTGGGCTCCTGAAGCCAACTCCAGTGTCTCTTTAAAGTAATATTTGGGCTCCTGCTGCTGCTGCTGCCAACTCCAGGGTGTGAATCATCCAATTTTTGGGCTCCTGAAGCCAACCCCAGTGTCTCTTTAAAGTAATGTTTGGGCTCCTGCTGCTGCTGTCAACTCCAGGGTGTGATTCATCCAATTTTTGGGCTCCTGAAGCCAACCCCAGGGTCTCTTTAAAGTAAAATTTGGGCTCCTGCTGCTGATGCTGCCAACTCCAGGGTGTGAATCATCCAATTTTTGGGCTCCTGAAGCCAACTCCAGTGTCTCTTTAAAGTAATATTTGGGCTCCTGCTGCTGCTGCTACCAACTCCAGGGTGTGATTCATCCAATTTTTGGGCTCCTGAAGCAAACTTCAGTGTATATTTGGGCTCCTGGTGCTGCTGCCAACTCCAGGGTGTGAATCATCCAATTTTTGGGCTCCTGAAGCCAACTCCAGTGTCTCTTTCAAGTAATATTTGGCCTCCTGCTGCTGCTGCCAACTCCAGGGTGTGAATCATTCAATTTTTGGGCTCCTGAAGCCAACCCCAGTGTCTCTTTAAAGTAATATTTGGGCTCCTGCTGCTGCTGCTGCCAACTCCAGGGTGTGATTCATCCAATTTTTGGGCTCCTGAAGCCAACCCCAGTGTCTCTTTAAAGTAATGTTTGGGCTCCTGCTGCTGCTGCTGCTGCTGCCAACTCCAGGGTGTGATTCATCCAATTTTTGGGCTCCTGAAGCCAACCCCAGTGTCTCTTTAAAGTAATGTTTGGGCTCCTGCTGCTGCTGCTTGAAACTCCAGGGTGTGTCAGTCAATTTTTGGGCTCCTGCTGCTGCCAACTCCAGTGTCTCTTTCAGCCAATATTTGGGCTCCTGCTGCTGCTGCTGCCAACTCCAGGGTGTGATTCATCCAATTTTTGGGCTCCTGAAGCCAGCCCCAGTGTCTCTTTAAAGTAATGTTTGGGCTCCTGCTGCTGCTGCCAACTCCAGGGTGTGATTCATCCAATTTTTGGGCTCCTGAAGCCAACCCCAGTGTCTCTTTAAAGTAATATTTGGGCTCCTGCTGCTGCTGCTGCCAACTCCAGGGTGTGATTCATCCAATTTTTGGGCTCCTGAAGCCAACTCCAGTGTCTCTTTAAAGTAATGTTTGGGCTCCTGCTCCTGCTGCTGCTGCCAACTCCAGGGTGTGATTCATCCAATTTTTGGGCTCCTGAAGCCAACCCCAGGGTCTCTTTAAAGTAATGTTTGGGCTCCTGCTGCTGCTGCCAACTCCAGGGTGTGATTCATCCAATTTTTGGGCTCCTGAAGCCAACCCCAGTGTCTCTTTAAAGTAATATTTGGGCTCCTGCTGCTGCTTGCAACTCCAGGGTGTGATTCATCCAATTTTTGGGCTCCTGAAGCCAACCCCAGTGTCTCTTTAAAGTAATATTTGGGCTCCTGCTGCTGCTGCTGCTGCCAACTCCAGGGTGTGATTCATCCAATTTTTGGGCTCCTGAAGCCAACTCCAGTGTATATTTGGGCTGCTCCTGCTGCTGCTGCCAACTCCAGGGTGTGATTCATCCAATTTTTGGGCTCCTGAAGCCAACCCCAGTGTCTCTTTAAAGTAATGTTTGGGCTCCTGCTGCTGCTGCTGCTGCTGCTGCCAACTCCAGGGTGTGATTCATCCAATTTTTGGGCTCCTGAAGCCAACTCCAGTGTCTCTTTAAAGTATTATTTGGGCTCCTGCTGCTGCTTGCAACTCCAGGGTGTGATTCATCCAATTTTTGGGCTCCTGAAGCCAACCCCAGTGTCTCTTTAAAGTAATATTTGGGCTCCTGCTGCTGCTGCTGCCAACTCCAGGGTGTGATTCATCCAATTTTTGGGCTCCTGAAGCCAACTCCAGTGTCTCTTTAAAGTAATATTTGGGCTCCTGCTGCTGCTTGCAACTCCTGGGTGTGAATCATCCAATTTTTGGGCTCCTGAAGCCAACCCCAGTGTCTCTTTAAAGTAATATTTGGGCTCCTGCTGCTGCTGCTGCCAACTCCAGGGTGTGATTCATCCAATTTTTGGGCTCCTGAAGCCAACTCCAGTGTATATTTGGGCTGCTCCTGCTGCTGCTGCCAACTCCAGGGTGTGATTCATCCAATTTTTGAGCTCCTGAAGCCAACCCCAGTGTCTCTTTAAAGTAATGTTTGGGCTCCTGCTGCTGCTGCCAACTCCAGGGTGTGATTCATCCAATTTTTGGGCTCCTGAAGCCAACTTCAGTGTCTCTTTAAAGTAATATTTGGGCTCCTGCTGCTGCTTGCAACTCCAGGGTGTGATTCATCCAATTTTTGGGCTCCTGAAGCCAACCCCAGTGTCTCTTTAAAGTAATGTTTGGGCTCCTGCTGCTGCTGCTGCCAACTCCAGTGTGTGATTCATCTAATTTTTGGGCTCCTGAAGCCAACCCCAGTGTCTCTTTAAAGTAATATTTGGGCTCCTGCTGCTGCTGCTGCCAACTCCAGTGTGTGATTCATCCAATTTTTGGGCTCCTGAAGCCAACCCCAGGGTCTCTTTAAAGTAATATTTGGGCTCCTGCTGCTGCTGCTGTCAACTCCTGCCAACTCCAGGGTGTGATTCATCCAATTTTTGGGCTCCTGAAGCCCACTCCAGTGTTTCTTTAAAGTAATGTTTGGGCTCCTGCTGCTGCTGCTGCTGCCAACTCCAGGGTGTGATTCATCCAATTTTTGGGCTCCTGAAGCCAACCCCAGTGTCTCTTTAAAGTAATATTTGGGCTCCTGCTGCTGCTTGCAACTCCAGGGTGTGATTCATCCAATTTTTGGGCTCCTGAAGCCAACCCCAGTGTCTCTTTCAGCCAATGTTTGGGCTCCTGCTGCTGCTGCTGCCAACTCCAGGGTGTGATTCATCCAATTTTTGGGCTCCTGCTGCTGCCAACTCCAGTGTCTCTTTAAAGCAATGTTTGGGCTCCTGCCCCTCATAGTGATGCCACTTCAACTCTCTTGAATTCAATTGTGCCGCTCTGCGATTCTATTAGCGATGCCTCTGATCTGCATGTGATATTTATTCAAAGTATTATTGAACTAACCCAGCACGCATCCTGTGCGTGTTACAGCAAGGCAGAAAGGTTTACAACCCTATTGAGGCTTTAGGAGGCTCCGAAATAGCCGTTTTTAATAGCGATTCGTCGCGAATTAATTCGGGTCGAAACGATTTTTGTCGGAAAATTCGGCGAATCAGTCGAATCGAATTTTTCAAAAGTTCGCTCATCTCTAATTGTGATCATACACTTAAGTGAGGCTATTTAACTTTCAAGTTTATCTATCAAGTTTTTGATGGACATGATACATAGTACTGATTCAACTTGATATTTGGCCGGCCACCCTTCAGTGCAATATTGTGGATGAGTGAGGACGTATGCGTGGTGTGCATGGATGCATGGGGGGGGGGGGCGTATATTTTTAATATACACTACGCTGTGTGTTGTGTTATTTTGTACTGTATTATTGTGCCAGGGTTCTTGTGCAATATATGGAATAAATGGATTTCTCTTTCCTGGCATATATGTAAGTGTGTTCTGCTTAGTGCCAGCCCCACACTTAACCACTTGTTTTTTGTGTTTTCTGGGCTCTTCTTCCTGGTCCATACTGATGGACACTAAGCTCTTGGACACCGCCAATGCACCAAGAGAGGGTATGGACAATCGAGCAGGGGATATCGGCATGTCATCGATCCTGCTCGGTAACAGTTCTGCAGAATTTTACAAATTCCAACAAAAAAGTTCTGCTGAATCAGCTTTTTTTTCCTCAAGAAAAAATATGCGAGAATGCATTCTCACCTGGTGCTGAATCTACCAGTGTCTGTGATCCTCCCCCCTTTCCTTTCTGATTCTGAGCTCATATGAGCTCTCTGCTCTTTATTAGACAGGGAATTCCTGTAAGCCGTATACCCATTTCCCGCTTTACCCCTCTGTAACATTTAAAGCAGACATAAAAAAAATATAAGCAAAATATTCTTCATTCCTTGTTCAGCAGCTGCAACCACAGGCTCATCACTGGAGACCAACAGGGTTTACAAGCACCCTATTGGGACATCTGACCACTGACATTCAACTGTACTTATTTATAACTTTAGATCTTTTCCTGTGAACGTAATATCCTCCATGGAAGCACATATATATGTAATGGGGGTTTTACACTGAAAATAACACCTATAAATATTAATATACACTCTCCTGAAGAAGAGGGCGAGAGTGTTGGAAACAACAGTTAATATTCCCAGTACAAAATGATCAACTTTATTGTGATTGATCTTTGGAAACAACTATGTCTGTTTTTAATACATTTTATGTAATATTATGAAACAATTAAATATATCTTTTTTTAATTCATAAACCTAAAATACTTAATAAAACTGACTGACCATGGGGAGAGTCGCATAATCACTGACCTTAGCCCATTGGCCACGATCGGTCATGTCACACAGGCATGTGGAAGTGAAGACTTGGTGATTAGTTTAGGCCAATTCCACACATTTTTATTTAATTTCCAACAGGCTGCTGAGGTAAAGCTGACTTTAATCCACTTTAAAAGCTCCAGGGAAGGAAAATAGGTGCTTTCCTAAAATGGAAAGTATTTGCACAGTACTCGCCCGCTGCAAGGATTGATGGGTAATGCTATCTGTCCTTGTATTGGGTACTGTGCAAATACTTTCCGTTTAAGAGAGTGACTCTTTTCCTTTACCTAAGTAGAGGGTTTTTTGGTCTCTTTAGCCCTCCTATATTATACTGGACCAACAGCCTGGCACAGTTGGGAAAGAAAGGTAGCGACCACTTTGAAGCTTCCTCTCCCCAAAAAAATTTTTTTACGTGCAGCAATATATATTGCAACAGGGGTGGATGCACATGAGCACTGTTTGTTGTGTTGGTCTTATTTAATTTATTTTTGACTGTAGGTTTGCTTTAAGCCTAACATGGGTCTCTCCACATCGGCTTGTGACTGGCTTGTGTTTTTTAAAGCTCCAGTGAAAATGCTGTCGCTATATAAATACTAAGCATAATAATTATTAATAGTGGCAAACATAAGCATTGCCTTGTCCTATTTAACATATTTGAGGGTACTTTAATCCTTACCCGTACTTCAGACTCATATCTGAATTGTAGAAAGAATAGCCACAGTTTAGGACTAGCTAAATGATTATGGACTAGGACAACTACAAGAGCCTAAATAATTGGCTGATTATATATATATTTCATACTGAGACCCAGGAAAAACAGAGCTAGTTAATCACAGGGACATAACTCCCCGGACAGTAAATGAGGATGGAATTAAAAGGAAAAGTTAAGCAAGGTGTCCAAAACACATAAGAATTTTCTCACAATATTGTGAAAGATGTGTGCTTATTTTATTATACATGTAGCCTTTATGTGGAACTAAAACATGTTTTACATAAAAAATACATTTAAATTCACATTCTGGGTAATTGCAAGAAATAAAAAAACAGCGGAGAATCAAAAAAATGTGAAACATGGACAATTAATATATTGAAGGGTATAAGGCCATGGCTGACCATCTGAAGAGGCTACTTTTGTTCTGTATTTTAAGATGGTGACTCTCAAACACATAGCATGTCTGGCCATAGCATTGCATCCAGCTGAGAGGACTCAGCTCCAGAGTTTTTGATGGAGCTGGCACATTTAATGGTAAGTAAGACACTTGGTCCAGATGACATCTACCCCAGGATTCTGCTGACCCTCTGACTGATTTACTTAACCAATTCCTTTTAATAGGTGAGGTTCCAGATTATTGGAGAATAAGGGCCAATGTTGTACCTAACCTAATCTTATTGATTTCTTTGATAGGTATCAGAGTGTTGTTGTTAAAGGGACTGAAACCCAATGGCAATTAAAAGGCAGGACGCGAGTGCGCATGCACGCGGAGCTGCTATGGACCCTTAGCCCCGCAGCTCTGCAGACTGCCGAGTGTCCTGACCTTTTTGTGCAGCGTGGCCTGGCGATTCCTGGTCCCCCTCGTGCTCAGCAGTGTACAACACTCTTAAAGGGCCGGTGCAGCTTCTCTGTTGCCTGGGTCATTTGGCTATCTTGTGCTCTTGGGGGTCTCCCTGCCTCGCTTTAGAAGCCCCCAGCCTAATAAGGGTGTGGCTGAAGTTAAAGAGGACCCCCATGCTCGGCTGACTGCACCTCATTGTGGAGAGATCTTAAAGGGCCAGCGCCACTTTTCTACACCCGGGGATATTTGGATCTCTGGAGCAGGGTGGTAAAGCCTGGCCCTGGTGTGGAAGCTTGCCCCTCATATAGTCCACTTTTTCTGTCCCCCCCCTCGACGTTGCTTAGCTGGTATCTCTATATACAAAGCAACCAGAACGCCCCAAGATGTCGGATCCTACTGTATCCCAGAACAACCCTCAAAATACGTCTGATCTCCTCCCAGAAGATGAATCCTGAATGGATGAGTAACTTCATGGTTCACCTCTCAAGTCTCACCCTCCCCCCCCTTGACAGATATGAAGCAATGCTGGAAAGGGGGCGCTAGAAAAGTGGGCGCTAAGCATCACAACACAGATCACCAATACCCTCTCTGCGGATATTAAGGAGCTGGGTCAAAGGATCAGGGACCTAGAGCATCAAGCATCGACTCAGACAACTGATGTGTCCACGCTGAGAGAGGATTTGGAGATATTGGGGGAGGAAAACCTGGTATTACTTCATAAGCTCGAGGATGTCGAAAATAGATCCAGACGAGCCAATATTAGGATCAGAGGTGTTCCGGAGTCTGTATTGGATCTGCAATCAACAGTTACTGCTTTGTTTCAGGAGCTTGCTCCATCACTTCCAATTGAGAGACTGGAATTCGATCAAATACATAGGGCCCTGCAGAAGAAAAGGGCCGACGGTCTTCCACGAGATGTCCTGGTCAAGCTGCATTTCTTGCGCACAAAAGAGCAACTAATGGCTTCAGAGCTTCTTGTATCAACTTTATGCGGACTTGGCACCCCAAACCCCGGGGAAGGGCTGAGGGGTAGGTAACCCTGTGTATTTTCTTCTAGGGGTCTTACCTTTTACCTTCCTTAGGCTGCGGCTGGAAGGGTTGTTCCCCGGGTTTGCCATTTATTTGGTAGGGGGGTCATTTATGATGTGACAGAAAAGAGTTCCTATCTCTTTCCTTCACATCTTTAAAGTTTGTTACAATGTTAGTTTGGTTATTTCAATGCTTAAAGTTGAATAAGCCTGTCTACTTCACGTTTTTCACCTCCTCCTATTGCAACTTTTTCAATGTCTCATGTGATGTTAGATACGCTCTGGTCTAATGTTGATTTACGTTTTTTTTTTCTGGGGTCAGGCACTCATGTGTCGGCCGCACCCTCACTCCCGGCTCCCCTTCTCACTGGTTTTCCAGTGGGAACGGAAGCACTAAACTCTTGCCCCCTCTGAGGGGATAGTGGTTTGCTGTCTTAGTGATGGGGTTCCCCATTGGTAACCCCGTCTCTTCGATACGTTATTCCCTAAGGGGTGGAATAATATGCCACCTTGGAGGGAACCTACAGTTTGGAAGGTGTTTTCTCCTTTTTTGTGAGCTGTTTATATTCTGTATCGTTATCCTTATTTCTCTTTTATTCTTTCCCTGCCCTTCTTTGTCCCTCTCCTGGGTTCCTGAGCCTCCGCGCGAGATGGTCCTAAGATTATGGGACAGAGTAGTCCCCCCAGAAGAGAGTAAAAGCCTTCAGGCAAATGAGGTCACTTCGCGCTGACATTGTATGTCTCCAAGAAACGCATTATACCAAAAACGGTGCCCCTAAATTTCTCAGTGCTGACTACCCTTTGTTTTATTCAGCCTCCGTGCGCACCAAGCAGCGAGGAGTCCTAATCGCCTTCAAGCGTTCGACTTCCTTCTCCCTGGAGCACGCAGTACGCAATTCCCTGGGCAGATACCTAATTCTAGTGGGTACGATTAAGGACCAACCAATAACGATTGCAACCTACTATGCCCCAAATCAAAACCAAAATGCATTCCTGGAGGAGTTCTTAAGAAACTCCATTAAGTAGAGAAAGGGTTCCTCATTGTAGCGGGGGACTCCAACCAGACTCTACACCTTGCCCTGGATAGGCAACCGGACGATAGATCCTCTGGGAAAGCATTTCAGGCATTGTTAGGTCGGTATCACCTGATTGACACTTGGAGGGAGTTCAATCCAACCAAACAGGATTTTACCCACTACTCGTGTCCCCACAAGGTATCTACAAGGATCGACCATGTCTTCATGCAGCAATCCTCCCTCCCCCAGCTTTCTCAAGCAAGCATTATCCCAATAGCCTGGTCTGATTACGACCTGGTCTCAGTTGACCTTTTGACCCTTACCCAGAGAAGCCCCCAGAAGTCTTGGAAAATATACGAGCCAATGTTGGCCGATCAGGCCCTCCTTGAGCGGGTCCGCATGGGGATCCAAGAGATTTTTTCGACTTAACAAAGGCTCAGTGAGCTCAAATGTCACACCTTGGGAGGCGCACAAGGTTTTGATCAGAGGGCTATTGATGCAAGAATCTGCCAGACGTAAAGCGGTCTACAAAGAAAAGCTCCTGGAGCTAACTGACACGTACCAATTGGCCTCCACCGACTTTAAAAACCGGCCCTCCAAACAGGATAGGATCTGCCTAAATCAGACAGCTAGCCAGCTTAACCTGTGTCTATCCGGCGAGGCTGCTCGCCAATTGAACAAATCCAAGTTAAATTGGTACCGTATGAGCAATAAGCCCAATACTTCTCTTGCAAAAAGACTTAGGGGGATCGTACTGAGAACCAAACCGGTGCGTATTAGGACTACAGAGGGCAGCCTGTCTAGCAACCCAGCAAATCCAAACCCAAATCGTGTTTAAATATAAGAAAAGCAGAGAAATTGTTCGGCCAACTTAATTTGCGTCCTCTTCCCCCAGGTGCCAAAGAGCACATTGATAGGCCTGTTGAGACTGATGAGGTTCAGGAGGCCATATCATCTTTAAAGGTGGGTAAGCAGCCAGGACCTGATGGCTTCACAGTGCTCTATTATAAATTGTTTAGCCAGATATTGACCCCACATCTGACGATAGCTCTGAGGGAGGGAGCCGCCTGGAGTTCTGACTCACTAACAGCAGCTGTAAGTATGATTCCCAAACCTAACACTGATGACACGGAATGGTCTAATTATAGGCCTATCTCTCTGTTGAATGTTGATGTTAAAATTCTGGTAAAGGTACTGGCCGCACGGCTCAACGCATGTGCTCATTTCCAAGGAACAAGTGGGTTTCACGCCCCAGCGTCAGGCTGGTGACAACATTGGGAAAATCGCCAACCTTCTATATCGCTCCAGGGTGGAAGGTTACCATACCATGCTGTTGGCGCTTGACGTACGCAAAACGCTTGACACCGTGGCGTGGGACTATTTGCACTTCACCCTCAATAAATGGGGCTTGGGTCCGTCTTTCCAGAACTGGATTTCCCCCCGTTATGCCAACCCAGGGGCGTACGTCAGGTACTCGGGGTATTCCTCTGATCGATTCACTCTGGGAAGGGGCACAAGACAGGGCTGTCCCCTCTTCCCCCTCCTCTTTGCCTTAGCTATTGAGCCTCTTTCCAGACTTATTCAGGCCAATAGTGGTATTGCAGGCATTGAGGTGGGGGGTTACGAGTATAAGATATCACTGTTTGCTGATAATATACTAATGGTGATCAAGGACCCGGTTATATCCCTCCCAAACCTTTTCAAAATTATTGACTCCTTTTTGAGGCTTTCGGGCCTGCAAATTAATTCTGCCAAATCCCAGGCCCTTAATATTTCCCTACCCGATAGTGTACTGTCAAGGCCTCCTTTGACTTTCATTGGCAGGCCAGGCATATTAAATATCTAGGGATTCAGCTGGCATCTGACTATAACTCTCTTTACAGGGCAAATGATCCTAATATGTTCAAGACCCTGAGGTCCCTGTTATGTAACTGGGCTAAATTAAATCTCTCTTGGCTTGCTAGGATTGCTGCAGTGAAAATGGCGTGGCTACCCAAATTACTTTATTTCTTCCGTGTGCTGCCGATTTCCGTCCCGGCCTCTGCTCTGAAACACCTCCAATCTGATCTAAACAAATTCATCTGGGGGGGGGGCAGACCGCGAGTTGACCGTGGAACGCTTTACAGAGCTAAGCAGAAAGGGGGCTTAGGCGTCCCTAATCTCGTGCGCTATTACAGCGCTTGTCAAATTGCCCAACTGACAGTCCTGCACGGGGGAAGCGATAGACCTTTGTGGGTGGACATTGAGGAGTCGTATTGTTCCCCATTCTCTATATCTAATTTGCTATGGCGCCCCACTCCTTCCTCTCACGACATTTGAAAGAGTCTGTCTAGAACAGCCTATGGGTAAAGGGGTGATCGCGTTAGCCTATAAACTGCTATCTGAATTGGAGGGGGGAGACCTCCGAAACATGCGGCAAAATGGAGCGATCACCTTAATATATCCCTATTTGACGGGGACTGGTGGGCAATATGGAGACACACTTCCTCAGGTTATCTAAATGTTGGTGCTCAGGAAGTCAACACCAAGGTCCTCCTTAGGTGGTACCTCATTCCGGAAAGAATACACAAATTCTGCCCCTCCTATCCGTGGGATTGCTTCAGAGGCTGCGGGCTCCCCGGTACTTACTTGCATACTTGGTGGCAGTGCAGGGTAGTGAAACAATTTTGGATCCAAGTCCTCTATGTTATTAATAAGGCCACCGGACTAAAGCTGGACATAACCCCCCAGTTGTCCCTCCTTAACCTGAAACCCCCTGATTGCACAAGAACCCAGTTTCATCTCATAAAACACATTACTACGGCCAAATTGATTATTGCTCAATCGTGGAAGAAACCAGTCATTCCCCGGGGAAGCCTTATTACCGGGGTTAATGAGGCCATGCTGTTTGAGTTAATGGCGGCCATTATAAAGGGGGATTTGGCCCCCTTCCTATCCACCTGGGAAGGCTGGATTATTCACTTTCATCCGGGAGGTCTCAACTGTGTTCTTCTTACAATCTAGAACCCTTTTTCCCCCCATGATACGAACAGAGGCTTGGAACCCACCCTTCACACTTCTCCTTTTCTTCCCCTTTCCCCCTTTCTTTCCTTTTACTTCACACTTTTCATTTTTTTTCTCTCTAAACTCTTCTTTTGATGATGCTTGAGAAGTGTTCTTTCTATATCCACGGATAATTTTTGTCAGCGTTCTGTTTATGATGGTCATATACTTCTGTATGCTAGCTAATTATTGGCGCTCTGGTATGAACCTTTGAGCAGTATGGAAAATATCCTGGCTGTAGTCCTATGCTGTTTATCTCATCTTATCTTTATTTCAATAAAAACTATAATTGAAAAAAAAAAAAAGGCCAGGACGCAGCCCACCTGATGCCTGTTCCATGTGTCTTTCCTCCACTTCTCACAGTGCCAGGTAGAAGTCATATTAGGTCTCCAAATGTTGCCCTCCTTTCAATTTCATTCCTTTAAGACCATGCAAAAAAGTGGTCTAAGCCACTCTGTCCCTTAGTGCTGTCAGCATGAGTGAGCATGGCAATTCACAGTGGTTACACAGCTGTCTCTGACCACAGCAGAGCTTGCAAATGACTCATAAAGCTGCACAACGACATACCCTTTCCAGCTCAGTTATGACCTAGAAATTCTAAAGGATAATACATAAAGTAATGAAATGGGTTATTTTATGTTGTTCCCAAGGGAGATACATCAGAGGGAAGTCAGCGTATTTTTCACCCTATAAGACGCATTTAGGATTTGGAGGAGGAAAATAAGAAAAATAACATTCTGAATCAAATAATAGGCAATGTACAGAATCCTCCAATTACAGGCATATTGCCACCCCCTCCCATCCCCAATAGGCAGTGTGTCATTTCCCCTTCCCATATGCAGTGTGGCATTCCCTCCATCCCATTCCCATAGGCAGTGTGGCATTCCCCCCATCCAATTCCCATAGGCAGGGTGGCATCCCCCCCACCCCATCCCCCATAGGCAGTGTGGTTTTCCCCCTTTCCATTCCCCATATAGGCAGTGTGGCATTCCCCCTCCCATTCCCATAGGCAGTGTCGCATTCCCACTATCCCATTCCCATAGGCAGTGTGGCATTCCCCCCTCCAATTCCCATAGACAGTGTGGAATTCCCCCATCCCATTCCCATAGGCAGTGCAGAATTCCCCCATCCCATTACCTATAGGCAGTGCAGCATTCCCCCCATTCGATTCCCATAGGCAGTGTGGCATTCCCCCATCCCATTCCCTATAGGCAGTGTGGCATTCCCCATCCCATTCCCATAGGCAGTACAGAATTCCCCCATCCCATTCCCTATAGGCAGTGCAGAATTCCCCCCATCCGATTCCCATAGGCAGTGTGGCATTCCCCCTATCCCATTCCATATAGGCAGTGTGGCATTCCCCTGTCCCATTCCCCAAGAGCAGTGTGTCATTCCCCTCATTCCATTCCCATAGACAGTGTGGCACCCCGCCTCCAATTTCCATAGGCAGTGTTGCATTCCCCATCCCATTCCCCATATAAGCAGTGTGGCACCCCCCCATTCCCCATAGACGGCAGAATAAGACGGAAAAAAAAGTCAACTCACATGCTACAGGCGTTCCCACGTTGCTGGCCCAGCTTCTACTGCGGGAGGCCAGAAGAAGATGGTTGAGCGTCCATGCTGCTGCTACTTACAGCTGGGGCACACACAAGTGCCCGGCTCTGTGAATAGTCGGAGTCGGAGCAGGCCACACCGACCCACTCCATGGAGCCGGGTGTCTGCGTGGCCAGTAAGAAGCAGCGGCATGGGACGGGACAGCGCACGCGGCTCCTCCATCTTCTTCTGCCCTCCAGTTGTCGCTGCCTCTTCCGGGCAGGGAACGTGCGGACACCTGGGTCCATGCAGCGGGTGGGTTTGGCCTGCCCCGACTCGGTACTGTCATGGACAACTCACCTTTAAGTCGGTCCCACGGCGGCTGCAGGCGGCGCGGGCTCCTGCGGCTGTCCGCCTGGCGGCCGCGTCTCCGTCTGGCGGCGTCGGAGTGAGCGGGGCCGAGCGGACATGCCCCCTCGCCATGTCACCACCTCTCCTCACTGACAGTTCGTGCTCGCGCGCGCGAGCGAGCATGGCTGTCTTACGACCTCCGGCGGCGCTGCAGGCAGCGCGCCCGCCAGAGGCTTGGTTAAAGAGCCAATGAGCCCGGTATATGTGTGTGCGTGTGTGTGGATTAAAGGGCCAATGAGCCCTGTGTGTGTGGGGGAGGCTCCAGTTTAGGGCCAATGAGCCCAAGGTTGTTTCTGGGCGGAACGCCCTATAGTTTGTATGGGGCAATCAGCTCTAGTGTCCTAGACTGCACCAATCATTTCCCCCAATCATGTCAGCCACTTCCTATAAAGGTGTTTCCCTCACATTTGGTCCTTGCCCGTGATAGCGTGCTGCTGGGTGTGATTATACTTTCCCGTTATTGATCTTGCTGTGTATTGACCATCCCGTGATTGCCGCCTGGACCGACCATTGCCTGTTTCCGACTACGATTTGCCTGTTCCCTTGTACTGCATACCCGTGACCTCCTGGCTCGACCCTTGGCTCGACTTTGACTACTCTTCCATCTCATCCTTTGGTGCCGCGCTTGATTAGATTGATCTCCCGTGTATGACCCCTGCTCGCCCGACCTCGCCCAGTCTCGTTCCTGGTTCATCCGCCTTCCTCCCCGTAAGTCCGCATCCTTTGTGCTACCAAGTCCTGGGGGCAGCCGTGCCCGGTGAGGCGTGTAAAGCATCCCGGCAGATGGGGGCTTGACTATAGGTGAAGCTAGCAGTGGAGATTGGGGGTTGCAGACTTACTCAGAAGGCGGGTGTTCCACGGGACCTGACAGGTACCAGAAAAAAAAAGCAATAGCAGTGGCAGGGATGGGGGCAGAGCCCGCCGCCCCGCCATCTTCTTCTGGCCTCCCGCAGTGTGGCAGGCCGGACAGCAGCGTGGGAGCGCCCGTAATGTGTAAGTTTACTTTTGTTTTGTTTTTGATTTTTTGCAATCACCTGATAAGGACCACTGACATTTTCCCCCACTTTTGGGGAATAATAAGTGCATCTTATAGGGTGAAAAATAAGGTAGCATATTACAAGTGGTGTACCACAAGGCTCTATCCTGGGATCCATTCTTTTAAATATGTTTGTAATTTACATAGGAGAAGGCTTGGTAGGTAAAAGTTTGCCTGTGCTGATGATACAAAGGTTAGTAATAGGGTGGATATCTTGGGGTTGCCAACATGGAAAATGATTTAGTGTTGCTGGATAAATGGTCAAAACAGTGAAAACTGGAATTCAATATCTCTGAATGTAAAATCCCCTCTCTGAGTATTGTATGGTATTTGTTAGCCAGGAAGAGAGGGATTTTTGGCATACTGATTACTGAAAGCTGCAAGCTAAATGGAAAATATAGCCAGGCAGCAGGGAAAGCAAGCAAGGTGCTCAAATGCATAGCCCGAGGCATCGTTCGCGGGAAGAGGGAGGTTGTGACGCTCTCTATAGAGCTCTAGTGAGGACACAGCTAGAATTTTGTGTGCAGTTCTTGAAACGTTCATTATCTACAAAAAGACATTTTTCAAATGGAACGGGTCCAAAGGTGGACAACAAAAATGGTGGAAGGACTTAAACTAAAAGCCTTTAAGAAGATAACTTTAGAACTATGTACAGGCTGGTGGAGAGAAGGGAAATCGGAGACATGACTGAGACCATTTAATATGTGAAAGGATTGAATAAGGTGCAGGAGGGTTTTTAAGAGGAAACCTAATGACAGAACAAGGGGGCGCAACCTGAATCTAGTATGGGGGAAGATCATGAGCGATGACAGAAAATACTATTTCAGTGGAAGATTAGTAGAGGCATGGACAAAATCTTCTAGCAGAGGTAGTTGAAAAGTAAGTGAATTTGAGCATGTCTGGGATATGTCTGGCAAACTAGATGGACCTTATGGCATCCTGTTGTCAACCTTCTATGTTTCTAATAAAGTAAAAGCAGAGTCATGGATCTCGCCAATGTTTTAAAATCAATGTATCATTAATAAGCTAAAATGCACTTACAAACTTTCAATGCTCGGGAGCGCAAAGGTTAAACATTTAAACTTTGAAAAAGTTATACTTCAAAATGAAATGCGTTAGGTGGGGCAGCGGCGATCTGAATTTTTAAAGTTATCAAGTGCTTCTGATGACCTTGGAATTGGTGACATTATCTGGCTTAGTCTGAAACCTTTGCATCCCCAACAACACTTTAAGTGCCAAGCACGTAACACCTACGTGCTGGCTTGGCAAGGACCTAAGTGCCAAGCACGTAGGTGTTACGTGCTTGACTTCCCCCCCCCCCTTGCTAGTTAAAAAAAAATAATACTCACCTGACCCCTCGTTGCATCCGGCCAGGTCTCCTCTTTAATTTGGTGCCATCTGATCCCCCGTGGGGGCTCGGATGGCTCCAGGAGATCCCCCGGAAAAGGCCCCCCCCCCCGCTTCGGCAGAAGCAGCTGCTAACTGTAAAAAAAAAAATAAATAAAAAAGACATTCACTTACCTGTAGTCGCGCTGCCTCCCGCTGGGTCTCCTCTTCACTGGGGGGGGGGCTCCGATCGCCCCCCCAGGCTGCTTGGTCTTCAGGAGAGGGCTCAAAATGCCCTCTCCCCCTGCCTTCCGATGGGCGCCGCCTTCTTGACGACTAGCCTTGGGGGCGGGGCTTATGACCTCACTCCCGGGTGTCGTCCCGGCTCTCCTCGGCTCAGCTATCAGATGCCCTGGTGATCACAGGGCAGAGCAGTGGAGGGGCCCCCCCTCCTCTGGCCAGCGATCACCAGGGCATCTGACAGCTGATCGACACAGGAGCTGACAATCGGGTGAGGTGAGTAAAGAAAAAAAATAATTTTTGTTTTTAATAAATGACATTTTTGTGTGTGTGTGTGTGTGTCTGTGTGTGTGTTTTTAATGTTAACCCTTTGTGAACTGGTAAGGGGTCCATGAGACCCCTATATCATTTCACAAGGCTGGGGGCTGGCAAGTCACCTGCAACTAGCGGGTGACTTGCCATTAACCCCGGAACCCCCAATTACCTGCCTCCCCAAAGCCCAGGGGGGGCAGAAGAGCCTGGGCCCACACAGGCTATGTGGGCTTGTAGGCTGCAGGGTGGGGGGCCACATAAGCTGGCCCCTCCACTCTGTTCCTACAAGCCCCCATAGCTGGTCCCGGGCTGGTTGTGACGGGTAGGGGGGACCCTATGTCATTTTTTGGGGGATTTTTAGGTTAGGCTAACCCTAACCCTTAAAATTCCCCCCAAAAAATGGGGTCCCCCCCTGGGAGGGGGACCCTATGTCATTTTTGGGGGGATTTTTAAGGGTTAGGGTTAGCCTAACCCTTAAAATTCCCTCCAAAAATGGTGGGACCCCATTTATTTTTAAGGCTTAGGGTTAGGGTTAGCCTAACCCTAACCCTTAAAATTCCCAAAAAATGGGCTCTCCCCCTAGGAGGAGGGACCCTATGTAATTTTTTCTTTGGACTTTTAAGGGTTAGGGTTAGCCTAACCCTAGCCCTAACCCTTAAAATTCAAAAAAAAAATGGGGTCCCCCCCGGGAGGGGGGACCCTATGTCATTTTTTTTTTCAAATTAACCCCTTATGCTCTGTCGCCCAGCAGCTATAAAAGGCTTCCAGCAGCAGCAGGAGAGCAGAGTGATCAGCGTGGGACACAGTGCTCCAGGATGGATGGGAGTTAAGTATAAAATAAACAAAAACAAATAAAATATTTTTCTCCATGTGTCTGTGTGTTTTTTTTTTACTTTTAACCCCTTGTGAAATGGTAAGGGGTCCATGAGACCCCTATACCAGTTCACAAGGCTGGGGGCTGGCAAGTCACCTGCGGCTAGCGGTTTAACCCATTAACCCCGGCACCCCAATTTTCCCAAAGCCCGGGGGGGGGGCAGAAGAGCCCGGCCCACGGAGCCCGGCAGGGCGGGGGGCCACCAAAACTGGCCCTTTCGCCCTGTTCCTACAAGCCCCCATAGTTGGTCCCGGGCTGGTTATGATGGGTAAGGAGGGCCCCACGTAATTTTTGGGGGGATTTTTAAGGGTTTTTTTTTAATTAAGCCCTTATGTTTATAGTGTGGATAGTAGTATTTAATTTGTAAATGTTATAAAGTGCTCTTTTCAGTTTGGGGGGGTCTCCTGGGCAAGAATGGGGGGGAATATATATATATATATATATATTCCTGAAAATTCTGGCAAAAATCACGGTTAAACATGGCGCAAAATGGGGAAAAATTACCTGCCAACAGAGGGTGACAAAACTTCAAGTAGGCTGGCTATTAAAAGGGTTAATAGTACCTATGCATGTTGGGTATTGTTCTGCTCGGCAGACCTTTCACTTTCAGATTTAGCTTGTTTTTTCTTATTTGCACATTTATATTTTAGGAAAACATGTTATTTATTCAGTTTTTTTGTCATTTTTTTAGGGAAACCCTGTGCAACCTAAGAATTATTCGAGGGATTACTTCCAGAAAGGTGAGCCTACTACAACAAGCTGGGTACTCTTAGAAAGCTTAACATGTTTACTTTCAGGGAATATATGGTTTATTGGGGATATTCCAAATGTAAAGGGTTGTTTTGGTTGAAAAAATGCAAGGTGCGCACTTTGCAGAGCTGAAATTTTCAAGTAAAATTACTGTTATGCGCACACTTTACTTTGTGGTGTTTGCCAACTCTTCCCTTGACAGTACCTATGCATGTTGGGTATCGTTCTGTTCGGGGCATGTTGCTTTTTAAATTGTACTTGTTTTTTCTTGTTTGAATATAGTTTTTTTTAGGAAAATGTGGCTTGATTCTTCCTTTTTATTCTTTTTTAGGGAAACTTTGTGCAACCAAAGAATACATTGAGGGATTACTTCCAGAAAACTAAGCCCACATAAACAAGCCTGGTAAGCCTAGAAAGATTGAGGCGTGTACTTCCAGAGAATATATAGTTTGTGGGGGGTATTTCAAGTGTAAAGGGTTGTTTTTCTGGAAAAACTGCAAGGTGTGCATAGCGCATAGCGCAGTTGTATTTTATCTGAAAATCTCCTAAAGCTCTGTTTCAGTTTGGGGGAGTCTCATGGGCAGGAAAGGATGTCTATCAATACATATGTGGTACTGCTGTGACCGGGAGAAATTGGGGTTTCGCACGCAATAAAAAATTTTTTTGCACATATTTCACCAAAAAGTATTGAGAATACACTAAAAAAAAGGCCAAACAAGACATTTGATGTTGAAGCCCAGACTCTGTTGAAAAAAACAATATATCATTTTCCTGGAAAATCCCTGGAAATCCTTTCAAAAATCACAGTTGAACATGCGTAGCGCAAAATAGTGAACCATGGTCTGGCAACAGAGGGTGACAAAAGCTGCAGGTAGGCTGGCACTTAAAGGGTTAAAGGCCGTAGTGGATAAGGAGGACTGCCTATCGATGTCAATTTAACCTTTTGCGCTCAATGTCCTTTAAAGTGGACCAACACCCAGGATTTTGACTATCCTGGGTCTTGGTCCACTTCGGTGGGGCACCCCCGATCGGGGTGCCCCGCTGTGTGAAACCCCCCCGAACCCCCCGAAAAACTCACCTCTCCCCGCTCCCAGCGCCGACGGACAAGCCGCAGACAAGTGGCTCCTCCGCCGCCTCCCGCGCGTCCCTCTTGACGCGCGCGCGTGCGCCGGCCATTGGCAGATGGCCGGCGCGGGCGCGCGCACGCCTAGAGGGGCGCGAGGGAGGCGGCGGCGGACGGCCACTGCCGAAGATAAGGTAAGGGGTTTGGGGTGTTTGGGGGGGTTTCACCCCGCGGGACATCCCGATCTCGGATGTCCCGCGGGGAGGGAGGTGATCGGCCCGGGAATCTTATAGATTCCCGGGCCGATCACCCGTGGGTGTTGGTCCACTTTAATTCAATGCTCTCATGGCTAAGAATCTGGTAAGCAGATACCTGAGAGGTGGTGGGCATGTGTGGAGAATTTGGATGTCCATGCACCTTGGGATATCTTTCAAGTGTTTGATTTTGAAAAAGAAAACCTTTTTGCTCTGTGCCGTATTGGTTTATATTTGCTTGGGACTTATTTGGAATAAGAAGTTGGGCACGTTGAAGCAGATTGAAAGAACTTTTGTTTATTGCTAAACTGTGGATTCATCATCATTCATTTTATGCGCTGTTTTTTTTCTATATTTTGAATATGATTTTTCAGCTGATAATTATCTCATTCACATGGCCAATATACGAAGTACAAGCAACCCATAGGTAATAATGACTTAAAGCATTGGTACCCCCACCCTGATTGTACCAAGTCCCAGCCCACTCTATCATTACTACAATCAAATCTTCAGTCCATTTTACCAATATGTTCACCCAGAGTCCCATTTATCTGCACAAGAGCCTGATTCAAAAAGCCACAAATCCAGGTAAAAACTGTACCTGCAGCATTTGCCTGTGCTCCTCCAAAAACTAAAGAGAATTAAAATAGCAAAAACAAAAAAATAGTCACTCATACATCTGAGCAGTCTGGTTCTGTTTCCAGCTCATTGGGCATGGAAGCATTGGTTAGATATACTGTCTTTAGCAGCATGGACTTGAAATAAGGTTCTGTGTGACTTGCATCCGGCCAAGTACCAGAGCCGTTTACAGGCCTTAGGTAGACTTTGCAGCAATCAGTTATATCTGGAGGTTGTGGAAAGCAGATGGGAGGTATAAGTGCTTTGATGATACTTACCTGTTTTAAATACACAGTAGGCTACTTCAAAGCATTGAAAAAATTCATGAGAATGGTTGAGAATTTTGGTTGGACAGGGGCGCTGATGTTTAGGCTGGGGGATGGGGGCCCATAAAAATCTAATAGGGACTAGGTTGTAGTCAATATTGACGTCTGACCCTTACAAAGCATTGCTAAAGACAAAGGCTACTAAGGTTCCTTTTGACTGATATACCTAGTATTGCAACAGAAGATGGGCTGCCAGTACAACCCAAGGCCTGCCCCAGTATACAAATCAGCCGCACTACAAGATATATTCCAAAACAATTTTATTCTATTCTGTCAATTAATATACAAAAGCCTATACATACAGGTTAAAAACTGTTACTGAATCACTAGATAAAAAGACAATGAAAGTCAATGGCAGCGTTTACTACAGTGTAGAAAGGAGTAAACAGTTCTCTACTTTCCTTAGGAGTGAAAAAGTGCCATTGAATTTCATTGTTTTCTTAGCTGGTGATTCAGTAACAGTGACATTCTTTTTTCTCATGCTTTTTTCTCATGAATTGAGTCTTTTACTACCATGAGAATTTTTTTCTACCTTTATTGAATCAAGGCCAATATGTTTTTCAGTTCAAAATGTGCTGTAGCTAAAAAAGAACCTCAATGCTTTACATTATTTTCAAGGTAGGGAAGGGACATTTTTAAAATCAAGAGATATAAAAAAATGTTTAAAATCAAGAGACTTAATATTTAGAAATTTCCTTAGACTTGCTATACAGAAAACTATTGCTAATACTCAAAGTAAGCCTCCAGTCAAATAAGACAGGAGGATCCCTGAAATAACCAGCGGACCAGCCCTGGAAACCCAAACCCCAGCCTGGTACTCACATATTTCTACTTTCCCATTCAGCATTTGGTGGCCCCACTTGACCGCTGGCAGCCAGTGAGGTTTACAAGGTGGGCACACCAAAATCAGGATATCATAGAAGTAGTTGTGTCCCAGGGTTTGGGTTTCTATGGTTGATGTGTGGTGTGGTGCTTCTAATCGGGATGGACCCCCCTTATGTCTTAGACAGTTAAGTGATTTCCTTCTAGGATGGAGGGTCTTTTTCAGAAATGACTGAAGGTCTGCTCACCTATGCGATCCGTATTTGGGATTATAAAATGTACTATTACACTTTTACAAAACTTTTTAGACACCAGGGATGGGTCAATAAGGTGTTTTAACCATAACCATGAATGTTTAGTACAAAATGTACAAAAATTAAATGGTAAGTAGTATTAACCCTTCTAGTGCCAGCTACGTGACTCTCACGTAGCTGCCTCTCCAACCGTTAAGTGCCAGCTACGTGAGAGTCACGTAGCTGATTTTAGAGCCCCATAAAAAAAAAAGTAAAAAAGATACAGACTTACCTGACCCCTCATTTGAAAGTACCAGCGATTCTGTACAATAATCAAGTAGTAGATTTTCTGATCTTCAGGAGGGGGCCCGGAATAGCCCCCCCGCCGGCGCCGACATCTAAAAAAAATAAAAAAGTAAATGTAATTTACTCACCTGGCAGCGCGATGGCTCTCCCCGGGTCTTCTCTTCACCGGGGGGGCTCTGATCCCCCCCCCCTGGGCTTTCCACGCTCCGTGTGAGGGCCTAGAAACAGGCCCTCACCATCCTCTTCGGCCGGCGCTGGCCCGCCCCTAACCCCGCCCCTAGCCCCACCCACTTGGTGACGTCATCCCGCTCCTCGGGTTACCGGCACCCGGGCTCCATTCTGTCAGTTGTCGGTAGCGATCGGAGCAGGGAGGGTGGCAGGCAGAGTGGCTCTGATCTCCCTCCCTCCCTGCTCTGATCACTACCGACAGTTGTCATCTGCAGCAGCGTGGGACACTGGATGGGAGGTAAGTATAAGTGAAAGAAGAATAATAAAGAATTTTGTGTCTGTGTCTTTTTTTTTTACTTAACCCTTTGTGAACTGGTAAGGGGTCCATGAGACCCCTTATACCAGTTCACAAGGCTCTGGGTATGGCAGGTCCCCTGCGGCAAGCGGGTGACTTGCCATAACCCCCAGCCCCCCATTACTTGCCTCCCCAACGGCCAGGGGGGGGGCAGAAGGGCCCGGGCCACGTGGCTATGTGGGCTAGTAGCCTGCAGAGACAGGGGCCACCAACGCTGGCCCCTGCGCCCTGTTCTACAAGCCCCCATAGCTGGTCCGGGTCGGTAATGCTGGGTAAGGGGGACCCTACGTCATTTTTTGGGGGGGTTTTAAGGGTTTTTAACCCTTAAAATTCCCCCAAAAAAATGAGGTCCCCCTCCCTGGGAGGGGGACCCTACGTCATTTTTTTTTTAAAGTTAACCCATTACAACTATGCAATCATATTGCATAGTTGTATTCTATCTGAAATCTCCTAAACTGCTGTTTCAGTTTGGGGAGTTTCCTGGGCAGGAAATGGTGTCTACCAATACATATGTGGTACCGTTGTAACCGGGAAAAATAGGGCTTTCACACGCAATAATATTTTATTAACAAACTTACATTTTTTATTAGAAAAAAACACTACAAATTGTAAAAAATAGTTTTTTTTTTGCACATATTTCACCCAAAAGTATTGAGAATACACTAAAAAAAGGCCAAACAAGACATTTCATGTTGAAGCCCAGACTCTGCTGAAAAAAACAATATATAATTTTCCTGGAAATCCCTTCAAAAATCCAGGTTGAACACGTGTAGCGCAAAAACGTGAAAAGTAGTCCGGCAACAGAGTGTGACAAAAAATCTCGGTAGGCTGGCACTCAAAGGGTTAATATTAAAACATATTTACAGATGCCCATGAATATCCAGTTAGACTTGTTTGGAGTCACAGACCGGTTGTAAGCGGTGTACCCCAGGGTTCTGCACTGGGCCCACTAGTATTCAACTTGTTTATAAATGATAAAGAAGATGGCGTTAAGAGCACTGTCTCTATCTTTGCAGATGATGCCAAGATATGCAGGGCTGTATTTGGTGTTCATGGTGCCCTAGGCACTTTAAGTGCTTGCGTCCCCTTTTTTAAGTTAGGTCACGGTCCATAAAAAAAAAGTGTGTAGGGGGAAAGGGTGCAATGGGCTAAATGCAGAGAATGTGTGTGGAGGAGGGCACAAAGGGGGAAATGCAGAGAAGCAGACAAGCATGTTCCATCTTTTACTGCGTTCTGACATACAGGAGTCACATGACCACACCAGTGGAGGGGAGATGCTCTGGTCTGTGTTCAACCCATTGCCCCCGCTTCACACAAATACACTCTGCATCTTTCTGTGGCTGGGGGGGGGGGTTGTTTTTTAGGCGGAAATAATGTTCTGGCTATATGATTTTTAATTTCTTTACTACAGTAGTAAGGGCAGTGCCCCCCCTTCTAGGTTGCCACCCTAGGCACGTGCCTAGGGTTGCCTAATAGTAAATACAGCCCTGAAGATATGTAGCACAGTGTAGTCTATTCAAGAACTTCACAATCTTCAGGCTGACTTGGGCATGGGGTCTAATAATCTGCAGGCCACATCTGTTCTCAGAAAAGTAAAGCTTGTTGAGAAGGATCGGGGGGTACTGATAGACCACAGGCTAAATAACAACATGTAATGCCATTGTTGCAGTTCTCCCTTCACACATACACACTCTTGTAGCTGGTTATTCAGTGTGTGTGTTTGTGTTGTTTATATAACATAGTGTGTGTGTGTTTATATAACATAATTCACAAGCTGCCTGTGTTTCTGAGGCATTTATCTCTCTCAGTTTTGTGTGGGTTGCTGCTGGCACAGCTCTCCCCTCATGCTTATGTGTGTGACAAGATGGCCGCCCCCAAGCAGTTCTGCAGCAAAGAATCAGCCTGTTATTCCAGAACATTGCCACGAAGTTAAGCCCTGTCAAATACTTTTTGCCAGGGGGGGGGCTTTCTTTTTTTGATGTTTGGGCTCCTTTAAACCATCTAAACTCCCCCATGCTAAGCATACAATTATTCTAGAAAAACAATTTTACCAAATTATTGTGACAAAGATTTCACCCACATAAAGGTGAAGATGAAGTGTTCCTCCAAGCCACTGATCTCATCTATTTATTTTTAAAATTATAATTATTTATAATTATAATTATTTTTATAATGATATATATATATTTATATATTTTTTTTTTTATTTTTTTTTTATACGTTTTTTATTTTTGCATTTTCAGTTAACAACACAAGTGTGCCACAGGCACGTAATGACTTAGTACATCCTAACTGACGAAGGACAGCCATTCACACACACATCCACAGGACTCGGTCGACACCTTGTTAATCATAGGATATAACGTACTATAGCTGGCGGAGGAGAGAGAGGCTGACCAATGCTGAGGAAGCACAGGGTCCTCCTATCCTCGGTCTAACCATTTTTAAGAGTTTTATTTTGAATTTAAAGAACAAAGCAACAAATATTCATTACCACAGTACCAGGGCACCAACACACAACAGACAAATACCTTAATGCACAAGATGTCATTCATACACACATTCTTCCTTTCGGAGGCCCAGGAGGTACGGGACAAGTATCTATCCAGAGACTTTTGCACACAAGTCCTACAAGGGGGGGGGGGGGGGACCAACTATCTAGGGAAGATATTACGCCACATCCATCAACCCAACCACATCAATCTGACCCCCAGGCCAACCCAGTCGGATCTCATCTATTTTTAACAATGCTCCCCTTCTAAATCACTCTCCGTCCAATGGCCCATCCTTACAATACCCTTATTTAACTGCCTTTAAACATCAGTTCTATTAACCCCTCCCACTTTTCCCACATCAGGTTGGGGGCCACATCAGATGCCTCTGAGGGCCACATGTGCACAATAAGGTAAAGTCTCCCTTCCACAGAAGCAACACATACTGTAAGTTACATCTTTTTTTAGCGGCACCGATAGTATATTAGAAGTACATCTCTAGATTCCTGTTCAGCCATCGTCTAATGGTTACAGCAATTTTAAGGCCTATAAGGCTGATACAATGACAACACATCTTTTGTGGAAAATAATGTCACAGCTAAAAATTGGGGATGCTTCCTAAAGTCACCCTTTGGCATGCTGTTAGAGTTGTAATCATCAATGAATACAAGTCATGGCATCAGCTATTTTACACGGTGCAAGACAGGGGAGTCACATCCAGTGCTAAACATTACTGTCTGAATCCATAGTTTGCTTTAGCTTTTTATCTGATTCCCTTTGTGAAAAGAAGAACCGTACAGTGAAATCCTTTTACATTATTGTACAATCAAAACCACTTGGTAACAGTAAGGAACAAGGTGTGAAGGAATACCTCTGCCTTATTATAGCTGCGGGCTGAGCAAAATGCCACAGAAATGGCAACACATGGGCTGCTACTGTAGCAGTATCCGGAAGCCATGTTTTGTAATAGATTATTCCGGTGACCAGTGAAAGTATTCACTATTCCGCTAATGCTATCAAGAAATGCATTGTACCTGTACAGTTAAAGAAATCCCCTTTTCAGTTTTTTTGGTGTTCTGCCATATTTATTTCCTCTTTTGGAATATAAAATAAACATTTGTGTTAGAATTGTGCTCCCAGATATACCTATTAGCATGCTGTTTCCAAGTTTGTTATATACCTGTGGCTCTATAATCTGTGTTGCTAAAGTGCGAGCGGCTTTCCTTACCTTGAGTAAAAGCTACTGACTACAAATCACAGAATCCTTCTACTGTAACAGGTAAGCTTAGCTTTGGCTACATCAAGCAGCAGTTACGACCTTTAGGGAAACTCTGTGCAACCAAAGAATTCATTGAGGCAATCATACATCAACAAGCCTGGTACACCTAGAAAGCTTGAAGTGTGTACTTCCAGAGAATATATAGGCCCTTATTTATGAAGGAATAGCGACAGGTAGCGACTGGTGAGCGACCGGTAATGACGGGCACCGCCACGAGAACACCGGCTCCCCACCACAATCACACATTTATCAAGCCAATCCTGCTTAGCGACTGAGATAGCGCCAGATAGCCACTCATTCATCATTATTCCAGCCTCAGCCCACAGTGCCAGCGTCCGACCTTGAACAGCGACAGGTATGACCTCTCCCTACCTGGCGCTCTCCAATGCATTTCAATGGAACAATCTTTAAATATTAATAATTAATTGTTATTAATGTTTTTGTTTTTTTTTAATGTGAAAAATTCTGTGACCACTTCTGCCATGTTAGATTTGTGCAGAACTGATATTACAGGTCTAATATTATTGTATTCATATTACTAAATTCTTAAAACATTTTTTTTTTTTGGTTTCCAAAAATATGGTGGTTTGGGGGTTAAAAAACTACTTTTACCACATCGCCGCCAGCGCTATGGGGTTTAAACTTGCATTTCACATTTCACGTGATTTTTTGATGAATATGGTGGGAGCCGGTCGCTCTGACCAGTCGCTATCATGCGCACCCATACATCTCGGAACCTGTCAAATAGCGACTCATAACCTTGTATTCAACATTACTGCACACCGACTGAGTCGCTATCAACAACCGAACAACGGCCAAGCACAGCGACTACTAGCGGGCGCTCTGAAAATGCCGCTACAGTCGCTCAACTGTCGCTAGCAGCCGCTATTAATGAATCGGCCTCATAGTTTGTGGGGGGTATTTCAAATGTAAAGAGTTGTTTTTCTTACTGCAAGGTGCGCATAGCATAGTTGTATTTTATCTGAAAATCTCCTAAAGCTCTGTTTCAGTTTGGGGGAGTCTCCTGGGCAGGAAAGGGTGTCTACCAATACATATGTGGTACCATTGTAACCAGGAGGAATTGGGATTTCACACGCAATAAGATTTTATTGACAAACTTACTTTTTTATTACAAAAAAACACTACAAATTGTAAGCAATAGATTAAAAAAAAAATGTGCACATATTTCACCCCAAAAGGGGTTGAATACACATAAAAAATAACAAACAAGACAGTTCATGTTAAAGCCCAGACTCTGCTGAAAAAAACTACACATCACATAATCCTTCTACTGTAACAAGTAAGCTTAGCTTTGGCAAATTCGAGCAGCAGTTACAACATTCCCAGGTGAGAACGCCGTCAGTAACCCTTTAGCTACTGAAACACATGACTATAACCCCCATCATCTGAAGAAGTTAAATTACAGCTGGAAGGGTTAAACATGTGAGCTGAATGTGGCGGGTCTTCTTGGCCTCAGCCAATGAGATGGTTAGGGAACCAGAGTCAGGAGGTCTCTACTAAGTACACTAAACACACTAGTTGGTGTGCGTCGCTAAGGTTAACTCATTGTTGCTCGAGAAAACTGTTTTCACAGAGTTGCAAACAAATAAAAAAACTCACAGATAAGTTCGGCACTTTGAGAACATCATTTTAGCACACAAAAATGCCATTGATAGAGGAATTACCCTTTAACCTGTGCAAATTCCTGAGACATCAGAGCAGAGTTAGGATAGTAATAGGTCTTTAGACCTCTTAACAGTAATACTTGGGATGTCAAACACTGTGAAAATCTCTGCAGAGAAAGATCAAGGATTTCTCAAAAACATATTTTCAATGCTTTCTCTGTAACTCTGCTTTTTATAGTTGATGTTTAAGAAAACCTATACTAAGCACATATTGGCTTTTCTTGGTCTGTCATCAGAGGTGTCACAAATCAGCCACATGTCAAACAGTATTTGATGTCTATACATACAATACTACAATACCAAAGGATGAGATGCACACAACAACAACTTGTTATCAACAATACAGCAGTGTCATACATATTAGAATCACTTTAAATTTACATAGGTAAATTTTTTCTAATATGTGTGAGACTGCTGTAATGGTTTGGGGTCTATGGTCTGGGATTGTAATCTTGATATCAATTCATGTATGTATTTATAACATGATGCTGCACTAGCACTTGCACTTTGCCATACATGTATGCTAAGCTGTACTATATGGCTCCTTGATATGCCACTGTATATATTGTCATTTTTTTTAATTACCACTGGATACATTGTGTGAAGGAACGATCAGAAACCTCACATATTCCCAGTCTGGGCCGATCACCCCTGGGTGTTGGTCCACTTTAAGCCCCTTGTTCTAAAGGCAAATGCACAAGTCCCTTAGCTATGCAGGAAGGGTTAATTAGCAGGTATATGTGAACAGCTCAGCTCACAGACCGCCTGCTGGTCGTGTCACACCTTGGGATGCGAAGCTGCCGGGCGCCGGTCTGGAAGCTCAGTGGACCTCCTGCTGTGAGTTTGTCATAAGCAGAATTTAATAGACAGATTCCCGGCACCGATAGAATTTGGATCATATCTCGGCATCCATATGCCATAGTAAATTGCGGTCATAAAAACACAGCAAAAGCTTGTAAACGGAGAACTAAGGTTCTGGATAAAATAGAAACTCGATTCCAGGACGTATCGCGAATGTGGCGTCCAGCCCGATAGTTTGGTACCGCTTGCAAGGCCATATGACCCCCCTGCTCCAAGTTATAGCTCCAAAAAGGGTTCTGGGGCAAAAAGCCCACTCCAAAACAGTGGGAGGTGGCATCCCCGCCCACAGAAGGGAGGGGAGGTGGAGAGCCTGGCAGCATAAATAGGATGGTCAAAAACCAGGCTGGTGTCACTCAACGGAAGGGGGTTATGCAGCCGGCGTACCCAGGGGTGTCCATCACCATAACCATCATTATAAGCTCTTGACACACCCCCTTGTGGGAGCTTCTCTCATCACGACTGCATGCCAAGGTAACTTATGCTTATTGTTTCTCTGTGTAACTCACTTTGTTCTGTAACCATCTCAAGAATAGCATATTTTGTTTATCACCTGTAACATTTCATATTACTTCATAGTTAAATGCTTGTTAACTCTGCCTAGTGTGCTCATAGCAATTAAAACGTATATTTAGTTTGAGCGGTCTGCTTTGCCTTAAACCAAGAATTGGAGTGTCCGAAGGCTGTAAGCCGGGTATCCCTGATAGGAGAGGGATCGGACAAAGGGTTTTTGGGAACGCGATCGGTGTGCACGGAGGTCCCTGGTTGTAGTCGGACCTCGTGACACCCCGGTTCCCTGACACATTGTAATATTTATTGTAATTTATGTTTTTGTATTCATGTGTTATTTGGAGAATATATAAATTGTACCATTATTGATAAAAAGTGTTGTGTGCATCTCATACTTTGTTACAGTATATATTGGATAATATAGGGGGACTATTGGTTTCTCCCATTTCTTGAGGTTGCTGCACTATTTATTATCACTACATTACAAGTGTGCTGGACAAAAAACTGGTTATGTATGTTTATAAATACAACACTGAAAATAAAGGAAAAGTATAGCTGTAAAGTATGTTCAGTCTAATTAGCTTTTTTTTAACTTAACCCTAAGAATGCTTACTGCATTTACATTTGGGGTCCAGCTTTCCTAGATTGTTCTTTAATCGCCATGCCAAGGAGTTGGAGCTCCTTCCCTCTATGCAAGGGGTGGGCAATTATTTTTTTCCATGGGGCCACATGAGAAACTAACAATATTGAGGAGGGCCGGGCAAAAAGGCTGAACTCAATTCTGCATAATATTAGTTGTATTTCATTATAAAAAGCAGTAAATTCTTTTGGAAATCCTTGCATCTACCCTTCTTTTTTAGCGAACATTTTGAGGGCCTAAAGTCCTCTTGTGACAAGGATCATGTGCACTTAGCTGACAACTGGAGGGGAGGGTGATACCAGTTTGTAGAATCCACAGAAAGGGGAGATATCGCCCCACATATGTCAGCAGCTCACTCTTCCACCACACTGGGCAGATCAAATGCAGCCCCACTTCCCTTACTCTCCTTCCCCTTAAGCTTAGCAGCACCACTTAAGCAGCAGCCGATCGGCCGCTCAGCTCGCCGGGTCTGGTGTGTTCTCCCTTCCTCACTAGAGGCGCCGACACACTGCGAAGAGGGACGGACGGGCGCCTGGCAGGCAGTACGAGCAGAGGGACGCCGAATCACTAGCGGATGGACTCTGCCAGCCAGCTCAGCCCGGGCCGGTCAGAGCCAATCAAAGGGCCGTACAATGCCCAGGTCTGCTCTATTCCTTGCTGCTCTGAGCATGGCCAAAGTGGCCTTGCAGCTGTCTCTGACCACAGCAGAGTATGCTCATGACTCATAAACCTACGCCATGAAAGCTCAGTCAAAGGCCAGAAACTCAAGATTAGATAAGACAAGATACTTTGGAAAATCTTATTTTACACTGTTCTCAAGGATAAGGTAAAGGGATTTTGTGTGCCTAGACAGACTTTAAATAAGACAATTAAATATAATTTTGATGGCACCATGTAGTTTACCCCTCTATTTAGAAACTGCGGCAACAACTTTTTCATTAGGACTGCAAAATGGGAAAGTGAGATATCCAAGAAAAAGAAAGTTCATGGCTAGGACCATATATATCACAGTAGAGTTTAGATGCGCCTGATGGAGTGCAGTATCAGCAATACAGAGATCAAGTTATGACTTATTTGCCTTTCTTGTTACCGGTACAGTGCTGTTGTGTATCTTGGCTATAACCTGGGTGATAGAGAACCTGGACAGGAGGACACCATACTCGAGCATTTGGCCTGAGGAGAATTTTCAGGCTTATAATCTACCACCAGGGCACCATAATCAGTGTGCAGAATGTGTGAAGGACCCAGAAAATGTCTTCACCCTAGACAAAAAGGGGGTCATAGGTGGAGGCAATTAAGAGAGCCTCTACTGGACTGGGTACAGCTTAGATTTAAGCAGCAAGATCCTCCACATTGGGTGTGAACATCACTGGACCAAGGCAGCAAATACAGATGCAACTGTACATTGTAAACAAAGACAGGGTCAGAAGCCAAAAGGAGCATCAAGAGCATAAGGATATGGATCACAAGGAATGGTGGGCCTTACTGCCAAGAAGATATACTGGCACGGATAGATCATACAGTGTGCAGTTTAATGTGCAAAGTCTTGCTGATGTCCCAGTCTTTAGTTGCGGAAGAATGTGGTGTCATCCTTTGGTACCTACAACACACAGACCGAAAACAAATTGCCTTTTTGTATTTCATTTAAAATGATTGGTTGTTCCTGTATTATAAGTCCAAAACTTTTGTATGTCAACTTGTTAATGTCCTAAGTGTGGAAAAATATTATCTTACCATTTATCTTCCAAATATAGGAGGGCAAACAGATCATAACATAACAACTTTATTAAATTACATTTTTTCTTATGGTAGTATATTTTACATTGCTTTGCTTATTTGGAAGATTTACTATATTTAGATAGTGGGTCAATTTAGCATATATTGATTTTATCATAAAATGTAGCTAGACAGTAAGGACACTATGACATTGCTCTGGTGACAATTTCAAAGAAGCTCATCTTAACCACTTAAATTAACCTTAGTATTTAAACAACTTTGGACGGCAAAGAGTTGTACTTCCAGACAGAAACTCAGGATGCAAACAGGTTCTGTTTCTGATAATATAGGTGCCATTGTGTAATACTGTTTCATTCAATGTGTAGATCCTCTGCAAACTTTTTTAAAATTATTTAATTGTCTCAAGGAACACCCACCTTGTCAAATTAGTGAGAAGTCAGACATGTTCCCTGTATATTATGGCTTTGATTTAATAAAGCTATGCTTGGCTGCTCTGGTCCGGCATAGGTCAGCATGGCCCAGCAAAGCAAGCATAGCAGTGGGTGTCTTGTAGATACAAGGCTTAACTTATAACAAATTAAATTGCCCAGGGAATATTTGTTTATATTCAAGCTCACATTTGGTAGAATAATATTGTTCACTAGAGATGAGCTAACTTCCTAAAAATTTGATTCGCCGAATCTCTCCATGAAATTCGGGTTCGTCTGAATCGAACCTTATGAGAATTGCTCCTCTTTGTAGTGGAATACACACAGTACGGTGGGAGCGGGGGAGGCTGTGCAAGACGGCTTCCGCCGCGTGCTGACAGTGTGATCTGCCTCCCCCGCTCCCACAGTGCCGCATGTATCGCACAAACACTTACCTACATGCTGGCTTCCCCGTCGTTCTGGCCCAGTGGCTAGCTGTGGGTGCAAGTTGGCCAGCCGCTGGGCCAGAACGATGGGCAAGCTGTCACACAGCACGGTGGGAGCGGGGGAAGCCGCCTGCACTGTCAGTGGGCGGCGAAAGCCGACTTGCACAGCTGGCCTCCCCCGCTCCCACCGTGCTATCGCACACTTACCTACATGCTGGTTTCCCCATCATTCAGGTCCAGCGGCTTGCTGCCGGCGCAAGTTGGCTTGTAACTGCGGGCCAGAACGACGGGGAAGCCTGCATGTCACACAGCATGGTGGGAGCAGGAGAGGCCGGTCGCACTGTTAGCGGGTGGCAGAAGCCGACTTGCACAGCTGACAGTGCAGCTGACTCCCCTCCTCCTGTCTGCAGGGGAGGGGTGGGGAGCCGGCTGCACTGTTAGCTGTGCAAGTCAGCTTCCGCCGCACACACTGGATCCAAGCGTGATGTTGGGACAAGGATGGTGGTGAGGTTTTTTTTTTTTACCCACCGCCTGAGTGAATTTCAGAAAATTCAGCACAAACCCCCCAAAAATTCGGTTTCATGCCGAATGGAATATTACCTGAAATTCAGAACAAACTTGGGTTCTGATGAACCAGTTCGCTCATCTCTATTGTTCACATCTCCCACAATTTAATAAGTGGTTGTTAGGCCTTGGCACGTACTGCCCTAAACCAGACAGAAAGCAAGCCAAATAGACAGGGATGCCAGGTGTTGTATAGAAATGAGGAGATTACACTTAAAGTTTTATTTCATTTTCCTATCGCCTCCACTCAGTGGTTTACCACTGATCACTGGCCAGTATACAATCTATTTATATCTCTACTACATGACTAATATCACTTTACACTCATTACTCTGCACCAATCTGTAGAAAGTAGAAAAATAAGGCAATATATTTCAGGTTTAGTATAGTTAAGGTAAGTGTTTAAGAAAACTTAGTGCTCTTCATCAGACGCATTCGGGTCGATTCATGGTCGGTGCACTGGGAAGTTTGCACACGCTATTTGGAGCATCAAGTCACGCTAGGGCTTTTGTCTGATTCATGGTTATCAAAATGGGATGTGCTTTCATTTGGCGTCAATTTGCACACTAGCGTTTGCCATTGCACCAATTTGCACCTGAAATTATCCACTTGGGTACTTTTTGCACATGCAACTGGCTCCGATGCCTGACTTACGGTATGTTTAGCAAATGTGACAATTTGAATAGTGAATTTCCTCTAGAAAATATATGGAGGAAACTGCCAATTCCAATGAGTGACAAGCTTATTTCATTCCAAAAACGTTGTTTTTAGGGATTGAGCTGCAAGTTCTTTTTAGGGATTGAGAAAACACTCTATAATGGCGAATAGATATTTGCACAAAACACAGAAGCTGGAATTCTAAATCTGACACGATCCTTCTTGAGATTATTTGAACGCTCTAGGTGCTCTGTGCTATATAAGTAATATTTTCCCTTTACACATTGGCTCCTGAAGACCAACCATGAACTGCTTGAAGCAGTACACCAGCCTAATCAATGACCCCTGCGGTCACACTGGAACCTCAGCACATACAAAAAGTCAGGCCAGGACTGCTATAAAAAATACCTGTACAGAAGTTCCAGTAATGTTCGTTCTTCATCATTCACTGATCCCTGAAATGTTAAAAGCAGAGAGTTCATTGGGATCCCCCCTCCCTGTGCTATCAGTCGCCTCCTGTCCCCAAGTAATTCTGTCTAAACCAACGCTGGAAATCTTTTATTTTAAGTACAACGTTCATCCTAAAATGGCTTTCTGAAGAAAAATAGTTCTTCTAATCTACTAATCTTCTAATCTGCTTCCAATTTGTTGCAACTGCAATAAATAGGTTAAAAAAACAAAATCTATGCTTTTTTTTACTCAAGTTCAATATCATTCGCATGTAACAATAGCCAACCACAATGTTTCTACATCAACCCAGCATGACGAAAGGGCCATAGGAAGACACAGGAAAATTCCTTGTAGAGCTGCACTGCTTTGAGGTCTTTTGGGCTGCTGCTTTCAGCCTCCCATCCAAATCCTGCCTCCCTTTAGCCTGTCCTGTACTCAATATCACTGTACCCCCAGCCAAATAATCCAAGTCCATGTTATGCCCCCCCCCTTCTATAGCCTCAGTATCATGACTGTAGGGGACCATAACCACGACTACCCCATTACTTGGCTCTACAGTACTAAAGCTTCAGTAGCATAACTTACATTCAAAATATCCATATATATATAGAACAAATATATAAATACACATAATAAGACCATTCATTTGTGAGAAAGTAAATAAGAAATATAATGTCATTAGCCAGCATGTACATTTTATTGTGAGCAATTGGGGGCTCACAACACCAAAGGCAGTTTTATTGAGAAAATAAAATGTTCAAAAGCAAAAATATCTCTTACTTCAGAGGTTGCAGCAACAATGCAATAGATCAAGTGGTTACTTCACCAACTCAATGTAAGTCCAGGGCTGGATACTCCAGCAAGCTGCAATTCCGGGGTAAGTCAGGTCCGCTTTACAGGGCATACAAGCCCACGCTGCTCATCCAAATTTTGGGGTCGCAGAAGCCAAGTACTTCAGCTTAAATTCAGTTCTTTTGTTCACCACTGAGCAGTACAGCCTGGGCTCCTTCCTCCAGGCTGGTCAACAGCAAACTGACAGGCTCAGCAGCTCCTTTTATTCAGGCTTCCCCTGCAATCATCCTCATCACATCACAGGCCTGAGATCAGGGAACAAACCTGTAAAGGACTATTCTACAAGATAATCTAAAGGTCCAGAGTTAGGGGTGACAGCACAGAGAGGATGTACCTGAATATTTTTCTAAGGTATATCGACACTCAAAAGCAAACAAGATCACAAGAGCGTCACAAGCCAAGGTAAAGGTGCATGGCCCGTCTGTCAGCCACACATATCGCTGAAGTTTTGCCAGACAGTTTCATCAGGGATAACAACAGAATGCATTTTTCTTGCTTGCAGTAAATTTAGTTAACAGAATGATAGAGAGTTAGACACTGTGCTGCACACAGTCATAGACATGTTCAGGAAGAGAGGGCAGTTCTTAGTACAACATAGCTTGGCTACAGAAGGTTTTTCTGCTTCAAACTGTAGAAAGACCCCACTTCTGCCTCTCATTGCAATGGTGCAATGGTGGGGGTTATACACAACCTGCTCTGTCCTTGATACTAACCACTAAGCACCAAGTCCGTTGTGCTCCATGATATGCCTGAGCTGTACTAGAGGATAGTCCATCTTGAGGAGGGACAAATTTATTATATTCATGCTGAATGGCAACTGTTAGTTCTTATGATAACCATACCGGCATTGAGGGCACACTTGTTACATTCATTCTAGAGATTGTGGGAAGAGACCCCAATTTCAGTAGAATGTTTGTACAATTGCTTGAGCTCAACACCACTTTCGATCATAGAATATACTAAAACGTATTATGTAAATGAATAGGTTTGGCTCTTTTTCATCTGACCTTCCTTATTTTAAGTGCATTTACATTTGCAGTCATTGGTTTAAACCATGTACATTCATGTGCATTCACCAAGTAATATAATAGGTTCCCTGTAATTATCATGGCATGAATTATTACCCAGGCAGCAGTAATTTAATAACTTATATTTGTAGCAGAAATATTGTACATTCCCTGGTAAGGTAGACAGCCAAAGAATAATTATCTTTACAAAAGTGCCACCATGCAGCTGTTACAATTACTAACTGCCCTTAACAATTCAACACTTGCCATTAACTTAAAAGTATTACAGTTATACTATACCAGATAATATATTGTGGCCAGTAATACTCAAATGTCTTGAAAATGAGCATGTTTTGGAAAACCGCAGAACATCCACTGGCACGAAAAAAACTTGCATACCACAGGAAACTTTGATTACCCTTGTGGAAAACCTAATCACCTTTATCCACGGGCATGGCAGCGAGGCTTACAAAGAGAACATTACAGGGGCTTTGTCTTTGGACACACAATACATTTCATGCAATTACCAATTTGATGGCCCAACAACTGTAATCATCTCTTCAGAGTCTCTAGTCAACCACAATGAAACAATAGCATCGAAATATGCAGCATCTCTCACACTTAATGGAGAAAGTTGACAAACGGCAATTCAAGTCATCACGTACCAATGCTGCGGTTTTCCAAAGTTTTCCATTAGTTTTTCATTGATTTCTGTTTAAGCTTTAACTGCTGATGGTAAGCGGGGATTATTTTAGGACCAGAAAACGTACATTAGTGCAACATTTGCCAAATCTAACTAACTATTAAATAGCAGCTGAAAATGTTGATTCAATATTTTGAACTCCAGGGCTGATGGATGAATTGAGCTGTTTTTGGGAACCACATAAATGTTTTTTTTTTTTTTTATCATACTCAATTTTTATTGATATACAGACAACAATAAGTACAATACATCCAGTATCCGTCATCAATAGAGATGAGCGAGTAGTGAAATATTCGAAATTTCGAATTTCAATTCGAATAGACCGCGTTACTCGACTACTCGACCGATTATCGAATCCCATTATAGTCTATGGGAAAAAAATGCTCGCCACTTGGAAATCTCAATTCGACCACTTGGAGGTCACCAAGTCCACCCTGAAACATCAGAAAATGATGCCAACACTGCTGGAATGCAACTGGGACAGCAGGGGAAGCATGTCTGGGTGCATATAACGCGCCCAAGTCGCACTATTACGCCACTATCACAGCCACTCAACAATACACTCCAAACACAATATAACTTCTACGTAAAGTGAGACAAGACAAGGAAACCTTCTTTCCTCTACATTGGCATGGACCCCAAGCCAAACTGTACAAAAAAGAACAAAATTCTGCACCCCTTAAAATCTCGTTGCCTATGACAACCACAGATGGCATAGGCAAGGGGGAAAACAAATAGACCCCACCCCTAATTGTCATTGTGTGTGTGTGTGTGTGTGTGTGTGTGTGTGTGTGTGTGTGTGTGTGTGTGTGAGATGTGGTCAGACATGTCCTCTTGTGTCATTGTGTCACCCCAGCAGTAAGGGAAGCTTAAAGGAGGAGGTTTGTTACAGTGTGTCACCCTAGCAGTAAGGGAAGCTTACAGGAGGAGGTTTGTTACAGTGTGTCACCCCAGCAGTCAGGGAAGCTTACAGGAGGAGGTTTGTTACAGTGTGTTACCCCAGCAGTAAGGGAAGCTTACAGGAGGAGGTTTGTTACATTGTGTCACCCCAGCAGTAAGGGAAGCTTACAGGAGGAGGTTTGTTACAGTGTGTCACCCCAGCAGTAAGGGAAGCTTACAGGAGGAGGTTTGTTACAGTGTGTCACCCCAGCAGTAAGGGAAGCTTACAGGAGGAGGTTTGTTACAGTGTGTCACCCCAGCAGTCAGGGAAGCTTACAGGAGGAGGTTTGTTACATTGTGTCACCCCAGCAGTAAGGGAAGCTTACAGGAGGAGGTTTGTTACAGTGTGTCACCCCAGCAGTAAGGGAAGCTTACAGGAGGAGGTTTGTTACAGTGTGTTACCCCAGCAGTAAGGGAAGCTTACAGGAGGAGGTTTGTTACATTGTGTCACCCCAGCAGTAAGGGAAGCTTACAGGAGGAGGTTTGTTACAGTGTGTCACCCCAGCAGTAAGGGAAGCTTACAGGAGGAGGTTTGTTACAGTGTGTCACCCCAGCAGTCAGGGAAGCTTACAGGAGGAGGTTTGTTACAGTGTGTCACCCCAGCAGTAAGGGAAGCTTACAGGAGGAGGTTTGTTACAGTGTGTCACCCCAGCAGTCAGGGAAGCTTACAGGAGGAGGTTTGTTACAGTGTGTCACCCCAGCAGTCAGGGAAGCTTACAGGAGGAGGTTTGTTACAGTGTGTCACCCCAGCAGTAAGGGAAGCTTAGAGCTGAGACCTCTTAAAAATTGTGTGGAGTCCCAAGATCTGAGACCTCTTGAAAATTGTATTAAGGCCCAAGAGCTGAGACCTCTTAGAAATTGTGTGGAGGCCCAAGAGCTGAGACCTGTTAACAATTGTGTGGAGGCCCAAGAGCTGATACCTCTCAAACATTGTGTGGAGGCCCAAGAGCTGAGACCTCTTAAAAATTGTGTGGAGGCCCAAGAGCTGAGACCTCTCAAACATTGTGTGGAGTACCAAGAGCTGAGACCTCTTAAAAATTGTGTGGAGGCCCAAGAGCTGAGACCTCTCAAACATTGTGTGGAGTCCCAAGAGCTGAGACCTCTTAAAAATTGTGTGGAGGCCCAAGAGCTGAGACCTCTTAAAAATTGTGTGGAGGCCCAAGAGCTGAGACCTCTTAAAAATTGATTGTATTAAGCCCAAGAGGTGAGCCATAATTTTTTTTATTAATACAGCAATTCTATGGCGGTTATAGAGGAGGAGGAGGAGGAAATGGCACTTCATACAGATGGCACTTCACTCTTGGCTGCTTTCCACTGTTGTACAAGCAAAGTCCGGGTCAATCCACTTGCTGTTCATTTGATTAGCGTCAGCACTGTCGGTTGACAGGCGGCTGCGCTTATCGGTTATAATGCCCCCGGCTGCGCTGAACACCCTTTCTGATAGCACGCTGGCGGCAGGGCAGGCAAGCACCTCCAAGGCGTACAGGGACAGTTCCAGCCACGTGTCCAACTTGGAGACCCAGTAAGTGTAGGGCGCCGAGGGATCGGGGAGGACAGGGGTGTGGTCTGCCAGGTAGTCCCGCAACATCCGCCGATACTTGTCCCTCCTGCTGATAGCGGGCCCCACAGTGATGGAAGTTGCATGAGGGGGTGACATGAACGTGTCCCACACCTTGGAGAGTGTTCCCCTGGTGGCTGTGGGACTGATCGATGTTGTCAGACTCTGGGAGACACTCTCCTCTCTGCCGCCAGCGATGGTGGGTGGGAAAATCTGCATCATGTTCTGCACGAGTTCCCTCTGGTATTCCAGTAATCGATTCGTCCTCTCCTCTACCGGAATAAAAGAGGAGAAGTTATCTTTATACCGGGGGTCCAGGAGTGCGAAGACCCAGTATAGTTTGTTCTCCAATATCCGGACAACACGTATGTCCCGGGAAAAGCAGCCCAGCATGAAGTCAGCCATGTGTGCCAGACTCTGAGTAGGCATGACGTCACTGCCCCCACCAGAAGGATCATTTTCCATTTCCTCCTCTTCCTCCTCCTCTCCGCCCCATCCGCGCTGAACCAATGGGACGCACACAGCTTGACTGCTACCCTCGCCGCCAGCATCCTCTTCCACAGCCACCTCCACGTTGTCCTCCTCCTCCTCATCCTCCTCCTCCTGCAACTGCCACCGAGCAGCAGACAAAAGTGTGGTCTGACTGTCTACCTGCGTTGCGTCTCCTCCTACCCCCGTCTCCTCTGTGTGCAATGCGTTCTCCCTTATTGCGATGAGCGATTCTTTAAGGACGCATAGGAGCGGGATGGTTACGCTCACTATAGCGTCCTCGCTGCTGACCTTCTTAGTGGACTCCTCAAAGATACGCAATACATTGCATATGTCTGCCATCCATGGCCACTCGTGGTTGGCAAACTGAGGGAGCTGAGTTGGATGCACGCGTGGATGCATCATCTGGTACTCCATCAATGCTCTCTGCTGCTCACACACCCTGGCCAACATGCAATAGGTGGAATTCCAGCGAGTGGGCAGGTCGCACAACAGCCGATGTTGAGGCAAATGGAGGCGTTGCTGGATTTTTTTTAAGCTAGCAGCAGCTACAGTTGACTTCCGAAAGTGAGCGCACAAGCGCCGCACTTTCACCAGTAGCTCTGCCAGGTTGGGGTAAGTCTTTAGAAACTTTTGTACTACCAAATTAAAAACGTGGGCCAGTCATGGTATGTGATTGAGTTCTGCAAGCTCCAGAGCCGCCACCAGGTTACGGCCGTTATCGCACACGACCATGCCTGGTCCTAGCTGCAGCGGCGACAGCCACATCTCTGTCTTCTGCAATATGGCGTGCCTCACCTCTGCGGCGCTGTGCTTCCTGTCGCCCAAGCTGATGAGCTTAAGCACCGCCTGCTGACGTCTCCCCGCGCCAGTGCTGCAACGCTTCCAGCTAGGGGCTGAGGGCGATGTTAAGGCAAAGGAGGAGGAGGAGGAAGAGGAGGGGGGTCTATCAGAACCCGTGCTGGCAATCTTGGGCGGGGGTGGTATGTAGGCCGTCCCTGTTTGCGACCCCGTCCCTGCTTCCACAACATTCACCCAGTGTGCCGTCAAAGAGATGTAGCGTCCTTGGCCGCAAGCGCTTGTCCACGAGTCGGTGGTCAAGTGGACCTTTGCGCTGACTGCGTACCTCAGGGCCCGCCTGATGTTACGCGACACGTGCTGGTGCAGGGCGGGGACGCCACACCGGGAAAAATAGTGGCGGCTAGGGACGGAATAGCGAGGTGCGGCAGCCGCCATCAGGTCGCGGAAGGCCTGCGTCTCCACAAGCCTAAACGGCAACATCTCCAGGGCCAGCAGTTTGGAGATGAGGCAGGTTAAGGCTTGGGCTTGGGGGTGACTGGAGGCGTACTTCCGCCTGCGGTTGAACGCCTGCGAGATGGACAGTTGATGGGACGAGGAGATGGAAGGTGCAGACGAAGATGCGGGGGAAGGGGGGGCTGAAGGAGAAGGCCCCAAAGTAGCCGAGGCAGAGGCAGATGTGGAGGTGTCCTGGCTGGAGGTCTGGACCGCAGTGGCAGCACACAACAAAGGGGAAGAGGCAGTGGCAGCAAGACCGGGCGCAGGTTGTATTGCGTTTGCTCTCTCCCACTCAGCCCAGTGCTTGACTTCCAAGTGACGGCGCATGCCTGAGGTGGTCAGATTGCTCGCCTCAGAGCCGCTACTCAGTTTTGAGTGGCAGATTGCGCAAACCGCGCTTAGTTTGTCGTCCGCGCAAACATTAAAAAATCTCCACACCACAGAAGTACGAGGCCTCGATGGGGGAGCTTCGCGCGACTGCCTGCTGCCGAGAAGAGCTTCGGCCCTGCTGGCTGTGGCCTGCCTTCTCTGTCTGGACTGTCCTCTGCCTCTGGACTGTCCTCTGCCTCTTGCTGCCTTATTCGGTGATGCGCAGACCGCATCTCCACTGCTTTCCCCGCTGGACATCACCCCTGTCCAAGTGGGGTCGGTCATTTCGTCGTCCACCACCTCCTCTTCCACTTCCTCTCTCTGCTCCTCCTCCTGCCCACTGGACATTCCAACAGCCTCCCTTGATGGCAACTGCGTCTCATCATCATCGCTCATTATAGCAGATGCTGGTTCCGGGTCCACATCACTAGGAGATGGCGGATACTCAAGTGTTTGGGCATCACTACAAACAAATTCCTCTGCTAGCTCCTGGGATTCTTGCAGCACATCTGGAAAAGGACCCGAAAAGAGGTCCTGGGAGGGGTCAAGGGTGGGCTGACTCTGTTGGCCAGGTTGGGAGGAAGGAGGGTCAGAGTGAGACTGTGTGGATGACTGGGTGGTGGACAAGTGACTGGAAGCGTTATCGGCCATCCATTGCACCACCTGTTCACGCTGCTCAGGCCTCAACAGAGGTGTACCCCGCCCCCCGCATAACTGTCCCATAAAGGCAGGGAAGCTGGATGAGCGTAATGCTGGCTGCCCCTCACCAGCACGCATTGTATCCCCACTGGCTTCAACGTGGTTTGTGCCCCCACCAGCATTTCCGCGCCCCCGTCCTCGTCCACGTCCCTTTGCGCTAGCCCTCCGCATTTCAGACGTTTTACTTTTTTGGCCACGCGTTATGCCAAATATAAATATATTTTTTAGGAGAACACCTGGCTATACAGCCGTATACTGCCAGAAGGTGAAATGGTGCCTATACGCACTGGGTATATAACAGGGTTTTGTTGGCACAGAGGACACAAAACAGTAGAGCCAAATATAAATATATTTTTTAGGAGAACACCTGGCTATACAGCCGTATACTGCCAGAAGGTGAAATGGTGCCTAATACGCACTGGGTATATAACAGTGTTTTGTTGGCACAGAGGACACAAAACAGTAGTGCCAAATATAAATATATTTTTTAGGAGAACACCTGGCTATACAGCCGTATACTGCCAGAAGGTGAAATGGTGCCTAATACGCACTGGGTATATAACAGTGTTTTGTTGGCACAGAGGACACAAAACAGTAGTGCCAAATATAAATATATTTTTTAGGAGAACACCTGGCTATACAGCCGTATACTGCCAGAAGGTGAAATGGTGCCTATACGCACCGGGTATATAACAGCGTTTTGTTGGCACAGAGGACACAAAACAGTAGTGCCAAATATAAATATATTTTTTAGGAGAACACCTGGCTATACAGCCGTATACTGCCAGAAGGTGAAATGGTGCCTATACGCACCGGGTATATAACAGTGTTTTGTTGGCACAGAGGACACAAAACATTATTGCAAAATATAGTTTTGTATATAGGTGCTAATATACCACTGAAGTCTTTCTGTCCCTATTCCAGCAGCAGCAGCTACCCCTCACTAAAGCAGCCGTTTTGTGCAGAGTGTATATAGTTTTGTATATAGGTGCTAATACACCACTGAAGTCTTTCTGTCCCTATTCCAGCAGCAGCTACCCCTCACTAAAGCAGCCGTTGTGTGCAGTGTGCATATAGCTAGAATGAGATATACCGTTCAGCATAGTAGCCTTAATAAGGGCTCTCAATGACTCTCTTGTCTTCTGGTAGCTGGTATATATGGTGGTAAATGCGATATTCTGAGCTTCTGGGGCCCTGCCTGCCTACATATGGGCTATATACCGTTCAGCATAGTAGCCCTAATAATATGGACTCTCAATGACTCTCTTGTCTTCTGGTAGCTGGTATATATGCTGGTAAATGCGATATTCTGAGCTTCTGGGGCCCTGCCTGCCTACATATGAGCTACAGTATATACCGTTCAGCATAGTAGCCCTAATAAGGGCTCTCAATGACCTCTTGTCTTCTGGTAGCTGGTATATATGGTGGTAAATGCGATATTCTGAGCTTCTGGGGCCCTGCCTGCCTACATATGAGCTATATACCGTTCAGCATAGTAGCCCTAATAATGGCTCTCAATGACTCTCTTGTCTTCTGGTAGCTGGTATATATGGTGGTAAATGCGATATTCTGAGCTTCTGGGGCCCTGCCTGCCTACATATGAGCTATATACCGTTCAGCATAGTAGCCCTAATAAGGGCTCTCAATGACTCTCTTGTCTTCTGGTAGCTGGTATATATGGCGGTAAATGCGATATTCTGAGCTTCTGGGGCCCTGCCTGCCTACATATGGGCTATATACCGTTCAGCATAGTAGCCCTAATAATAAGGACTCTCAATGACTCTCTTGTCTTCTGGTAGCTGGTATATATGGTGGTAAATGCGATATTCTGAGCTTCTGGGGCCCTGCCTGCCTACATATGAGCTACAGTATATACCGTTCAGCATAGTAGCCCTAATAAGGGCTCTCAATGACCTCTTGTCTTCTGGTAGCTGGTATATATGGTGGTAAATGCGATATTCTGAGCTTCTGGGGCCCTGCCTGCCTACATATGAGCTATATACCGTTCAGCATAGTAGCCCTAATAATGGCTCTCAATGACTCTCTTGTCTTCTGGTAGCTGGTATATATGGTGGTAAATGCGATATTCTGAGCTTCTGGGGCCCTGCCTGCCTACATATCAGCTATATACCGTTCAGCATAGTAGCCCTAATAAGGGCTCTCAATGACTCTCTTGTCTTCTGGTAGCTGGTATATATGGTGGTAAATGCGATATTCTGAGCTTCTGGGGCCCTGCCTGCCTACATATGGGCTATATACCCTTCAGCATAGTAGCCCTAATAATAAGGACTCTCAATGACTCTCTTGTCTTCTGGTAGCTGGTATATATGGTGGTAAATGCGATATTCTGAGCTTCTGGGGCCCTGCCTGCCTACATATGGGCTATATACCATTCAGCATAGTAGCCCTAATAATAAGGACTCTCAATGACTCTCTTGTCTTCTGGTAGCTGGTATATATGGTGGTAAATGCGATATTCTGAGCTTCTGGGGCCCTGCCAGCCTACATATGGGCTATATACCGTTCAGCATAGTAGCCCTAATAATAAGGACTCTCAATGACTCTCTTGTCTTCTGGTAGCTGGTATATATGGTGGTAAATGCGATATTTTGAGCTTCTGGGGCCCTGCCTGCCTACATATGGGCTATATACCGTTCAGCATAGTAGCCCTAATAATAAGGACTCTCAATGACTCTCTTGTCTTCTGGCAGCTGGTATATATGGTGGTAAATGCGATATTCTGAGCTTCTGGGGCCCTGCCTGCCTACATATGGGCTATATACCGTTCAGCATAGTAGCCCTAATAAGGGCTCTCAATGACTCTCTTGTCTTCTGGTAGCTGGTATATATGGTGGTAAATGCGATATTCTGAGCTTCTGGGGCCCTGCCTGCCTACATATGGGCTATATACCGTTCAGCATAGTAGCCCTAATAATAAGGACTCTCAATGACTCTCTTGTCTTCTGGTAGCTGGTATATATGGTGGTAAATGCGATATTCTGAGCTTCTGGGGCCCTGCCTGCCTACATATGGGCTATATACCGTTCAGCATAGTAGCCCTAATAATAAGGACTCTCAATGACTCTCTTGTCTTCTGGTAGCTGGTATATATGGTGGTAAATGCGATATTCTGAGCTTCTGGGGCCCTGCCTGCCTACATATGGGCTATATACCGTTCAGCATAGTAGCCCTAATAATAAGGACTCTCAATGACTCTCTTGTCTTCTGGTAGCTGGTATATATGGTGGTAAATGCGATATTCTGAGCTTCTGGGGCCCTGCCTGCCTACATATGGGCTATATACCGTTCAGCATAGTAGCCCTAATAAGGACTCTCAATGGCTCTCTTGTCTTCTGGTAGCTGGTATATATGGTGGTAAATGCGATATTCTGAGCTTCTGGGGCCCTGCCTGCCTACATATGGGCTATATACCGTTCAGCATAGTAGCCCTAATAATAAGGACTCTCAATGACTCTCTTGTCTTCTGGTAGCTGGTATATATGGTGGTAAATGCGATATTCTGAGCTTCTGGGGCCCTGCCTGCCTACATATGGGCTATATACCGTTCAGCATAGTAGCCCTAATAATAAGGACTCTCAATGACTCTCTTGTCTTCTGGTAGCTGGTATATATGGTGGTAAATGCGATATTCTGAGCTTCTGGGGCCCTGCCTGCCTACATATGGGCTATATACTGTTCAGCATAGTAGCCCTAATAAGGGCTCTCAATGACTCTCTTGTCTTCTGGTAGCTGGTATATATGGTGGTAAATGCGATATTCTGAGCTTCTGGGGCCCTGCCTGCCTACATATGAGCTACAGTATATACCGTTCAGCATAGTAGCCCTAATAAGGGTTCTCAATGACCTCTTGTCTTCTGGTAGCTGGTATTTATGGTGGTAAATGCGATATTCTGAGCTTCTGGGGCCCTGCCTGCCTACATATGGGCTATATACCGTTCAGCATAGTAGCCCTAATAAGGGCTCTCAATGACTCTCTTGTCTTCTGGTAGCTGGTATATATGGTGGTAAATGCGATATTCTGAGCTTCTGGGGCCCTGCCTGCCTACATATGAGCTACAGTATATACCGTTCAGCATAGTAGCCCTAATAAGGGCTCTCAATGACCTCTTGTCTTCTGGTAGCTGGTATATATGGTGGTAAATGCGATATTCTGAGCTTCTGGGGCCCTGCCTGCCTACATATGAGCTATATACCGTTCAGCATAGTAGCCCTAATAAGGGCTCTCAATGACTCTCTTGTCTTCTGGTAGCTGGTATATATGGTGGTAAATGCGATATTCTGAGCTTCTGGGGCCCTGCCTGCCTACATATGAGCTGCAGTATATACCGTTCAGCATAGTAGCCCTAATAAGGGCTCTCAATGACCTCTTGTCTTCTGGTAGCTGGTATATATGGTGGTAAATGCGATATTCTGAGCTTCTGGGGCCCTGCCTGCCTACATATGAGCTATATAACGTTCAGCATAGTAGCCCTAATAAGGGCTCTCAATGACTCTCTTGTCTTCTGGTAGCTGGTATATATGGTGGTAAATGCGATATTCTGAGCTTCTGGGGCCCTGCCTGCCTACATATGAGCTACAGTATATACCGTTCAGCATAGTAGCCCTAATAAGGGCTCTCAATGACCTCTTGTCTTCTGGTAGCTGGTATATATGGTGGTAAATGCGATATTCTGAGCTTCTGGGGCCCTGCCTGCCTACATATGAGCTATATACCGTTCAGCATAGTAGCCCTAATAAGGGCTCTCAATGACTCTCTTGTCTTCTGGTAGCTGGTATATATGGTGGTAAATGCGATATTCTGAGCTTCTGGGGCCCTGCCTGCCTACATATGAGCTATATACTGTTCAGCATAGTAGCCCTAATAAGGGCTCTCAATGACTCTCTTGTCTTCTGGTAGCTGGTATATATGGTGGTAAATGCGATATTCTGAGCTTCTGGGGCCCTGCCAGCTACAGCCTGTCTTTCCCTGCTGTGAGCGTCTATCCCTCACTAAGTTCAAGCTGCTAATGCTGACGAAGAGGAAGTGCTGAGTTTTGTAGATTCGAGGTCACATGGTTTTTCCAGCCAATGCGTCTAGACGCCGTTCTCGCGATGCCAGCGTCCTCCCAGGACCTGTCCCACCCCCCCCTGCATGGTGATTGGTGTAAAAAACGCGCCAGGGAAGGTGTGAGGGGAAACGAATTGTGAGTGCGCCATCGCCGCTGTACTCGATCGAAATCGAGTATGACGAATAGCGTAGTATTCGATCGAATACCGACTCGGTCGAATACTACTCGCTCATCTCTAGTCATCAACAATTGAGCTAAAATTTACAACAATACATATCATGTCCATAATCAGAAAGGCACAATACTCCTTAGGAGGCTAGAGGACAACTGTTGCCCATTCTGCAACTCGCTCTATCTTAGAGGGGGACTTCTGGGATTCTCCGGACTATCCGTCCACCTCCTCCCAACCCGCTTACCCACCATCCTGGGATTCGGAATCCATGCCTATGGAAGGGGAGAGAGGCTACTTTTGAACCTGCATCTTTACACAGGAGCACGACCCCACTCCCGACTCATCTCTCCACCAATCCCCCCCGCCCCAGACCCCCTGGACAGGCTAGCCTCCGCTGCACCACAACCAAATCTCATATTTCTCTCGTCCCTCCTCCATTCACATCACCGGACACTAACACGAGACCCCATATCCAAGAGACACGAGACCGACAACACAAACACCACAGACATCACAAAACATTATACACAGGACAAACTAGGGAGGGGACTTAGGGGGAACAAGGAACGAGTGGGAAGGATGGGAGAAGAGAGGGCAAATATAAGGTATAAGGAGGGGGGAAAAGACGTGGCCAGCCTCTAGGAGAGTCGGGAGAGCCGGGGGGGGGAGAGCCGCCCTCCTACACATGAGCAAAGCACCCAACGAGAGCCTCGTCCCACCCCCCCGGCTCCAGCACCGCCCCCCCTGCAAATATCGCCACTGGACCTCAAGAGTTCCATACCCGCTTGTGTAAGTCTGAGTCCTTAAACAGAACTCAGACTGACCAGATCTTTAGGTACACATCCAGTCTGTCCTGTTTGGTGTAGCAAATTTTCTCCATAACCTCAACATGGTTGATTTGATTAAACCAATCCTTGACCGAGGGCGTTTTCTGGGACCTCCAGTTTCTTGGAATTAAAACCCTAGCAGCATTCAAAAGGTGCCGGCCCAAGGGGGCACCTCCCGCCACCCCTCTACCACCTGGCGACCACCCCAACAGGACAGCCTCCACACTCCAATCTAACGGTTCACCTAATATCCTGCCGCTTATGTCCTTTACCTGCTCTCAAAAATCCCTGATCCCAGAGCAGGACCACCAAATGTGAATCAACGAAGCACCACTCCGTCTGCACCTCCAGCATACGTCTGGGACAGTTGGGAAAATAGTGTGCAAAAACTCTGGGGTCCGGTACCAGCGCGTGATCAATTTGTAATTCATCTCCTGCATCGAGCTACTTATCAACCCCTTGTGGGCATTCCTATAGATATCCCTCCATTCTGTATCTGACAAGGGCCTCCCTATATCCGATTCCCATCTCCCTTCCCAGGGTCCCTTCCTGTGTCCTGCTACCCCAAATTAACCCATACGCCCAGGACAGAAGATGTGCTTTAGGGCCGTTTCCCAGACATGCCTCTTCAAACTCTATTTGCTCTTTCCTCATACCCTCCCTCACCGCCCTAGAGAGGAAGAAGTGTCTTAACTGCAGGTAAGTGAGGGTGGGGATCTCCCCCTCAAGCAGCTGCTGCAAATTCTGCTGGTCCCGAAATCTACCCCTATCTTGTAAATGATGGATCCTCAGGGGCTTAGGGCCCCCACATTCATGCAGCCTAGAGAAATGCCTCCCCGTTGGGAATGCCGGATTCTCCAGAACCGGCATCAGGTGTCCTGGAAAAGAGGCCAGCGCTTGTGTACCCCTGCATAAATATCCAAATACAGATAGGGACGTCCCAATATACGGATGAGCTTTAGCCACCGCTGGAATCTCCCCCCGCTTAAGACTACAAACGATATCCATTCCACCACCTGTGGCCGCCTCCCCCTCTATTCACACCCAATCTTTCTGTAGACCATTCACCTGCCAATCCACCACTCTGCCTAAATGTGCCGCCATATAATATGACCTCATACAGGGCAACCCTGACCCCCCCTGTTCCTTTGCGAGTAGAAGGAGATTCCGCCTAATCCTAGGTGGTCTGCCCGCCCAAACAAACGCTCTAAAGGACTTTGACAAAGACTTAAAGAAGGACTCCAGGATCTTGTTGGGATGCACTGCAGCAGGTACAATAACCGAGGCAAGACGTTCATTTTAAGTACCGCCATGCGCCCAAACCAAGACAGCCGCAGCCTGCTCCACCCCTCCAAGTACTTCCCCACCCTAGCCCCCATGGGCACATAGTGCAGTTGAAACAGGTTGGAAGGCAAGACGGGCAACTGAACCCCCAAATATTTAAGACTTTTCATTTCCCAGCTAAAGAGAAACAACCCCTGAAGGGCCCTCACCTCTGGCTCTGGCATCGATAAATTCATAGCCCTAGACTTGCCAAAATTAACCACATAAATGTTTGAGTAGAAACCTAACCTCCCACTCTAAAACATCTCCAGTTCCATTTACACTAGATAACTGACCACACCACAGAGAGCTGTGGCTCCGGAAGTGGTGGTGGAAGGTTGGATGTAAAAGTTTTTTCCAGTAGGATAGATGAGACATTTTGTTCAAAACCTGAGACAGCCAAGTGACAATAAATGCCAGCAGATATTCACCCCGCTGTTTGGTAAGGGTCTTGCCTGGGCATTTGTTATGGAATCTCTTTAGTCTTGATTGTCCTGGTTTTTTAAAAGTACAAAAGCAAGTAACTTTTTTGCAAATGTTGTTCTCTTTCCAATACAGTAATGTGTATTGGAATCAGCTAATAAGTATGGGAGAGTCATCTCTACTAACATCTTTTTACACATATTCGTATTCTCCTTTGGCTTGATTTCAGAGCTGGAAATCTTGGTTAGTCAAGGACCACATTGCTAACATTTGGGGATATGCTGAAATACAACTATTCCATGACTGTGTTATTTAGGCAATAGAGGCTGATTAATTACTAATGCCAGGTATCGGCAGATGAGCGTCTGTATAGCGGCGCTTAGATCGACCGCTAGTAGATGCTCTAAGCAGGTATCGGGCGCTGTAACAGTGTCTCGGTCGCTGTAGTAACCCGGCCCGCATTGATGAATTGAATGTGATGTATGTTGGACGCTCTAATGCCAGTACAGTGCTGCAGGGAGCGAAAGGTAGCGCCAGCTCAGTGCGACCAACTCTCAGCGCTCCGCACACACACACAGCGTCGGCGCTCTAAATCTGGTCGCTATAGCATAGAGTGCCAGACGCTGTGTGCTAAAAGTCTGTTTTTGTACACATATACACCTATAACAAAGCGAAAACACATGGAATGACATTGTTTTAACACTGGGACAGTAACACTTTAGTGCCAGACCTGTAATGACAATTCTGAATAAAAATATAAAAAATCTAAAAAGTTTTAAAAAATGACTTTTTCTAGGCCAGGAGAGGTCACACAATGAATTGAGGTATAAAAAACCCCTCTTTAAAAAGAAGAAAAGCAACGTCCATTGAAATGTATGGGAGAGCGACAGTGAGCGAAAGGTAACACGTGGCGCTCTGGAAGCTAGAGCGCTGGCGCTATAGACTGGGACGACTATAATAATACATCGGAGGCTACATGGCGCTGTTAGAGTCGCTCACCAGATTTGCTTTCATAAATGTGGTTTTGCGTACAGCGCCCAGCGTTCACCAGACACTGCCTGCCGCTACGAGGCACTACCTGGCGCAATCCATTCATGAATAACCCCCAAAGTAACAGCTTAACAGTAGTTTGATCAAAAGACAAAATGATCCATAAGTTCATGCACTAGTAAATAGTAAACAAAGAGGATAGGAAACATAAAAAAAATGAAATGTGAGGTGAACTAAAGGTGCAAAAGAATGGGGGGGGGGGGACAAGGAAAGTAGGTTAGAGGGTTAGATCATCATACCTCATATGCTTGTTGACTTTGTTGACCCAAAGGTCAAGGCTGAGAGATATGGGATCTTTCCAATGCAGTAGTATGCAATCTTCCTCAACATTTAGGCCGAAGCAGAGAATACTTGCAGCAGTGTAATAAAAGCTTTACTATAATATAGTATAATTTAATGTCCTCATATACACTCCAATTTGTTGCTCGCTACAGAGGTAAGTTTGGCATCTTAGTCAATAGTATATAGCCATCATTTTTCGCCAGGTGCATCAGTCAAGTTCAAGGAGTTCTCGAAAGTTTGTGAACAAGTTTACTATTTAAATGCTTATTGCTAATAAACATTATGCTAGTGTATGAACACAGTGAAGTAGCTGTTTATGAGCCTTGTGGCCCTGCAAACTGCCTGTGTCAGATTTAGGACATTTGAAGTAGGATTGCTCTTGGTGAGATGTATTGGATAGGATCTTATGAGCCTGAAATACTGACTCTGCATATCTCATCATTTTTCATAGCCTATATGTATACTGTTTGTGGTCACTGAGATAAAACACATAAAAGCCTCAATAACGACACTGGATAGGAAAGCTTTCCTAAGTTACTGAGAAAAGCCTCTGTTGAGCCTTCCTGATTGTCTCTCCCAGAGTGGACTGATTGTAGTGGTGATCATCAAGAACTTATTTTTCTTATTTTCTTGTCCTTACTATAAATAAATGCTAAATAGGAGGGGGCTGTAGGAGCATATCTAAAATCTACCACCAACTAAAAAATTTATTTAGAGTTGAGCAGCATGTGTAAAATTATTTTACCACTTTCACCAGTTGTCATGAATGCCATATCGTCTTTTTCTCGAAGTGGGCCCAGACCTGGGATTTTGTCTATATCTTTTTGTTCTTTTTATTTGGGTTTACAGACCCTTTAATATTTTGATGCCAGAGAAAAAGGAACATACATCAGAAAATACTGTTTTCCTCCCAAAGTGGTGGTACTTCTTAATTATTTCTAATGCACCCATTGATTTTGTCCTGGTATGTTATCTTTTTTTAATCATTTCATCTAACAAAGGATCAAATGATACCTATTAAAGTGATTATTGCATCAAGGCCACAGAGCCTTAAAAAGGGCCAAAGTTCTACCCAGGACAATACAAACCTACTTTTTATGCATTTGATTTATATTGTATACAATGTTTTCCTGATTTTTGGTGTAAAATCTAAATGGCTCAGTGTCTCGGTCTTCAGTATGTGAGGTTTTCTGATGTTTATCTATAATATCTTCTTTTTCCACAAATGTACAATTAATCTTTGGAAATACATGAGGGATGAGTGGCAGCAGATCTACAACACATGTCTACATCAGAAGCAAATTTTAGTAAAAATTGGACTTCAGTAAAATAAACATTATCTCATTGCCATGAGATTAGGTGCCATCAGAGGGTGAATTTGAATCGACCTGTGCTTGGCAGCAGATAGTTATCGATTTATGTTTTTTGTATCATGTTTCTGACTGTAGAAACTTGAATTGATTATTACTGGTTAATCGACATATCTGACACCTAATTGTGCACTGCAAATGTAACTCTAAAATGTAGCAAAGATAGGTAGGCAGTTTTTGATTGCAAAAACTCTTTGACGCTTCTTTGAATGTAGTTTGAATAAATAACACAATTCTGGTAAATATACTTCTGTTCTGAAAATCCCACAAATCTATTTCCAGAATTAACATGCCTGTCCCATATCTATAGTATCAAATTGAACATTTTTTTAGTTATCCTGTAAGCTTTACCCAACCAGAATGATTTGCACATCTGTTAAAGTCTTTCAAATATTGTGCCAATCAGCAGTTTATCATACTGTTTAACTATACAAGAAAAATAGAGAAAACATGGTCTCACTTGCCAACCATGTTCACCTAAATGCTTTGTGTGATTCAAATTTGTGCATATACTACCTGGTGCACATACTTTTCTTTATTCTATCCTTTTTTACTGTAGAATATTGCCAAATATACAAAATTGTGCAGCATATTATTTAAAACTTAAATCTCCTGACCGATATTTTAGATCAGATATTTCATGCATTGTTTCCTTCAATTGTTCTTCCCTTCTCTATTCACCATATTGTAGACTTTATCAAGGAAGGTTCAATCCTTGTAAATATCTGATGGTAATTATCTTCCTCCAAGAGCAGTTTTTTGTGAAAGTAGGCCCTGATTGTGATCCATTACAGGACCCGGTATAGCATTGCATTGAATACATTTGTATGACTGAAGCTATGAGGTGTTAATAAACCACAGGGAAATAGGTGTTGTGATGGATTCTTTATTCCTTTCATCTTTGTGAACCAGTCCTCTTCTGGGCAGACTATGAACTTGCAACCTCTCTCCTCCAGCCTCAGTAGAATAGGTTCCCCTTGCTCAGCATCCATACTTGTTCCAGTTTTTATTGTGAAGGTATTGTGAATCACATGTGCTTGGCATTCCCAGTTGTCTTAGGCCCCAAGTTCTTGTATTTTTCAATCTATAGTTTCCCCCTGCTGTCTCAGCATGCATCTTGTTCCTGTTCATATTGTGAGCTTTACCAAGTGCTTGGTATTCTCAGTTGTCTCGGGCTCCAATTTCTTGTTCTAAGGCTATAGGTACCCCTTGCTGTCTTAGCTTCCAGTCGTGTTCTTGTGTCCAACTCTGTCCTACATCTAACTGTAGTTCACAAGCTTCTATCAAAGATACTGCTATGTATAAAATGTGTCTCTTGTCATACTATCCCTTTCCAAATCTTTCCTAGTATCAATTGTTTCTTACAAATGACTGCTGTTGTCATCTATTAAAACCCCTAACTTACTGCATTTAATTTTTCTTTAAAGAGGCCTCTGGCAAACAAAATGGTATCTTCAACTGCTTCAGTTACTAGCATATCAATGAAGTAAAAATTTGGGTTAAAAGATGTCTTATAGCAAATCATTCAACCTTGTTGAATCAAATGATGATAGATCTTTTTTTAAATACATTTTTCGAGTCTATTTAATGCCTTATTTTAGGGAGATTTAATATCTGATAATGGCTATATCTGTGGACAAGTTAATTTCTAATCTGTTTACTTGTTGGGACTGTCCTAGCCCAATAGGTCTATGGTCTATTTTTTAGTCGGGTCAATCCTAGCTCAGTAGCCTAATTTAATACATAATAGCCATTGAGCATGTGTTACAGACACTTCAAGCACAATTGGGCACTGCAGTAGTTTCCTTTTTGGCCCTGCTGCTCCCCCCTCCCTCAATTATTTAGCCATTAGTATTTTTCATTTCCGAATAAGTAGGGAAAACCCGGGTAAGTCTTCATGTCCTCCTATTAAATCCCTGACATTCTCTGCCATCTTGTGGCTGCCACCTGGCCTCCCACATTATCTCATGCAAGATATTTTATTTATTCAAAAAAATGGGGCGAAGGTAAGTGTCTTTTTCCCCTCTCTGTAACAGGTTACCACTAATACCATCACTAATAATAATATGACCACTGTCCGTGGTCTCTTTTAATAGGTTAGGATCTCTAGAAATCTTCAATCATGGGACCCCAGAGGGGACACAAATGATCAGAACTAAACATTAAGAAATCAGATTAAGATATTAAGAGGGATAAGTGGTGACTCCTCATCTCCACCAAGACCTGACATTCTCTGATAATATAATAAAAACCAGGTAAATAAGTATGGTCCCTATCTATTGGACTTTGATTTGATGTATGATGAAGGAACAATTGTTATATATGGTGTATATTTTATTGTAGTGTGCCGAAAGGGCAAAAAGATATGATATTGAACTGAGTGATGTACATACTAAGTGATACTTAAACTTATATATTAATTTACATTTATGCTAAATTATACTCCCTTTTCTCTGCTATGCATATTAGGGCACTGAGGAAGCCTACGCGGCGAAACATGTCTGCCCTGTCTGGCCGATCATCGGACCAGTAAGACAAAAACGGTCACCTTGGTTTTAAGAATTTGAATCATGTCATTATTGTTGTACATAAATGTATTGTTCTGAGAAGCAAGTATGTAAATGATATATATTTTGTAAATAGGTATTGTACACTAAATGAATGGGAATTCATACAAATCAAATGTATGCCCTTTTTTTTTTTGTACTTATGAGATTTTAATATTTTTCAAAATAAAGAACGGTTGTTTATTAACCTAAACTATATAGAGGTGTGGTGGGTATGCTGGGTCTGTTGGTTTTAAGCCAGGACCAGACCTAGTCCTGAAATTTCGCTCGTGTAGTCTATAGTGGACCAGCCAATACCAAACCCCCTCTTTTCACAAAAGGAAGGGTCACCAATTGGTCAGTTTGGTTTACCCAATGGGATAAATCAATCTTGACATTGAGTTGTGGTTATTATTAGGTGAAAAAAGCATGAGAAATTCACTGTTACTGAATCACGAGCTAGGAAGTCAACAGCAGTTTTTACTACAGTGTAAAAGGGTGTAAAAAGTTTTTTTAGAAGTAACAAGTGTCATTGACTTTCATTGTCTTTCTAGCTGGTGATTTAGCAACAGTGAAATCCTCTCCCTTTATTTTTCCTAGAGTGATTTTTTTACTACCAAGAAAATATTTTTCAATTCTCACTGAATCAAAGCCATTATTTTAAGGCTCAATTCACACCTATTTTTTTTGCACTGCGTTGGACAACGCAGTCACAGCACAAGGGAAACTGCTGCCCATTAATTTCAGTGGGCCAGTTCACATATATACGCTGCACATATATGTGAACTAAGGCATTAAAAATAATGGGCAGCATTTTCTCTTGCGTTGTGGCTGCATTCCCCAGTGCAGTGCAAGCGGATAGGTGTGAATAGAGTCTAATTTATTTTTAAAGTAGGGATAGAGAAGGTCCCCCTAAGTAACTCTAAGTAGCCCAAATTTGATACATACAGACATTACATAGGTTCATAGGTTCAAGTAAAGGATACTTAAGCTTATATCACAAAAAATGTAATACAAGTATATTATATTATTTTACAAATCAAGCTTCAAAAGATTCATCTTTGCTGCACAGCTCCCAACTGTAAAAATTGATCTACAAAATCAACCAACCAAGTCGGCAATGTACTTATTGTTAACGTATTAAGTTACCAATATCAACTTATTAGGTTAAATAGATGAACTAAAGTCCTTTTTTCAGCCTTCATACTATTGTTACTATATTATTATGTTACTATGTACGTCCCCATGCCCCCAAAGACATACCGTGCATGTCACACATCTGGGTTGATTCAAAGAAACATGTAACAGCTTGGATTTGGGTGCCGATCATCCTATTTTTCACGTCCGCTCGTGCGTTCGTATGAACTTGCGAGTGATTCAATAAGCAAATACGTTTCTATCCTAAAATATACGTCCGTTCGTATGATATCTCCCGAACTTGCCTCAGTCAGTTGTCAATCGTAAAAATCACGTTCATGTGCTCACCTGTTGCGGCGGCAGCCTGTTTTTTCTGCTGCTTCCATCGTCCACCTCTTCCAATTACTTGCGTTTGCCTCTGGTTTTCATTGGTTTTTGGCCTCTTAGATTCGTGCGTTCGTATGTTTATAAGATCTTGCGCATGCGCACCCTCAACCAGAAACTTACCTAAACCCCTTAGCGCCTGCATCCAACTTCATTTATCGGTCCATAAAACTTACCTAAACCCCTTAGCGCTTGCATCCAACTTCATTTATCGGTCCCTAAAACTTACCTAAACCCCTTAGCGCTTGCATCCAACTTCATTTATCGGTCCATAAAACTTACCTAAACCCCTTAGCGCTTGCATCCAACTTCATTTATCGGTCCCTAAAACTTACCTAAACCCCTTAGCGCCTGCATCCAACTTCATTTCTCGGTCCCTAAAACTTACCTAAACCCCTTAGCGCCTGCATCCAACTTCATTTCTCGGTCCCTAAAACTTACCTAAACCCCTTAGCGCCTGCATCCAACTTCATTTCTCGGTCCATAAAACTTACCTAAACCCCTTAGCGCTTGCATCCAACTTCATTTCTCGGTCCATAAAACTTACCTAAACCCCTTAGCGCTTGCATCCAACTTCATTTCTCGGTCCATAAAACTTACCTAAACCCCTTAGCGCTTGCATCCAACTTCATTTCTCGGTCCCTAAAACTTACCTAAACCCCTTAGCGCCTGCATCCAACTTCATTTCTCGGTCCATAAAACTTACCTAAACCCCTTAGCGCCTGCATCCAACTTCATTTCTCGGTCCATAAAACTTACCTAAACCCCTTAGCGCTTGCATCCAACTTCATTTCTCGGTCCCTAAAACTTACCTAAACCCCTTAGCGCTTGCATCCAACTTCATTTATCGGTCCATAAAACTTACCTAAACCCCTTTGCGCTTGCATCCAACTTCATTTCTCGGTCCCTAAAACTTACCTAAACCCCTTAGCGCTTGCATCCAACTTCATTTCTCGGTCCCTAAAACTTACCTAAACCCCTTAGCGCCTGCATCCAACTTCATTTCTCGGTCCCTAAAACTTACACAAACCACATAATGTACATATGTCTATATGTTTCTAAGCGTGTTTTTTCTTGTTTGTGTAATTGTTTTTTGGTGCGCATATTAGAAAAGACACATTTAGGAAGTCTTACAATATAATTTATTTAAATTATTTTGAAATTTTTTTTTTTTTTTCGGTTAAACATATTTTTAGATTTTTTGTGTTTTGTTTAAAACATCTTTTTTTTTGTAAAATTTTTGGTTTTCAAACACATTAAACCTTTTTTTTTTGGTTTTCCAAACATATTAATTTTTTTTTTTTTTTTTTTTTAAAACAGAGATAAAAGGTTTTTTTGTTTTTTGTAAACAAAAAAACCAAAAATGTAGAAAAGATTCTAAAATTTTAAAAACATTTAACAAAAGTAGCCAGGACCAAGGGCACTAATCCTCCTCCTCTTCTTCATCTGTTGGCCCCAACGTCGCCTGTATGGCCAGCAGCTCGGCCACCAACTCCTTTATTCTTTTTTTTTTGCCAGCCAATGTTTTTGGGATCATCCCTGTAACCAATAGAGAAATAAACATAAATAGGAGTCCCAGACCGGTTTGTATGCTGGAAATAGATTTGGGGTTAATCAAATACATGTAAATGCATGACATATGTCATTCTTCCAAGGGATAAAGTTAATGCATTTCCCACAGGTAAGTCTTTAAACTCCTTAAAGCGGACCTTCCACATTATTTAATGCAAACCAATAACTATTCCCAAATGATTCTGCACCAGATCAAAGTAAATTTGGGATGTTTTTTGATTACAGCGCCGCCATCTGGACTCTGAAGCATAACACTTAATGAGGAGTGGAGAGTTGGATAAAGTACAGGGGAGTAGCTTACAGTGGTGCGTTGGGAATCCAGAGCATAGCTGGGTTGAGGGAAAGGTCATCACTCCCACAATGCATGGCAGCACCTTACTTTTTACAATCTGTATCCCATGCTGCCTGTAAATATTGCGCATTCCATATTCCGCAATATTGGTTTTGTTCAGTCTAATAACATGCATTAGATGGCTGAAGGGTGTTTTTCCATGTTTCTAATCTGTAGGTACAGTGTGTTGGCTAATTCTTATGTTCTTAATACAAGTTAGGGTCCTCTTTAAGCTAACGAAGTGCCCACATGAAAGTGTGAACTACACATTGGCTACGCCTTTAGTTATGTGTGTGTTATTAGCTAACCAAACATTAATATGAATAATGGCATGGAGACTTACGGAGTTGGTGGCCGACAGATGGCTGGTTGGGGCCAACAGGCTGCCCTTGGTCCTGGCTATGCTGTGAAGAAGTCCCTGGAGAAACATGTGACATTTGGTTAGTACTTGTATAGAGTCACTATTCCCAACATATCTGGCTCCCAGTCTGGCTGACATCACTCACCTTCGCCAGGATCAACTTCCAGCATCTCTGCTGCCTCCTCCTCCACTATCTCACCCGCACCAGAAGCTTCTACAAATACATAATAAAGGATAACTTAGTTTTTGGCCTGCCATGTATATCTTTGTGCCTATACATGAAGAGTGACATACCAGAGCCTTCCCCATGCCTGGCCAGGTATGACTCCACGCCCACGCGGTTGGGCCCCTCCTCTGTGGTAAGGTCCAGGGGCTGGTCTGAGGAGGCCACAGAGGAGGGGTAGGTCCGTCGCCCGGGAGATCCACCACCTTCACTCACAGATGCAGACTCATGCAGCACTGGTCGGCCTGTACGCCTCCGGGTGCGGCGAATTCGGAAATCCATTTCCAACACTACCAAAGAAAAGTCATTATAAATAAAGGCATAACTTATACATTTGGAACATATACCATGCAATAGCTTTGTACTTACTTGGGAAATGGATTCCAAAAAACCTCCGCACCCGGGGCATGTGCAGACGTTTCAGGTCCGACCAATGCTGCATTATCTGGGTGTGAGTGAAGGTGGTGCTGGTGACACGGTGTATCTCCGCGATGATCTCCCGGGCGATGTCCCTTTTCTCGCACACATTGGGCGCGAAGTCATACCGGCGCTGAAGCATGATCTGAAAAACATAATGGACACAGAGCTTTTACTTTTACACACAGACCCATATGTGTTGCATCACAAGTTGAGAATTTCATGTCATTAACACACACATTTAGAGTGGCAGCCATTTTTGGGGAGTGCCTTAAAGCGGACGTTGACTGTGAATGAGAGTCTGGTCTTATGTTATATGTATCACACACCATGTACATACAGATAATAGCCAACATCAAAAATCAGGCCACCTGCATCTATGGCATGTTAGGATGGTTTAAACATCCAAGATGTAGGCTTATGCTTAGGCTTTTGGACCACGTGTGTGGCTTCCCGTTGTGTTTTTATGGCTTAGGAAAACAGTGTTCCTCAAACATCCGCATCAAGGTCCGAGACAGGCCAGGTTTGCCAGCTAGCCCCGCTACTCCACAGGTTAATTAACTGTTGCTAAGCCTGAGCAATTGCCCTAATTAGGACATCAGCATAGACAGGGGAAAACGTGGCCAGGCTCGGCCCTTGAGGATGAAGTGTGAGGAGCCAGTTATTAAACATTAAGAGACCCCAAACTAGTTCCAAACGCATCATTTACATTTAGGCCATCATTGACTATTAGATTAAAATGCACAGGCAGCCACTTACCAGCATGAGGATCTCTTCCTGTTGACGGGTGAAGATAGTGGGCGCCATCTTTATGCTTCTTCAAGGCAGCAGATAAGTGAAACCCCAGCGGTTTCCTGGTTCCGCTCGAACGTACGTTCGTACGAGCGCGTAGTCGTGCGCATAGGCGTCACACGCTGGGCTCATTATTTAAAGGTCCCTGCACCCAAAGCTCATTCTCTTTGAGCATTTGTGGAAGATGGCACCTAAAAAGGCAATCTCCAAGCGACCCCAGCAAAGCCAGACCGCGGAGGGCCCAACAACCAGGTCCCAGCAAGGTAGGATAAAGCTGCGATCCAAGACTACTACCTCTGCCCCACCAAGGGACACTGGACCCTCTGGCAGCCAAAAAAGGGGCCCGAAGGCACGTGCCCCTGCCGCCAAAAAACAGGCAACAGCAGCACCCACCACCTCTGCCCCCAGAAGAGGCCGGCCAAGGGAGCCCACACCGGCCATGGGTTCAAGTAGGGCAGTTCGGCAACCCAGGCCCCGCAGCAGGGCCCGAACCCCATCCAGGGCCAGAAGCCCAGCCAGGGCCCGAACCCCATCCAGGGCCAGAAGCCCAGCCAGGGCCCGCCGAACCCCATCCAGGGCCAGAAGCCCAGCCAGGGCCCGCCGAACCCCATCCAGGGCCAGAAGCCCAGCCAGGGCCCGCCGAACCCCATCCAGGGCCAGAAGCCCAGCCAGGGCCCGCCGAACCCCATCCAGGGCCAGAAGCCCAGCCAGGGCCCGCCGAACCCCATCCAGGGCCAGAAGCCCAGCCAGGGCCCGAAGAACCCCATCCAGGGCCAGAAGCCCAGCCAGGGCCCGCCGAACCCCATCCAGGGCCAGAAGCCCAGCCAGGGCCCGCCGAACCCCATCCAGGGCCAGAAGCCCAGCCAGGGCCCGCCGAACCCCATCCAGGGCCAGAAGCCCAGCCAGGGCCCGAAGAACCCCATCCAGGGCCAGAAGCCCAGCCAGGGCCCGCCGAACCCCATCCAGGGCCAGAAGCCCAGCCAGGGCCCGCCGAACCCCATCCAGGGCCAGAAGCCCAGCCAGGGCCCGCCGAACCCCATCCAGGGCCAGAAGCCCAGCCAGGGCCCGAAGAACCCCATCCAGGGCCAGAACCCCAGCAAGGGCCCGCAGCAGGGCCAGAAGCCCCTACAGGGCCCGCAGCAGGGCCAGAAGCCCACGACCTGCCACCAGCCGGGAACAGAGCCCCCGACCTGGCACCAGCCGGGAACATAGCCCCCCAAGAGGGCCCAGAATGTCCACCATGACCACATCTACACCTGGAAGTTCGGTGGCCAGCCACGCAAGAACACCCAGTCCCTTGGCCAGTCCAGTCCAGTCATTGGGAAGCCAACAATCCGGCCATTCCCCTACCCAGCCCCAGGCCATAATGTCACCACATGTGTCTGCACACATGGAGGAGCAGCCAAGCCAACCATCTGGCCGCACATTGCGCCGCGGCCAGTTGAGTGGGAGATTCTCCCATGACCAAAATATGGCATTGGCTAGTGGCCTTACATTATACTATGACGAGCTCTATGGGAGCAAATCAAAACACACCACAAAGCAGCGCAAGATGGAATTGTTTGAAACCATCCTACGACAAGTAAATGCAGCGGGGGAAGAGAGGAAAGATGTGTCCCAAATTCAGAAGAAAATCTCGGATCTGAAGTATGCTGTACGTCAAAAAGAAATTAAAAGGCATAATTACAGGTAAATAAATGATGTCTCCAAATATAAGGTTTAGGATGTACTGTATGCACCTTTTCTGAGTACCAAACGATTTTCTCTTTTCAGCCTGAAAACTGGAGGTGGCTTTCCATCAAAATTGGAGTTTACCCCTGCTGAGGAGATTGTGCTGGGACTTCTCCATCCGGTCGCGGTCGGTGGACATGCTGGTCTAAGGGACACAGACTCACCGACCCGTACCCACGGTGAGTACTCTTAAATCTGCATGTTTGCCTGTTTGCTAAATAATCTAAAGTTCACTAGTAACAAGATGACGGGATGGCCCTATGGTTTGCCTTGCTTGGCCTCGCACTACTGTGCCTGTTTGTGTCCTCTTTTGGTCCCTGTGAATCACACATTTAGGACCACATCCATTATGGCAAAGATCAAATTTCCAATTGTATTGGTCAAGTCATGAAGTTTCTCCTGAAAAGTGATATATTTAGAATCAATCACAAAACACACATCATTATGGATGGGTTGCCTATTTGTTGTGTGAGTTGTGTTTGAGTTAACAATTTAATTACCCACCCCCAAACATATCTGACCTAGAGCAGCGAGACTCAACTGGCGGGCCGGGGTCCCAATGCGGACCTTGGCACCAGATTCCAGGACCCCTGCCCAGACAGCCCTGCACTCAGTTACTTCTGTGTTGACGTGCTCAGAGCTGCCCCCTTGATCGGCGATGTAGTGGTTGTTCTCCTGCCCAATGTCATGGCTCCCTGAAACATAGCATTGCAATATGAAGTACTGCACAGGAAGTGGCATTGCAAGGTACACAGTAACTTGGTACATCTTTCTCTTGGCACAATCGTGTCCCGCTGCCCCTGCTCTGCCCCATCTGCCACAGTCCCCCCATGCCCCCCCCCCCCACATAAGCCCCATACATTTGTAACAGATTTGCTCCATCCATCCCATCACCATCAATTCGTGAACTCCCCCCTTTAGCCATCCAATCCCTGTCCCCTCAGCTCTGCCCCATCCAGCCCAGCAAGGGCAAGCAGCCTTTATTAGTTTGCACTTTGAAATCTCAAGCCCCTCCACCAGTGTGTTTATTTCTAACTAGACACCCCCTGCGTCAGCCCCATGGCCAGACATTCACCTCTCACCACATACCTTTAAATGGACCTTTACAAGAATTGTTTGAGTACCCCGGACCTAGCGAATGGTAGTCTTAATCCAAAAATGTGCGTTGCAAGTTGTATGCTGACTGGGTACACTTCCTGACTTAGAACTGAGGTCAGTTAGCAGTTTTCTCGAGGCATTGCACCTATCTAAAATTGCGTGTCTTTTAACAAATGTCCCCATTGCTGTAGAGTTGCTTAATATTACAAATAGTGGTTTATTTGATTACCTATCCAAAAAATGGTTATGTGTGTGTTTACCTTGTTTGTTTTTCTCTTCTTCAGCCCAGCATGATCCCTCAGCAAGGGTAAACTCACCCCCCAGTTTGGTTATGCCTACCAGGTCCGTACAGCATAGGAGCCCAGATCCGAGATTTCCGGTAAGTTAATTTAGTACCATAAATACTACCAAGTGCTTAAGCATGTGTTAAACTGTGGGAATCCCAAATTTGGACGCCAACTTACATTTTTTTTTTTATATGTCCCTACAGACCCGCACACTCATGGAAGAGATCCAGGAAATGGAGGAAGATGATGTCTCCATGCAGGGCACGTCGGATGACCTCCCCCTGGGTCCCAATTTGGAACTGCTCCATAATGTTTCTCTGGCCAATCCTCAGCAGCAGAGTGAATCTCCATCCATTGTGCATGCACATGGGGAGACTGACACAACAGTCCCCAGTGTTCACTCTGCTGCTGAGGATTTGCAAAGCAGGCCTGTTGCTGTTGAGGGGACGACACCACGCGGCAGGGCACGCCCAAGAGCCAGGGTAATTGTGCGGCGGACTCCATTACGCCGCCCCACAATTTCCCAGGGGAGGCAGAGTGCCCTGCTTCAATTATGGACCCAAGAAAGGGACTCTTATGAGGCACAGCTCGCTACAGAGCGTGAGGAAAGGCATGCCGACATGGTGAACATCAATACCAGCTTACAGGGCATCCTCGCGGAGTTGCGTACCCTCAACAGCAACGTGGTAACTGCAAGTAATGGCATCCAGTCAGCCATGGCTGAGATGACCAATATGCAGAGAAACATTGTGGAGCAGTTTCAAATTCACAATGCTGCCATGGCCCAGGCTAGGTCCCATTCACATGGACCTCCACCTGGGTATTATGGGCAGCCACCCTATTAAGCCATGGTTGTGTGGGACATCTTTTCTCTTAACCCCCACTGTATTTACTTGTCCTTTGAGGTTTCAAACAATCCATTTTGTGTTGCTCATGCAGGTTGTGTTTTGTATTTGCTCCCATATAGCTCCTTAGAGTAATGCTTAAGGCCACTAGCCAATGCCATAGGTCTATGTGGAGTGTATCTGGCCACTTATGGCTTTAAATATGTATTTGGTTGGTGCTCCTCCTGTTTGCAGACATGTTTGTGTGACATTATGGCCATGCCCAAATATCCCTGGGCCCAGGCAATATTAATGACTGGACTAGGCTGGCCTTTGGACTGGGTGTCCTTGTTTGGTTGTGCCACTCACTTCCAGGTGTAGATGTGCTCGATGTTTTTTTTGTTATGTCATCCATTTGTAACCACAGATGTATGTGGACTGTTTTCTGTTAAGCACAATAATTTTAACTTTCCTAAGTAAAAAAATCTTCGCACTTACAATACTTGTGGCGTTTTTAGTGGGAACACATTTTAAACAGCTTGGGCTAAACCAGATAATTTGGGTTTGAAGAGGTGTAACAATGCAAATATCAAGCTAAGGAAACTACATGAAATACATTAGGCAACAATTAAGGTAAAAATGTTTTACTTTGAGGTAATGCCACATTACGGCAAAACAACATATTTAACAAAAAGGCTAACACAGACACACAGAATGTTGATACACAAAATAAAATTAACTAAAATGCTGCAAGATCAAGTTTGCTCTAACTGATTGGGCAGACTCACTGGGTGGCCCAACAAAATTCTCTCCATCATCCTCTAGGGCTGTAGAGGGCAGGCTATCCACATAACGTGGGACACGTTCCAGTATCGCAAAATTGTGCAAAACAGCACATGCCATGATTATGTCGATCACTTTTTTTGGATCATATTGCAGGGCGCCCCCAGTATGGTCCAAGCAACGAAAACGGGTCTTCAACAGCCCAAAGGCCCTCTCCACAACAGCCCTGGTCTTGCGGTGCGCACGGTTGTACGCTTCCTGAGAGGCATCCTGGGGCCGCAGCACAGGCGTCATGAGCCAGGGTAGAAGTGGGTACCCGGAATCACCTTAAACAGACAATTAAATGTAATCAAAATTAAAAAGGCAACACAACAAACACAAAGAATTTTACATATATCATAATGATGTAAGGTAAAGGGCCAAAAAAAACACCCAGGGCACATTAGCAAAATAACTATTGCCACTAATGTAGTACATAATTAAAAATGGCACTTCAATATACCAATTAATTAACAAACATCTGCACGGCCAAGGGTAGTTGGAATTTAAATATATTTTTAGGTTTCTGACATGTTACAATTAGGATGCTGCTGAGGGGCTATCAACATTTATATGAAAACTACAATGTATGCAGTTTAAGTCCACTTTGCCATTTAAAGACCAATACTACAAAAGGCGCAAAAGCTCACAGATCCTTGGGTATAAACTCCCAACCAATATATTTAGGGACATGGAACTTACAGACATCCTAACTAAAGGGAAAACATTCTGAAGGACAAAGCGAGGCAAGCATTTTGGTTTGGAGTTCAGAATATATGACCCAACAAAAAGGCAGTTTCTGGCTTATGTAAAGAATTCAAATACAAAAATATCAACAAATACAAGATTAATCCCACATTTAAAAGCACACAAATAGGACACACTTACCAAGCAGCCATGCACCCGAAAATTCACCTGCCTCAAATCTCCTAAACAACCCAGATCGCCTGAGGATATACGAGTCGTGCGACGATCCTGGGTAGCCGGCAAGGACACTCATAAAACGCATGTCCGGACCAACCACGGCCTGGACATTAAGGGAGTGTCCCATTTTTCCATTCCTTAAGGCAAAAACATACAAAAAGGGTAATTGATATTTGAAAAAAAAAAAAAAAAAAACATGTCTGCACTCTATTGGGAAAGACTAATGAAAAGCCTAGATAAAGCAGCTACACAAATGAGGGATAAACAAATATGCTGCCGCAAAGGAAAACAGGTTACATTACACGTTGGCCAACATAATAACCAATCTCAATACCTATATATATACTCGTCGGCAGCCCTAGGTACGAGTGCCACATGTGTGCAGTCAATAGCACCAATAACGTTGGGCATGTCGGCCACATCATAAAACCCAAGCTTAATGGCGTTTCTGGCTGCCATATCATCCGGAAAATAAATATATTTTGGAGTTATGGCAGCCATGCCTTCCAAAAATTTAGATAGTGCGCGGCTCAGCGTAGGCTGTGACATCCCCACGGAGAGGGCACCCAGCCTCTGGAACGAGCCGTTCGCCAAAAATTGCAGGCAGCCAAGCATCTTGGTCATACCTGAAATTGCATGCCCCTTCCTTGTGGTGCGGGCTAACCATGGCCGCAGCTCACTATATAATTTATGGAGGGAAGCGCGATTAAGCCTGGTCAGCTCGAACAGCTCAACATCATTCATGCTATCGATGTTCATGCGACGACGCAGGGGCAATCTGCTCTCAGACATCTCGATCAACTCAATGCCAAAAAGCATAAGCCCTTGATGTGCCACAAACTCGCTCCTCTCCATCCTACTCCCGAGGCCAAATAGCTGCCGGCAAACATTTCGTAAAGCAGCTCTTTAATGGGCTTCAAAACAATTAGCAATCACCTCTCTGAATTGGTCGCAAGCCCATGTGAAGGACGTAAAAAATAGGATCGGACGCAAATAATACGATTTGGACGGGAAAAACACACGAACTAACGCAAAATATACGATTCTCGTACGAAATGCGTATGTTCATATACGTCTATGCGCGAACGATCGTGCGAATACGAAATGGGCAAAAAAACAAGAAAAAATGACAAACACCCACCCAAACTTACGATTCTCGATACGAAATCAATTAACTTTTGCTCTTTGAATCGAGGGGATCATTTATGATAGGTTTTCTTTATGAAGTGGCTTGCATGTACTAAAGTCAGTATAAGCCCTCCTGTAAAGAGTTGCAGCCTAGTAATGAAAGCTGCCACTAAAAACATATTTTTTTTTACCTGCCAAGGAATTTTTTTTTGGGGGGGGGAGCTCTGTTTTAGCTGTGCAGGCCCTGTCTCTCTCTAAGTTGGGGTCCATGGAGACTCTACAGTTTAAAAAAAAAAACATTGAAGGCAGCTGTCTATTCAGTATGCAGGCCCCATCTCTCTCACGGTGCCTCTTTGTAAAATACAGTTTAAAAAAAATAATCTTTTCCACCTGACAAGGAATATGGGAGGGGCAGCTCTGTTTAACGGGTAAGGCTCTGTCTCCCTCTAAGTTGGGGTGCACTGTGCCTCTTTGTTAAATACAGTTTAAAAAAATCATCTTTTTCACCTGCCAAGGATTTTATTCGGGGGAGGGGCAGCTCTGTTTTAGCTTTGCAGGCCCTCTCTCTTAGTTGGGGTCCACGGTGCCTCTTTGTTAAATACATTTAAAAAAATAAATTATTTTCACCTGCTAAGAAATATTTTAGGGAAATAAGTAAAATGTCTGGGAAAGGAAGGGCTGGGAAAGGACGGGGTAGAGGAAAATACATTCCTGCAATTCCTTCTGCCACTAGGACTAAGAATGTTGATGCCAGTACCAACACTGTGGTCAGCAGCCATGTGCCCAGAGCTAGTAAAAGTAGCACCAGCCTTTTGCCCAGGACCAGCCATAGTAGTGGCAGCATCCATTTGCCCAGGCCTGCCACTGCTAGTAGAAGCAGCAGCAGCAATGTACACAGTAGTAGTCGGTATAAGTAGCAGCAGTAATGTACGTAGGTAGTAGTAGCAGCATCAGAAAGCCAGGGTTGTTAATTTCCTCCAGTGGACGTGTTAATTCAGACAATGCATACATTGTGGACTGGTTGACTCGCTCTCGCTCATCTCAGGAAGAGGAAGACTCTGACGTAATGACTTTGAGCCAGGTTTCAGTGGATTCTTCCTCCACTACAGCTACACGTGTAAAAGAAGCCTTTCTCTTTCATCATCTGTCTCTTTACTGCTCACTCCTAGTGGGATCCCAGTTTTTTCAGCAGCCCCTTTTCTATGGATAGTGATGAGAAGGATTTGTATGATGATTTAGAGTGTGTTGCGGAGGTGGTGGAGATGGAAATGGTGTCCAGGACTAGATCTGCTGGTATGGTCCACTCATGAGCAGGTGACGGCGACACTGTTGCTGCTTTTGCGGACTCCAGAAAAAAGCCTGCTAGAGGAGGAGCAAAGTCTGGGGGTGGTGGTGGTGTTGGAAAGGCTAGCTCTGTATGGTACTCTACTGTGTGGCAATTCTTTTGTACCTTTCCAGAGGAACAAAACCTAGCACAGTGCTGGATCTGCAACCAAAAAGTTAGCTGCGGCCAGGGCACAATTCTAGGAACTACAGCTCTACGTAAGCACTTGGAGAGGCATCACAAAGCTGCCTGGGACAATCAAAATGCCTTGCAAATGCTCCATCAAAACCTTATTGCTCTTGCTGCTGCTGCTGAGAGTGCAGCTCCTATAAACTGTCATCTGTCTAGTAGCCAGGCCTCATTCACAGGCAGTACAGTCTCAGTCTTGTCGTCGTCATCTAGTGCTCCTCCTACATCTCGTCAGTTATCCATAATAGAATCTATATCCACCAGACAACAATATGCGCCTAGTCATCCAGTTGTCAAGCAGCTGAACTTGCACCTGGCCAAGTTGTTGGTGGTGCTGTTGCTGCCATACCACCTTGTTGAGTCCACTGTCTTTATGCAACAAATAGGATGCGCCCAGCCCAGGTGGCATGTTCCTAGTCACCTTTTCTTCTCCAACAAGGCTATCCTCACCTTGCACTGTTACATTGTAGGGAAGGTGGGGATGTATATGCAACTGTGCAGCACAGTGCATGCAATAGAATACAGGATACTTAGAGTAGCAACGACCAAGGGCAAAACATGTGTGTCACTGCACACTGGGTCAACCTTGTGTGGCACAATACTCTGACACAACAAGGTCAGGCATTAGTAACATCCCTGCATTCGTGCCAATCCGCTTTAGCTTTGGCCACCAGACAGCTATCCTCCTCCTCCTCAACAGACAGAAGACAGCAGGGCATAGCTTACCCTCCTCTTCCTCCATCCTTTCATCACTGCAAGGTGCAGCACTGCCATGCCATATTACACATGCTAAGCCTGGACATTAAAATCCACACTACTGAGGGGTGGTCGCTGCCTTGCATGCATGAGGAAATCTTCAGCTGGCTGTCTCCATGCCAACTTATGTTGGGCAATCTGGTTGCAGATAACAGGATGGAAACTGCGGTTGCTCTGCCTCTATGTTGCATGACACATGCCCCATGCTTCTTAAAAACAAATGTTGCTTTGACGGATGCTCTGGCCCTATCCAGGAAGGTATGTGTTTGCTATAGACAATCCTATGCCTTCAAACTCACTTTCCTAGAGTTGCAGCACCAGAATGGTCTTCCTGAACACTGCTTAATCTGGGATGTCCCCACGCACTGGAATTCCACCCTACATATGCTGGACCACCTGTACCACCAGCGCAAAGCATTGAATGATTTCATTAGCAAATGGCCAGCTTTTCCAGCCAATGTGATGACACATGTTGCGTGCTGAGGCCTTTTATAGAGGCGACAAGATTTGTCAGCAGGGACAACATCAGAATGAATGATGTTATGCCTCTGATATTTATTTTGGAGCAAACACTCATGGCCATGAGTCAGGAAGGGATGAAGGAATGATCCAGTCTGTCTCCTGGCTCTTTGGATCTAAAAGAAGAGGTGAAGGAGGGTAAGGAGGAGGAAACCAGACCCCAGGAGGTGGGTTTGAAGATGGAAACAATTAACTTATCACAGAAAGGGATAGGGTCATCATGATGGTGGTGGTGATAACGATGATGATGATGGCAATATGGAGTTGAGGTGGAACTAACTTGGCCCTCAGAAATGCTACTCCCTGTTACAAATGGGACATTTTTTTGAGGGTGTGCCCGCTACTGCCAGCCCAACACAAATGCCTTTCACTGTATTCTCACTGCGTATGTGAATAAGCTGATTGTAAGCTTATGGTGGCCTGTGCCTGTCTGTTTTTCCTGTCCTAGTCCTGATAATTATCCTGTGGACTCTCTGTAGTGATAATCTTCCACAAGTCACGTCTGGATAACTTCCATAGCTGATAACTGTCATTGTTCGGCTTGGCCACTGAAAGTTTAAGCTCTGAGCTGCTGTACATTCTCACTACTATATATAACAACAGTCAGGGGCGGGCTGGCCATAAGGCATACCGGGCAGAATCCCGGTAGGCCGGCACATGGGAAGGCCGCAGGTGGTGGCCGATGAGCAGAGCAGTGTAACAGGTGGAGGCCGCACTGCCCGCCGCCATCGGCCCCACTGTCACACACACACACACAGATTATCTGACTGTAAACATTAGTGTGTGTGAGAGCAGCGGCGGGCAGAGCGGCCTCCACCCATTACACTGCTCTGCGCATCGGCCGCTGTTAGAACATTGGCTCCGCGCAGGCTCAGCATCAGCAATTACACTTACATGGATGGGGAAGCAGAGGAGCCGTCATAGATCTGAGTCATGTGACAGAGCAGAATATGTGTACACGCTGCTGCCCCCTAGTGACAGCCTGTCCCAGGAGCTGGAGGTCAGTGGATGCTTCACACTAGGTTCTGCCATTTGTAACTTGGCTGCAGGGAAGTGCTGCTGCTTCTGCCACAAGGTAAAGCCTTTCCTTTGTGTGTCCTTCCTCCTGGCAGCTTATTAAGGAAAGTTTAGATGTTCAACCCCCCTCTACAATAAAAACAGTGTCCCATGTGCTGTTCATAGACTCGGCTGTGCAGAGCTCCATGTTGCCTGTCCCTGTGTTCTCGGCTCATATACTATATGTCTGCTAAATGGAGCCTCTCACAGCCATGTAACAGGAGAGAGGCTGGGTAGCCAGTGTGACCAGTGAGAAAACTTCTACAAAGCCACCTCACATCTGTGTCCAAATCTGATCTTCTCCTGATCTGTGTCCAAATCTGATCTGCTCCTGATCTGTGTCTCCAAATCTGATCTGCTCCTGATCTGTGTCTCCAAATCTGATCTGCTCCTGATCTGTGTCTCCAGATCTGACCTGCTCCTGATCTGTGTCCAAATCTGATCTGCTCCTGATCTGTGTCTACAAATCCGATCTGCTCCTGAGCTGTGTCCAAATCTGATCTGCTCCTGACTGATCTGTGTCCAAATCTGATCTGCTCCTGATCTGTGTCTCCAAATCTGATCTGCTCCTGATCTGTGTCCAAATCTGATCTGCTCCTGATCTGTGTCTCCAAATCTGATCTGCTCCTGATCTGTGTCCAAATCTGATCTGCTCCTCATCTGTGTCTCCAAATCTGATCTGCTCCTGATCTGTGTCTCCAAATCTGATCTGCTCCTGATCTGTCTCCAAATCTGATCTGCTCCTGATCTGTGTCCAAATCTGATCTGCTCCTGATCTGTGTCTCCAAATCTGATCTGCTCCTGATCTGTGTCTCCAAATCTGATCTGCTCCTGATCTGTTTCTCCAAATCTGATCTGTCTCCAAATCTGATCTGCTCCTGATCTGTGTCTCCAAATCTGATCTGCTCCTGATCTGTGTCCGAATCTACTCTGCCACCAACTGATCTATATACTAAACAAAATTGTGCTGCTAACTGTTCTGTGCCCCAGCTTTATCCACTACTGACTAATCTGTGCCAAATGCATACCTTCTAACTTTTTGGTGTGGGAAATAGGGACAGTTGTTACATTAAGCCTGTAAAGTGGGATGCCCCTCTCTTTCTTTCTTATTTTTGTCCTCCTAAATCCTGGTAAACCATGGAACAAAATAAGGTATATATATATATATATATATATATATATATATAAAATTATGTGACATTAATATACTATACTGGGCCAGGAACAGTAAAGCAGGGCCGGTGTGCCCCAAAAAGTCCCGGGCCGTTTTTTAGTCCCAGTCCGCCCCTGAGAACAGTCTTACTTGTACACAGCAAATGTATCTGTAAAGCTTTATGTCACCGCGCTATCTCAGCGAAAATATATATATATAAACAAACATGCCTATTGTGAACACACCATGAAAACCAAGGTACAGCAAAACAACAATCTGAGCACACAGCTATATGCTTACAACACTAGTATTCACAATTCACCTGGCAAAATGAATAGTATTTTTCATGATTTGGTTTTGAAAATGAAAGAGATCTTGGTAAAAAAAAACACTTTTACAGCTTATGTCAGTAGGGTATACAGAATGTATGTGTGGTGTCTCTGGAGTGTCTTGGTTGTTTGGAAACCCTTATATAATTAACAAAAAAAAAATACAACTTGAAAACAATTTCATCAGTTGTTTTTCCAAATTTTCAAATACTAGTTCACTATCTGATGTTCAGGAACAAAATATCTGGTACTGATGCAAAATGTAACAATTTTGGAAGAACTACCATTGGTTCCAATGTTGTTCGCTGGAAAAAGATCTGTTCAAGAGTTCACCAGTTTTGGCCTAACTACCCTCATCCAGCGGTATATACAGGTAACGTGCGTAGTTCAGCTAACTGTTGGAGATACAATACTTTGCAACAGCTTCTGCTGAATGTGTCTCTGAATGTGATTTTGGGACTTTTGCCAGATTAACTGCAGTTTACAGTTCAGACAAGTAGATAGCACAGTTACCAATGCTTATCTGTAGTCTCTGCATTTTTCTGCTGTGTTGTATTTCCTGTATATTCAGCTGAGCTCTGTCACTTCTTTTTCCTTTGTTATCCACCATGTTAAGGTGACATTCTCATACTGCCCGCATGTTCCTATAAAGCCGGTTCTTGTTACACCACATGTCTATCTGGATTTGACTCCACTGCACCCAGCACCAACACTCTGCAACACGAACATGGCACTCTATGTTTAACTGTGTTAACTGTGATTTTTGCAGGAATTTCCAGAAAAATTACATTGGGGCTGATTTGTCAAGAACTTCTGCCATTTCAGTGCAAATTAGAGTAGGGCAAAATATGATTTATACATTTTCAGCATGTTGCTGCACTGCTAATGTTTTAGTAAATGTGCTTCTTGTAATGCAGCAACATGCACAGGTGTAAATTAACTATTTTATTATATTTTTTTACTACTCTAATTTGCAACGATGTGGCACTGTCCTTCAGAAGTGCTTGATAAATCAGGCCCGTATTTTTTTGTGGCAGAATTTAGGTTTTAACATGAAATGTCTTGTTTGTCATATTTTGTTGTGTTTTTAAAAAAATATTTTTGAATAATAAAACAAACAAAAAAAAATATTTTTCTTTTAAATGGTCGTGTTTATTTTAAATAAAACATGTATTTCATTAAAGAAAACCATATTGCATATGAAAGCCCCATTTCTCCAAATTTCTACTGTACCACATATGTATCGGTAGCCCCCCGTTTCTGCCCAAATGGCCCAGTATAGTATCTTAATGTCACATTATATATACACCAAATTTTTCGTTCCACAACACACATCCGGGGTTTATAGGACAAAAATAAGAAAGAAAATATTCTGAACAAAATGGTGTGCTAAAATCCCCCCATTACAGACAGTATGCATGGAGCAATCACTCCATTACAACCATTAAGTAGCATCCCTCTGAACAGCCACTGGGGACATTCCTCTGGACAGCCACTGGGGGCATCCCTCAGTACAGCTCACACAGGGTGGGGGCATCCCTCAGTACAGCTCACACAGGGTGGGGGCATCCCTCAATACAGCTCACACAGGGTGGTGGCATCCCTCAATACAGCTCACACAGGGTGGGGGCATCTCTCAATACAGCTCACACAGGGTGGGGGCATCCCTCAGTACAGCTCACACAGGGTAGGGGCATCCCTCAATACAGCTCACACAGGGTGGTGGCATCTCTCAATACAGCTCACACAGGGTGGGGGCATCCCTCAATACAGCTCACACAGGGTAGGGGCATCCCTCAGTACAGCTCACACAGGGTGGGGGCATCTCTCAATACAGCTCACACAGGGTGGGGGCATCCCTCAATACAGAAATCGAGAGAAAACCAGCACTCCAGTAGTAAGCACAAATAGAACTATATTAGTGAGTTTCAATCCAATCCAACGTTTCGGGGGTTACAGCAGGCCCCCTTCATCAGGGTCAACACACAACAAGTGGCACACAGACACAGCACATTATATATACATGAGTAACCAATAGCAGAGTCAGAAAAGCCCACCTGACGTCAGAATGACGTCACAGCGGTGCCACTGTCAGGACCGACAGTGGCATCTTATAATAAGCAACAAACAAATAATAATCATAAATACTCACTGGCAGAGCCCCCCCAGGCAGAAACCGCTGTGCTGCACTGCTTGTATGGCAGCAACAGCTGGTAACACACTAGTGCTGGCCGGCCGGTTGCTAGGGAACCAGCCTGGCCAGGCCTCCAATGAGAGGAGGCGGAAGTGACGTCACAGTAAAGTCACCGCTAACAGTACACCCCCTCTCCTACGCTCGATTGGTGTGCGGCGGCATACGATATCCCTCAATACAGCTCACACACAGTGGGGGAATCCCTCAATACAGCTCACACACAGTGGGGGCATCCCTCAATACAGCTCACACACAGTGGGGGAATCCCTCAATACAGCTCACACACAGTGGGGACATCCCTCAATACAGCTTACACACAGTGGGGGCATCCCTCAATACAGCTCACACACAGTGGGGGCATCCCTAAATACAGCTCACACCAGTGGGGGCCTCCCTCAATACAGATCACACACAGTGGAGGCATCCCTCAATACAGATCAAACACAGTGGGGGCATCCCTCAGTACAGCTCACACACAGTGGGGGCATCCCTCAGTACAGCTCACACACAGTGGGGGCATCCCTCAGTACAGCTCACACACAGTGGGGGCATCCCTCAGTACAGCCATGTGCAGCATCCATTAGTACATGGTGTCCAGAGTGTGTGTGTGTGTGTGTGTGTGTGTGTGTGTGTGTGTGTGTGTGTGTGTGTGTGATTGGGAGGCAGAGATGAATGGGGGCCTTTGGTCAGACTGGGGGTTATAGGTGAATTGGGCCATGTGTCAGGCAGGTAAATGGGGCTGTGTACATTGTACCTGGTCTTGCTGCTGATGTCTGGATTCCAGTTGGCAGTGTTGTGCTGTGCAGAGGAGGGGACAGGAAAGCCTGAGCTGCTGCAGGATGAGCTGGGGAGAGAGAGGAGCGGGCTGCCGCCATCTACCATGCAGCACTGCTCACCTCTAACATCTCCTCCTGGCCCGCCCCCTCCTCGGGCTGCGTGGCAAAAGAGGGCAAAAGAAAAAAAAACGGAACCAGAAAAGCAGCCGCTCGGCCCTGGACAACTAAAGATTTGCTGACAGGTGAAATACACACACAATACTACACATTTTGCAGCCTTCTCTGCTGCTGGCCTACCAGGATACTGCCCGGTATGCCCTATGGCCAGCCCGCCCCTGCCAGCAAAGTGCCGCCCCCCTTAAAGTGCCGCCTGAGACCATGGACCCACCGGGACCCATGGTAAGGCCGGCCCTGGTTGTTGCCTGTCTAGTGACTCATTTTTATTTGTGGCTTCTTATCAGCAACCTGGTTTATACTCCCGTTTTGAGAGTGGCAAGCTGACTCATGTGGCTTGTGGGTAAGTCTGTTTATTGCTGGAGTGTATCTGCCTGTTTATTGTTTATGTGCAATGTGGTTTTCTTTTATGTTATGTGCCCCCTTTTTGTAATTTGTCCAAGTTTCTTGTGTTAGCCAATTGCTCTCCCTGCCCTTCATCACCTTGACTGTGCTCATGTCCCTTTTTGAATGTCCCCTTCTCCCTGTTGCAGTTACAAATGTCTAATGCGTGCATCCTGACTTACCTTTTGCTTGTTTGGCCCTACTCTTTTGTAATACTTAATATTTGGTCTAGGCTGTTTTGATGCTGTGTTGCCTGTTAGTAATTAAATTTTCATTTTCATTTGTCTTTTTGATGATTCTGGTTATCCCTTGCTGCCCTGGCTCCTGACACTCTTTTAAGGCCCCAGACACCTGTCCAGGAGGCTTACAATGGGCCCTACTGCCACACACGAGCTGTAGTTGAACATGCCTTTAGGCTGTTGAAGGCCAAAGGCATGTTCAACCTCGAATCAAGCCAGAGAAGGTCATGCAAAAAATCATGGCGTGCATCAGCCTTTATAACTTTGCCTTGAGTGGGAGGGTGGCAGCAGATTTTGAGGAGAGAACCCCTGCTTCTGCTCCAGAGATTCCTGGCCATCTGTATGCTGGCACCCAGAGCCATGCAGGCCAAAGCATTCAGCAGCATCTGGTGGACTCCTTTTGTTCTTGAATTGTATTTTTTTTCACCACTTATGTCATTTGTGATCTATTATATCCCTTGCCTTGTCTGGGTGAGATTAAATAACATCCAAACCAAGTTATGGCTCAACTGTGGGTGCAGGTTAACAGAAAATTGCTCAATAAAAATGTGCCTGTCCGACATAAATAAAGCTTGGGGACCCCCCCAAAACGAAAGTATAGCATAGCAGCTTGGGGGGATGTTGACCGGCTTTTGGTGTTTGCAGCTTTCTGTGCCTCAATCCTCTCCAGCCTTTGGAGGACAACCTGGTTGGCCTTCAGTCTTTGAAGGGCAACCTGGTTGGCCTCCACCAGAGCTCCAACCAGCATCTCCATCTGCTAGTGTTGGCACTGCTGCTCCACAACCACTGCAATGACACGAGCGTTCGCAATTTTGTGGTTACCGAGATCAGCTGCTGAAAAAAACGAGCATTCACGGGCAGCCTCTGAATCAGCCCAATGGTCATGCGCATGTGGTTTTTGGGCGCCAAGTAGCTCTCAGGCTTCCTTCTGATTCACGGTCCTCTAAATTTTAAGCACATTTTCTAAGCATGCCAATGTGGAAACTTGCGCCTGTATTTTTTCCTGCAAGCTCAAATTGGTGACTGATTTCTGGGGTGCTTAGAAGGCAAAATTTTAAGAGTGATTTTCCCCCAGCAAGAAGCTAGAGTAAACTGCCAACTTCATTGACTAACAGGATTATTTTTAGCAATTAAGGTGTCAGTGGTAAGTTTTTTAAAATAATTTTTCCCCTATTTGGGGGTTTTGGTGAGAATAAAAAAATGATTAAAAGTTGGCAAAGTTGACAAATCTCAACATTTTTAATGATAAAAGCACCAAAAAGGTGGACATTGGGCCCCAAAAAATAAAAAAAAACACTAGTAGTACAATTATTAAGTACTAATATGCAAAACAGGGCAGGAAGGGAGGGGTAACAAGAACATCTGGGGCTAAACATTTGGAAATACAACACTAGAGGTGACCTGGAATTAGGATATCCCCCAAAAAACATGACACCTAAATATTTATCCCCTTTCTTGGTTGGTGTTTTTTGGCACACGACCATGAATCGAGCCTATAGATTATGTTATAGGCAGGATATATACAGTAAGGTTGGTTTAAATAAACAGCAATAAGTAATTTATAGCAGTCATTTTGGGAGTTTACAGGAAATAACTTTTCTGTAACCTGTGTTCTTCAGCTCTTGATAAAAACAATAAGCCAACATCAACCAGTCTCCATCCCCTTCCATTATTGTTATGTTGTCTTGCAGGTATCCTGAGATATCATTGAGGCAGGTGTGTACACACGATAAAGACAGAGGAGGCAGTCAGAGGAGGTGCTAGAGGCAGCTGTTTCCGGGCCTGTGGCATAGGGGGTCTGGTTGCCAGCTGCCACCCCCACACTGCAGCATCTTTGGCAATTCTCTGTGAGCTCCAGACAGGCACACATTATTGTCATCCAGGTCAGTGGCATTAGGGCCCAGCAAGCCACATACACAGGTGCTATATCCCAAGCACTGTGTACGGCGTGCTGCTACAGGGCAGAACTAAGAAGCCACTAGCTTGTTTTCCCTCTGTGCATAATGCAAGCCAGTGTGTATGCTATGTGTGTGTGGTAGTAAAGAGGAAGCCCAGTCTAGAAAATCCCCAATCACTAAGACAGGACGGGGACAGAGAGCTGAACTTTCTGCCCTACAATTAATTAGTGGGTGGGCAAGTGGTGGATTTTGCTCGTCACTCTGTGCAGCTTCGCCAAGATGGCCATGTGCAGGGCTAGAAACACTGGGGAACCTCTGGGGTTGTGGAGAGAATTGAATGTGTTTTTTAACCCCCTTCCTGTCTCAGTGCCAGAAGATGGGGCTGGATTGGGGGGTTGCTGTAAACTGGACTTCCACTTTAACTTAAAGCAGACCAAAATGTGTGCGGGTGCAGGTGTTGGCACCGCCACTATAAGACAGTCTGGGATGGGGCATCCAGGATGCTGGTGCCCCCTTGCACATAACCCCTCAGAACATCTGTAAATCTTACCTTAGTCTTGATCCTCTGCTGAAAATCCAGCTCCGCACTTGGCTACCAATGCTCAGGGCATTTTGGTGACCAGAACAATGGCGGTGCTATCTACGTGAGTGCCGGGTGGCAAATCGCTGTGCTGGATTTCCAGCACAGGATTGAGGATAGGGTAAGGGTTATGGCCGTTTTGGGGTATTATGTACAGGGGGACTCCAGCATTCTTATAGCGGCGATACCAACACCCAAGCCTGCATGGGTTTTGATCTGCTTTGATCTGCTTTGCCATGGGATTTTTTTTAGGGGGGGTTATTTTAAAAAGATCTCTAACAAACTGACAGTAATACTAAATCAGACTAGAGAATAAAGCCAATCTGTACATAAATGACACAAAAAATACACATTTTTGTTTTTGTAAAATGGCAGGTTGCAGCACAACAATATTCCAAAAGCATTAACCATCTACATTTCCAAAAAGGTCCTAATCACTAATGATTGGCAAAGATTCTGTGTCCCTGCAAAAAAAATGCAATGGAGGACATGAAGGAAGTGCTTTCAATCACAATAGGATAGCTTTATGTAAAAAGCACAGGAGAACGTTTGCTGCATTTAGCTTTTGCTTTGTCACCATACTGTGTTCCATTTCAGGAGAACAAAGAGCGTATGCATACTGAACGCATGCAAATGAAGGGAAATCAGCCATAGCATTGTGCAGAAGTAGAAAGATGAGGGAATTCTGAATTTTAATATTTCATGTCTGTGTATATTTCAACTCTCAAACGTCTTTCAATGGCTTTATCTTTAAAGGCCAAAATGAAAACATCTCCCCCTTTTTTCCCTTTTCTACAAACCAGGATGGTGTTATCATTAGCAAGAGTAATATTTTATGCATATGCAGATGAATATATACGGGTCCTGTAGTTTTTAGTTTAAAAATGACAGGCTACTAATAGGCTGCGTTTTTTTTTTGCTGAGCTTCTCCTTTTGCCCGACTGCACTCGGTGCCAGCCTTCCATCTCCCAACAATGAAAGAGCCTCACAATACAATGAGAGCGGCAACAATATGAATTGCAAATAGATCTTACAGCAAAAGCTTTTATTGACTCTCAGTAAAATGAACAACCCCTAAAAATAGCTGGAGCTGTAAATTGCCTTACTATTGATGATATCCTTTTTTTCCTCTTTCTGTCCATATCATTTTATTTATTCACAGTTTTACTTATGTGTGTTTTACCAACAATGCATTCAATCAGGGTTCTATGCAATGACTTCAAATGATAATAAACTGTAGTCATATTTGCCTGAATTTTTAGTGGATTCTTACCCTCTAAATATTGAAAAGATGCTGTCAAATATACCTTTCCTATTGTATTTTATTATATTATAGCTATACCCATGCACCAAAATCGATCTAAAATAAATATTTTAAAATGAAATAGTAGTAGCAAATAAAATAAGATAAAATATGTTAAACTGTCGGCATTTTACATTTAAAACATCTTTTCTTTTGAAAAAAAAAAACACCAGTACACTAATTAATAGTAGTAGATGATTTCCTAATTCATTTTAAGTTGGGAGTGGACACCTTTAATTAATACATTTAGGTAAGTTTTAAATAGGATTACACATCCTACATCAAGATTCAAAGGGCCTTTTATAAACATCTTTGTGCCATCAACTAAAATCATATTGTCTGTATATGAAAACAGAAATTAAAAATAAGTACAGGTATGTCATTTTAATTTGCATAGGAAGAAATTATTTAAAAGCACCTACTGAATTTAGGCAGTGCTTCTGCATGTTAGGTAAGCAGAAGGGCAAGTATCAGTTTGAGGATGCATTGCTAGCATGGCTCAGACAGCCAAAGAGAGGGGGGAAAAAAGGGAGGAGAAAGAAGGAAACACCGAGCAGTCACAATAATGCCTAATAATGAAACATTAACATTCCTGCATGTCTAATAGCCTAAGATACACCTCACCCTGGTGTACATAGTTTCTTATATGGAGTAATTATGCTTTTTCATCTTCAAAGCCTAAGGGCCTAACGTATTACAGGTTCTGTTCGAAAAACAGCTTGCGACAATCTACATATATGCCAAATGGTAGAAATGCTGAAATTAGGACAGCCTGCTTCCCTCTATTTATACATCCACCATCATGATATTCTCTAATAAACAACAGTGGTTGGCATTCACCGCAATAAAAAGGTGTCCTAGGAGTAAACTTTAGTTGTTGGTTATTGCAGCATCCTGTAAAAGCAGGGAAGATCGGCCATGTTTATTTAGTGATACCTATGTCTTTAATGAAGGATGAATTAGCCTAACAAAGAAAGTGATGCTTGTGCATGCTGATGATAGCTACAAGAAAATTACCACTGTCCTGATCTTTCGAATCCACAATATATGTACTGTACATCCCGAGTGGCTTTTGTTTTCAATGTCTTTTGTAAGCTTTTAGGTTTTTTCTGCATCAAATGTCAAGTTAATTTACAGGGCGCTACTACTGATATGTTTCCTTGGTTTGTGGTTTTCTGTGAAGGGCAGGCAGCTGAGACCAAGACTTCAGATAGAAAGGGGGGGGGGAGTGATCAGAGAGCCTATAACACATACAGTATGCCAGCGTGTGTAAATTGGCTGCCTATGTGACAGCGGGTTGAGGGAAACCTCAAGCATTCATTTGCATGCTGAAGAATATCTGGGATTAAATTAAACTGATTTTCGTACAGGATTTAGAGCGTCCATTTAACATGCGTTTCACGCAGCTCTTGGAAGGAAGGTTGGCTTGCTGCTCACATATGAATAATAATAGACAAGAATATAGAACAAAAACACTGGACGCGTTGTGTCCTTTCTTTAATTTATTTTGCATCCTTTTATCAGCAGACGTTTACATGTGATTACACTCCCGCAAGCTACAGAAATTTCGTAAATACAATATTGCTCTTCAATTAACAAAAATGGTCGCTAGTGATACACAAGCAGAGCTTTATGCAAATGTTGCTGTACAGTGCGAATTGACTCACGTGACTGCAAAAGACTGAAGATCTACATTACCACCTTTCATATAATTAAGGGCTAGTCTGCTCTTACCTTTTTTCATTTCAAGGCATTCGAGGGCTATTTCATAAAAGGAAATAGGGTCAGACTTTTTCGGGCAAATCTTAATGAATTGCTCCAGTTATTAAATTGGCCATGAAATATCAACATAATAAAGTCTTCTGTATACAGAGCCAATGAATTCTTAATGATACCAATAACAGGACTAGTCTGGGACTATTTAGTGCAACAGCCAAAAGTAGGCCCTCTAGCTGCTATTTTTATCAGTAGTTACATTTGCAGCACCCATCACAACATCTTTACTTTTAACATTTTAATAAATGGAAATAATATAAAACTTACACATATTAACAAAGGCAGTGCATAGGTTGTTCGGTTTATTTTAACAGGATTATGTCATTTTCCTATCATTGTATATAGTACAATGTCACACCTTTACATATCTATATGTAGGTATGTTACTCATTTTTGTCTTTCAATCTTTTTATTGTACAGTATCAGGATGAAAAAAAAGCATATACAATACAATATATTGTATACTTACGTGTTACACTACGTAACATTTGTCCCATTTGTTGTTTAACACATGCCTTTGAGTTGTCAAACCTTTCTGAACTTAATGTGAGCTTTGTTTTTATATGCTTACAAATATAACAATACAACATAAAATGTAACATAAAAATTAGAGATGAGCGAATTTCTCAAAAATTCGATTCGACTGATTCGCCGAATTTTCCGTCAAAATTCGTTTCACCTTACACATATTAACAAAGGCAGTGCATAGGTTGTTCGGTTTATTTTAACAGGATTATGTCATTTTCCTATCATTGTATATAGTACAATGTCACACCTTTACATATCTATATGTAGGTACCGTCATGTTACTCATTTTTGTCTTTCAATCTTTTTATTGTACAGTATCAGGATGAAAAAAAAGCATATACAATACAATATAATGTATACTTACGTGTTACACTATGTGACATTTGTCCCATTTGTTGTTTAACACATGCCTTTGAGTTGTCAAACCTTTCTGAACTTAATGTGTGCTTTGTTTTTATATGCTTACAAATATAACAATACAACATAAAATCTAACATAAAAATTAGAGATGAGCGAATTTCTCAAAAATTCGATTTGACTGATTCGCCGAATTTTTCGTCAAAATTCGTTTCACCCGAATTTATTTGCGGCGAATCGCTATAAAAAATGGCTATTTATGAGCTTCCTAGAGCCTCAATAGGGTTGTAAACCATTCTGCCTTGCTGTAACACGCATAGGATACGTGCTGGGTTAGTGAAATAATACTGTAAATAATTATGACATGCAGATCAGAGGCATCGCTATTATAATCGCAGAGCGGCACAATTGCAGAGAGTTGAGGTGGCATCACAATGAGGAGCCCCTATATTGCCTGAAAAACACACCCTTGAGTTGGCAGCAGCAGGAGACCAAATATTGGCTGAAAGACACCCTGGAGTTGGCAGCAGCAGGAGCCCAAACATTGCTTGAAAGAGACACCCTGGAGTTGGCAGCAGCAGCAGGAGCCCAAAAATTGGCCTAAAGACACACCCTGGAGTTGGCAGCAGGAGCCCAAAGATTGGCCTAAAGACACACCCTGGAGTTGGCAGCAGCAGGAGCCCAAACATCGCTTGAAAGAGACACCCTGGAGTTGGCAGCAGCAGCAGGAGCCCAAAAATTGGCCTAAAGACACACCCTGGAGTTGGCAGCAGCAGCAGGAGCCCAAACATTGATTGAAAGAGACACTGGAGTTGGCAGCAGCAGCCCAAAAATTTGCCTGCAGACACACCCTGGAGTTGGCAGCAGCAGCAGCTGGACCCAGAAATTGGCTGGAAGGCACCCTGAAGTTGGCAGCAGCAGGAGCACAAAAATTGGCTGGAAGGCACACCCTGGAGTTGGCAGCAGCAGCAGGAGCACAAAAATTGACTGAAAGACACACCCTGGAGTTGGCAGCAGCAGCAGGAGTCCAAACATTGCTTGAAAGAGACACTGGAGTTGGCAGGAGCCCAAAAATTGACCAAAAGACACACCCTGGAGTTGGCAGCAGCAGCAGGAGCCCAAACATTGCTTGAAAGAGACGCTGGAGTTGGCAGCAGGAGCCCAAAAATTGGCCTAAAGACACACCCTGGAGTTGGCAGCAGGAGCCCAAACATTGCTTGAAAAAAGACACTGGAGTTGGCAGCAGCAGCAGCCCAAAAATTGGCCTAAAGACACACCCTGTAGTTGGTAGCAGCAGCAGGAACCCATAAATTGGCTGGAAGGCACCCTGAAGTTGGCAGCAGCAGGAGCACAAACATTGGCTGGAAGGCACACTATGGAGTTGGCAGCAGCAGCAGCAGGAGCCCAAACATTGGCCTAAAGACACACCCTGGAGTTGGCAGCAGCAGCAGGATCCAAAACATTGCTTGAAAGAGACACTGGAGTTGGCAGTAGCAGCCCAGAAATTGGCCAAAAGACACACCCTGGAGTTGACACCAGCAGCAGGAGCCCAAACACTGCTTGAAAGAGACACTGGAGTTGGCAGCAGCAGCAGGAGCCCAAAAATTGACCGAGAGACACACCCTGGAGTTGGCAGCAGCAGCAGGAATCCAGAAATTGGCTGGAAGGCACCCTGAAGTTGGCAGCAGCAGGAGCACAATAATTGGCCTAAAGACACACCCTGGAGTTGGCAGCAGCAGCAGGAACCCAAACATTGGCCTAAAGACACACCCTGGAGTTGGCGGCAGCAGCAGGAGCCCAAACATTGCTTGAAAGAGACACTGGAGTTGGCAGCAGGAACCCAAACATTGGCCTAAAGACACACCCTGGAGTTGGCAGCAGCAGCAGGAGCCCAAACATTGCTTGAAAGAGACACTGGAGTTGGCAGCAGGAGCCCAAAAATTGGCCTAAAGACACACCCCGGAGTTGGCAGCAGGAGCCCAAAAATTTACTGAGAGACACACCCTGGAGTTGGCAGCAGCAGCAGGAGCCCAAACATTGCTTGAAAGAGACACTGGAGTTGGCAGCAGGAGCCCAAAAATTGGCCTACAGACACACCCTGGAGTTGGCAGCAGCAGGAACACAAAAATTGTCTGAAAGGCATACCCTGAAGTTGGCATCAGCAGGAACCCAAAAATTGGCTGGAAGGCACATTCTGGAGTTGGCATCAACAGGAACCCAAAAATTGACTGAAAGGCATGCCCTGAAGTTGGCATCAGCAGGAACCCAAACATTGGCCTAAAGACATAAATAAGACACACACTGGAGTTGGCAGCAGCAGCAGGAGCCCAAAAATTTACTGAGAGACACACCCTGGAGTTGGCAACAGCAGGAACCCAGAAATTGGCTGGAAGGCACCCTGAAGTTGGCAGCAGCAGGAGCACAATGATTGGCTGGAAGGCACACCCTGGAGTTGGCAGCAGCGGCAGAAACCCAAACATTGGCCTAAAGACACACCCTGGAGTTGGCAGCAGGAGCCCAAACATTGCTTGAAAAAAGACACTGGAGTTGGCAGCAGCAGCAGCCCAAAAATTGGCCTAAAGACACACCCTGTAGTTGGTAGCAGCAGCAGGAACCCATAAATTGGCTGGAAGGCACCCTGAAGTTGGCAGCAGCAGGAGCACAAACATTGGCTGGAAGGCACACTATGGAGTTGGCAGCAGCAGCAGCAGGAGCCCAAACATTGGCCTAAAGACACACCCTGGAGTTGGCAGCAGCAGCAGGATCCAAAACATTGCTTGAAAGAGACACTGGAGTTGGCAGTAGCAGCCCAGAAATTGGCCAAAAGACACACCCTGGAGTTGACACCAGCAGCAGGAGCCCAAACACTGCTTGAAAAAGACACTGGAGTTGGCAGCAGCAGCAGGAGCCCAAAAATTGACCGAGAGACACACCCTGGAGTTGGCAGCAGCAGCAGGAATCCAGAAATTGGCTGGAAGGCACCCTGAAGTTGGCAGCAGCAGGAGCACAATAATTGGCCTAAAGACACACCCTGGAGTTGGCAGCAGCAGCAGGAACCCAAACATTGGCCTAAAGACACACCCTGGAGTTGGCGGCAGCAGCAGGAGCCCAAACATTGCTTGAAAGAGACACTGGAGTTGGCAGCAGGAACCCAAACATTGGCCTAAAGACACACCCTGGAGTTGGCAGCAGCAGCAGGAGCCCAAACATTGCTTGAAAGAGACACTGGAGTTGGCAGCAGGAGCCCAAAAATTGGCCTAAAGACACACCCCGGAGTTGGCAGCAGGAGCCCAAAAATTTACTGAGAGACACACCCTGGAGTTGGCAGCAGCAGCAGGAGCCCAAACATTGCTTGAAAGAGACACTGGAGTTGGCAGCAGGAGCCCAAAAATTGGCCTACAGACACACCCTGGAGTTGGCAGCAGCAGGAACACAAAAATTGTCTGAAAGGCATACCCTGAAGTTGGCATCAGCAGGAACCCAAAAATTGGCTGGAAGGCACATTCTGGAGTTGGCATCAACAGGAACCCAAAAATTGACTGAAAGGCATGCCCTGAAGTTGGCATCAGCAGGAACCCAAACATTGGCCTAAAGACATAAATAAGACACACACTGGAGTTGGCAGCAGCAGCAGGAGCCCAAAAATTTACTGAGAGACACACCCTGGAGTTGGCAACAGCAGGAACCCAGAAATTGGCTGGAAGGCACCCTGAAGTTGGCAGCAGCAGGAGCACAATGATTGGCTGGAAGGCACACCCTGGAGTTGGCAGCAGCGGCAGAAACCCAAACATTGGCCTAAAGACACACCCTGGAGTTGGCAGCAGCAGCAGGAGCCCAAACATTGCTTGAAAGAGACACTGGAGTTGGCAGCAGGAGCCCAAAAATTGGCCTAAAGACACACCCTGGAGTTGGCGGCAGCAGCAGGAGCCCAAACATTGCTTGAAAGAGACACTGGAGTTGGCAGCAGGAACCCAAACATTTGCCTAAAGACACACCTTGGAGTTGGCAGCAGCAGCAGGAGCCCAAACATTGCTTGAAAGAGACAATGGAGTTGGCAGCAGGAGCCCAAAAATTGGCCTAAAGACACACCCCGGAGTTGGCAACAGCAGCAGGAGCCCAAACATTGCTTGAAAGAGACACTGGAGTTAGCAGCAGGAGCCCAAAAATTGGCCTAAAGACACACCCTGGAGTTGGCAGCAGCAGGAACCCAAAAATTGGCTGAAAGGCACATCCTGGAGTTGGCATCAGCAGGAACCCAAAAATTGGCTGAAAGGCATGCCCTGAAGTTGGCATCAGCAGGAACCCAAAAATTGGCCAAAAGACATAAATATGTTTTGCACTATTTGGAAAGTGTAAAACGTGGCACCATGATGAATCTACTCGCATGCATCAGCCATTGGTGGGTGGAAATCCTGGCTGATCCATCCCTGATTCATTTTCACAAAGGTGAGTCTCTCCACATTTTTAGTTGACAGACGAGTTCTCCTCGGCGTTACTATGGCCCCCGCTGCACTAAACACCCGTTCAGATGGCACGCTACTGGCCGGGCAGGACAGCTTTCCCAGGGCAAACTCTGCTAGTTGCGGCCACAAGTCAAGTTTGGCTGCCCAGAAGTCCAGCGGATCCTCGAGGTGTGTTGGCATGGTCATGTCAAGGTATGACACGACCTGCTGGTTAAGGTCCTGCTCCAGGTCTTCCTGCTGCTCATGAGTAGCCTCACTATGCGGGTGAAGAAAGATGCTCATTAGCGACTGTAGACTCAGGCTGCTGCTGATGGAGCTGTTACTGCTCCTGCCACCCCCCCTAGCAGCTATGGCAGTGGAAGGTGAGCGCAGAGGGCCCCCCGAGTCAGACCTGCGAGAGAATGGACGATGGCGCAGATAGGCATCGGCCAACTGACTACATAGGATGTCTCTGTAGTAGGCCAGTTTGTCCTCCCTCTCAGTGGGTGTAAAAAATGCCCCCATTTTTTGCCGGTAGCGAGGGTCCAATAAGGTGGAGAGCCAGAAGTCATCCCGCTGACAAATGGAAACAATTCTGGGGTCACTACGCAAGCACGTGAGCATGCTTCGTGACATTTGTGCAAGTGACTCGGAGGGACTACCTGTCTCCATCTCCACTGCATACTGCCACGGTGTGTCTGGGTCCTCTGTCTCACTTTCCTCACAACCCTCTAGCTCCTCTGGCTGCTCCTGCTCCTCCTCTCCTGTCAGCTGACTAGATAAACCAGCCATTTCGCCAAGCCTAAACTTCACTGTGCCCCTCCTCCTCCTCCTCCAGTTCAGCTCCAACGGGGTTCATGTGGCCGTAAGATGTAGGCGCCATGTCTCCAGTGCCCTGACCAGCCATGGTTTCCAACATGTGTTGTAGTACATGAAGCAGTGGAATCACGTCGTTCATCCCGTAATCCTGGCGACTGACAAATAAAGTGGTTTCCTCAAACGGCCTGAGCAAACGGCAGGTGTCACGTTTGAGCTGCCACTGGTTTACATTGAAGTTACACAGGGGAGTGCCCCTATCCGCTTGGATCATCAAGAAATCCTTGATGGCTTTTCTCTGTTCGTATAGTCGGTCCAACATATGGAGGGTGGAATTCCAACAGGTGGAAACATTGCAAATCAGACTATGTTGGGGGCTACCTTTCTGATGCTGTAGCTCAAGAAGGGTGTGCTTGGCGGTGTAGGAGTGGCTGAAGTGCATGCAAAGTTTCCTTCCCGTTGTTAGGATGTCTTGCAGATGGGGGGAAGACGTCAGAAACCGCTTGACAACCAGCTTGAAGACGTGAGCCATGCAGGGCGCATGGGTCAGGCTTCCTTGGTGCAGCGCAGACAAAATGTTCTTCCCATTGTCGGTAACCATGATTCCCATTTTAAGTTTTCTTGGAGTAAGCCATGTTTGGATTTCTTGATGAATAAATTTTAGCAGTTCCTCCCCTGTGAGACTCCGTTCGCCAAGACAAACCATGTGAAGCACAGCGTGACACCGCCGTGCCCTGCACACATGGTAGACTGGAGGGGCACTGAGACTTGACCCTACAGTGGAGGGTGAGGAGACGGCGGAGGATGAGGAGGCCGAGTCGCACAGTGTCACAGGCACAACGGCCTGGGAGCGCGGAGGCCGAAGTGGCGTGACCTGTCCAAGTTGCTGCTGCTGCAAAGGAACCACATTCCCCCAGTGGGCCGTAAACGACATTTACTGTCCCTGACCATAGTTACAGCTCCAGACGTCTGCGCTGCCATGCACTTTGGTACACACCAACAGGCTCAAGGACTGGCCCACCTTCTGTTCAACAAAATTGTGCAGGGCTGGTACTGCCTTCTTGGCAAAGAAATGACGGCTTGGGACTCTCCACCTCGGCTCGGCACAAGCCATCAGTTCTCTGAAAGGTGCAGAGTCAACCACCTGAAAAGGGAGCGACTGCAGCACCAGCAACTTGGACAGGAGCACATTCAGCTTCTGCGCCATAGGATGAGTGGGAGCATACTGCTGTCTCTTGGACATGGCTTTGCTGATGGATAGCTGGTGGGATGACTGGCTTGGAGGAGGAGGAGGAGCAGGAGCATCTGGAGCGACAGAGGATGGGTATGATGCACAGCTGCCTTCGGCTGAGGTGCTGGGGCCTTGGCTGGCTGAAATTTGGAGCGGCTGGACCACCTCTTCGGAGCCTCGGTTCTCCCAGGCCGCTTTATGGTGGCTCTGCATATGTTGGCGCAGGGCCGTGGTGCCAACATTGGGGCCCTGGCCATGCTTCACCTTCTGCCTACACATCTTGCATGTGGCCATGTTACCCTCACTGCCACACTGCCGAGTAGCTAATTTTCCCACCAACAACCCGCACTGATTCACTGCTACTGCCGCCAACTCCAGGAACCCCTGCTCCACTACCTCCTGAGAAGGTAGCCTGCCACACAGCAAGTGATCTACCCCGGCCCCGGCCCGGATTGGCTCCAGACGTTACAATTCTGCCCCCATGCTGACTGCCAACCATGCTGCTAACACCTTGCTGCCTCAGCTGCTGACTCGGGGACAACCTGCGCCCCTCTTCTCCTGATGATGATGATGAAGCCCCTTCATCACCCGGCTACCAAGTGTGATCGGCTTCATCATCATCATCGAGTTGTGGCTGCACGTCACTGATGTTCTCGGTTTCCTCAACAGTGTCTGGTGCAGGAGCTGGAACGCTCACCACACCACCTCCCACAACACTCTCCACATCACTATTTGTCTGCCTAGCGAAAGATGCCACCTCCATTTCTTGGCTGGGCAGTAGCTGCTGACTGTCCTCTATCTGATCGTCCTCACTAAAGAGTGGAGCTGAACCCAAAGCATAGGATACGTCGCCGGAGGAGGGAATGGCATAGGACAGAGACAATGGGAGGCTAGGGACTGCTCCCGGTCCATGCCAACTCAGGGTTGTGTCAGAGGAACCTACCGACTGTAGACTGGGGGTGTCAGATGTAACTTGTGATGATGTGGATGACCGCGTTAACCAATCTGCGATGGCAGATGCGTTACTGGTGGAGACACGACCGCTAGCAGATACTGGCAGATCAGGTCTCTCACCGCGACTCCTGCTGCCACTCGCCCCTAGTCTGCTGCGACCTCTGCCTGCTGAATCTAGGCCTCTGCCACTCCTCTGTGAACATCCTGGCACTTGTCTGCCTGACATTTTTATGTATTTGAAATGTGCAACAGGCACTTTAAAAAATGCAGACACAAAAACACTTTTAAAACTGTGGTCTAATTATATGAAATCAGCTGAAAGACCTGCTTCTGTGTAACAGATACTATGAAAATTGGCAATATAGGATGCCCAGTACTCAAGGGTTTTTAAAGCAGACACAAAAACACTTTTAAAACTGTGGTTTAGTTATATGAAATCAGCTGAATACCTGCTTCTCTGTAACAGATACTATGAAAATTGGCAATATGGGATGCCCAGTGCTCAAGGGTTTTTAAAGCAGACACAAAACACTTTTAAAAGTGTGGTCTAGTTAGATGAAATCAGCTGAAGAACTGCTTCTCTGTAACAGATACTATGAAAATTGGCAATATGGGATGCCCAGTGCTCAAGGGTTTTTAAAGCAGACACAAAAACACTTTTAAAACTGTGGTCTAGTTAGATGAAACCAGCTGAAGAACTGCTTCTCTGTAACAGATACTATGAAAATTGGCAATATGGGATGCCCAGTGCTCAAAGAGTTTTTAAAGCAGACACAAAAACACTTTTAAAACTGTGGTCTAGTTAGATGAAATCAGCTGAAAGACCTGCTTCTGTGTAACAGATACGGTTACATTTGCTAACATGGGATGCCCAGTGCTCAAGGGTTTTTAAAGCAGACACAAAACACTTTTAAAACTGTGGTCTAGTTAGATGAAATAAGCTGAAGAACTGCTTCTCTGTAACAGATACTATGAAAATTGGCAATATGGGATGCCCAGTGCTCAAGGGTTTTTAAAGCAGACACAATAACACTTTAAAAACAGTGGTCTAGTTAGATGAAATCAGCTGAAAGACCTGCTTCTCTGTAACAGATACTATGAAAATTGGCAATATGGGATGCCCAGTGCTCAAGGGTTTTTAAAGCAGACACAAAAACACTTTTATAACTGTGGTCTAGGTATATGAAATCAGCTGAAAGACCTGCTTCTGTGTAACAGATACTATGTAAATTGGCAATATGGGATGCCCAGTGCTCAAGGGTTTTTAAAGCAGACACAAAAACACTTTTAAAACTGTGGTCTAGTTAGATTAAATCAGCTGAAAGACCTTCTTCCCTGTAACAGATACTATGAAAATTGGCAATATGGGATTTCCAGTGCTCAAGAGTTTTTAAAGCAGACACAAAAACACTTTTAAAACTGTGGTCTAGGTATATGAATTCAGCTGCAAGACCTGCTTCTGTGTAACAGATACGGTTAAATGTGCTAACATGGGATGCTCAGTGCTCAGGGATTTTTAAAGCAGACACAAAAACACTTTTAAAACTGTGGTCTAGTTAAATGAAATCAGCTGAAAGACCTGCTTCTGTGTAACAGATACGGTTAAATGTGCTAACATGGGATGCCCAGTGCTCAAGGGTTTTTAAAGCAGACACAAAAACACTTTTAAAACTGTGGTCTAGTTAGATTAAATCAGCTGAAAGACCTGCTTCTGTGTAACAGATACGGTTAAATGTGCTAACATTGGATGCCCAGTGCTCAGAGGTTTTTAAAGCAAACATAAAAACACTTTTAAAACTTTGTTCTATTTAGATGAAATCAGCTTTAAGACCTGCTTCTGTGTAACAGATACTATGAAAATTGGCAATATGGGATGCCCAGTGCTCAAGGGTTTTTACAGCAGAAAGAAATTTAAAACTGTGATCTGGCTATTAAATCAAATGAAAATAAAAAAAGGTGTTTTCTGCTGTCCCTGCCTCGATCTTTCCCTCTCCTTGGCTCTCCCTGGCTCTCTGTTTGCCTTTCCCTGACATTCCCTGTCGTTCCCTGTCTCTCCCCAGCCTCGTTCTCGCCGCAATACAATGCTGAAATGCGCACCAGCAAGATGGCCGCCGCTTATATAGCGCTGTGACGTCCCCGGGGTGCCTGGCTGCTGAAAGGCTGCATGTGACCTTCCCATGATACCTTGCCCGAGGGGATATGTCCAGACATGTGGATCCACCATTTTTGAATGCCTGTAATTGCAGTAAATGGAGTTTAAAGATAAAATTCGATCAATCGAATCACGGAGAAATTCGGATTCGCTCAGAATCGAATATTTCATGAAATTCGGAACGAATTCGGGTTCGTCCGAATCGATTCTCTCATCTCTAGTAAAAATCACTAAAATGGGACAGAGAGAAGAGAAAAGATAAAAGAAGAAAAAGGACACCCAGGATAACAAAAAGGTAGCATTGAAAAAAACAAAAGAAAAATTGGCCTAGCTGGCTGGGAAATATGATAAGGGAGGGGCTTAATTACTGGAGATAAGGATCTTCTAGTTTAAGAAATGTCCCTTCTCCTCCCTGGAGCCCACACACCCCAATACTGACCTGCATAAGATAAAGTCACTGCATCCACTAGGGTGTGCATAGTCAATCCATGGCTGCCCAATGCTTAAACATTTATGTGTGCCTAAGAATGAATGTTTCCAAGCTTTTGCTATAGCTTGTTTGTCCACGAATAAAAGAAAAATTTACATTTTATTTTGCCTGACATTGAGTTCCTCAGCTCTATAATGTAACATGGCCACTGATGAGTGTCTTTGAACTGTCACTGTCTGACTCAAGCCATGTACCCTGGGCCAATGATTAACAACAAAGGGACACATCCACCAAGTGTGTATAACACTTCCTGAAACATTGCAGCCATGCTACTCATTTTCAACGCATGTGAATGAGACAGCCCAGTATTTGCTTTTGGATTAGGCCAAACAGACATAGATAAAACCAATCTGGAAAACTGCATGGCTTCCAATTCTGTTGCCTAGTAAAAATAATAAACTGGTTCCATGTGTTTCACTGCTTCATTGGTTTTGTGACTTCATTGGTTTTGTGAGTGGCATTTACATATTTTAAATTTACATTTTTGGATTAGGATTGTGAAATCCAATAATAAAAATTCACATAAAAACACAAGCAAGAGCCATATATGGGGGATGAGAGGTAAAACCCTGGATTGGGTTCCCTCCTGCTGTGACTGTAACAAACAAAATGAGTCATTCTAAAAAGCCTGCCAGCTCCTTGCTGAGAGGTCCATTGTGTAACAGTATTTAAGCCAAATAGCAATTCATGTATCTTAATAGTTTCTATTGTAATCAGCTGTAGTACATTCTAAAGCAGTCACAAGCCTTTTATTGGAAGTCAGACAGCTCACAGTGCAATGTGACTCTCTAAAGATTGTCTCCTTTGCATGCTGTGTTTGTATGTGTGTGTGTGTGTGTGTGTGTGTGTGTGTGTGGGGGGGGGGGGTGTTACCTAAACTGAATAAAAAAATGGCCTACCTTTTTTCTCCTTGATGAAGGAGAAATCACTGGTGGTTTTGAATGTACTTTTCTCTTTTCACAGGGGACATTCACTTTAAAGAGACATTCTGGGGCAAGAATTTTGGTTTCTTCTTGCCTCATGCTGGCTGGCTTTGCGTTTCCTGGCAAAACCTATTAAACTTGCTCACTTCTGCAGCCTTATACATTCAAACAGCAGTCATGCATGTAGATTCGAAAAGGTTCACTAGGGTTATCTAGAATTATAAAGCAGGTGGAATGAAAGATGCAGGCCCTCACTGACAGCATGGGTGGGGGGATGAGAGAGCATATTATATTAACCCTTTGTTGCAATGTCCCTTTAATGACCTGTCCAATGAACCAGCCTGTGCTGCTATAGGAGCTTGTTGCTCTTCTTCTGGTGTGTGTGAATGCTTTTACCCATCATGCAATGCTTTGGGCAGATTCTAGACTGGTTAATGCTACTGTTTCCCACAGACTAGTTTGGCAGACAAGCAGTTAGAGGTTAACAGATCTTCCCTGGAAAAGTGGAATGGTACACTCAATAACCTGTCACCCTTGGATTTGATTCCTATCAGTACAGAAAACCACAAACAGTTGGGGTGTAACCTGTTGTCTCACTATATATAATGATGTTTAATATTGGTCAGTTTCACAATAGAGGTAATTTAAGCTTTTTTATGCATTCAATAAAACTGGATAATCACCATTTCAACCAGACACAGAATATTTATAATAAGAAGCAAGCAGTGAAGGGCCCCAGTGTTTATTTTCTGTGGGCCATTTCCAAAAAAACAGGGGTTATTTAAGAAGGGATACCTTCTTAACCACAGTTATAAAAGCGAATCTGGTGAGCGACTCTAACAGCGCCATGTAGCGTCACATGTATTATTACAGGTGGCATTTTGCTTTTAAAGATGTGGAAAAAACATTTATGTCTGTAGCATTTTTTAAGCAGACCTCCAGTCAAATAATTAATGCTTAGTAAATTGTTCCCCTAAAGCCCCTCTGTGGCAATCAGTGACATAAGCTTATTGAGAGGGATTAACACCATGCTGATGTTTGTAAAAGCAGGCAGATTCTGCATTTTTAAAACATGTATGGCAGCGGCCATCTTGCCACACACATAAAGGAGCTATATCTGAAAAACAGAGTCTCTCAGTTAAAATTACCTCATAGCTCTGTGCAATCATCTCTTTTTTCTAGCCACAACTAGTAAGCCTTCAGCTGTAATGACTCATTGTTGAATAAAATACATTGTATACATTATACCCCTTGACTTTTTACATTGTAACAGCTTTCCTCACACAGATGTCTTTTGCTACATTAGCATCAATGTTTACGTGTAATTGCTGCTGGCACATCACCCCTGTATTTCTCATGTGTAAGCAGGACAGGTGTGTGGCAAGATGGCCGCTCCCAAGTAATTCAAGAGTGATTCATCTTTATTCCATTCCACAACATCTGCATGGGGTTAATCTCTCTCAAACTGTTTATGCCACTGATCATAAAATGGGAAGCAATTTACTAAAAATTCTATTTTTTGCTGGAGGTCTGCTTTAAAGATACTGAAACATTTTTATATATATTCTACTAGACACCCAATCCTTTTGGCTCAAAAATTCATCTAGTTATTGATAAGCTCCTGTACTCCTGTACTTGTTATCTTTACTGTACCACTAAGGCCTCAGTGCTTAAGAGTCGGGTGTCCTATTGCTTAAAGGAGGTGTATCATGAAATTGTGTACTAATAGAAATCCATATAAACACATTGGCTAATGAAAGGATGCATCATTTATACAATCCAACTGAATAAAACTGCCATGAGTGTGGTTTTCTTCTCCTGGTAGGAATAAAATCCAGGGGTGACAGGTTTAAGCGTATGAGGGGAAACAGAACCTGTCCCCCCAATTTCCTCTTTCCTCCATTAAAAGAAAAAAACAAGACTTTCTGGATATTTCTTGATGCTGTGACCCTTCTTCCCGCCATCCAACATATTTATATCATTGGGCCTTTTTGTTGCGATGGTCCTCGTTTAACAACCCGTGTCTCCTTAGATTTACCAGCCCATAGATTTATTAATGAGAGGAACAAATATAAACAAAGGAAAGAGATTAAAGAGTAGAATAGGGGTTCCCAACCAGTGGTGCTTTACCACTGGTGGTACTTGATATCATATCAGGTGGTACTCAACAAGACTGCAGACTGACCTATACCCCAACCTGATCTGCTGCCATATATATTTTGCCCACACATGATTTGTTTGTTCTCCAAAAGGAGATCAAAACTATTTATATGTTTTTTTGTGCACTTTAAATAGCTTTTTTAGGTGCCCGACAACTCATTCCTGCCACCCTGGTGGTATTGGATATAATATAAATGTTAAGTGGTACTTGTTTAAAAAAAGGTAGAAAAGGGGGTAGAAAAAAGACACAATAGGAAGGATAAAAGTGACAGGATAAAGACCAGGTAATAATGAAAGACATAAGTCTCCAGTTTTTAGTCCTCGACTTAGAGGCTAATTTAAGACTAGCGTCACGTATTGCCAGGTGAGTGTCTGTGTAGCGGCACTTAGAGTGACTGCTAGTAGACGCTGCAAGCGGGTTTCGACCGATGTGACCTAGCTTAGCGGGTGGACAAGTGGAGCTGTACTATCCTGTCCAGCATTGATAAATGTGATGTCTGCAGGGCGATGTAGGAGCGTTCTCCCTGATTCACTGCAGAACCAATCAAGAACGCTAGGTGGTGTCCCAAGGTCAAAGCGCCCAAGACTACGCTACATCTAACAACAGGACAACGATGTACCAAGCGATAGGTAGTGCCAGTTAAGTGTTTCCGCCACTCAGCGCTGAAGCCCGTATTTAACAAAAAACTACACACAAACAGCATCAGCGCTCTAAACCTGGGTACTGTAGCGTTGAGCGCCAGAAGCTAAGTGATAAGTCTGTTTCTCAAACGATTCTGCATAAAAAATAAAATTAAAGAAAAAACTATAAAAGTATTTATTTGCAGGGCAGGAGAGGACACACAATCATTTGAGTAAAAAATTTTAAAGTTTACTTTGGCAACACGCTATTTATACACAACCAAATAAAACACCATTGAAGTATATAGGAGAGCGCTACTGAGCAACATGTACTACATGGCGCTGCTGAACCTAGGGCGCCGGCACTACACACTGAGTCTCCGCTAGTGATACATGTGACGCTACATGATTCTTTTAGAGGCGCTCACCAGATTGACTTTCTTAAATGTGGTTTTCACATACAGTGCCCAGCGTTCACCCGATGCTATGTGGCGCTACCTGGCGTTACCGTTTGTTAAATAACCCCCCGAATCTATATCTGATTTTTATAGACCAGCTTCTTTAAACACCCACTAAAGTTTCCACATTTCTACGAGCCTTTGATAGTTTTCTTTTATTGACATCAAGTTCTCCATTTCTTTCAATCCATTAACTTTGCTCAACCAGTTCTTTACTCTCAGGGCGGAGCCGTGTTTCTGAAATCTGGGGATGGTTATCCTAGCTGCATTTATTAGATGGATTTATAAAGGTCTATTGTAGCATAACATGATACAGTCTGTACATATGATATAACAATAGGGAAGCCTGATCATTTTTTACTTCTGATTCTGTGATATCACCTCAAGTTTTGAAAAATTCTGCGTTAAACAAAAGTGATGCATGTAATATATAAACAAAGCAAAATAAAAAATATCTAAATTAAACTTACAAATTACCTTGAATAAATATATTATATATGTACTCATTTGTATTAGAACGGTACCTAGAGCAGAGGTGATATGTTACATATTAAGGTTTGTGCTTGTCTTAGTTCTATTTTTTTGCTAGATAAAAACAATGTCTGATTCAAAGAAGACCATCTGAATTAAGCCACGGTCACCTGTGATTGAAGAAATTAAGACATGGATCGGTGAAATTCATTTCCATTTTTAATGTGCCTTCCTTATCCTAAGAAACCACATAAAAGGTAATAGTCCAACGTCATAATCGTAAATGATGTTCCTGCTATTTTTTTCCATCGTCTAATACGTGTTTGAATAAAACGGTGGCCTGATAGTGTAAATGATGTGAGCTGTTTATTCCCTGATCATTGTAAAAGTCGCCCAGTGCTTGCTTCTTCAGCATATTCTAGCATTTGTTTCATTTCGTATGCAGTCAGGTTTTTTTGAATATCGCATAGTTATGTGTGGTGTCATCATTCATTATCTCTCTCGTCACTATCTTCCACAGCAGGCATTGCTAATTATTTGAAGACTCCTCTGCCATCTATGGCTGGGGCGTTTTAAATACTGAGCATCTGCACAGTCAAGAAATATATAACCATACCCTCCACATGTGAGACATACATATGTATATTCATAAATCCAACCATTGTGTGAATTTACAAAAGGACTATATGTAAAGATATCACATGTATAATGGGTTCTTACAATTGAAATGGCCATATAAGAACACAAATTGAAATTATTTGATGAATGCTTTGCATTGTATATGCTTTGTATAGCAAGGCTTTAATGTGAAATATTTGTCAATCTCCGGATTTAAATAGTCATCTAAGAGAAGGCAATCAAGTCCAAATAATGACTCTGAATGTCTTTCGATATAATTCATATAAGCATCATGACATATTTATGATTTTGACAGTACGTTTGGAGATTTATGTGTCGGGTGTATATCCAAGTATGAGTCTAGGCACACATACAGTAAGTGCATATCTGTGGCAAAACACATCCATGCATGGACACATAAAGCCATTACATATGCACAGGCGCATATGTAAAAGACAGGAGCAGCTCCTTATTGCATTTGTGCAGAAGAATTTTAATGGAAGCTTTTAAAATTCTGCCAGTTGTCTGCCCTCCCCCGAGAAAGTGAAGGGATATTGAAAATACAACTGAAACAAAAAAGCTACAGTATTTGTCACTCCCATTTAAATTGATATATGCTGCTGTCCTATAAATGTCACGTTGGATAACCCTGAAAAATTACCATGAATCCCTATAATTACACATATTCATGATGCTGTTTTGCATAGAGCTGCAAGCAAACTGAATGGGGGAGGGGATTATTGCCAGTGATTTGACAGATGGAAAATATTGCCCAAATAAAAAAAAAAAAAAAAAATGTGAAAAAAGTGCATAAAAAAACAGCACGGTATACGAATGAAGAAGGAAAATAGGGATCAGTTGACCTGACATTTTTTTTTGCACAATTATGTTTAACTGCATGATCTGTCAGTCAGCAAGGGGCATGTTAAAATCTGAAACCAGCTATTGAATACCTTGAGAATCGCTCAGCTACCGGGGAATCAGCAGATTTACTGTTTGCTTGTAATCTTTTGATAAGCCGTGTGCAAATCAGGGTGGCGGGCTCTTGTTTCTGTGATAAACATAAGTCCTCAAACATACCCCTGTAAACTGTTAAAAGACCATGAGGTAGAGAAAGCCCAGTCCGGTGTCTAGTTCAATGGTCTTTTGTGCTGAAGCGGAGAGCAGAGTTAATCAGGGCTCTAGAAGTAATTATGAGCAGAGTTTGGGAAGTACAAATGCTTGGGTAAACAGCGATTGTTCTTTCCACAAGATTTCCAAAGGAAACAACAATACTGGCATTGTCCTCCACTTCTCATTAAGGGGATTCAGGGATAGAGCTGAGCACTCAGAGGCGCATGGGAAACTGACAGGCAAACTGTGCTCTGAACGAATCTCTCATGATCCTTCTACAACGGGCTCTGGCTTTGGGCATCAGCGGTGCCAGCTGCATCAGGAGAAGCCAAGCCTGTCATACCATCTTCACATCAAACCTCCCTGTGTACAGAGGCAAGAGCGTAGTTAGGGTTTAATTAAGAAACAAATACAAAGGCCTTGTTAACACTTGCATTCATTTATAAAGGGTGCGCTCCTTAGTTTCTTGTTAGGTTTAATGTTGTCCGCATTGAACAGCCTCAAAGGATAAGCACATGACCAAAAAAAAAAAAACGCAATACAAAACACACAAAGGGAAAAATAACAACTTTATAAATAGGCCCTGTCATTTTTTTCCTAGCTACTACTCAAAGATACATACATCTATTTTGATATTTCTATTAATAATAATAAAAATAGTGGTAAAATTATAATAATATTAATAAGGTTTCTGCGTGTATAATTATTACTGGTAAGCTACACAGTATTATGTCCATTAGGGCTTTAAAATAAGCCTTCTAGAACACACAAATACATACCACCACAACAACAACAACACTACCCATAAGTCTCTGCAGCCTATTATTGTATAATGTTAAATTTGAATGCGTATATGTACGTTATACAGTGCTTCCTATACCAGAGTATGTCCAAAATACAACAGCAAGGGGAACTTGAAAGCTTCCAATCTAATGTGCTAATGTATAATATTATGCATGCAGTATGTAACGTCATGCAGTATGAATGGATATAAAAAATGATCACGTGACAAGGGAATGAACAGCTGAGGTATTTTTTTAGGTTAATCCACTTAATTTAGTAATACATAATATAAATTATTCGTTCTTTTAATATACATTTTATAAAGAAAATGCATTAGTGTCAGAGCGATAGTATTCAATTTTTTATTTTATTTTTTTGTTTTGTGATATTTATTAAAATACTTTGCTATTAACTTTCCAATCCCAGGAGGAGCAAATGAGAACTGACCTTGCACTTAATGAGTAACTGTTCTCGCGTATTAGACTACATGAAGGATTTCTGATTCATTGCTGAGTCCACCTGATTATTTGTAATAATAGGTAGACCTTTTAGTATATATAAACTAAAAGACCTACCTCCCTTTCAGCATTTTTGAAAAACACACATCAACATTTTTAAACGTTTTTCCACAATTTTCAGTTTTGCATGCGCTTAGCACGGGTACTAATTTTGCTTTCAATCAACCAACAGTCGCAGCGACGGAGCCGTACTCAGGGAACAAGCGTGTAGCACAGCCCATGTATGTATGTACGTCATGCTGCAATATGCAAATAGCACTTATTATGTCTAAACACTATCATTCCGGAGGTTTACCAGACCTAAAATATTCCGCTTTTGCAAATAAATGTATTGTATTTTTTGGTGACGAATGGCTGTGTTTTATCGGAGAGAAAGCACATTAAGATTTTTCACTTGAATAATGAAGACAAATGCATTTTACACTATAGTCTTATAGATTAGTACTATGCTGCATAATGCATGTCTTTTGTTTTAGCATTAGGTACCTTGCTGCGGCTGCTTGTAATGGCTAAGCCTAGGCTGGCATTATTTCTGTAAAGAGACACTTCAGATTCATTCAGTAAGTAAAAAACCTCTTACCAGAGTAGACAGAACTAACCAGCAAAATAAATGCATACCTCTAAAATACATACCTTCCCCTGGCTTCAGGAAATAGCATTTCCCTGCCTTCATTATGCTTCCCTGCCACATTGCTGACTCCTAATGACACAAATAAGACATGCTTTATGCAAATGGCATATGCAGGTTATGCAAATAGCGAGTTCATTTTTGATGCAGCTGGGCCTCACACCATTTCATTCCATCCCAATATTTTTAAAGAATGTTCTTCTTTTCTCACCGTAATGAATTACAACCAGAGAAGCCAGCAGCTGTCTGCGTGGGAGATCTGAAAAAAAAATAATAATAATCATAAAATTGCCGTTTTAATTGTTTTTGTTCCCATATTTATAGAGGTGAGGATGCTGCACAATACAAGACGGCTTACAGGACAAATCTGCAATTCAGATTTTTTTTTTTTCCTTTTGTGCTGATCGTATGTTAATTTAACTGGGTGGCACTGCACCAGCTTTCATAGCCTAGATCAGTTTGTGTATATGTATATTGCATCAGCTGTACTATAACTAAGCAATAGTATATATATGAAACCATAAATATTTTAGTATAAACTTAAAAAGAAATGGGGATGTAAATTAAATTATTTTGTTTTCACTCCAAAAATGATAATCTGAAGTCAATGTAAAGGCCACAAATACCCCTTTTTTGTGTATATTTCATTTTGGACTTGAAATGTAAATACCTTTTTATCTAAAACGATGTTGTACACTACACAATTGGTATAAAAGTATGGTAAATACTCTTTTTGTTTTTTATGCATTAATATGCCCATGACATTTAAGTTATGGTAAGTCAAAAGGGTACTAGAAAAGAAGGGCAAATAATACAAGTTTGTCTTGTGGATTTTTTTTTTGCTTTTGGTTTCTCTTTAACACTGTTGGTATGAAGGCAACATGGAAATTACCTTCTCAAGGACTTACAGTTTAATTACTTTTGCCTGTGGCCCTATAGGCAGTTAATTTCCATTACCATGGCAGCAAAAAAAGGACCGGTGCTGAGTTTGCCTTGCCACTGTGCAGGCATTTGCTTTAGCCATACGACCTATTTGAAAATAGCTTTGCACCCGAGCTTACAAGAAAATGGGGCCTGTTAGCGGCCTCTAGGACCATTTAGTCTCTAAGCAATTGCTAAACAGAATATTTAGCAGAAAATAGCATGCAGCTGTTAGAGTGACAGAAAATATGCCTCTAATAGCTAGCACTTGAAGACTTTGTTATGTGCTACAAATTATTTGTATTCAGAATTTTTCTTTACCCGACTGAGCCTAGAATAAGCCTACCCACTTTGACCCAGTCAATGCGCCATACCCATTCATATATTCATCTAAGTCAGATAATTGGCAGAAGTAAGAGTGCTATGAATGAATCACTCAATAAAATACAAGTGTACTAAAAACACATACCGTACATTGTTTTCAACATGACAACCATGCAAATATGAATCCTTTCTACTATGTGTTATCACTAATCACATTGCTACAACTTTGTTTTTTGTCTTCTCTTTATTTCAGAGCATTTGAAGGCAATAACAAAGCAGAAATAAAGCATATACAGTGTTTTGTTCTTGTATAAAAAGTATAAAGTGGTGCCTTTTTATTATTATGTGCAGAGCTGTAGGTCAATTCCCAGGGAATAGTAAAAAATGAGAGTGGTGTCCAAAGTAACCATTCAGATGTATGTGCTATTTTGACAAAATACATCTTTCAAAATTGTTGTTAACTAGGGTAGTATTTTTCTTTATAAGATTAGTTATACATTGAAAATCTCTAGTTACTAACTGCTATATAACTATTATTTTATTATTATTATTGGAAGAGTATTGCGCCTTAGATACCTCAGCAGCTAAATTGTCCCTAGTCGGGGAGCCTTATTTATAGAGCATCAGTGCCACACAGCGCCACTTTTTTGGCCTCAGCAGCACTCAGCGTGGGATTTAGGGAAAAAAAAATGGCAGCACCGATATGGCAGGCTGATTCATTACTAACGCCAGGTAGCGACAGATGAGCGTCTGTAGAGCGGATTTCAGAGTGCCCGCTAGTAATCGCTGTGCTCGGCCATGGATCGTTGTTTCAAAGCGCTTCAGTCGCTGTCCGGCATTGATGAATATGATATCTGAGTCGCTATACTATGCTGTATGTGAGCGAACCGTAACGACAGCAGCGCCTGACATTCATCAATAAAACAAGCACAAACATCGCCGGTGCTCAAAATCATGTAGTTGTAGCCCATAGCGCCAGAGGCTGTGTGATTAAAGTCTGTTTAGGAACATGTATCCACTGGTAACAAAGTGAAAACATATGGAATTACATTGTAATTACATTGTAACATGAACACTTTAATACCAGACATGTAAGGACAATTCTGCAGAAAAATATTATTAATCCAAAAAGTTTTCAAAAATGTCATTTTATTGGTCAGAATACATGTCAGAAGGTTTGTGGGCTTTTTTAGGTAAAAAAAAAATTGGGATCAGGAAAGGATTTAAGGATCGTTTAAGGACCAAAATGTTTTTTGGGCTGTTATTAAAATTTGCTTTAATGGCTTCTTTTGCTTAACAATGTGTAATTTAGACACCAACAAATAAAATGCAACCTAAATGCACTGTAATATTTGGCCCCTTTGTCCCCAGCAGTGATTTTTTGTAACTGTAAGAAAATAACGCTGACCAGCGGCGATAAAATACAGCGCCAAAGACTTCAAGGAGAAAAAATTCATAGGTAGGCTCACTGCCGCTGGTATAACCAACCAGCAGGTCCAACAGGCGCTTACATAGGCCAACCAATAACTAAGTGCAACAATCAAAGCTAATTAGCAGAAATTAGCACCAACGTATTACACAGCACAGTGCCAGATAAGACGGGAATGCTAGTGCTCCGAAGCAGTTGCTATAGCCACAAAAATGATGCTAAAAGAGCACATCATAAATTAGGCTCTTAGTAGGTTGATCCACCTTGGGTCTCCGCAGCATCTAGGCACTGTTCCATGGCAAAAGAGGGGCTATGACCTGCCATAAGCTCTGAGTCAGCCACATACAGGTGCAGCAGCGTTGGAGCACCATTGCGGCAGTGAGTTAATTATTTTTTCCCAGTTTTCAAAATTGCTCAGGGAAAGTAAACAAGGTGGGAAAGGGTGGTTAGGGAAGAGTGGAGCCTCTTTTTAAAGTGGACGCCCTGGCAATTTAATAAGTCTTAAGGTCCTAAATAAACTTTACCCACCCCATCCAGTGAACAACAAGAGCAATAAAGTAAGTATATGCTCATGGGCGGCATGAGGAGGTGCATAAGGATCATCTGTGGACCAGGACCCTGTAGGATGGCTTATGTTTTCTTATACTCTCTGGCTGTTTTGTGCCTGTAACCCACCTCCTCCCACCCTCCTGGGAGTCCTTTAATAGACTACCTTTTCCTTTGCAAAAAATAACTACACTGCATGAGTACAGCCATTTCTGGATCCACCAGATAGGGTAACACAAGAAAAAAATCTTCCAAAAAGATTTATCTAATGGTCGCATCCCCAGCCCCCCCTCTAGCTGCTCATGTACATTCAGAATGGTTGAGCGGGAGCACTCACGGCAAGAGGTATGCTGGAAATGCGGCCGCGGTGCTGATACACAGTTCAGGCGTTCAGACTGTTGAGTAGATCAGGCGATCTCACGTAGGGGGGTATCGCAATTCTGTATGCCCCATAAAGAGGTAAAGCAACCCCCAAAGGTCTGATACACTCTGGAACATGTTGCTCCTCTTGAAGCATCACATGGTGTGGTCTATGGGGCTTAGTATCAGCAAGAGGGGTTGTATTTCACACCACTAATACCCCTATGACTTCCTCTAGACCAGGGGTGTCAAAACATTTTCACTCAGGGCCACACCATCATTATGGTTGCCTTCAAAGGCTGGTAAATGCGGACCAACACCCATGTGGTGTGGGTTCTGGTACCTGCCGCTATAAGATGGATTGCCTAGGCATCCACTTGGGGGGCATCCAGAAAGCTGGATTCCCCCCTTGCACATAACCCCCCTGAATGCCTGTAAATCTTACCTTAACCTTGCTCCCCTATAAGGAATCAAGCACAGCGATTGTCCGTCTGAAGCACATGTGGGTGATCTGGCCTCCAAAATGTGTTGCCCATGTGAGCCCAATCACTGCGTTGGATTCCTTGCGGGGGAGCAAGGTGAGATTTATGAGAGTTCTGGGGGGTTATGTGCAGGGGATTGGGCTCCAGCATTCTGGTTGCCCCCCAGCCTGTCATATCGTAGTGGGGACCAACACCCCCACTGCGCGGGTGTTGATACACTTCAATAACAATGTGCAAACATGACCACTCAGATGTATGAGTACAGACACAGGATTATTTCGCTCAGGACAGATGAAGATATTGAATTTTCTTCCTCATGACAGCCACAGAATATTTTTCCAAGGTCAGCCATGGAATTTTGTTGCCCAGGATAGCCACAGAATTAGTTTTTCTCATGCCAGCCACAGAATTAGTTTTTCTCATGGCAGTCACAGAATAATTTTCCCCAGAACCAAGGGCCATGGGGGCCGCACAGCTTTGGGCTATTTGGACTGCTGATTTTAACACCCACATTCATTCCCAGCCCTCTTAGTCTCCCTCTCAGGCCCCTATATCCATCCCCACTGTACCCGAAGGCCAGGGAACCCTAGCCCCTAATGCTATAGCCCCGGCATCACGGTTGGGGAGGCCTCAGCAGGGATGTCTTGTGCTGGCAAAATCCAGGGCTGATTTTTGGCCCCAGTCCACTACTTCTCAGGACAGCCACAGAATTATTTTACCAGGACAGCCAAAGAATTATTGTCCCAAGTAGTGCCACAAAGTTATTTTTCATGGGAGAGATGCAAAACGAGTTTGCCCAGGACAGACACAGAATTATTTCACTCAGGACAGATTAAGACATTAAATTTTCTTTCTCATGACAGCCACCGAATATTTTTCCAAGGTCAGCCATGGAATTATTCTGCTCAGGACAGTCACAGAATTAGTTTTTCCCATGGCAGCCACAGAATTATTTTCCCAGGGACCATGGGCCGATTGGCCAGAGGTAGGCCCGTGACAATGCCCAGTGGGCCACATAGCTTTGGAACCAGTTGGGCTGCTGATTTTAACATCCACATTCAATCCCTGCCTCCTTGGTGTCCCTCTCAGGCCCCTGCATCCAGCCCCACTTTACCCACAAGCCAAGGAGCCCCAGCCCCCAATGCTATAGCCCCGGCATCATGTTTGGGGGGCCTCAGCAGGGATGTCTTGGGCCAGCCAGGGGCTGACAATAACCCCTGCAGTAGTTGTTGGGTAGGTTAGGCAGGCCCTCTATGTGTGGTGAAAGATGGTAGCCCAGATACACAGAACTGTTGCAACAATACTCTTTTTAGGGAAGATTGGTAAGCACACTCAAAAGAAGTGGATAGAGCAAAATACCAAACTTAAATGCTGAATGGGTGCAGACAAAAACTTGGGACCAAAGTTCCTTTAGTACCAGAGATCAAATATATTATGAATGCACACCTGACTACTATAATTGATTTGCAAGTAAAAGTTGATTTATTTATGTACAACATATAACTAGAGTCGCAGTTAGGATCTACTTGAAAGTATACACTGTAAAGCAAAGGGTGAAGAAATTCATAGTAATTAATATATACAATGTATTTACAATATATGCAATAAAGTTCCTGGGAGCTGCATGTAAGTTGCTATCTGTATTGCAGGTTGAAAACAGCAGACCCAGGGTTTCTTATGGCAGTATGGTAAAAAATGTAACAGCAATGCCACTTTTGCTATTGTAAAGGTTTTGCACAGAAGACAATGTATCAGAATGTGGCTATACCTTTTGCCAAGTTTGTGAGGCACTTGTGAGCATGCGCATACCTCAATTAAGAGGTTGGTTGGAGTGTCCTTTAAAGTCAAACAGGAGAGATTGCTGCTGTCCTTAGGAGCTGACACGTGTTTCGGTTTTCGTCCTGAAAGCTTCCTCGGAGCGTGATTGACTTTTTGTGATGAGGTGATGAAGCTCAGTGCCTGCCAGCTGCTCAGCTGGCTGTCCCTTTTATAGCGCCGCAAAAAGCGCGTATCCCCCCGGGCCGGCCCTCGTGACGCGGCGATGATGAGAACGTGATTCGCGTCATCCCGCGTCACTTCCGGTGTCAGTCTCAAGATGGCGGCGCGCAGGCGCGCGGGGTGTCCGTCACTGCAGTGATTAGATGGAAGGTACGTATAGCTAATTCTGGGGGAGAAAACGGTGGAGAGATGTGAAGGGAAATGTATTCAGTGGCACATAAATATTTCAATCGCAGTAATGAAAATACATTGAACTCTCCAATGACTATGCAGACATTAACAAATGGTACAGAATATCATGATTAAAAAGACTTGTTATTAAAGCATGCTTGTTATTCTTTGGTCAATCTAAAGAAATCACATTCTGAGCTTAATGCCTGTATCAAGGGGTGGAGTATACCCCATACCTCTCCCGATATAGGGATAAGTGTCCTGTCAGAGAAGCGCAGTTGCTTTAAAGCTTACCTTAACTATAAGGTAATTGGGCAGTTATCCAGTATTGCAGGATCAATGGGTTTAGTGTTTGGTGCAATGTGTGTCCTAAATAGGCTCAAAAGTTCAATAGGGTTATAAAGGTAATTGAGGGTTGTCCAATAGACAGTGGCTAACGCCCTTTTAAAGTGGACCTAAACCAGATATAATGAAATTCTGTATAGCGGCCCAAGGATATAACCAGACCTGGTTACTAGGATCCTTGTGCCAGGTTAGGTAAGACAGTGGGACCACTACATTCAAGATTACCCAAACTAGTACATAATAAAGAAGAAGGGTATATTTATATACCTGTGGGCATGTGAAGGGTCTATTATGTCGGCCACTGGCCATTTTCTTAGACAAAATTCTCCAAACTAAGGTACTCAAGATCCCCTCCTTTCTTCTAGACATGGGGAACTTCCTATCCAAGCTTACAGCCATGGGCACCATCCCGCCAGATACTCTTTTGTGCAGTATGGACCTCAATAGCCTGTACACATCAATACCACATAAAGAGGGAATTGAGATAATCGAACAGACCCTCAGAAGACAGAAGTCCATGCCCCTATCCACAGACTATAGGACATTTTGCATGGGATTACTTAAACTAATACTGACCAAAAACTATTATGATACATTTTACCGACAAAAGCAAGGGACAGCTATGGGATCGAACGTTGCTACAGCTTACGCCAATTTTTTGGGGGCAGAATTCAAAATTACTGTCGTTTACCAACATAGCCTGTATCTACAGTATGCACTAATTTGGTTTAGGCATATCGATGACATCTTCTTCCTCTGGACAGGTGATGTAGACAGTTTGACATCCTTCAAGAATGACCTTGATCGGGCATGGCCCACCATATCCTTCACCCTGGAAACCGACAACTCTCAGGTACATTTACTAGATGTCTGGGCTAGCCTGTCCGAGGGTACACTACACACAGACCTATATTCCAAACCTACAGACCTCCATGCCGCTAGCTTTCATCCTCAAAAACTTAAAGATGGTCTACCCTATAGTCAATTTGCTCGGCTGCGGAGAATAATAGATGATGAGAATACCTTCCAGAAAAGAGCAGAAGCTATGGCCCATGACTTTAGGGAACGGGGCTATTCTCCATCCACCATCAACAGGGCCAGAGAAAAAGCAGCATTTCTGACCAGGAGTTCCCTTCTACAATATAAACCCAAACAGCTGACTAAACGCATCCCTTGCATTCTAACGTATAACAAACAAAGCAACTCAGTCCAATCCATCATTAGCAAACACTGGCATATACTAACCTGTGATGAAAAACTGAGGGAAACTTTCTCGGAACCCCCGATGTTCACCTACAAACGGTCTAAAAACATCAAAGATACCCTAATACAAGCAGATGCATCTTTTCCTCATCTCCCACTAGCGATTGGCTAGGTCTTGGAAGTTCCCTCCCTAAACCACTAGGCATGTTTGCTTGCGGTAACTGTGCGCAATGCAACTCTGTGATCCGGTGTAATTCGTTTTATCACCCATCTTCTGTTGAAAGGTTTCTTTAATTGCAACACCAATAATGTCATATATCTTCTTAAATGCCCCTGTGGAAAAGCATATGTGGGTCAAACTCAGAGAGAAATTAAAACCCGTATTAGCGAATACCGCAGCAACATCCGCTGTTTTGACTTTAATTCCCCGGTAGCAAAACATTTTGCTGAAACGAACCACCAGGTGTCCCAACTAAGATTTTGAAATATTTATGTGCCACTGAATACATTTCCCTTTACATCTCTCCACAGAACAGATCCCCTGTTTGCTCCCCCAGAATTAGCTATACGTACCTTCAATCATAATCCATCATGCTATCCTAATCACCGCAGTGACGGACGCCATGGATTTTGCCCTGGCCACCAGGAATGGGTACATCATGCTGAATTGACCCTAAGGTGTTTACATAAAATCTGAGATTTTGCGATGCTATGAAATGGCTTATTTTACACTGTTCCCAAGGGGGATAAGGTGTGGGGAAGTTAGTGTGTGCCTGGACAGGGACTCACAAAGCTGACTTAAAACACCTATAAAAGAAAAGTATTAAAGTTAAAAACTCACATGACCCCTCAATCAAGAGGGCATTCAATCCCCCCTAGAGCTCTTCTGGCTTCAGGAGAGGGCCCGGAATAACCCACCTGCTTCGGCCGCTGTCTCTGCTAACTGTAAACTGATCCCCCCTGCTAAGCAGAACATTATTATATAGTACAAACATTATAAAGAACAATACATCTTTAACGTCAACTCAATGTACAATACATCCCCTGCTCCTGCTTGGAGTTCTCCAGCTGACGTGCAAAATTTTGCTAGTGAGAAAGATACATTCCAGTAGATACATTGTTTACAAATGTGTAAATAAAAGACCCCTCTAGACTATTAACCTTATTCCCAAACTGACCCGTACCCCCACCTGATCTGCTGCAATCTATGCTTTACCCAAACCTGATTTGCTTCATAAATACTAAACTGCTCTAAAAGGGTAAAATGGTTGTTATATACTTTTTAAGCACAATTTTAGGTGATTGACAACCTATAAATTCCACCCATGTGGTAGTTTAATTAGAAATTGGAAAGTGGTACTTGATGAACAATGATTGGGAACGACACCTCTTCAAAGACATGATGTAGTCCAAGTTCTGAAGAAAATCAGTAAATGTAAACTGTTACAGCGTTTTACTAATAAATCAGTAAAAAGTTATTGATTAGTGCCAAAAATAACTCTTACATATGCCCCTTACCCCAACAGTATATAGTTTATAAGGCTGCAAACATTTTCAGTACCATCATCATCTAAATCAGTGTTAAAGTTTATGATATCACATTTCATTTCCATGTTGTACTTATTTATACATAATATTAAAACGGACCAAAACCCACATTTTTATCTACTATCCTCTGAATTGCTTCCCCCATGAAGAGCACCTTTTGCCAAATTTTAGTGCTCCTGCTTCACTCTAATCCCAAATAATGGCCTTTGTTTTAGCTGTAAAGCTCCGCCTCCATTTATTCATTGCCATTGTTGTGTGGGGCAATGATGTCATTGCCACACCAATGCAATGACTGATCACCTGCCATCTTACAGAGAGGGACAGCAAAATAAACAGTGCTCCAGGATGAATCGCTAAAAATGATCCATTTCTAGTTCTACACCCTAAGAAGGGAATATTGGCAGAGGTTATGGCCAAATGTTTGGTGGATTTTATTCATAAGCAAGAAGCAACATTATCTTAGCTTTTCCTTAATGCATATACATTTGCCACACATATCCATACATTTTGTAGCTTCATGCCTGCATATAAGCCAGTGAAACAAGTTGCAGTTCCAAGACTGGTGGTGACCTGTTAACCTAAATTTCACATCAAAGCCTTTTGGCACGTTTAGTAAAAATCAAACAAGGAAACATTTAATTGAACTGATACTTTACAAAGGAGAGGATCAAGCAGCACTGCGCTTCTGAGTTATTTTTGTATGTGTTATTTTTGGCACTTATTATTACACTTTTACAGCTTTATTCGCAAAATGTTGCAACAGTATACATTTATAATCATTATATCCTCATGTAGAATTGTGACACAGGTGTCCCTGAATCATGCATCCATGAATACATTTCTGCATGCACCATGGATTTTGCCCTGGCCACCAGGAATGGGTACATCATGTTGAATCGACCCTAAGGTGTTTACATAAAATCTGAGATTTTGCGATGCTATGAAATGGCTTATTTTACACTGTTCCCAAGGGGGATAAGGTGTGGGGAAGTTAGTGTGTGCCTGAACAGGGACTCACATAGCTGACTTAAAACACCTATAATAGAAAGGTATTAAAGTTAAAAACTCACATGACCCCTCAATCGAGAGGGCATTCACTCTGGGTGAGAGACTCCTCACCCAGAGGGCATTCAATCCCCCCTAGAGCTCTTCTGGCTTCAGGAGAGGGCCCGGAATAACCCACCTGCTTCGGCCGCTGTCACTGCTAACTGTAAGCTGATCCCCCCTGCCGGGTCTCCTCTTCCTCAGGGGGGGCCAAAATAGGCCCTCTTCACCACTTCTGTCACCACCCGCCTTTTGTGGGCAGGGCATATGACATCACCCCATACCTGCCCCAAGACACTCAGTAGCACTCTGTGATCACTGGGGAGAGGGTTGGAGGGACAAGGGGCTATAATACCATGACCCCCATGGGATCATAAATGACTAATAAATGTCATTTTTACTCTGTGTTAGTGTCATTTTTTTACTATTACCGCTTTGTGAACTGGTAAGGGATCCATGAGACCCCTATGCCAGGGCAAGTCACCTGCAGCTAGCGGGTGACTTGCCATTAACACCCAGCCCCACCAATTACCTTTCCAAATGCCATGGGGGGACATAAGTGCCGAGACCATTTAGGCTTTGCAGGCTTGCAGTCGTCAGCACGGAGGGCCACCATAGCTGGCCCCTGGGGCGGTTATGCTGGGTAGGGGGGAACCCAAGTCATTAGCTTTAGTGTTTTTAAGGGTTTTTAACCTTTTATTTACCATTTTGAAAATAACCCATTAAGTCCAGCAGGTATAAAAGGCTTCCAGCAGCAGCAGGAGAGCAGAAGTCAGCGTGATCGGCATGGGAAACAGTGTTAGATGGATGGGAAGTAAGTATTAAAAAATAAAATATTTTTTTCTGTGTGTGTGTTTTACATTTCACCCTTTGTGAACTGGTAAGAGGTCCATGAGACACCTTTACCAGTTCACAAGGTTTAGTGGGCTGGCAAGGGTGGGTAATTTGTCATTAACCCCCAGCTCTCCTATTACCTGGCCCCCCAAACCTGGGTGGGAAAGAAGAGCCGAAGGCCACAGAGACTATGCAGCTTTGTAGCCTGCAGGACGGGGGCCACCAAGGTTGGCCATTGTGCCCTGTTCTACAAGCCCTGCATAGCTGGTACCCGGGTTTTATTGCTGGGTGGGAAGAACCCCATATCATTTTTGGGGAACTTTTAAGAGTTTTTAACCATTCTAAGGGAGGGGGACCCCCTGCCAATTTTATTTTGTTTAACTCTTCATAATGTGGATAGTAGTTGTATTTTATTTGTAAATGTTATAAAGTGCTCTTTACAGTTTGAGGGTCTCTTGGGCAGGAATGGGGGGCTACCGACACATATGTAGTACCGTTGTAATTGGGAGAAATAGGGCTTTGAAGTGTAATATGTTTTTCTTTCATAAAATAAATGTTTTATTTAAAATAAAGATGTACATTTTCTAAGAAATCTTTTTTTTTCTACTTAATATTTAAATAACAGTAGTAAAAACTTACAAACAAGACATTTCAAGTTAAAGCATAAACTTTGCTGCAAATAAAAATGTATAATTTTCCTGGAAAATCCAGCAAAAACACAGATAAAGCAAAATGGTGAAAAATGAGCTGTCAACAGAGGGAAAAAAAATTCAAGTAAGCAGGCAGTTAAAAGTACCTATGCATGTTGGGTATTGTTCTGCTGACCTTGCACTTTCAGATTTAGCTTGTTTTTTTCTTGTTTGCATATTTATATTTTAGGAAAATTCATTTTTTATTCTGCTTTTTAATAAATTTTCTAGGTAAACCTTACACAACCAAAGAGTTCTTCAATGGATTAATTCCAGAAAGCGGAGCCCACTACAACAAGCTGGGTACGCTTAGAAAGCTTAATGTGTACTTTCAGGGAATATATGGTTTATAGGCAGGTATTCCAAATGTAAAGGGTTGTATTGGTTGAAAGATTGCAAGTAGCACACTTTGTCTGCAGAGTTGAAATTTTCAAGTAAAATTACCCTTAGGCACATGCTTTACTTTGGGGTGTTTTTCAACTCTTCCCTTGACAGTACCTATGCATGTTGGGTATTTTCTGTTCGGGGAACCTTGCTTTTTCAGATTAAACTTGTTTTTTCTTGTTTGCATCTAGTTTTTTTTAGAAAAATGTGGCTTTGATTCTGCTTTTTTATTCTTTTTTTTAGGGAAACCCTGTGCAAGCAAATAATTAATTGAAGGATTACTTCCAGAAAACTGTGGCCACATCAACAAGCCTGGTGTACATAGAAAGCTTGAGGTGTTTACTTCCAGAGAATATTTAGTTTATGGGGGTATTTCAAATGGAAATGATTGTTTTTCTTGAAAAACCGCAAGGTGCGCATAGCAGTTGTATTTGATCTGAAAATGTTCTAAAGCACAGTTTCAGTTTGGGGGAGTCTCCTGGGCAGGAAAGGGTGTCTACCAATACATATGTGGTATTGCTGTAACTAGGAGTCATGGGGATTTTACATGCAATAAGATTTTATTGGAAAACGTACTTTTTTACAAAAAACAATGCAAATTGTAAAAAGTAGATTTGTTTGTATTATTGTATTTCACCCTAAAATATTGAGAATACACTTAAACAATGGCAAACAAGATATTTTATTTTAAACATTTTATAATTTTCCTGGGAAATTCCTGGAAATCCCTTCAAAAATCACAGTTGAATATGTGTAGCGCAAAATAGTGAAAAATGGAATGGCAACAGAGAGTGACAAAAACTCAGTAGGGTGGCACTTAAAGGGTAAAGTCCCTGTCTAGGCAATAACATGAAAAAGTATATACTCCCCTTTTGTCCCTTTGAGGCATCTTCAGACTTACTAAGCAATTTTGTCCTCCATCGCCAGGCAGACATGGCAGCATCCCTCATCATGGCTTTACTCCCTCTAACACGCATATTCCATTTATTACAATGAAAAGGCCATGGGGGGGTAAACAAGACTCCATGGATGCCTCCATGCAAACTTGCCGATACTGAAAGATGGGATCACTGACTCTCGCCATCAGTAAGTAGATGAGTAGAAAATGTGAGTAGAAATCTTTTTTTTTTTTTGGTGTGTGGTGGGACAATCCCTTTAAGAGAAAGGGGGTAAAATATAATAATAAAAGAGTAAGTATTGTGCATAACTGTATCAGCTGAAGGTTTAAAAGCGGGCTGAATGGTACTCAAGATATGACTAGCCAATGTGAACATTTTAAATGCAGGATTTAAATATACACACATTTTTTTTCTTTACATATTATTGACCTTGAATGAGGAAAGGTTTGCACACATGCATTCTAATCTTTGTGTAGGTATGCAATAACCAAGGCTGGATTAATCAGCTGCAGAGGGGGCAGGGTGAGTATTCTTACACAGATAGGCCTTGATTCACTAAGAGTTGAAAAAAACTTTCATGGTAGTAAAAAATTCAATTCATGAGAAAAAAGCCTGAGAATTTCATTGTTAGTGAATCAGCAGACAGGAAGACAATGAAAGTCAATGGCACTTTTTTACTCCTTAAAAAGGTATTGTATGTCTATCTGGTGATTCACTAACAGTGACATTCTCAGGCTTTTTTCTCATGAATTGAATTTTTTACTACCATGAGAGTTTCTTTCAACTCTTTGTGAATCGAGGCCTAACTCTATAGCAGATCTCTGGTTAGCAGATCTCAGCTTTTAAAACAGACCAACCATGTCCTATGGAAGGTTACATTTAAAAAAAAAACCACGTACTAGCTTAGTGTCCTGGTAATGAACTGGATAAAAATACTCACAAACATTTTTGGCTTCAAAGGAAAAATTGGGGGAAAATGAAGTTTAAATTAAATCTTTTGCCTCTTGTTTTCCTTCTAGCACTATTTCAGTGGGCTCCAATTGCTCCCAGCACTAGATTACGAGGAAGGGGGAAAAAAGGGCTTATACAGCTAGTTTAGAACAATGGAACCAATGGCATAGAAATGGCATACCTGGAGAAAACAAACCGTTAAATCACTATAACAGAAATACCAAGCAGCGTTGAGGGAAGAAAACATTACAGGTACATAGTAATGTACCTGGGGTGGGGTAGCAAAATAGATTGAGTTGTTTTTGGGAGTTTTATTCACTTTAATAATGCAAATTAAATTTTAGCATTACAATAAAACAAGAGGCCACTGCCCAGAAGAGAATCTAGCTCTGAGGCGAACTATAGAAAGGTAATATTGTCACAATGCACTTACCTGGGGTCTGGTCCTGCGGTGTCTCTGGGTGGTGCCGGCTCGGGTGGCTGGCCATGTTCCCCTCCGCCCGGCAGCCACTCCGACAGTGAATGCCAAGCCAGGGACAACGCCGGCTTGTGTGGTGTCAAGTGCTTCTGCCTCCTCATCCCTTGCTCCTCTGCATGTGAGCACGGCTGATTTATGCCCTCCAGTGTCGCTGCATTCAGCCTGGCCGCCAGAGGTTAGTTTACAGGGCAATCAGCCCATATGTTGTTCAGTAACCAATGAGCCCAGTTCTCCTCTGTCCAATCTTGTCTGTTCCCATCCTATAAAGGTTTTCCCCCTCACTCTCTCACAGTGATAGTATATAGCTGGGTGCTATTGTTCCTGAAACTCCGACTACAAACCTGTCTCATTCCTGGTACCACTAGCTCTCTGATTTCCCAGCTTGACTCCTGGTGTGACCAATGACCCTTCCCGCGTTCCACCCTTGGAGCTGCTATCATAAGAACTATTATCTGTATATAACACCCAGTCTTACCTTTCGTTCATCTGTCTTCATCGCCTTTGAGCTATCAAGTCCTGGGTGCAACCGTGCCCGGTGAGGCATTTAAAATGTTGAGGCAAATGGGGGCTTAACTATAGGTGAAGCTAGCTGCGGAGATTGGGGGTTGTGAACTCACCAAGAAGATGAGTTGGTTTATATAAACATGTTGCATGCGCCAGCTACCTGACGCCTGTCAATAGACAAAACACTAATCAGATGTGTGGCGTATGCTGGGTGTCTTCTTGACCTGTGCACAATAAAGCTACATTATTAAGCTGTCGCTGGCGTATTTGGTATAGTTACGCCACATAATTTATTGGAAATGCTACAGATAACCATGGGGACAGGAGGACTGAGTTAACAGAGTGAAGGAACCTGAGGACAAAACTGGATACCACCACTGGTGTGATTTTTCTTAAAATGGACATGGACCATCCATCCCAGTGCCCCTGCTGCCATGCAGTTAATGATTTAGGTTCCTATTTATGAAGTGCACCATTTAGCATCTTTCTAGTAACTATAGCGCCAGTTTTGGATAGCCGGCATCTTTTTCTTATTTGAAGCTGCTATTTTGGCTGCACTGTAAGTCACAGCGTCTGATGCTAACTAATTTGCCTTGATTGTTGCGTTTGGTATTGGCTGGCCTGTGTCAGCGCCTGTTGGACCCATCTGCAGATTATACCAGCACCGGTGAGTGCTACTTTGTACTGCCGTCTTTTCGCTGTTGCACAGTGTATTTATAATGTTTTTTCACCCTGAAAAGACTGGCGATGTATTTTTCCCATGTTGGTCAGCGTTTCATCATTACAGTTACAATAAATCCTTACAGTGTGTTTAGGCTGCAAATGACACACTGGTAAGCAAGGAAGCCAAGAAAAATGATTTTAGAAGCAAAAAAAATACATTTGGTGACATCTAGGTCCGTCGTTTACATTATTGACAAGTCACAATGCAGGTTCTGTACAAAAATATGTGTGCAATATAAATTCGAAGCTTAAAACACTTCAATACAGTTCTGCCCATTGTGCTCTATGGGATCTTGCCTACAGCGCCACTATAAGATGGCACAGCTTCAACCAGAGCACCCTGCGCTGTGACCGGTTTGGCGCTAGTGATAAATTAAATGCAGGCTGGCGTCTGCATCGGCACAGCCTGATTTTGATTTCTTAAATCGTACACTTCCACTGAGGCAAAAGAGTGATGGTATTGGTATTAACAGGCACTGAAGCCTCATAAATCAGGCTCCCCGTGTCATCCGCCACTCATCTCCTAGACGTTGTGTGCCCGTCCTGCTCATTCAGAAAGGCTGGAAGTGGGTGGGTGCCAATTTGGGATGCCCCAAGGAGAGACGCCAGAGCCTCTGATGTCCGTCTTTAATAGACTTTAGCCACAGGATTCTGCTTTAACCTATTGTGAGACAAACTCCAGTAATCTTGCCCTGGTAACAAAAGGACCACGGACCACTCTAATTTATCTTTTGTGGAGGCCTGCTGATTAGTTGTTGAGTTTTTTACCCTCAAAGCATTTTTTCTCGAGGCCCTGCAGTCCAGATACACTTGGGCCAAGCCAAACATGGACACCTCCCAACAGCCCACTGGAGACCCCAAGGAGTGCTGGGCCAAAATGTTGGCCGCCTTGCCGCACTACATACAGCGTGTCAAGGGACAATCCACCTGCCCATCTGCGACCTCCCCACAATTCCATGGCAATAACCAAAATTTCCCAGAAGAGGTTACTGTTATTCCCCTCTAACCTGCGCTTGCTAAACTAGCTGGACCCTATCCAGTTCTCTTTGCAGGAAGACCACTAATCCTGTGCCACCACTGTGTCCCTTGAACATACAAGTGGACCCCTCCTTTTACCCTGATTATCCCCACCTAACCCATTGTAGGGACTCGAAAATAATGTTCTCGCCCCAGCTGGGTGTGAGTTGCACTTGTTTTCTGGGATGCCCTATTTTATTTGGTTAAAATACTATACAATTGGATGGATGTACTAGTGCACGCTAACATAAACTTTTAACTCCATACAGTTATTAGCGTCAATTATCAAACCATGTTGATATGATCTGGATAAAACTAGTACAAATATCAAAGGCATTAATAAACACTGAGACAAATAAGCTGCTTATGTATTTATTGAAATACTTCATTTTATTCCACAGACAGTTTTACATGGTGCTGAATAGAATACTCTTTCACGCATGTCTCCTTCTGACTGAACTAACACTTCCTCCTTTTCTGCTGCTTTGGACACAAGCAGACAAATTGACTTGTCCAAGGTTACAAAGAGTCAATACTAGGATTTAAACAAGATCACTAGCCAGTCTCTTGGTGCTTTCAAGTAATCCAATTTGTAGTCCCATCTCATAGGCAGAGGCTTTTGCATATATTCAAGTTCCAAAGCCTAGACACTATTCACTTGTGTTTTAGCATCCCAGGAAAGTTATGCTTGACCCAACACGTTCTTTGTTATGTCAAATTTCTTCTGTTCTTTACCTTCAAAACAGTTTGAAAATTTTCTACATTAGCAAACAAAAGGATATTTATGTACATAGACATTATAAAGCTTTTACCAGCCGTGGCACATTTTTTTACATTTTTGGTTTCTGCTATAAAAAGTGTCAAAAGTGTTTAAAAGAACATATTAACAAAAAACAAAAACTGCAAGATTTCTGACCCTTTTTAAAAAATAATTCAAACATATGTTGTCAGGATTCTTCACTAAAACAAAAAAGTCTTCTTAAAGAGGAACAAAACTCTGAATTTCAATGTCCCAGGTTTTGCCATGCTCTGCTTTCTGTATCCCCCTGGATCATCAGTAAAATCACCTATACTTTGTTCCCCATGTGCAGGCCATCGTCCAATCACAGCATGTGTTTTATACATTTCTTTACTATGCCACTTTGAGATTAGAGTGTAAAATTAAATTGAATGCAGAACGTGCCACCTTCCGCACCCCTCGCTCCTCAGCGTAGCTGTGCCAGCTCTTTACAAAAGGCTGCTACAGTCAAGCACAGATAGCTCATGTGCCTTTGAGATTGCAGGAAAGATAAATTTTGCAGCAATCATCAAAATCATCCCAAATCAGAATAACCAACAAAGGGGGAGACCATTGGCCCTAGAGTCTTATATATTGCTTCTCTTTATAGGATGGTCAACCCTGCTGAATTTTAATGTCCTGTATAAATACAGTGAAATGTAGGAACAGTCCAGGCAACAGAAATAATAAGGCATCAAGCAGGTTACTTAATGCTTGTCCCATGTGTCGCTCCTCCATTTCCTGCAGTGCCAGGTAGAAGCAGTAGCAGGCAAGGCAGTTTCTAACCTAAATAGCATTGATGGAAAGTAAAAAAAATTCCCCCCCCCACCATAGCAGCCAGCACCACACCACAAACCTAAAAATGATTAAGTGGACCCTCCAAACCCAATAATTTCTATGCAGAGTTGAAGTGAATCCCTATAAAACTTAGATCAATGCATTTAGGGGGGGCCTGGGCCTGACCAGTGCAGACTAGGAAGCATGTTCCTACAATCACCTTAGTTCCCGCATTCTAACCCCCCACCATCCGTATCTCTGATATGTTACATAGGTTGGCTTTTCTTCACTTTGAAATTCCATTAAGATATGACAGTTAATAGTGACAGCGCAGGTAAGGACAATATCTGAAAGATTCAAATGCAAATAGGGTTGCTAAAAGGTAAATTAGAACTATAAACCTATTAGCCTATAAACAAATTTAGCAGGCTGAAGTTGTGGTATATTTTTCTACTGTACAACTGTACAAATATCATCATCACCATAAAAAATTCTCTGCAATGTCATCAACAAAGAAGTTTGCAAAAGAACATCTGAACAAGCCTGATGCATTGGGAAACAAGTCCTGTGGATTGATGAAGGTTAAAACAGACATTTATTTGGCCACAATGAGAAAGACTATGTTTTCATTTCTAGAAAAGAACACATCCCCAACCTTTATGCTTGGGGTGGATCAGCCATTATTTGGGGAAGTTTTCACTGGTAGGGCGAAGAATATATTCAATAACATTCCAGTAAATTCTGGAAGCCAACACAGCATCAACTTTAAAAAATGCTGAATTTGAAAAGAGGATTTCTTATACAAATGGATGGTCCTAAACACGCCACAAAATCCACAATAGGCTACATTAAAAGGCACACTCAGAAGTTTTTAGCATGGTCCCTACAATCCCCTGTTCTGAGCATTATTGCAAATCTGTGAAAATCTCACAAAACTGGAAGCCATTTGCAAAGAAGAATTGATAACAAATCTCTCAAACAAGAATTGGAAGCCTGCCCTTGTTCACTATTAAAGGCTTTTACAAGATGTGATACTAGTTGTTACTATGTACTAACCAAGCAGGTTGATCAATGTTTAGCTTTGGCTCATTTTCATTTTTTATTATTTTGTAAAAGATGAAAATAAAAAAAAATCTAAAAATACAAAGGGTATGCTTCATCTCTGACTTTATAGCTTTTGAAAATGTATTTATACTTTATTGAGCTGTTTGGAGTCCATATGTGATGCAAGTATTACCTTCCCCCAAATAGTTATATGAAGACATGCTTACTGTTGCAGCCCATGCATACATGGTCTTTTTACTATTCATAGTGACCTATATGACTAGTTTAGTTGGACTGGTATAAAAAGAAAAAGGTCTGGCTTTATCAAATCGTCTTTCTACCAAGTCTACAATATTTTGATCATCTATATGTTAAGTCCCATTTATGATCAACAAATACAAAATAAAAAGTTATCTTAAACAGGGGTGCACAGCCTTTTTGGGTATAGGCCCCTAAACCGCAGGTTCCAATGTCTATTCCACATAACAGAAGCCTATTTGTCTACTGGTATTCTTGCACTGGAGCTCTTCAGATCCAGTCATATCTACCTGGAACATGAGACCCCCTATACCATTTCACACAGCTTGAGGGGCTGGCAAGTCACCTTTTGCAAGAGGGTGATTTGCCATTAACCCCCAGCCCCATTACCTGCCTCCCCAGAGCCTGGGGGGGGGGCAGAAAAGCCAAGGGCCCATGAGGGCTATGTGGACTTGAAGCTTTCAGAGACAGGGACCACTCAGGCTAGCTTCTGCACCCTGATCTACAAGCCCCCATAGCTGAGGCCCAGGCCGGTTATGCTTGCATATGGGGAACCCCACACCATTTTGTTTTACATTTGTATGGGTTTTAACGTTACATTTAATGGGGCTTTCACGTGCAATTTGTGAGAAAACCAGGAAAGCACTTCAAACCCCCTGTCACTCACAGTGACATCAGAGGAAATTCTTCTGATGTCACTGTGAGCAACAGGGAGCTGGGAGGGCAGGATATTGGACCAAGGAGGGATGTGAAGGACTCTCATGGCCAGGCGATGTCCCCCTGGAACAATGACAGAGGTGGCTTACATGTTGGATTGAGAAACCCAAGTTAAGGCACATTGGCACTCATTTCTACCTGTCAACAGGGCTAGGGATCCCTGTTCTAGACAAAAAGGAGCTAGTGCTTTAGTTCTTTTAATAATTAATTTTGATAATTAAATGGCATTTATATTATCTTTTTTACAGACTAAATCTTGATCTTTGTTTTTGGTTCTGCTATAAAACTGTAGAAGTAATCTCTACATTATTGGAATAATTCTGCCCTTCACCTGTAGAAACCCAATCCAATGCAAGGAATTAAAAAAAATAGAAGAAAAAGATTTTTGAAGACTTTTTTTGCATTTTATCAGTTGGAAGGGTAGAATCTAATTGGTGTACCCTCGCTGATGTACTATATTTGGTATCTTACTAAAATATTATAATCCCAAGTATACATATTATTGTTTATTTATAAAGCACTATCATCTTCTGTGGTGTTGTACAAGGAAGAAATTACAGGAGAGTTAAACAAGTAATATGCTTATAATACAGTGAATTTTCAGTCACACGTGAAAGATGTGCATCATATATAGTACATATTGATACTGGAGTTTACTAAAATTGAGGAACTTGCCCTTGCAAGCTTAAAATCTAAAGATTAAGGGTGGAGACAAGAGTTTGGGTCATAGGTAGTATTTACCAAGCATGGTGATAAAGGCTCCTGAATGTTGACAAGTCAGTAAAATGGAAGCCATGTGATAAGCTTGTCTAAATAGGTGAGTTTTGGGGAACTTTTGAATACTTTCGAAGGGCCGGGGGAGTTACATACTGTATTTTCAATACTTAACCACAAAACCACAGCATATATTAGGACTCGTTGTCTTTTCATCCTCTTTCTCTCTCTGTCTATAAGTGTAATTTAGTTTTCTGAATCCCAGTTTTTAAACAATTCGGGTTATATTTATATGACTTGAATTCGATTTTTTTTAGTAAATGCTTCCTCATTGTTTTAGCAAATGATGCGTTTTAAAATGGATGATTGAGTTCTAATGAAAATATATGAACAGAAATGTTTGGATTAGCCAAATCTTAATATAATGTATAAAGTAAAATTTAGAAGGCATATTTCAAAATTGTTCAATTTAAATAAAAAATGAGTATCCATATTTGTTCAAAAATGTGTTGTTCCAAATGGTCGGATTTTCATTCAGATTGTTGGAATTCTTTTCTTCACTTCAAGTGAGTGTTAAAAAGAAAGACTTGAACTTTGAGGGGACATCAGGAACTGTATAATACACCACACATTGTACCCAGCTTTACCACTCAATATTCAAATCTAACATAAAAAAATAAAATTGTCAGTGACAATGTAAGGTTCCTCTTGCTTTCTCTGCATAAACAAGTTATCCTGAGGTTCAGTGATAGTTGGAGGAGCCTTCTCTGCAGGTGAACCAACCCTCTATGGGCTGGAAGACTGGTTAGAACTGAAATGCCTTTGCTGGAAAAAAAATAGTGCTGTAGTACACACAGATTACCAAAATCTATGAGGAACCCTGGTATGGTATGCACTAGTTAAACCACTATTGGTAGAGATGGGTTTGAGCTGCAAGAGTATGTTGTTTCCTCTATGTATAAGAACATACATTTCGCCAACATTGTCGCTCGCAGAAGCTGACAGAGCTTGCCCCTATCCACACATGGTGGAGCTGGCTTCCTCAATGATGGAAGGAGGGATCTGGGGGCTGTTGAGAAGTAAGGGAACATAATGTTAATGTAGAAAGTGCTGCAGGTCAAAGGCATGCAGTCCACTAGTTCCAGTTTTCACGCTTAGAAGCAAATAAGAGCGAACACTGATGAGTTGACAAAAGTCTTTCAGCAGCTTGGAAGGGTGCAATTGTTGGCCAAAGAATTTGCACCAGTGATCCTGGTTGACTACACACAGTATATGTTTGCTTTAAATAGAAACTATGGTCAAAAATGACCATAGACCCTGTTTAATATACCCCAGCAGTGCAATAGCGCCAACTTCATCATTAAAAAAATTACAGAAATGTGAAGCTAACCAGAGTTTAGGGCTAAAGCTGGCATTCAGTCTCTAAAAAGACTTTTCATTTAAACAACTTTTAAGAATTCAACAAAATTAGAAATGTTACTTCATGAAAAAAAAGGTTAGGGACCCTGTTCTAGGCCATAGCTCCACCATTAACAAAATTACAGCAATGTGAAGCCAACCCAGAGTTAAGAGCAACGGCTGACATTCAACTGTCTCTGAAATGTCTTTCCATTTAAACATTCTAGAGTACTTTATAATAATGACAAAGAAATGGTCAGTTGATAGCATTACACTTTATACATGCATTAACGACATCCCTGTTTCCTGTTGAAACAGTCTAACATTGTTCTTTAAAAGGCCTATTGAGAAAGCAAGACACCCAATTTCTGTCTAAATAACACGGGCTAACTTCCTTAGGCCAAACATTTAGCTACATCTTGTAACAGGTTTCCACAGAAAGCTTTAATTGAGATAACAGCATCTGCATTTTAATGTCCGGCCATTTGTGCAAAATGGGCGATTACCTGAAAAGCCATGCCTCTTCTGCATTAGTTTCAATACAAGTGGCAGCTGGGTATAAAGAGGAAAAAAATGCACAAAGGATGGCTTTTAAATACATGGGCTGACATTTTTGCATAAAAAAATCAGTTGAAGCGATAAAAGAAAAGTTCCATAGAAGAGGCTTTCTTGAAAAGCAGTTTGAGAACTTATTAACACTTGGATGGCCACAATGTTTCCTCTACACATTGAGAAGATCTACCCAAATAGTCTGATGGTTTTCATAGTGTTTACTGAAATAATAGCGGTTAAGATGTGGTTTTCACAAAAGACACCATGCTCTGACCTGACAAGGCATATACTAGAACCCAAAATTAACGGTTGATTGTTTGGGTATCCGTGAGCAGCAAAGGTTCAGCTGGAATTTCTGCAGTAGTGAAATTTTAACACAAAATTTGCATAGTAAAAATGTCAACAAATTTAGTTTTTTTGCCTACCACACACATTATCTTATTTTGTTTAGTTTAAAGGGACGTCAAGGAGCTCACCCGATGCCCTCCATCTCCTGCAGTGCAGGGTAGAAGCCGTAGAAATTTGCTCTCCTTTCAGTTTCATTTCTCTATGACCACACAGAAAAGTGGTCTAACAGTGGTTCCATGGTTGTCTCTAACCACATCAGAGAATGCTTATGACTCATACAGTTGCACCAAGTCACAAACCCTTCCCAAAGAAAGCAAAGGTATTACACATATTCAGAGATGTTGAGATGCGTTGAAATGGCCGATTTAATACAGCAATAAGGTGGGAGGAAGTGTGTAACCATTATGAGGCAATAAAGGAACCAGGATGGGTCTGGGAGCACCTGGGAAGGTGGGACCTCAGAAGCCAGAGGAAATAGGGAGTGTAGCTATTGAGGATTGAGGTCAGCTTACAGGGAAACTTGAGGGTTGCACACTGCCGGCCATCAAAAATTGAGATGCTCTTAAGAAACATTTGGCACATGTTAAAATTGAGGTAAAGTCTAAATAGACATTACTTTCTCTATTCTTCCCTAATACTGGCAGCATCCAGGATCATACCAATATTCACCTCTTCCCCTCTTCCAGTGAACACGTGACCACCAGCAACCAATGAATAGATAAGTATTAGGCTTCTATAGACCTGAGCATCTGAAAGAAAACAAGAAAAAAAACAAGATATGCTGTTCAAATGCACCTGCTGTTTTGAGCATTCCTCTGAAAGATTTAATATAACTTGGACAGGGTTGTGTAAATCACAGATTGAAACAGATATCATTTTTTACCATACCGCAGTAATTGAGGTTCCAGGTAATTTTGGGAGCTTCACAAATAGCTGCACCACTAGTTTTTAGCGCTGTCTAGACTTCCAATATTTGTTGCATGGAGTAGTAACAGAGGGTTTGTGTGTTGGATTCTTCTGGGCCTTGGAGTGTATGGTGTCGCACCTGGGGGATGTTGGTTGCACACTCTGCAGGTGTATAAGCCCAGTCCTTTACCAGTCTCTTGATAGAAGTCCAATTTGTTTCATGAAAGGTCAACTCCAACATCCAAACTAACTTGCAGGTACAATACTGTACACTTTCTTCTCAATAGTTTCAGATTAAATATTTAACAGAACAGCATCTTGAAACTGAAACAGATCTGTCGACTCCCTAAAGGTAACAGTACCTATTTGATGACACCTGGACCTTAGGCTTCCTCCATGCGAGCTCTGTAGTTGCCACCTGGCCTTATCCCTGATGCTAGTTTTGCTTTTAGATGCACTTTGCTCCTGCAAATTGGTTTTTCTCTAGTTCCAATACCAGAACAATGAACCATGACTGGTCTGGTTCTAGGTATAGCTCTGCTTATATTTGGTCTGATTCTCCTCCATCTACAACATTGTATAAACATTAGCATAGGAGACACAGGGCCATTCCATGTGCAGCACCTTTCTAGAACTCTTAGCCTGGTTTCACTCCAGGGTGATGTGTTTCAGGTCTGATTCACAAGTGTGATCAAGATTTTGCAGCAGTTTAGCACTTGCAATCAGATATTAATTCAGAGTGATACCAACCGATATTGGCACAAAAAATGCCTGTGATCACCTGGAACGTGTGAAAGGACTCATAGTTTCCTATAGGCAGCACTTTCCCAGTGATTGTGGAGAATTTCCAAGCAGACAAGGATCACCCCAGAAATGCGTTGGTGTGAAACCAGCCTTATTCTTAAATAGATAAAGGCATAGGAATTTCTTGTGTACGGAGGTGCCTATTGAAGCAGCTGAAAAATATGTGGGGTGTCTAATGTCTGAGGTCTGTGGGGTCAACTAAAGTAGAGTAGGGTTAATATAGCTGCTTTTGACTAAGCCCTCATGTGGGTGTACTTTCCGACCACCACGACCCCCCTCTTGCAAAATAAGCTTAAACTATTTAAACCACTATATCCTACACAACTGTAAAAGGAATAATGTAAAACTACATATAGCACAGTAAAAGTACTATTTAAAACAAGTTGGTATTCAGAAAATATCAGTATTGTACTAAAAACAAAACACAAGCTTTAATAGCAAAAAACATACCATATAGTTGCAGGATACTGTAGCTGTAGTCCAGCACTCACAAGCGTTTTCTAGAAAGGAATAGAAGGTAAAAATGAGAGATACAGTAAGCGAGCAGGTGGTGGATGACATGACAGTTAGGGCTTTGCCAGACCATGGTTGATTAGGCCTTATGGGAACTGAAAAGAATGTTTGTGTATGAAAAATTGGCTGCACTGCCGCAAAGGATGCACCTCATCTGTGCAAATACACAGGAACTTAGAAAGGAATTCTTTCCATAGATATTTGACACAATGAAGCCCCATTGAGCAAATCAAACTGGACAAGCAGGCACCTAGAGATCTTGGCTTTAGTCTAAAGTGCAAGGCTTGACCAAGACATGGAAAAAAGTCTGTGCCTTGGGCATACTGATAGTGGGGAGAGGGGACTGAGATTTACTTAGGCTATTTATCAATCTGGTAAAATGATAATGCCTGTCTTCACCATCGCTGATGAGATTCCTCCCCATATCTATACCAAGTCATTGTGTTCTCACTTGGCAAAGGGACAAGTGTCTGCCTCAAACATATTGGTGGTGATGATGGTGGGGGGTTAGGTTTTTTTCAGACCCTATAGTAAATTGGTGAGATGTTTGTTTCTGTATCTGAGGGCATCTTTTCAATTTATCAGCTATAGATGGCTGGATGGCATCCTCACCATGTCAGTGTGTCAGTATCATAGAAGGAAAATATTGGAAAATGTTTGAACATAGATTGGAAAAATGCCCTTGTCAGCAGGTTGTGCTTGCTTTGTGTAGCAGAATTCAGGGAAATATTAAGAGCTTTAACCACAGGTGCAACCAATTGCTTTCTGGCCCTGGTGCAAGATTGCCATAGGTTAATGAAGAATCTTAGCTTGGTAGAAAAGATTTAAAAAAGTGGGCTGGTAACAAGGAATGAAATCTCACCTTTGGAATACCACAACAACTATCTACCTTGTCTTGGTATGTAAAAAAATATTATTTAGAATTCTGAGATTATGGAATTATAATATATATATATATATATATATATATATATATATATAATTTTTACTTCTTAGAAACAACCCACCCAAAAGTGCTGTATCACTGATTTTCTCAAATAAAACATTTCATATACACTATGTACAGAACTAGTCAAAAGTTTGTACATGTTGTAGATTCATATCAGAGATTTGATTCAAAGAGATTGGATTACTATACAGATTTATACAGTGTTTAGCCTTTCAACCACTATTTCAGATCACAATTATGACAAGACCCACTCAACTAAGTGAAGAGAAATGGTGGTTGATCATTATTTAAATACATTAAGGTCAGTCAGAATAAAAAAGTTCAATGATTTTGAAGGTATCCTAAAAGGGACAGTCTAGGCAATGGCAAAAAATGAGTCAGCGAAGAGCTCACCTGAAGCCTGTTCCATGTGTCTCTCCTTTATTTCCTGCAATGCACCGAAGATTCTGTAGCAGAGCTCCACAATTTGGGCTTAGGGAGTCTACCTACTTTTAAAGTCCCTGTCTGGGCAAGAATAATGAATAACAGATACCTACACTCCTGCACAGCGGATTTGCCCGATACTGGTAGCTTGAAACTTACCAGCATCGGTGGTCTTGCCCTCGACATCAAGTGTCCATACCATCTTGTCACAGTGGCTGACATTGCCCATTCCATCCACTCCTCCGAGAAGGAGGCAGCGAAAAGGCAGCAAAAGGCAATCTGTATATGTAGATGGCACGGTCTGGATCTCTGGCTTTAAAACTACCGGGATAGGGTTAAACAGCAGTGTGGGGCTATTGGTGAGTATGTATTATTTATGTATCATTTATTATTTTTACATGGACAGTCCCTTTAAGACCTAATCTTTTGCAAGGCCCTGCATTTTGCCCCATGTCAGTTACACCATATAATAGGGACAGGTCCCCCCCCCCCCCGTTAGTGATTTGTTGACATTTGGTGTTTCTGTATTATTATTTTTAATCTTTAGATGCTATTTGTGAAAGCTTTTAATGTGAACTTTATAGTGTGCAATTGAAATAAGTGAATTTTCCCACTGAGTATTTGTTCTTTAAATTGCAAAATACTATTGTATTTGCATGCCCCTTAGGCTAACCTATACAAAGACTTTGCTAAATTCATTGCATACGGATTTCTAGTTCTGAAGGGAAATGTATTCTTGCTTGGCACTTTGCCTGGCCAAGAAAAGGCTAAACCCAGCTTTATGGCCAACCTTGTATATGTGACAGATGACTGTGGATGTTTAAGCTAAGCCTCCATGGCTTCAAAGGGAGACACGCACAAGAAATGCTGGGGTTGCCAGGCAACAAGATGCTGAGTGCCACAAAGCACATCCACAATGCATGTCACTGACAGGTAACCCTTTGTATGTTCTCTTCCTCATCTGAACGTCTACAGTGCCATTTACATAGGAGTCTAGTGACTAACCCCTAACGTGTGTACAAAGCCCACAGAAAATCAATAATGGGACATATGCGCCTTGCTGTGCCCTCCATCACACTCATTCTCTGGGAATATCAGCTCAGCCTGGCATCACAGAGGCAGAGACAAGCCATTAATTGGTGACTGCTTTCAATGTTTAATATATTTAATATTAATATCTTAATACTAAATAATGAATATTAATTTATTTTACATCGATTCTGTGGCAGACTGGGGCCAAAAATCAGCCATGGTTTTTACCAGCACCTAGCCGGCCCAAGACATCCCTGCAGAGGCCACCCCAACCATGATACTGGGACTATGACATTAGGGATTGGGGTTCCTTGGCTTCTGGGTACAGTGGGGCTGGGTACAAGGGAGACTAAGGGCACAGGGATTGAATGTGGGTGTTAAAAGCAGCAGCCCAACTGGCCCCAAAGCAGTGTGGCCCACCGGGCATTGTCCTGGATCTCCCTGGCCAGATACAACGTCCCCATATCTATATGGCCACCAATCCATCAACCCCACTAATCATATGCACAAATTCCCCTATTTAATACCCTAAAGCAGTAGTCCTCAAACTTCCTCCTCAAGGGCTGAGACAGGCCAGGTTTTGCAGCTCTCTATGCTGATGCACAGATGTAATAATTAGGGCTATAGCTCTGTCTGAGCACCAGTTAATTCACCTGTGGAGTAGCGTGGAGAGCTGCAAAACCTGGCCTGTCTCGGCCCTTGAGGAGGAAGTTTGAGGACTACTGCCCTAAAGTGTCTGTGCCAATACCCTTTCCTATTATACACATGCCATGGTGGAAAAGCACCCGGAGGGGATCAAAGTGATAAAAATAGTATAAATTGAAGTGTCATCAATGAGTGTCCCCCGCCAACCCATACGCTCCATGACCATGGCGACTCGTTACTTCATCGGAGTCAAAGTGTCCTGTTCATACGATTAGTGGGGTTCAGGGATAGGTGGCCATATAGATATGGGGATTGGATTCTTTGCACATGCACTTTTGGGAAGTTTTATTAATGTAGATTTTTTTTATGGATTTATAAGATTATTTTGGCATTAAGACATGATTTATAAATGGATGGTGCATTAATCATGAACCTGTGCAGTGTCCACCACACAAGATTGTGGCAATATATGTGTGTATATGTTTTTTAAGTATTTTTTATCATTGTATTTTTTGTGATTGCCCAATTTAATAAAACATTATTCTGTGTAATTACATAGTGGTGCAGTAGATGGTGCGGTTGTGGGGGTATTTGGGCTACCCCCCTTCTTCTCTTTGCTCTAATACTTTTACAAAGTAATGATGTGATGTGAATGAAGTTGATGTTTGGGACAGTGCAACGTGTAGCCAGAGACAATCGGACTTGCCTTTAGTATAACTTTAAAGTGGACCTCCAGCTCAAAAAATAATGTTTAGTAAATTGCTACCCTAAACCCCCTCTGATGATCAGTGGCATGAACTATTTGAGAGGGCAGATGTTGCAGAATAGCTGTGCTCCTGAACTACATAGGAGCAGCCATCTTACTACACACTTGACAGTCCTGCTTACAAATAAGCGTAAGGGGGGAGCTGTGCCAGCAGCCATTCACACCAAACAGAGATATAGAAACATAGAAGGTTGACGGCAGAAGGAGACCATACGGTCCATCTAGTCTGCCCTGTATGGTATCTTTATCTTAGGATAGATGTGTGCTTATCCCAGGCATGTTTAAATTCAGTGACTGTTGATTTTTCAACTACCTCTGCTGGAAGTTTGTTCCAAGCATCTACTGCTCTTTCTGTAAAATAATATTTTCTAACATTGCTCCTGATTAGGGATGAGCGAACCGGTTCGGACGAACCGGAATTCGCTCCGAATTTCAGGGAAAATTCGATTTGGCAGCATAGCCGGCCTGCCCACTCCCACCATGCCGGCATTTTGTTTTTCAGATGAGCAATTCGTGAAAGTTCGATTCGGGCGAACCCGAATTTCTTGGGGAAATTCGGCGAATCGCCCGAATCGAACTTTCAAGAAGTTCGCTCATCTCTACTCCTGATCTTCCCCCCGACTAGCTTCAGGTTGTGCCCCCTTGTTCTATCATTAAGTTTCTTTTTAAAAAACACTTCCCTCCTGAACCTTATTCAATCCTTTCACATATTTAAAGGTCTCAATCATGTCCCCCCTCTCCCTTCTTTCCTCCAGACTGTACAAATTAAGTTCTTTAAGTCCTTCCACCATTTTGGTTGCCCGCCTTTGGACACGTTCTATTTGAATAATGTCTTTTTGCAGGTAAGGTCTCCAGAACTGCACACAGTATTCTAGCTGTGGCCTTACCAGGGCTCTATACAGTGGCATCACAACCTCCCTCTTCCTACTGGTATATATATATTCCTCAGAAACACTGTCTATCATTCTACGCATAAACAGCTGCTGGAGGAATTCTGTGTGAAGGTAAATATATCTAAATTGTATCTAGGAGTTTTCAGCTGTGAGCAGAGCAATGATGAGTCATTTCAGCAGGTGGATTTCTACTTCTGGCTAGAAATAAGGAATGCACAACGATTTAAGTATTTTAAGTTTTTCAGAAGCAGGGCTGTGAGGTGTAAATAGTTCAGAAGCACAAAATGATACATATAAGCACTGTTTCTTTCTAAGGATGTTGGTCCGGTTTAAGTCAGGAAATACAGGGGCTGGTGATGTTGTATTTTATAGAGTGCCCATAGAGTCATTTGTGCATCATTCTTGACCTGGTGGAACATGTAGGAAAGACCAATCTTAAAAAGATCAGAAGAACTGCAGAATCATCCAGATGTTACACATCCAACACTGGGTGACTTTTTGCTTGACGGATCGAGTATAGAGCCGTCAAGATTATTAACAACACCTCTCATTCTGGACACTTCTTTTATGCCCTCCATTCAGGTCATTCCCGTTTCAGTGTTACGAATGGACAGACGTAGGGATTTGTCTTAGCTATACATCTACCTATGCTACAACCAACAACCATCAGGTTGTAACTGAGGGCCTGATTGATCAAGCACTTCTGCCAGACTCTGCCTCATCAGTGGAAATGAAAGTGGTGAAAAATATAATTGATATATATTTTTTTTTACACTGTCGCATGTTGCTGCAGTGTAAGAAACACATTAGCATCAACATGCTAATGAAATTATAAATTATATTTTGTCCCATTTTAATTTGCACCATTGTGGCATATGGTAAAGTGATTCATAAATCAGGCCCTAATTACACTATTTTCTTTAATGAAATAATTTATTAATGTTTATTTCCTTCTTCCCATACATTCCGGATACAATTCCTTACATGCATGTATGTATATAATTGGCAAAACAAAATGATTCTAATCCTGATTGAGAATTACCGACAGCAGAAGACCCATCGGGCCTTGAAAGGTTATCTGAGTATGGCTGTTCCCCACAGTTGAAGCAAACTTCCTGGACTTGCTATCTAGAGCTAATAATGCATGTAAGCTTTGTAATAAATACATGACTGGATAAGGGTGTTATATGTATTCAGCTTTAAGGGCAGATTCCTACCACAGCCAATTTTCTTGCTTATTATGAAAGAATGAAAAAGTTCGGGTACACATACAATAAAGCTGAAGAAAGGGCTTATTTCTAATTGGCTGATAAAGCCTATTACACACCACTGCTCGATGTGTTATTAGCCTATTTGTGTGAACAGCATCCAAATAAATTGCTTTGTAGTATACTCTAAAGATAATCACATTGCGGCTCTTTGAGTTATAAATTATTTTCAGCATTTTTCAGCTCAATGCACAGGCTTAACTCCACCGGCTGAGACCTAAATATCATATTTAATTGTCATTTTAAGTAGCTTGGCTTTCATTTGGTTAATATATAGATCTTTTGTGTCCTGAAACAATAATCATAGTTACAAGGAATGTATGACATTAGATCTATGAGCATATTCATCTTTCCCTCTCTTTCTTAAAAAAATATGTGGGGCCTTATTTATAAAGTGGGCATCTTTCTGGTGGTTATAGCGCCAGTTTTAGACTGCCGACGACTGCTATTTTGACTAGAATAGAGCTGGAAGTCACAGCGCCCAATGTTAACTTATTTGTTTTCATTGTTGTATTATGCCTTTAGGTATTGATCAGCCTGTGTCAGCGCTATTGGACCCAACTGCATAGCGCCCCATTTTCGGGCGCTACACAGTACCGTATGGGCAGCACTGTGTTAGCCAGGACCTCGGAGGAGAGAGATTTAGGGGTACTGATTACTGATAGCCAGGCAGTGGGAAAAGCAAGCAGGATGCTCGGCTGCATAGCTCGAGGCATCACCAGTAGGAAGAGGGAGGTTGTGATGCCGCTGTATAGAGCCCTGGTAAGGCCACAGCTAAGAATACTGTGTGCAGTTCTGGAGACCTTACCTGCAAAAAGACATTATTCAAATAGAACGTGTCCAAAGGCGGGCAACGGAAATGGTGGAAGGACTTAAAACTTATCAGGAGAGACTTAAAGAACTTAATTTGTACAGTCTGGAGGAAAGAAGGGAGAGGGGGGACATGATTGAGACCTTTAAATATGTGAAAGGATTGAATAAGGTTCAGGAGGGAAGTGTTTTTAAGAAGAAACTTAATGATAGAACAAGGGGGCACAACCTGAAGCTAGTCGGGGGGAAGATCAGGAGCAATGTTAGAAAATATTATTTTACAGAAAGAGAAGTAGATGCTTGGAACAAACTTCCAGCAGAGGTAGTTGAAAAATCAACAGTCACTGAATTTAAACCTGCCTGGGATAAGCACACATCTATCCTAAGATAAAGAGTACATACAGTATACACATAAGGGCAGACTAGATGGGCCGTATGGTCTCCTTCTGCCGTCAACCTTCTATGTTTCTATGTTTCTACATTGTGTTCATTCATTTTTGACACCCTGAAAAGATTTACGCTGTATTTTTGCGGTGCTGTTCTGCGTTTCATCATTACCGTTACAAGAGATCACTGCTAGGGACAAAGGGGACTAGCGATACCGTGCGGTTAGACTGCGTTTTAGTTGTAGTTGTCCAAATGACACATTGTTTAGCCAAAAAAGCCATGAAAAATGATTTTACAGAAAAAAACTGTCTAGATCCAGAATTCCCATTATTGATAGGTCACAATGAAAGTTCTGTATAAAATAATGTAAATATTATTTCTAAGCACAAAAAAGCACTCCAATAGTTCTGTCCACTATGCTCTATGAGATCTTGACCTACAGCCCCACTATAAACCAACACAGCTTGAATCAGAACGCCTGGCGCTGCTGACTGTATAGTAATAGTATTAAATTAGACACAGGCTGGGGCCGCATCGGCGCTGTCTGTTTTTTTGTTTGTCAATCACGCACTGAGTGTCACTGAGGCAAAAAAACGGCGCTAAGTGGTATTAACAGACACTGATGCTTGATAAATCAGGGTTCCCATGTACTGATTGGGATTTATTTATATATATTTCCAGTGGGCGCCAGATAAGAGGCGCACACGAGCCACTCCCCGATTCTGCACATGTCAGCGACGGGAAGCAAGGCAACGCTATGTCTGCGCGCCTTCCCTTCAAGAGCTGAAAAGCAGCCCGGGTAGGCGCTGTCAGAAGGGGATTCCAGGCACCCCGCTTCTGAAAAAACACTGGGAATTGCACTGGGGACACATAAAAGACAGGGCACCCGATTTGAATAGCCTAAACCACACGTTTGCAGCACAACACAAAAGTTAAAAAAATACTACCAAAAACAATTCCAAACAGCCCAGGGATCCTGTGGCACATGCACCAGGCAAAAAAAAAACAACAAAAGTGGCCAAAATAATTATAACCATCCAAGACTATAGATATTGACATAGACATTCATAGATGGGACACTACCTGCCACTATCACAGGCGCTCTGGATTTTTACTTGATAAATACACCATTTTCACTGGTACCTGACATTCACCTGACACTCATTTGGCATTACCTGATACTACGTGGCCTTAGCGTTTCTTAAATAAACCCCAAAGTGTTGCAACCAATTTTGAAAGGATCATGAGAACTGCAGAGAGGATCATTGATCGTTCGCTTCCAACACTGGGTGATCTTTTTGCAAGAAGGATCGAGTCTAGACCAGCAGCAATGGCCCTCGCAGGTTGGAATAGTTTTTTATTTAATTAAAGTATGACTTAAAGAATGGTAGGAAAGTGAAGACATTGTTAAGAATTGACAGACGTATAACTATAGCTATACAACTGCTGAATACTAAATGAGCACTAAGTACCTATACAACCCTCCATATAACTGGAACTCGTCGTTTCACTGTGTTGTTACTAAACTTTTTCTGCAGTTATGGATAGTTTTACTTCTTCTTCCGATTCCTGCCAGATAGAATTCCTTTTATGCATGTATGTTTATACAAGGCTTTCACATTATTATAACCACCACTTACTCTTGTTGTCAGCAGCGCAAGGCTCATGAAGGAAGCCACGGTTCATGGGCTGTCTAAGATGCAAGTTTGTCTGCACACATATCCCTTATTGCTGCTATGGGTAAAAGTGGTGATTTATAATAGTCGCAAAAAGGATGATTGGTGGCTTTTGGGCCAAAGATGGCAGTTTATTTTGAAACAGCGAAGTTTGTTAACTGTTCACGTAATGCTGAGAAGAAACTATATAATGAGTGGCAGAATAGAGAATAAGCAATACGGGGCATTGTGTCGTTAAAAAAAAAAACGGGCCCAGGTACTAATCTATTCCAGAATCCTTCTACAGTTGCGGTGGAGCAGCCTATCAGCTTATCAGCGTCGATAGGTTTGGCTTTGTCTTGAATTGGCGATCCACTGTCCAACTACAAAGTGCTGTGCAAAACTAGTGCTGCCAATTACTGTGAAATATTTAAACAACATGCCAGGGGAAAGCAGGAATACAGCGCCTGTTGCAATCCCCGATTTTGTTTTTTGGGTGGATGGCAGCACAATTACACTCCAGAAACGCCAGGAATTTCATTGGATGACATGGCAGTGCAACCCACAAGTGCAAAAAACAGCCCAGGGATCCCGTGGCATATGCAGCAGACCAAAAAAAAAAATAATTGGCAAAAAATTATAATCAACCCAGCTCATAGGATGAAGTACAATGTTTTCTTGTGGAACTGTATGGAACACAGGGCTGGCACTTATATACTCTCCGGCACTGATGATAGATGGGACACTAACTATGAGGTGCTATAGATTTTGACCTTCATAAATACACCTGATATTCACCTGACGTTCATGTAGCACTATCTGGCACCAGTAAACCCGACAGTGGTCGATTCAGAGGCTGGTGAGAAAACTCACTTCTTTTTTAGGAGAGAAAATTACCATTCACTTTCATTGTCTACATTGTGGCTGATTCAGAGCCAGGTGAAAATTTTCAACAGATGTCAATGGATGTCAATGGAAGTTTTCTCTCCTAAAAAAGAAGTGAGTTTTCTCACCTGGTTCAGAATCAACCTCTTAGAGTTTAGGTCGGTGATAAAACAGAGGGCTAAAGGTTTCGAGTTTTTGGAGCATTTTTTATTTAACCCGACTCAGGTCCATTAAATCCATTTTAATGTGTGTTTAAATTGAATATGTGAACACACTATTTAAAGACTAATTAGAGTAGCGTTCCCTGTTTCCAAGACAGTTGTTACAATTCCATCTACAGTACATATTGGGACCATTTGTAAAAAGGTCACTTTAGGTGAAAAAGAAAATAGAAGTGTTCTATTTACACCTAGTGCTGAATCCCCCCCCCCCCCCCCCCCCCGAGGTATACAGTAAAAGTGAATGGGACTTTTTACTCCAAAAAAAGGTGCGCACTTTTTCCACCTCGTGCTGAATCACCCCTTAGGTTTAGCAACAGGTTGAAAAAGCGTACTACATTTTTTGAAAGTTAAAAGCACCACTCACTTTCAATGGAGGTCATGCTAACTATTTAGTAAACCAAGGTGCACTATGGTTGCGCCTTGCAATATGAATTGCAACCTGAATCTGTGTGAGCTATTTTATTTTTAATTGCAATGAAACCAGAAATCTCCCGCATATGTGATGGAGCATTTTACAGATGAGGTACATCACTTTTGCAATGTGTAACAATGTTCTTGTTGAAACTGAAAAATGGCAATAAAAACTTATTGCAAAGCAAAAAGCTCACTCAGTTACAGGTTGCATCTCACACTGCTTGGCTCATCCTGTTCCAGTGTTGAATCAGATTTGTGTCCTAAGGAGAGCTCCTGAGGGGGATCTTTTCGCCGTGAATGGGCGGATGGGAGTATCTGCTCTCAGCCCCGGCTGGGACTTCAGGAAGATGGCAGCAGGTGTTCAGTGCCACAACTGCAGCTTGATTCGGGTTGAAGGTGAGTGTCTTTTATTTCTTTTATTAGATTAGCATAATCACTATTTGGAGGGGGCAGGGCGGGGCTTATTTTGAAGAAAGGGGATGGAGTGGCCCTTTAAGCCAAAGTCACACTTGAAACTGGGCAAGGCTGGAAAGGTTTAAACCAATATTGCCAATGCGCACCCTAGCAACAGCTATTACTGGCAATGCATGTGGGGGAAATGGTAGGTTTTGTGAGGCCACCCCAACCTACCTAGAAGCAGTACTGCATTTATTGGTGCATATCAAAGCCTACTGCATATCTAAAGGGATAATGTGGATGCCCTGTGATAACAAGGAATCTGGTGAGCAGCAAGATAGCTCAGAGCAGGTGATTCATTATGATGGCCAGTTGGATATAAAGAAAGCCACTAATAGGGAGCTTCAGAAGAGTGGCATAGGAAAACAAGGCGTATATTTGATGACCATTATAAATAGGAAAAAAATAAGAGGGGTGCAAAAATGGTGAGAATTGCTCTCTCTGCTGCCGCTTCTGCTGCTGCAGCCTCTATGTGGGGATATAGATGTAGACTGGATCCATATAATAGCCTTCAACAGTGACAAAGAGGTGAACTACATGTGCTACATATGCCATACTTCAAACTGTTACAATGACATTGGAAAGGTCAGTTGCTCCTTTCTTTTCAGAAACATGAAGAATTACTTCTTTATTTTGCTGTTATTATTTCAGGCATGAAAAGGGAAAGCCAAGAGTTGGCCATCTAGGCACACATTTGGAATGTTTCTTTGGGCAGCACAAAAAATTGCAAACATTCAAACAACACAATCCCATCCTTTTGTTTTCACACCACAACATTGTCCTTTACAGCCACTAGTTCCATTTTTTTATAGACAGAGGTCTTATTTCTTTCCACTTCAGCAATAAATAAGGTGCAAAATGTGTATACATTTGAACTCTGCTGTGATAGTCAGGTTTCTTTTCTTTTCAACCCCCCTAGGCCTGCCTCAGCATCAGGGGAGGGTGTCTGCACATGGGGGGGGGGTTACCCCAAGACTGGACTACAGAGACCAAAACATCCTTACTTAAAGGTAAAGGAAAAGAGGTGTTTTCCTATAACAGAAAGGCTCAACAGAAGGAATAATAGAATTACCCATCGATCATTACAGTACGCAGAGCCATGCCAAAAACCTCCTCACATCTAGGAGTCATCCATGGCACTCTACAAGCCGCTGTGTCTGTAATGCCAAGGCTTAGCTTAAATTGTACACAGCCAATCCCCGCCACTTCAGCACACGTATGTTTCAAGCTTTTGCCTCTCATAAGCAGAAGGCCTGAAGTCTTTGGCTGTATGGGGGGGGGGGGGAGGTTTGGTGAGTACAGAAGCCACCATGCAAAGAGACCCATGTAATATAGGGGGGGCTAAAGAGAGCTAAAGACTCTCTACTCAAAGGTAAAGCAGTGCAAGGAGTGAAAGGTAATTCTATTATTCCTTCTGTTGGGCGCTATGTAAATACTTTCAAATCTAGGAAAGCACCTATTTTGCTTTTAAATAATACAGTTCACAGTCATAGTTCAGATGCTAGTTACAGTGCCAGCTATAGCTCCCCCGAGAACAAAATTCCATGGCCTAGACTAGCTCTTTCTAGACAATTTTCAGCTACAGGGAACCCATCAGCAGTTTTATTTTTAACTGTATTGTTTTCAGGTGGCACACCTGACTTCACTTGCATTTGTTCTAAATAAAATATCTAGATTTTGTCTATCTCTATATTTCCGGCCATATGGATTTGTAGATATTTAGTTTGATTACTAACATTGGTCATTGAGATATATATATATATATATATATATATATATCAAGGGTAAATATCTAAAAATCAAATCAGAAGACTACAAGCGATAAATCAGCCTAGGCCTCAAATCCCCTGCAGTCTATTCAATGGCACAGCCTTGCTGAAAAGGAGGATGACCTCGGCGCTTCTTGCAGTTTGAAGCTAATTGTTTTCGGCAGGATGAGAATGTCTGAAGACCACTGCAGCATCCCACCAGCAAAGCTTTAGTAACTGAGCTGGCCTGTAGAGAATGAAGCCACTTTGTAGCAACACAGTAGGCTCAGACACCACCAATTTTGATCTTCAAGCTGTCATGCATAACAACTTTATTGTACTAAATTGAACTTGAAAGCAACCGAAGGCTAAAAAAGAGTGAAGCTATAAGAAAAGTGTGCTGTCAGTGCTGCCAAAGCCTGACCTGGAGAATGGCCTGCGTGACGGTAGAATAAAAGCAGAAGCCCCTCAAAAACATGCATTGTTTAGTTTTAGAAGATTATTACCATACAAGGTGGAGTGGCAAATGTAATTTAAATTTATTTAAATGAATTCAGCAGCTTGAAAGTTTGCCAGCCGCTTGTATCCAACTTTCCCAGCTCAATGATTTGCTAGTGACAGTGGGAATACAATGACATAAAGTCATCATTTTCACGGGTCCCTTGCAGGGGGTATTCCGCTAATGTGTGACCACTGACACTTTTTTCACGTGTCTGAGACAACACAATTTTATAAATTGGAATTTATAATTATAAAATTATAAATAGGAGGTTATTAATCTATAGATGTAATCTAAAGTGTTATAGGTATTTATTAAAACTATATGAACTATAGCCACAATGAGACTATAAAAAAATATCAAAAATCGGATATAAATGTTAACATGATATATTATTTATATCAGCTAAAGTCTATTAGCAAAACAAGTGAGCTAGTTCAACGCTGTTATCCAAAAAGTAGACCTCAAGGCCACTTTCCTAAAACATCTTATGAGTATTAAGGCCATTTCCCTGTTTCCTTGTTTTGTTTTTCTTTTATGAAATTAGGCATGAGATCAAATAAAGAATTTTTCAATTACAACAGAACATTACATTAGTTTCTAAGTGTATAGAAATGCCTATATGAATGTTAAAGTGGTTGTAGAGGTTAAGCTGTAAATCTACTTTTGTTAGAGCGCCATGTTTTTTTTTCTATCAACAGTGCAGTTTATCTAGTAATGTCAGGATAGGGGTTGCTAGCGGCAATGACAGACTCTGGAAACAGTTCTCAGGTGAAATACCAAGGGTTTATTGAACACAGAGTCCAACATAAAGTCATTTCAATTCAGGATATAATGATGGATGCAATAAATCCAGCAACATAAACAGTAGTTTCTTCACCAATTTCATCATCAGTCCATTTTGTTTCGGCATGCAGCAAAGGCCACTTGAGACTGGCTGTCTCACCACACGGCTTCATCACTGTCTGCAGGACAAAAGCAGGCTTTTCTATCCACTGATGAGCAAGGCACCAGCCATCTGTGCGGCTGAGACAAAGCAGGCAAACCCTGGCCTGGAAGGAGGGGATCGGTAGGTTCCACTACCAACCTCACCTGCCGTTCCATAGAAATCCAGTAAATATTAAAGAACATGCTTTAGTGCTAGTAATGTGAACAGCCTCCTGGATCTCTCATTTCACCAGGCTAGAAGTTTTGGAGTGACAGGAACCATTTGGTCGCTGTCACATTTCTCTCCTTATTGTGCTTCATTCATGCCAGGACAGCAGATTAAACCTTCTACCCAAGAGATAGTATTTTAGCAATTTGAGCGCCTATTTCGCTGCGAGAGCCTCCCATTCTACAATGGAGCAGCTTTTCCCAGTGGGACTGAGTTTTCTACCGGACCAAATGCTCTTCTCCATTCACAACCTGTGACAGTACTAAACCAAAATCTGAAGCATCCATTTGTACCAAGAAATCAGAAGTGACCCGCACAGGCTTGGCTCAATGCAGACTTCAGATCCTGGAAGGCTTTCTCTACTTCCAGGGTCCACTTTATTATCACAGACTTCCCACCTTTGGTTAAATCTGTCAAAGGGGCTGCAATTGAGGCAAAGTAAGATACAAACCTGTGATAGTACCCAGCAATGACTAGGAAGGCTCTGACTTGTTTCTTAGTCAGTGGCCTAGGCCAGTTCTGTATTGCCTCGACTTTGCTTACGTGCGGTTTAACCAACCCTCTGTCAATTATGTACTCCGAATATTTGGCCTCCTCAAGGCCCAGGGCACACTTCTCTGGATTGGCATCCAGTAGCACCTATACCTTACAAAAGTGACTTTTACAATCTGAGCTGAAAATGACCATATCATCCAAATGTGCGTATTCCCGATGTGATTACAAGATTCGGTCCATCAACCTCTAAAAGTTAGCAGAGGCATCATGCAATCCAAATAGCATTATCAGATAGTGAAACAAGCCACCTGTGACTGAAAATGCAGTTTTCTGCTTTGCTTCCTCTGTCAGGGGGATCTTCCAGTAACCATTAGTGAGATCCAAAGTTGTAATAAATCTCTATCCTCCCAACTTTTCACTAGTTTCATCCACTTTGGGCATGTGGTAGGCGTCAAATTTCGAAACCTCATTTAACTTTTTAAAGACATTACAGAAACTCCAAGTACCATTAGGTTTGGAGACCAGACCAATTGGGCTTACCCATTCGTTTTGGGACTCCTCAATTACCCCCAATGCTAACATCCGTTTAACTTCAGCCTCTCTGCGAGCCTCTGGTATTCTGTATGGCTAAAGGTTGACCTTACACCCGGGGTCGGTCTCTATGTGATGTATAATGTGGTGGGTGGCCCAGGTAGGTACGAAAACCCGCATCTATTTTGCTGCAGAAACTATTTGGGTTCCTGTTTTTGTGAAGCGCAAAGGGACTCGCCTATTTTAACAGGAGGGATTGCCGGCATATTACTTTTCTTTGTATTGGAGGCCATCAGGGACTTCCTCTTTTTCTAAGGTTTGAGCATGTTAACAGGATAGATTTGAAAAGGCTTCCTTCTGTTAGGTAGGTGCAGCTTGTCTTTTATTTCACTCACCTTCTCGACAATTTCATATGGGCCTTGCCACTTTGCCATAAACGTACTTTCTACTGTGGGGACTAACACCAGGACACTGTCCCCTGGATTAAAGTTCCTGATCCTTGCAGAGTGATTATAGATCTGGCTCTGGGCCTCTTGTGTCCTCTGAAGGTGTTCCTTGACAATCAACATTACTGTATCAATACAGTCTTGAACATATTCTATGACACTTCTATAAGGGGTGGCTTCTGCTTCCCAGGTTTCTTTAGCTATATCCAGTAAACCCTGGGGGTGATGGCCATATACCAACTAAAAGGGGAGAACCCAGGGGAAGCTTGGGGTACTTCCCAGATTGCAAACATCAGATAGGGTAGCAGACAATCCCGGTCACCTTTCTCTGCTACCTTCTTTAGCATATGCTTAGGGTCTTACTGAAGCGCTCTACTAAGCCATCTGTCTGCGCGTGGTAAATGGAAGTGCATATATGGGAGATTTAAAGCAGCTCACACAGCTCTTTCATAGCTCATTTCCTTTGACATAAAAGGGGTCCCCTGGTCTGTGAGAATTTCAGATGGGATTCCCGTACGGGAAAACATGTAAAACAACTCATTTGCAATATTTTTAGATATAGTGTTCCTCAACGCCACTGCTTCAGGATAGCGGTAACATAGTCCATTACAACTAAAATATATTGGTGCCCCCTAGATGACTTTATCACTGGCACCGCTAAATCCATCACAATTCTCTCAAATGGTACCTCTATAATTGTAAGTGGAACCAAAGGGCTGTGAAAATGAGACACCAGGGCCCTTATTTAGCAGGTCTGCGGCTGAGACAAAGCAGGCAAACCCTGGCCTAAAGGGAGGGGAATGGTAGGTCCACTACCAACCTTTCCTGCCATTCCATAGAAATTCAGGCTCCAGTAAAAATGAAAGAAAATGCTTCAGTGCTCTAGAGCAGTGGTCCTCAACCCTGTCCTCAAGGCCCACCAACATGTCATGTTTTTTGGATCTCCAAATAGCCAGCTCTATTGCTCTGCAGCTGCACTAATTACTTCACCTGTGCGTCTTTGTGGAGATCTGCAAAACCTGGCCTGTTGGTGGGCCTTGAGGACAGGGTTGGGGACCACTGCTCTAGAGCACTAAAGCGAACAGCCTCCTGGATCTCACTTTCTGGGAGAAATGTACACCCCCTCCAGAGTATAGCCCGCTGCATGCCCACAGTACCTAGATTTTAGCCTTAAAGGGTAATTCCACTTTCAATCTATGAATTTTTTGTGTGAAAAAGAACATTTTCTCTAGCAACAATGCCTTTATGTTAGCAACTGTAGACTAAAGTGGCGTGTTGGGTCTATAGATCAGAGACTTTCTGCCCCTGGCTTGGTAATCATTTGATTTGCTGAGGCAGAGATAACGATCCACTTTCTGGCCTCACGAGTTTAACCCCTCCTGCTCTAATTCCACCTCTTCAAATGAGAGGATCACAGTCATGTGTTCTAGTAGCTAAATGGTTGCTGGCAGCATTCTCACCTGGGGTAATTAATTCTGAATTGATTGTTCAGGTTCTGCTTTGTGGGGGAGGGGAGCTCACCCTTGTCAGTGGAAGGATTGTGGTATTTGTAGTAAGCTGCCGTACTAAAGGCAAAGACAGCCACTACTACTTTAGCAACACAGAGCACCAGGAATAAAGGAAACATGGAAACATCATGCTGATAAGTAAATCACAGGTATGGGGGCACAATCCTAGTTATTATTATTGTTTATTTATAGAGCACTATCATACTCCGTGGCACAGTACAAAGTAATCCTAATGTACAATCCTAATGCAAATTTTTAGCTTAAATTCCGAAAGAGGAGGCAGAACATCAAAAATCTGAAAAGATTGAGTTTTCCTTTGGGAAAAAGAAAACTATTAAATATAGGACAGCTCTAGACTGGAAATTTATTAGTTACTAGTCTGAGGGAACCAGGTATTGGAATAATCTTTAGGCCCTTATTTATGAAGGAATAGCGACAGGTAGGGACTGGTGAGCGACCGGTAATGACGGGCACCGCCACGAGAATGCCGACTCCCCACCACAATCACACATTTATCAAGCCAATCCTGCTTAGCGACTGAGATAGCGCCAGATAGCCACTCATTCATCATTATTCCAGCCTCAGCCCACAGCGCCAGCGTCCGACCTTGAACAGCGACAGGTATGACCTCTCGCTACCTGGCGGTCTCCAATGCATTTCAATGGAACAATCTGAAAATATTAATAATTAATTGTTATTAATGTTTTTTTTTTTTTTTTAAATGTGAAAAATTCTGTGACCACTTCTGCCATGTTAGATATTTTTTTTAAGGTAAAAAAAAAAAAAAAAAAAGAAAATTTGTGCAGAATTGATATTACAGGTCTGATATCAATGTATTCATATTACAAAATTATTTTAAAAACTTGTTTTTTTGGGTTTCCAAAAATATGGTTGTTTGGGGGTTAAAAAACTACTTTTAACCCATCGCCGCCAGCGCTCTGGGGTTTAAGCATGCATTTCACAGCGCGAGAACTTTTTGAGCGTGATTTGTTAATGAATATGGTGGGAGCCGGTCGCTATGGCCAGTCGCTATCATGCGCTCCCATACAGCGTGGAACCTGTCAAATAGCGACTCCTCACACAATATTCAACATTACTGCACACCGACTGAGTCGCTGTCAACAACGGCCAAGCACAGCGACTACTAGCGGGCGCTGTGAAAATACTGCTACAGTCGCTCAACTATCGCTACCTGCCGCTATTAATGAATCGGCCTCCCCGTAAACTCTTGTGATGTCTCTGCACCACTCTGGCATGCCAGGGTCACATGTTCCTTTTATGTGTTTCCCAGTTAAAAATGGACAGCACAGTTTTAGGAAATTTTTTTTAGGAAATTAGGATATAATCCTATTAAAATAGAACATGAAAATTCATGTACATTGGTTACAACAAAGCCATCGTTGTATTTGTCTAAGTCAGTCTATTCATTTTGGCTGAATGCAGACTGAGAAGAAAGATCGGTTGGGCTGCAATTGATCATTTAAACATTCTCGTAACAACATTTCCGTGAAGTTCATCTTTAATATTCTATGTCTTGGCTTATGTATAGATACCTTTTATATGGTATCATTGTTTACACTGACATTCTTCAAGTTTTAATATATAAATGACAGAAATACAATACGGCACTATTCTGCCTTCCTATTGAGCACCATTGTGCATGGCGGCGCTGTTCAAACTCTTTTTAACTGTACTGAACTATTTAAGATTAAATAAATAAATATGAACTTATATAGATTGTGTTGGACAATAAGATTACCAATGTATTCTCAGGAGAAACACCCGCAACAGATAATTTCAGAAACAATGGTGTACTGATGTCTAAAAGCTTGATGATACCTCAATTGTCATGTAAGATTTCTGTAACCATTTTAGACAGGAATTTAGTTTTGAGCTGTGATTTCTGTTTGGCTGTTTTTACCCTGCGGTGAAATGTCATGCATGTTTTAAAAGCGCAGGCTGTCTTTTGAAGAGATCTCACTTCTCTATGCATGGGATGTAGCCATCCAACAAAACCATCAGCAGTCTCATTTTGTACAGAATACACAATCAGATGGTAAAAATCTTACCGGACATTTATTTAATGCACAGTAATTTATTTTCAACATTATGTTAGGGGTGAGTATTATTATAAAGGTCAATATTATTGTAAAGGTCATTGGTGTATAAAACATACCCTCTCCATGGTGAAGATACCCCACTTAGTTTAGTTACCATATTGGTGTTACATGTAAAATTTATGTAACCTTTTGCTTCTACCTAAGCATATAGAGTACATACCCAGACTCTATGGAAATATTTCAGTTCACACTCAGATATTTTAGCATCAGGGGTACTTTTAGACTTTGTGCTAAAGAATAAAAAGACACCTCTGTACCTAGGTGAAAAACATATATAAAGTACAAGTGACACAAAATACATAGTGTTTAGGGTCAAGTTGTGCATAAAAGAACAGGGATGAAGGTGGTTTGGCTGAACAGATGTGAAGTGGGGCAGCAGGGTCTTGTGCTGGGTTACAGTGCAAAAACGTGGCATACGGGTGGACCTTGCTACAGCTCAATCAGGCTGTGGGTTGGTTTAGGATGGTGGTGAATGAGAGTAAACTGTAGAGTTTTCAGAAGTGTAAAGTTCAGAGAAGATGCCATTATTTAAGTTTTGTACCGTGCGTGCTAGATCTGCCTCTCCTCTTCAGTAACAAGCTAGGTCCTCTTTCTTTCCATATTGCAAGCAGGATTGGGATCCAGAAGACATTGCTCAGTTACTTGTGGAGGGGCACCAAAGACTTGCTGTAGCAGAAATATACTGGGATCAAACTATAATGCATCTAAGCAGAGAAGGTAGCAAACAGTGAATACACTGTGCCCCTCCCATCATTCTGGAGTTTAAATATGCAGGACCACCAGGCCTTTTGCTTCCTGGACTTCTAGTCCTAACTGTTTTGAGGCAGGACGATTAACTAGAGATGATCTTCTTGTTATCCATGGTAAAGTCAGAGAAGGTCTGTCCAACAACATTACAAGGATTTCTAGTTCCCAAGTTGATGAAGCAATAATGTGTTCCCCAACCCCCCCCCCCCCCCAACTTAGTACCTTTTTGCAGCTTTGATCACCTCTTGAAACGTCATTCTATGGCTTCCCCCCTATTACTGTTGGCACCACTGTCCCTCCCCCCACATTTACATATCTGCCCCACTTGCACTGTTGTGAGGCAGGATGATTAACTAAAGGTGATCTTCTTTATATACATGTTAAAGTCAGAGAAGTTCTGTCCAACAACATTCCGAGGATTTCTAGTTCCCAAGTTGATGAAGCAATAATGTGTACTCCACCCCCCCCCCACTTACTACCTTTTTGCAGCTTTAATCACCTCTTGAAACTTCCTCCTATGGCTTCCTTCCTATTACTATTAGCACCACTGTCTCTCCCCCCACAATTACATGTCTGCCACCCTTGCATCTCTCATAACCCTTCTTTACTTTAGCATATGAGCAGCTATTCCAATCTGCTTTGATTGCACACTGGGCACTGCAATACTTTTCAGGTTTTAATGGTATGTGTGTGTTTTATGATGCATGTGTCTGTAGTGAGTAATGTGAGTAATGTGTGTATGTGTCAAAGAGAAACATCATCAGGGTGGCAAACTCCCATGGACCATACCCCGTATATCAGTGGCTTACGCTTCATTCAGCTTTACTAAGCCGCTCTGAAATCAAAGCAGCTTAGCAGACCTGATTGGGGTGCTAGATGCTCCCCTCTAGCTGAGCGTACCCTGAACAGCTACTCATAAATACCTGGCGCAGGTACGCGAATCAGCCATAGGGAATCCGGCGATGTGGCCACATCGCAAACACCATGGGATTGTTATCAACATGAGTATATCTCTGGATCGAGTTGAGGAGGATTTCACTTAAAGAGGTATTCCAAAAGCTGGGTTCTGATTTCTTCTGGTTTCAGGTTAGCCTAAAAGGCTCCAGGGCCAGCCGACTAAGTTACCCTGGGGCATCCTAATTTAGGATACCCACTGTGTGAACCCCACCGATCGCCACGGACGAGAGTCCACGCATGTGCAGTGGAATCAGCAGAAAGGTGAGTTGTGTGAGTGATCTGGGGGATTTCACAAAGCAGGGCATCCCAAATTGGTATTGTCCAGGGAAATGGACCTATCACCAAACTGATTTTTACCAGGATCACCAGATTGATTTTACCATGGATATATGACAGTTATGGTCATACATACTTATAAATGTGGTGATACGACCTTTAGTCCAACTGTTACCAAGTGCTGGACCCGATTTGACTATTTTAAGCAAAACAAATGGGGGTTCTTATTTGGGTGGATTTGCAATTTAAAATGAATGGTCATCATTTGGCATAACACCTCTTTACTGCTGATCAACTAAATGACAGAGACACATATGAGAGACTCACAAACAATCTGATCAAACAATACCAACATGACTATGAGAATATTTTGAAGACGGCATTGGCAGGGAGAGTTATTAACAAAATCACTTACGATTTCTTGAGGGTTGAGTTCCCACGCATCCCCACTCTGTACATACTCCCCAAGGTGCACAAAAATTGCTCACATACACCTGGTAGACCGATTGTCTCTGGGGTTGGCAGCCTTACCGAATATGCTTGCATATATATCGATGTAGCACTTCAGCCACATGTTTTAGCCCTAGACTCATACATACAAGACTCCACCGACATTTTGAACAAGCTCAACCACATCCAGTTACCTACAGGGACTCTACTTATCACTTGTGATGTGGAGTCCCTGTACACCAATATCACATGAGAGAGCAAGATATGCGGTGGAGTACTTTTTGAGTATGGAGTCTTTGGATAATAGACCTGAACACCAGTTCATACTGAAACTCTTGGACTTTGTGCTCACGCACAATATGTTCACTTTTGATCTCAGGTATTACAGGCAAATACGGGGAGTGGCCATGGGGGCACGTTGTGCGCCCTCCGTGGCCAACCTATTTTTAGGTTGGTGGGAGAGAGAAGTAGTGTGGGCCCCAAGTTTTGGAGAATACCATCAATATATTTTGGGCTGGCATCGTTATATTGACGACCTACTGATATTTTGGCATGGGCCACCCCACTTGGGTAAAAAATTCATTGAGGAACTCAACAACAATTAACTAAATATCCATCTTACCCACACTATGTCCTCCCACCAGGTGGTCTTCCTGATCTAGAAATAAATATGGAAGAAAATGGAGAAATCCGTACCAAGTTATATCGTAAAGAGACGGCCACCAATAGTCTATTGCACTATAACAGTTTCCATTTGAAGAGCCTGAAACAATGAATTCCAGTTGGTCAAGTGCTGAGGGCTAGAAGAAATTGCTCTGATGAAGGAGATTTCAGGATGGAGGTCAAGAACACACAAGATAGATTCCAAAGACGAGGTTACCCAAAGAGGATTGTTCAACAAGCGGTCATGAGGGCGGAAAATACCCCAAGGGAGGAACTACTGTCATATAAAAAAGGTAAGAAACAGAGAAAAGATGACATGATTAGATTTACCAGTGAATATAACAGCGATTGGGAGACCATCAGAGGTATACTTAGGAAACATTGGGGCATCCTTAGGACTGACCCATACCTTACGCGATGGGTCAGAAAAGGGCCATTGATGACGGCCAGACGCTCGCCCAATCTAAGGGACCAGCTGTGCAAGAGTCACTATATGGGGCCGAAAACCTGTCTCGTGGGAAGTTGCCGCAGTGGCTCAAAACCATGTGAAAGGTGTAATATTTGCCCACTGGTAAAAACCCGTGACTCAATACAAGACCATCGTTCTAAAAAAATGCATTGCATCAAACAATTTCTTAATTGCAGGTCTGAAGGCGTAATCTACTTAATAGAATGTGGGTGCCCAAAAGCTTACATTGGGGAGACGAAAAATGCAGTTAAGATACGTATACAGAAATCACATTTCAAGCATCAAACTAGCCAGGCGGGATAGGGAAGCAGGAAAAACCTTGGTACCTGTGGCCGCTCATTTTTTGGAATGGCATGATGCTGAGATTGACAGTATGCGTATCACCTTTTTGGATAAGGTGAGTATGGGGGGCAGGGGTGGCAACTTGAAGAGGAAGTTGCAACGCAGGGAACTGGAATGGATCTTCAGATTACACACCCGAGCACCTGAGGGTCTAAATGAGGACCTCTCCTTCTTGCCTTTTCTTGGGCGGGACTAATCTATGCGACGTAATAACATTATCGTTGTTGATGCTATTTTTGTTGATGGTATCATATGATTGACCACATCTGTTGCCTCTCATTTAGATGCATGGACTCACACAGTAGGAGCACTAATAGTACACCGTGGGATCTTGACCTACCAATTCCACCCTGTGGCACCCATACAGCAAGTAGGGCGGCTTTGGATAAGTGCCATCTTGGGGCAATGATTTGAAGAAGCATGAAAAAGCATGATGTCTGGACTCTCTGATCTGAATATATGCCCCTACATGTTTTTACCCCCCCCTCTCCTTTTCCACCCTCCTTTCCACCTACTCTCCTTCCTTCCTCCCCTCCCCCTTCCCCCCTCCCCTCCTTTCCTCTTTTTTGCCCTTATTTGGGAGGATTAGATGTGGGCCATAATTGTTTGGTTCTACAGATTCCTTGTGTGTACACCCGTGCATGATACTGCTAGTGATTATGTTAAAGCCAAATACCATTTAATCCACTATACACTAGCTATTGGGCTTGACTCTCAGTCACTGCCCTTAATAAAGTTTATACAATTTGTGCATGTTCCTGGGGTACACATATAATGGTGTGACTAATTCTTGGGCAATTACCACTGGAATTTGGAATGTACGCATATGGGATCTGCTCTTGCTTATTTTGGCAAAGAGACAACGATATAACATACCCCCTAATGACTATAATTCTATGGATAGTTTGATGTCAATCATGTATATGGACCTGTGCCCCATAACTATGTATTCAATCTCTATATTGAGATTAATGTAATTCTCCCAATCATGTATAATGGACCAACCAATACAATATAATTTATATGTACATACTTGTAAATAGATGGAATAAACATGACAGTGAATTTATTTTGTATAATTGTTTATTACACACGCACCATGTATTTTGTTTGCAAACTCTTTTAAGCATTGGTTTTGGTAACCGATGTGTTTTCTTCTCCCTGCTGCTGTTTATCCAGCGGGAGCCGCTAATTGCATCTCCCAGTAGGCTGGCGGGGAGGCTGTGCATGGGGGATGCGCGCGCGGCCGGGATTCTGACAGGCGGGCGCCTCCTACTGCAGGGGAGCGCGCCTGCGCGTCGGACGCCGGGTGCGCGCGCACCCCCGCACGGTGCTTCCTGGTGAGGTGTGTCGACGGGGGCGGCAGCGGAGTCACGTGGTCCTTACGCAACCCTACTGGGTGTGCGGGCGGGGCCTCTGGCGGCGCGGCCTGTGTCTCGCCGACTGGCGTGGACACAACTATCACACATAAAAGGCAGCGGGAGATGGAAGCATACAGCAGCCTGATGAAGTGGTAATGTTTTAACCACGCAACGCGTCGTTGCTCTCGGTCTTGATATCGCTGGATGCTGGCCAAATAAATAGGGTGATGTAAAACTTTTTGTATCTGTTTTTGTATTTGTTATAGATTAGTTCCCATTCAAATGCTCAGCACTTTACACTTTATTTAATGGATCTGGCACAAATCTCATGTGCTCAGATCCTGGTTCATAGCACTTAGCACTTTGGTTTGATGCATCATTGCACATTGGATTGTTTACACACATTCTTTATAATATTTTGTAATTGCATTTGATACCACGTATTTATTTATTACACTGTTGTATTTTGTAGCACTGTTGAGTATATTTATTTATTAGCCTTGCATTAGCACTTGGGGATAGCATTGGGGAACCCCTTATATAATGCCAATTAAAATTGTACTTTACAGCATAGATAGCCAGTTTTAACATCCCGATATTTCATGTTTTTAGTAATGTATTTTAATCTTGTGTAGTGTGTTTGTCCTTCTGCGGTGTATGTTTTGCAAATAATTTAATAAAGGTGATATACATTTTATATTTGAGGTGGTGCGGCACTGTTTTTTCCCTGGACCAATGGGGGCTTAGTCTGGCGGCCCCTATTTCTTTCTTGTTCAACAATGTTTTTGTGTCCATTTGATCACTGTGGGATCCTGATCCTGTGGTTCAACCTGTGAGGGGTCCTTAAAGTTTTATACTGGGGTCCAGGACAAGCCTGATTTGGGGTGCTCATTGTGCAAAATCCGCAAGAACGCTTAGACATTGCTTTAAACAGAGCCTTCGGTCTTTCCTAGCCGGCCTTCCTCACCCTGTTTACTTCCTCTGAGCAATTTTGAGAATTGGGAAAAAATACTTACCTTATTGCTGTAATCCTTCTTGTGATACCCGTTGCAGCTGTAGCTATAATTGGCAGTCAGAGTTATAGGCCATGGCAAGTCCTAGATTCTCTTCTTTCATGCAATCGTTCCCGGCTGCTGCGTGGACAAGGTGATTTTTACCACTATTCTCCTAAAAAGGGCACTGGAGAGAAAGGCAGGGGCACAATTTTGCATCTTTGCCCCGGGTGCCAGAAAGCCTAGCTATGTCTCTTCTTTAAACCTGACCTTTACCCTGAATAAGGGCCAATCATGTGATTGCCCACATTAAAAATCCTCCTACCTGCACCTAGTGCGTTTTCTGAGCCTTTAAACATCCAAGATGGTGGTCCATGGAGTCTCAGGCTGCCTGACAGGAAGTGTCGTCTGACTATTCCGCTTTGCATTCTGGGATTGCTGTCCTTTTTCTGATCCCAGCTCTGCTCTGTCTGTTATAATCCGCCCCCTGCACTCCCCCCCCCCCCTCCTCAGTATGAGATGCTTCTGGGGCAAGATGGCGTCGCCTGTATCCTAGAGGCCTGAACAGAGTTGCAGAACAGTGAGGGAAAGAATAATAAGTGATTAAAAACTTTTAAGGGTTTGGGCATTTCAATAAATGACGCTGAAGGTGCGGTTTAATATATTGTAAATGTACACAAGCCAAATCCAATGCACATTTATACGATTAACCACATCCCTGAAAAAAGAAAGCAGCATTGCACAGTGGCAAGTGAATCGGATTATGTAATGACAAGCCAGACGTCATGTCTGAAATTCTCAAGGCTGATTTCTGATTCCCTCCTGAGAGCAGAACCAAATATTTTATATGCTTAAATTAATGATTGTGATTCCAGTCACATCTTTTATTGTAATCATATCACTATGGGATGTTATAGCTATATCTTTAATATGGCCCTGTTACAAAGGGGAAACATAAGTCTTTATTTAATGTATGCAGCTCTTGAATGATGTCCTTTGGATATGGCCCGGTGTCCTGGTGTCTCAAGCTGGGGAGCAGAGAACCTGCCAGTGACTTCTTCAGCGCAGTGATGAAATAGGGTTAATCAATTACTAACCTACCACTGGAAAGAAGTTGAATGAAAACGTATATATCTAAAAACCTAATATTATTACATGCCAAATTTCATTTTTCACTTTCAGAAACTTTCCCATATTTCAGCCTTTATCTGAATTGGTTCATTTTTTTCCTTATTGTAACCGCTCAGGGAGCAAGAGGGAAAAACACATTTTTGTATGTTCTTGATAAGATGCTACAGGAGAGTTTTGCTTGTGACCTGATTCTACCTTACTGAGTATGCTGAGCATTCCAACATTTGTTAGGCACTGTCTTGCCTTCAGTGAAAAATAATCGGCTAGTTTGGAATTCGCTGTACACCTCAATTTGTTGTCTGCGCCTACTGACAAATATATCCATCCTAGTGTACAAGAGACCATTGCGCTTTTACTTTAGGTGTTACGGTCTTCTTTCCTTCTTTGCAAATACTATGGCCCTTATTTAAGAAGGGATAGCGTCAGGTAGCGCCTGGTTAATGACAGGTAGCGACTGGTGAACGCCGGACACGGCACGCAATTACACATTTATCAAGCAGTTTAGCGACTGGGATAGCGCCATGTAGCGTCTGATTCATCATTTTCACAGCCTCAGCGAACAGCGCCAGCGTTCAGCCTTGCACAGCGCCAAGTATGACCTCTCGCTACCTGTCGCTCTCCCATACATTTCAATGGACGATACTTTTCTTCTCTTTAAACGGGTTTTTTTTTAAAAAAAAAATCACAAATAATTCTGTGACCTCTTCTGGCATTGAAATAGCAGTTTTTTCATAATTTTTTAATTTTTTAGATATTTCCTAAGAAATGACATTACAGGTCTGGCATTAAAGTGTTCATGTTACAATGTTGCTACAATGTAATTCCATATGTTTTCGCTTTGTTACTAGTTGATAGATGCTTGAAAACAGACTTTAAACACACCGCCTCCTGCGCTCTGGGCTTCAAACAAATATTTTTCAGCACCAGAGATTTGTGAGGCTGTTTTTTTGCTGAATATGGTGTGAGTCGCTATGAGCAGTCGCTAACATGCGCTCCCATACAGCGCTGTACTGGTCAAATAGCGACTCCTCACAATGTATTCAACATTACTGAACAGCGACTGAGTCGCTATAAAGTAGCGACTCACGGCCGAGCACAGCGACTACTAGCGGGCGCTCTGAAAATGCCTGCTACAGACGCTCATCTGTCGCTACCTGCCGCTAATGATGAATCAGCCTCTATATATATATATATATATATATATATATATATATATTCTAGAGATTCGGGCAGGCTGATTCATTACTACCGCTAGGTATCGGCAGCTGAGCGTCTGTACAGAGGTGCTAAGAGTGACCGCTAGTAAATGCTGTGATCGGCTATTGGGCGCTGTTGAAGAGACTCATTCGCTGTAGTAACCTGACCAGCATTGATGAATGAGATGTATGTTGGGCGTTCTAACACCAGTACAGCATTGCAGGGAGTGAGAGGTAGTGCCAGCTCATTGCGACCGACTCTCAGCGACTCACACCATACTCACACACAGCGCCGGCGCTCTGGGTCTGGTCGCTATAGTACAGAGCGGCAGACGCTGTGTAATTAAAGTCTGTTTTTGAACACATATCCACCAGTAACAAAGTGATAACACGGAAATGACATTGTTGTAACTTTGTGACATTAATACTTTAATGCCAGACCTGTAATGACAATTCTGCATAAAAATATAAAAACCCCAAAAAGTTTTCAAAAATGACTCTTTCTTGGCCAGGAGAGGTCACACAATTATTTGAGATAAAAAAACAAACAAAAAAAAACCCTGTTCAAGCAGAAGAAAATGAACGTCCATTGAAATGTATAGAAGAGCGACAGGTAGCAACAGGTAATACCTGGCGCTCTGGAAGCAAGAGCTCCGGCGCTATATGCTGAGCAGCCTGTAATGATGAATCGGATGCTACATGGCACTGTTAGAGTCGCTCACCAGAATCGCCTTCATAAATGTGGTATTGCGTACAGCGCCCAGCCTTCACCAGACGCAGCCTGCCACTTACAAGGCTCTACCTAGCGCTATCCCTTGAGGAATAAACCCCTATATGTATATGTAGTCTAGACACACTGCCTGGCTATTAAACCCATTGTGCTACATACATTCCACCACCCTTGTGTCATTTCTGGCACACTGAAATCAATCACGGGCCTTATTCATGAAGGGATAGCGCCAGGTAGTGCCTGTACAGCGGCAGGTGAACGCTGGAGACAGCACACAATTCCACAATTATGAAGCCGAATCTGGTGAGCGACAAGAACAACGCCATGTAGCGTCTGATTCATCATTATCCCAGCCTCAGTGTGCATCCTTGCAGAGCGCCACGTCTAACCTGTCATTACCTGGCGCTCTCCCATACATTTCTATGGACGATCCTTAAATCCCTTTCCTGATCCCAATTTTTTCCCCCCCCCCAAAAAACAAACCTTCTGACATGTATTCTGGGCAAGAAAATGACATTTTTGAAAACTTTTTGGATTAAAAATATTTTTATGCAGAATTGTCCTTACAGGTCTGGTATTAAAGTGTTCATGTTACAATGTTATAACAATGTAATTCCATAGATTTTCGCTTTGTTACTAGTGGATACATGTACAAAAACAGCCTTTAATCACACAGCCTCTGGCGCTATGGGCTACAATTACATGATTTTGAGCGCCGGCGATGTTTGTGGCTGTTTTTTTGATGAATGTGGTGTCAGTCAGTCGCACTGAGCTGGCGTTACGGTGCACTCACATACAGTGTAGTATAGCGACTCACATATCATATTCATCAATGCCGGATAGCGACTGAGGCGCTCTGAAACAATGATCCATGGCCGAACACAGCGACTACTAGCGGCCGCTCTGCAATCCGCTCTACAGACGCTCATCTGTCGCTACCTGGCGCTAGTAATGAGTCAGCCTGCACATGTACAGTGAACGGAAAGAATCTACACACCCCTGGAACAACAGCAGGTTTTTATTATGCCTCATCATCTGTGCAATTCAACTGAAAACAAACTAAAATCATCATGGGGTGGTTGTGCTCAGAATGAGTCAATCACATTTAAACTTATGTTAAATAGTAGTACACAGCTGTATCATTTAACCCCCTCACTGGCACAATAAAATGCATGAAACCCTCCCATAAAGGTTTCTTTTACTATTACAAATCTGGAACTTGTATCTCATGTAAATAAAGTTGAGAATAACTTGAGTTTCTGAAATGCTTTTTAACCCTTGAATGTCTTTCCACAGGAAAATAAAAAAAAACAAGTGTACTCACTTTTTGTCCTATGCAGCTAATCAGTGCTAGTCCGGTCACCAGCAACCCCCCAATCGCTGTATCCGAACCCGTGCTGCATCCTCTCTTCCTGCATTCACATCAGTCACATGGGCGTGGCCATACCCTCTCAATTCACTTCCAGGAGGGCAGGTGCCAGGCCCGAGCACACCCCCCTCTATCGCAATGAATAGAGAAGGCTGCCATCAAACCCAACCCTATGTATTGGCCAGCGGCTGCGGTGGGGGCTCTGATCCAGCGATCAGCTGAGTTACTGATCATTGGACTAGCACCAATCATCTAGGACATGAGTTTATTATGACACTTGTTTTATTTGCAGATCTATGACAAAAGGGAAAACAGAGTTTGTTATAAACAATCTGTAATCCTTACATAATTCTTTGGGTGTATAAAAGATGAAACCCTCAATCTGTGAGTGGACACACTATGCAAATGTTGATGTAGGATCAGCACCAGCATCAAAGGATCACTAAAGGTAGGAGATGGAGATCCGAGGAGACTGTTTGGGGGGGGGGGGTGTGGAATGCAGCAGTAAAGAAGCAGACTGTGCTTTAGCATAGGTTGGGTGAACGGAGCTATGCAGCTGCAGGATGGGGGAGAAGCGCTGGTGAGTGCTTTATATAGACAGGGCTGAGGGGTGGGTGGTCTGTCTAGCACAGATTCCAAAGAGGCTGCTTTATGGCTGAGGAAGCATTGTGCAGCAGTGGCAGCTGGGAGCAGTAGTTCCTCGATGGAGGCGGAGCTCCGCCATGTGGTTGCTGCTGGTGGAGGGCTTTCTGATGTGTGGCATTTTTGCTTTCGGGGGCTGGAACTTTCTCCTGTACAGCTTGCTGGCTTGATAGGAGATGTAGCTGAGGTGAGTGGTTCATGCACTGTATTCTGCAGGGACAGCTATTCATTAAAGATGAGCGAACTTCTTGAAAGTTCGATTCGGGCGATTCCCCGAATTTCCCCAAGAAATTCGGGTTCGCCCGAATCAAAGTTTCACGAATCGCTCATCTGAAAAAAAAAATGCCGGCATGGTGGGAGCGGGCAGGCCGGCTACGCCTGTCAGCGGGCGCTCCCACCATGCCGGCATTTGTTTAAAAAGCAAACACTTACCTGCATGGTCGGAGCGTGGAGGCCGGCGCCGCTCTCAGGTGCCCTCTGATGACGCGCCCTCTGATGACGCGCCCTCTGATGACGCGCCCTCTGATGACGCATCCTCTGATGACAGCTGAGAGCGGCGCCGGCCTCCACGCTCCCACCATGCCGGCATTTTTTTTTTTTTATTTCAGGGAAAATTCTATCGGCACGAACCAAAAAAAATTCGGGTTCGTGCCGAATCGAATTTTCCCTGAAATTCTGAGCGAATTCCGGTTCGTCCGAACCGGTTCGCTCATCCCTACTATTCATCATACGGTGGAAGTCTGGTAGCCTTTACTAAAGACTGTGCAGCTGTGCTCCTGTACTCCCCTATAATGGTCCATACCTCCCAAGTGTCCCTGATTTGGAGGGACTGTCCCTCTTTTGAGTACACGCCCATGTATCCCTCGTTGTTCCTCTCTTTGAGGTGTAACATGTAGATCTGCATCAATTAAAGATTCATTTGCTTATTCAAGGTGTTTATATTGTTGTAACTGTTACCACCAATCTCCTATCCATCCCTCAATGAGGGGGCGGGGCTTCATTTAACAATCATCCCTATCCCACCCTGAAAAGTTGGAAGATATGCTAAAACCTTCTGATTGTGGTGTCCAGCTTGTGCACAATTTCCTCAGCTTTTATTCCATGATGCTTTTTATAATCCACCATGACTGCACCCCACCCCCTCTATGTGTGTCTTCCTTCATTTTGTCCCTCTTCCTCTTCACACCTTACTCTGCTTCTCTTGTTGCCGCCTTCATGTTTTCATATGCATGCTTTTATCTCCTTGTGTCCCCTTTCCTTTCTGATTTTACCTATTACTTCTATACTCCCCTCTTCCTTCCTTGTGTCCCCCCTTATGTTTACATATACCTGTCATGTACTTGCCTTTTATGCTCCTTCTTTTTGCTGCTTTATGCATTCCTTCTGGTTTAGCTGCTTCCTTTGCACTTAACTCTGCCTCCCTTGATTTAAAGCAATCAAACATAGTGGATCCTGGTTCTTGGTGCCCCTCAACTGCTGAAGCTCAACTCTCCTGAGCTCCTCTTTCTGTGTCCCCATCGGCAGCCAATTGGTGGGACATCACCAATCAGGATCCCCCCCCATCCTGACTCGAGCAGCAGTGCCGGGGTGTAGGACCAATTTAAAGGGATCCCTGAATGCCTTTTGGATCGCTTCTACTATATGTATATACTGTAGCAAGACATGCAAGATGCCAGGCTTTTTAAACCATAACAGCAGCTATACACTTGCATTAGCTCCACGTTCCCCCAGTGGCTGGATCTGTGGAATCATCCCTCCCTCTGCTGTGTGGATCAGTGTAACTGGTCTGATTGCAGTGTGGGAAACGGGGTTCAGGTTATTCACAAATAGGGGGCTGTTAAAGTGGTTGCTGAAAAAGGGTGGGTATGGATGTCCAAGGGGGGGTGGGGGTGTTTTGACTGGCTGCTGTGGTAAAGGTGTGTTTGGCTGACCATGTGGGTAATTGGGTGTATGGCTGCGCGGGGGGCTTTTGGCAGGCTCAATCTCTGAATCCCCCACTAGTGTGCCTGGTACTCACCAATCCAGCAGTCCCATGGTGCATGCATAGGGTTCATCATCCGGTAGCTGTGCGTGCCTTAGTAAAAGGTAGTGGCCTCACTGCCTTTGTACATTGAAGATGCTGAAAAAGGTTGATTGGCTCTTCAAAAGGAAACAAGAGTCAACTAAATGTATGTAATGTAGATGTATATGCTCATAAGTCATCTGTCTTCAAAACATTAAATAAAAATACTATATATATATATATATATATATATATATAGAGTCATTCCTAGAATTATAATCTGAATGTGTTATCTTAAATAGAATGGGTGAACTATTAATAATTCCTTCTATAAACATCCTTATATAAGTATTACAGTGCAGTCTATAGCCCTTTGATTCAGCCTATGGCCTCGATTCAATAAAGGTAGAAAAAAATGCTCATGGTAGTAAAAAATTCAATTCATGAGAAAAAAGCCTGAGAATGTCACTGTTATTGAATCACTAGATAAAAAGACAATGAAAGTCAATGGCAGCTTTTACTACAGTGTAGAAAGGAGTAAACAGTTCTCTACTTTTCTTAGATTTTGTTGATTTGGTTTTCTTAGCTGGTGATTCAGAAACAGTGAAATTCTCAGGTTTTTTTCTCATGAATTGAATCTTTTACTACCATGAGAATTTTTTTCTACCTTTATTGAATCGAGGCCTTTGTCTGTATTCCAACGGAAGATCACAGGAAGATCTTAAGTAATTGACCAGAGGGCTGGAAGCAGGACAAAATAGACAAAACGTTTAGAAAGTCTGAAAATAAAATGTTTTATTTCCTGTTGATACATATTAGGGAATACATTTTCTTATCTAAAAGATTTTATTTCCCAACACCGAGAAAAAAATGGAACCCTGCTGTCCAGGCCTCAAACCTCAATAACATACATTTAATTATTGCCAATTTTTGTTCAAAATGACGGCACACCGTCTGCAAGCGCGCTGATGGCCGCATTCCCCGCTAGCCTTTAACAAGGAGCGTGCCCATGCCACCATCACAAATACCTGGAGTGGGCACGCACCCTGCTAGAGGGATGGCAGGGAAGTGGCCACGGCTCGCACATGCACCGCTGGACCGGGAAACAAGGTAAGTGTATTGGGTGACCTGGAGGGTTTAACACAGCGGGGCATTCCGATTTTGGATGCCCCGGGGGGAGGGAATCAATCGGCCGGGAACTCCCAAGTGGCCTGAACTAGTATGCAATATGCAAACAAGAAAAAACAAGTTATATCTGAAAGCACAAGGTCCCCTCAAGCAGAACAATACCCAATATGCATAGGTAATTTTAACCCTTTCAACTGCCAGCTTACTTGAGATTTTGTCACCCTCTTTAACAGGTCATTTTTCATAATTTTGCGCATGTTTAACTGTGATTTTTGAAGGAATTTCCAGGAAAATTACATTTTTTGCAGCAAAATTTGGACTTGTTTGCAATGTTTAAACTGTTTTTAAATATTTTTAATTAAAAAAACCTAAAAAAATAATAATAAATATTTTTTTAAAAATTGTCTAATTTATTTTAAATGACAAAAATAATAAAGAAAACCATATTGCACATGAAAGCCCCATTTCTCCTGATTTCAACGGTACCACATATGTATCTGTAGCCCCCATTCCTGCCCAGGAGACCCCCACAAACTGAAAAGAGCACTTTATAACATTTACAAGTAAAATACAACTACTATAAACGAGGGGCCCTTTTCTGGAATTTTAAGAGTTAAAAACCCTTAAAAAAAAAAAAAAAAAGGTGTGAGATCTCTCCTTCCCAGCATAACCAGCTCAGGGACCAGCTATGGGGGCCCTTTTCTGGAATTTAAGAGTCAAAAATACTTAAAAATAAAATAAATGGTGTAAGATATCCCCTTCCCAGCATAACCAGCCAGGGGACCAGCTATGGGGGCTGCAAGCCCGCACAGTCTAAATGGCCCTCGGACTCTTCTGCACCCCTGGTCTTTGGGCAGGCAAGTAATTGGGGGCCAGGGGGTTAATGGCAAGTCACCTGCTAGCTACAGGTGACTTTCCAGCCCCCTAAGCCTTGTGAACTGGTATAGGGGTCTCATAGATCCCTTACCGGTTCACAAAAGGTTAAGTGTATCAAAGAACACAGACACACAGAAAAAATTACTTTTATTTATTATTTTAACACTCACTTCAGATTCTATGTCCCCGGCAATCCTGTTCCATGGCATCTGATGACAGCTGCCGGGGGTGATCACTAGGGGAGGCTATGGAGGCAGGGGATCACAGACCCCTACCCCTCCAACCTCCCTCCAGTGATCACCCTCAGCACCTGACAGCTCAGTGCCAGGAGCGGGATGGGTGACATTATCCACCCACCTGCAAGAGACGGGAATAGCATCGAAGACAGGGGAGGTGGGGGAGAGGGTCAATTTTGGGCCCTCTCCTCACCGCAGAAGAGCCCGGGGTGGATCGAAAGCCCCCGGATGAAGAGGAGACCTGGGAGGAATTGTGCACAGAGGTAAGCAAGTGTCTTTTTTTACAGCTTAGATGGCAGCTAACGGTAGGAAAGGCAGCTATGTAAATTTTATGTAGCTGACGTTAGAAGGGTTAAACAGCAGTGACCCTTAAGTGGCCTGAGTAAGTGGATACTTTACTAACACTTTTCATTAAACAACAGTGACCCCCAAGTGACCTGAACTAGTGGACATTCAATTACTGTTTGTTAAAAAAGAAAGAGCCTAATGTGGCCATAACCAGAGGACACTACACACATTTATTTTGTATTTATTTTTTCAAAAGAGTCTGATGTTGCCTGAACAAATGGACACTTGACTAACACTTTTTATTATACAGTAGTGCAACCCAGGTGGCTTGAGCAAGTGGATATTCAAATACTATTTGTTATTAAGCAAACCAAAAAATCACGTGGCCTGAACCAGTGGACTTTACACAAACTGTTTATTTTTTCAAAAGAGCCTGACATGACCTGAACAAGTGTATACTAACAATTGTTATTAAACTGCAGTGACCCTTAAGTGGTCTGAGCAAGTGTATACTCCACTAACAATTGTCATTAAACAGCTGTGACACCAAAGTGGTCTGAGCAAGTGTATACTCCCCTATTACTTAATATTAAACAGCAGTGGCAGCAGAGTGGCCTGGACTAGTGCACTGAATTACTATTTGTTATTAAACAAAATCAGGCCCTGACGTGGCTTCAACTACAATGACCCATACTCCTTGCTTTAGGGACTCGCTGTCCCTAAATAAATGTCCTGACAAGGACAGTTTCATTTTTAACAACAACCTATCCAGCCGCTGGTACTAAATGAATGTCCTGACAAGGACAATAGCATGCTTAACAACAACCTATCTATCCCTCACTCCAGCCACTGGATCCTTAATAAATGTCCTGACAAGGACAATAGCGTGCTTAGAAACAACCTATCTATCCCTCACTCAAGCTGTTTCCTCTAAATAAATGTCTTGACAAGGACAATGGCATGCTTAACAATAACCTATCTACCCCTCACTCCAGCCACTGCCCCTAAATAAATGTTCTGATAAGGACAATTTTGTTTTCAGCAAAGCCCTATCTGTCCCTCAGCAGCATCCAGCAACCTTTCCCTAGAATGGGCATGACTGTGATTGCTAGGGCAGGAAGAAGGTTGATTTCAGCCAATCAGCCTTCTTTCAGGGTTCGGGCTCAACGGAGATAGCAGACATGGATTTCAGTTTCCTACCAATAAACCTTTAGATACTGGTAGATCGATGCAAGAACAGGTCGAGGAAATAGTTTGGATAAAAGAAAACATTAAGACAAGAACTAGGTAGTCACAAGAGATCCTCCAGCGAAAACAGACTCTGGAAGAAACTTTGAGAAACAGTCCAGGAATCAAACCTAGCCAATAATTTACTGAAGTGTCTTGCATGGTATTATTCCAGACATCCACGGTTCATAGATCAGAGGTCACCTCTATGATCCAAGAATTGATCTTAAAGATGGGTAAAGGTCAGAATGAGAGAGCAGACCATTACAAAGGACCCCATGAAGCTAATTATGGCTGAGAATCAACAAGCTTGTGAGCATGCACATGAAGGGCTTAAGTGTGTTTCATTGCCTGGGAGGTGATGTGTGACCTAGACAGCAGTGCAGCTAAAAGTATCTCACAGGAATTATCAAGAGAGATGAAAACTTGAGATTGGTGTTCCTTCAAGGCTCCTTTTCTATACTACAAACTTCCTTATAAATAATCCTACACTGAATAGTTCTATTAAATAATAATGACAACATCCCTGACTTTTTATGTTCCATGCAAGGTACAGTATGATAAAAGTAGTAAAGCATACACACCTTCAGGATAATAAAACAATAAATTAAACATTAGTTAAATCTGGCTTTGTATTAGTAAGATATTTCCTTATTCGACCCAGACACCAAGGCAAGGCAAGCCCGCAGCTTGGCCAGTTTGCATTTTATGAGATCAGACCTTTTGGAGCTCGGGCCACATGGGGGCCTTGTTAGTGCTGTCAGAAGATTATTGCATAGAGCCGGTTAGAAGTCCTATTCCATAAGCACTTCCCAACATGCCCAGTAATGATCTGATCAATTGGCCAATATCTCCGGCTATAACGCAGCATGTGCCTGTGGCCTGAAAACAGATAAATAGGTTTCACACTCTCACAGCTCCACAGGAAGTAACACTGTCTAAGTGCCCTTTGTTGGCTGAATATCTCTTGGCATTTCTAAGACATGCTTGAAAAACCAGAATATGTTTTTTTTAAGTATTTAACTTTTTTTTTATATAAAAACAGGGTCTGATAATTTTCTGATTCTACCATTTAAAAATATTAAAGCCTGGCTGTCTTTTCAAACTACACATATATAGATTTAATTGAAATATCTTTTTCAATACATATATAACCACAGTAATAATAGTAATAGTAATACCTTGTTTTTTATACTAAAGAGAATTTAAGGTTCAGGATTCTGGTATTTTACCAACAACTACACATTTTTTATAATGTTTTTGACTTGTTTACCAGCATTGCCTTATGTATGTAGATATATGTCCAACTCTGTTCACCTCTACATAGTTGGACAAGGAGTTATTTATGGCTGATTACAGAAGGTAAGTACATTTAAGAACAAGAACAATAAGATGAATATAAATACTTTATACACATATAACGAAAAACAGAATATACAATATATAAGCAATTACTAGACGACAAGTGCAACAGACTCTTAACGTTGGAACAGCAGGGGACAATTTATTAAGCAACCCAGTGACTGCAGGAGCCCACAGACTGTACTCCCCATCTGGACAGGAGTGTTTTGGACCAGGAAACCCCAGGGATCTTTTGGTACTAATGCTTGAGTGAAATAAACAAGGATACAGGACCTTACATGACCCGTAATATGCAGCATCAGGAATACTACACAAAAAAAGAACCTTACAGCAGGGAAGCATATGCTGAACTAAAAAACACAAAAGGTGCTGTACATACTCTGCATGTGCAAGACCAGGTGCCAGCAGCCTCAGGAAAGCAGAAAAGGACTTGCATCACCTGGCCAACGTGAAGCTTTGCTATGTTCTGGCTTTGTGAAGATCAGCTAGCCCCATGAAATAGGAAGGACATGGTGCCTCACCACCTCCTGGCTTGGTTGACTGTCAGCTAGCTCCAGGCAATGACAGGGGAAGATAAAAGTAGAGCCTCCTGGATTGGTGAAGGCTGGCAAGCCCTGGACAAGGAATGAGATGAATGGAGCCTCACAACCTCCTGGTTTGGAGAAGGCCAGCTAGCTCCAGGAGCTAGATCCAAAGGAAAAAAAGTATAACTGACAATATCCTGGACCCACATAGCATAGAGGTGAGGAAGGCAATAAACCCTCAGCCTTAATGACCAGGCAGCTCAACTGGGCCACTGGTACTGGCTGCTAAAAGACAGCACCTTTTCACCAGAAGAGTGTCAGCGGACACCTCACCATGAGGATACCAACTAAACTAAATGTAGGCACTCTTTACCATTATGAAAAGTGAGAGGCTGGATCTAAAACAATCATACTCACTTGGTTGCTCCCCTAAACCAGGCAGTGTAAGAGATAATTTTGCCTCAAAAAGAACAGCCTTTGCTGGGCCGTCTTGTGGCATATGAAGATTTTTTTGTCCCACCACAAGCTGTCAGTGATGATGACTCCAAGGAACCTCTAATAGGCAATAGGTTATAGGAAAAAAAGCTAAATATTTTAAAAGTATGAGTGGGTAGAGTATAATAAAAATGGGTGGCTTACTGGAGAGAATGATGGAAGGTGAGTGCAGGTTGAATGTGACAGAGGCATTTCAAGTGTGGCACAACTGTTGTAAGTAGTAGAGATGGTGGGCCACCTAAGAAGGTCGTTTGGTATCCTATCTATGGATAGGGCCATAGCTTACTATGGGCTGCTTTTTAAAGATAGCGAAAGCACCTCTGCAGATGTGCTGGTGTGAAACCAGCCAAAACTGCACATTTGCCCCTCCTGACAAGCCCACTCTACCCAGGAACAGCTGACATAGGCCAGCCTACTGACAGCCAATAATAGCCTGGTATGGAGCCCAGGCCACTCCAGCTGTCTAGCAGTCACCTGGATGTAAGCTGCTTGTTCTGGTATGCAGGGCTGGCATTTGGCCCAGGCATCCCAGGAAAATGCCTAGGGACCCCGGCTCAAACAAGGACACCCCTGCAAGTTATGTGGCGCCTCTAGGCTCCAAGGCTCACAGAAGGGGCCATGATTCGAGAGAGTCGTGCACCTCTCGTGTCAAACACAGGCACTGTCACTGTGTGCATCCCGATCCGCACCTCAGCGAGAGCATGTCACGCTTGTGCACACCTGCCGCCACTTCTCTCTGTTGGGCACCGGATCACTGCAGGGCCAGTGTTTGGTCCCAGTCCGCCATGTAGATGCAGTGAGGAGTCGCGGTAACGGCAATACTGAGGAACAAGGCCATGAAGTGTGTGTCCTGGCCTGTGCTACCTCCACTGCAGCCACCCCCCCCCCCCCACACACACACACACAATGGCTCCTCCATCATTCTCCTCCTGGACAACCTGCTGCCACCTTTCCCTGCAGCCTGCACACTGCCCAGTTACACCCCACTAACCCCTGGGGTGACCTGATTCCATATATACCTGTCCATCATCTTTTATCTATCTCTTTTCCATTATATCTATTCATCTATCTGTTATCTATCTATCTATCTGTTATCTATCTATCTATCTATCTATCTATCTATCTATCTATCATGTATCACTCTTTCTATCTAGTTCATCTGTTTTCACTATCTATCTATAGCACTCTCTTTCTCCCTATTTACTTACTTATCCATTTACCTATCTCTGTCTATGTATCTGTATATCATTATATCTGTCTACCTTATATCTAGATGTCTGTCTCATTACATCCATCTATTGCTATCTGTTTATCTATCTGTTATCTCAAAGTCTATCTATCTACCTATCTATCTGTATTTTGCCGCTCTTTGTCTGTCTATTCATTCCCCTATTACCTAATTATTCTATATATCTAACATATCTAACACTATCCATTTATCTATCTATCTATCTATCTATCTATCTATCTATCTATCTATCTATCTTTCCTTTTGACTAGGTTGGTGGGGTGGTTTCACACAGCAGGACATGCGGAGGGCTTTCACTCCGTCCTAGAGTCTAGAGTGGGATTAAGGGTTTTTTGATTGGCTTTAAAATATATCAGATAATTAAGTTAAAGTGGACCAATCACCAGGATTTTCACTATTGGGATGCCATGCTGTATGAAAACCCCAGATCGCCCACTCCACCCACGTTTCCGTCGTTCCCATGGTGAATGCACAGGCGCTCATTTAATCAGGGCTTTATGCCATGCATACTAAATGCATGATATAAAACTGTTGTTTTGGACTGAGCATCAGCATAGAGGGCAGGGGCAGCCGCTTCTCTGTGCCCAACATATCTTAATGGCTGGGCGCGGGAGCTGCCCTTGAAGTAAATCCTCATCCGCCTACCTTAACCCCCACACCTAACCTCCTTTCATAGCCAGGGGGGTCCCACTGTTGCCTAGAGCCACATAATTTCTAAAACCAGCCCTTCTGGTATGTATGCAGACCACAGCAGATTACATTTTCAATGAACACCAAGGACCACAGAAGCATGATTGAAAAAGCAGAAGCTGGCAAGATTCATCCACTGTCCACAAACTCCAAACATAGTAAATACACAAAATACACAATTCATTAAAAAAAACATAATTAAAGGGCGACTTATGGTTGGTGCGCAAAAATTCGCTAAAATGTTCAGCCGGCATGCAAATGATGCCGCTAGCACCTAGGGGCATGATTTATGACTGTGCGCACCCCGGATGCACGTGCAAAGTGTACCAAATGGCAAGTTCATGTGAGAAGTGCAAACAGCATCTTCTTGCGCCAGTTTACGCCTTCCCCAAGGAAAATCTGCTGTTTTGAAGCACAAATAGCCCTGCCCCATGCGCATTTGTCCAGCTAAGCGCTTAACTGCTCCGGATGGTCCCCCATGTCTCCCCCCTTTCCTTTACTGTTTCTCCATAGCAATTTGATCTCTCCAGCTTCTGTGTTTTCTGTGAAGCTCTATTCGCCATTTCGGAGTGTATTCTCTGGAGAACCTGTGTTCTCCATTTTTTGGGGGGAAATTTTAGGACCCCAGGAACTGGGGTTCCTTCAAATGCAGATTATTTATTTGTCGAGCCTTGCTAAAAATGTCTTCCTTATCTGTGAAATAATGCTGGCGCAAAACCCTGGGCCCCTGGGTGGGCTCCCTTCTGGGGGATTCACTTGCAATGCTCTGCGGATGCGATCAGTTTTAAAGTGGACCAACACCCTCCCATGATCGGCCCGGGAATCTATAAGATTCGTTCGGGGGTGCCCCGCTGTGTGAAACCCCCCAGAAACCCCTAAATCCCTACCTTATCCACGATCCAGCGGCGCACGCCGCCGCCTCCAGCGCGTCCCTCTAGCAGGACGCGCACCCGCGCCGTCCGTTTGTGAATGGCCGGCGCGGGCGCGCACCCTGTAAGAGTGACGCGCGGGAGGCGGCGGCGGGCGCGCTCTCTTGTCCGTTGCTGCCTCCCGCTTGTCCGTCGGCGGGGATTGGCAGCGGTGGTCACGTGGGAGCAAGGAGAGGTGAGTTTTTCGGGGTTTCTGGGGGGTTTCACACAGCGGGGCACCCCCGATTGGGGTGCCCCGCCGAAGTGGACCAAAACCCAGGATAGTCCAAATCCTGGGTGTTGGTCCACTTTAAGAGACAGATTAGAGTCTGGCAGCTGATGCTTGAAAAGATTAATAGCCTAAGGTTCTAGATTTGTGATCTGTTCTGGGGCTCCCTGGATGCAGAGGTTGTTTTTCCTTCTCCTAGGTCCTCACGGTGTGAAATCAGCTTCTTGTTTTGGATTTGTAGCCCATCCACTAGAGCCCTTAGTTTCCTATATTCAGAGTAAAGGGCTTCCTGTCTGGCTTCTAAGTGCTCTGTTCTGTCCCCCAACGAGGCTCCTTCTTTAGTCTTGAACTGCTCCCTCTGTTTCACTTTGGAGATCCTATCAACAGTGTCTCTACTGAGGAGTTTAGGTCCTCCTTAGCCATGTGTGACTCACCTTCCAAGATTGTTGATCCTCTGGGGAGCTTGGGGGGTGAGAAAACAGGGGCTTCATTGGTAATGGAGGTCTGAGGGCCTGCGGTGTTGACTGTAAAGTTGGCGCTGTTCCTGTGCCTCGTGTTGCACTGTGAGGCCGCAGCCATCTTGGCTCTGCTGAGTTGTGGAGGAGAAGAAGTCCCTCATAGTCGCCTGTGAGGGGTTACAGATGTTGCTTCTCTTTTTTTTCTGAGCCGGCATGCACCTGACAGTAATCAGAAAGGCTTGGAAGTAATTTTTGCACTGTTGTTGTTCAGTCTGGCCCGCTTATGGACAGTTTTAACGCCTGCTAAGCCGGAGTTTAGTTCCCCTGCATCTGTCCTTGGCCACGCCCCATGCTCGCTCACTGATTTCTAACAAAGATATATGCAACAAAGTCAATTATTCAACAGTATGTGAATCTACAACATCCTAAACCTAATAAAAGTCTTATCAATACACACATATCTACATTTGAACAAATTTAATATTTGAAGAAGAAAGTGCTTAATTTGAGTTTAAATTAAGTTATTTATGAAGAACTGGAAATAAGAGCTGTTAAACACTGCTCGGCATCAGAAGTTTTTTTACTGCCTTTGTTTCTATCTTTAGGAAAAAAATAAGTTTGTTGTTTGGATGCCATCCTAAAGTGCATTTTTTGACGTCCTTTAAAGACAAAAAATGTATCTTGTGAATCATTGTAAATACTAACTAGAGATGAGCGAACTTTTGAAAAATTCGATTCGACTGATTCGCCGAATTTTCCGACAAAAATCGTTTCGACCCGAATAAATTCGCGACGAATCGCTATTAAAAACGGCTATTTCTGAGCCTCCTACAGCCTCAATAGGGTTGTAAACCATTCAGCCTTGCTGTAACACGCACAGGATGCGTGCTGGGTTTGTTAAATAATACTTTGAAGAAATATCACATGCAGATCAGAGGCATCGCTAATAGAATCGCAGAGCGGCACAATTGCAGAGAGTTGAAGTGGCATCACTATGAGGGGCAGAAGGAGCCCAAATATACACTGGAGTTGGCCTCAGGAGCCCAAAAATTGGATGAATCACACCCTGGAGTTGGCAGAAGTTGGCAGCAGCAGCAGGAGCCCAAATATACACTGGAGTTGGCTTCAGGAGCCCAAAAATTGGATGAATCACACCCTGGAGTTGGCAGAAGTTGGCAGCAGCAGGAGCAGGAGCCCAAATATACACTGGAGTTGGCCTCAGGAGCCCAAAAATTGGATGAATCACACCCTGGAGTTGGCAGAAGTTGGCAGCAGCAGCAGCAGGAGCCCAAATATACACTGGAGTTGGCCTCAGGAGCCCAAAAATTGGATGAATCACACCCTGGAGTTGGCAGGAGTTGACAGTAGTAGCAGCAGGAGCCCAAATATACACTGGAGTTGGCCTCAGGAGCCCAAAAATTGGATGAATCACACCCTGGAGTTGGCAGAAGTTGGCAGCAGCAGCAGCAGGAGCCCAAATATACACTGGAGTTGGCCTCAGGAGCCCAAAAATTGGATGAATCACACCCTGGAGTTGGCAGAAGTTGGCAGCAGCAGCAGCAGGAGCCCAAATATACACTGGAGTTGGCTTCAGGAGCCCAAAAATTGGATGAATCACACCCTGGAGTTGGCAGGAGTTGACAGTAGTAGCAGCAGGAGCCCAAATATACACTGGAGTTGGCTTCAGGAGCCCAAAAATTGGATGAATCACACCCTGGAGTTGGCAGAAGTTGGCAGCAGCAGCAGCAGGAGCCCAAATATACACTGGAGTTGGCTTCAGGAGCCCAAAAATTGGATGAATCACACCCTGGAGTTGGCAGAAGTTGGCAGCAGCAGCAGCAGCAGGAGCCCAAATATACACTGGAGTTGGCTTCAGGAGCCCAAAAATTGGATGAATCACACCCTGGAGTTGGCAGGAGTTGACAGTAGCAGCAGCAGGAGCCCAAATATACACTGGAGTTGGCCTCAGGAGCCCAAAAATTGGATGAATCACACCCTGGAGTTGGCAGAAGTTGGCAGCAGCAGCAGCAGGAGCCCAAATATACACTGGAGTTGGCCTCAGGAGCCCAAAAATTGGATGAATCACACCCTGGAGTTGGCAGAAGTTGGCAGCAGCAGCAGCAGGAGCCCAAATATACACTGGAGTTGGCCTCAGGAGCCCAAAAATTGGATGAATCACACCCTGGAGTTGGCAGGAGTTGACAGTAGTAGCAGCAGGAGCCCAAATATACACTGGAGTTGGCTTCAGGAGCCCAAAAATTGGATGAATCACACCCTGGAGTTGGCAGAAGTTGGCAGCAGCAGCAGCAGGAGCCCAAATATACACTGGAGTTGGCTTCAGGAGCCCAAAAATTGGATGAATCACACCCTGGAGTTGGCAGAAGTTGGCAGCAGCAGCAGCAGGAGCCCAAATATACACTGGAGTTGGCTTCAGGAGCCCAAAAATTGGATGAATCACACCCTGGAGTTGGCAGAAGTTGGCAGCAGCAGCAGCAGGAGCCCAAATATACACTGGAGTTGGCTTCAGGAGCCCAAAAATTGGATGAATCACACCCTGGAGTTGGCAGAAGTTGGCAGCAGCAGCAGCAGCAGGAGCCCAAATATACACTGGAGTTGGCTTCAGGAGCCCAAAAATTGGATGAATCACACCCTGGAGTTGGCAGGAGTTGACAGTAGCAGCAGCAGGAGCCCAAATATACACTGGAGTTGGCCTCAGGAGCCCAAAAATTGGATGAATCACACCCTGGAGTTGGCAGAAGTTGGCAGCAGCAGCAGCAGGAGCCCAAATATACACTGGAGTTGGCCTCAGGAGCCCAAAAATTGGATGAATCACACCCTGGAGTTGGCAGGAGTTGACAGTAGTAGCAGCAGGAGCCCAAATATACACTGGAGTTGGCTTCAGGAGCCCAAAAATTGGATGAATCACACCCTGGAGTTGGCAGAAGTTGGCAGCAGCAGCAGCAGGAGCCCAAATATACACTGGAGTTGGCTTCAGGAGCCCAAAAATTGGATGAATCACACCCTGGAGTTGGCAGAAGTTGGCAGCAGCAGCAGCAGGAGCCCAAATATACACTGGAGTTGGCTTCAGGAGCCCAAAAATTGGATGAATCACACCCTGGAGTTGGCAGAAGTTGGCAGCAGCAGCAGCAGCAGGAGCCCAAATATACACTGGAGTTGGCTTCAGGAGCCCAAAAATTGGATGAATCACACCCTGGAGTTGGCAGGAGTTGACAGTAGCAGCAGCAGGAGCCCAAATATACACTGGAGTTGGCCTCAGGAGCCCAAAAATTGGATGAATCACACCCTGGAGTTGGCAGAAGTTGGCAGCAGCAGCAGCAGGAGCCCAAATATACACTGGAGTTGGCCTCAGGAGCCCAAAAATTGGATGAATCACACCCTGGAGTTGGCAGGAGTTGACAGTAGTAGCAGCAGGAGCCCAAATATACACTGGAGTTGGCTTCAGGAGCCCAAAAATTGGATGAATCACACCCTGGAGTTGGCAGAAGTTGGCAGCAGCAGCAGCAGGAGCCCAAATATACACTGGAGTTGGCTTCAGGAGCCCAAAAATTGGATGAATCACACCCTGGAGTTGGCAGAAGTTGGCAGCAGCAGCAGCAGGAGCCCAAATATACACTGGAGTTGGCTTCAGGAGCCCAAAAATTGGATGAATCACACCCTGGAGTTGGCAGAAGTTGGCAGTAGTAGCAGCAGGAGCCCAAATATACACTGGAGTTGGCTTCAGGAGCCCAAAAATTGGATGAATCACACCCTGGAGTTGGCAGGAGTTGACAGTAGCAGCAGCAGGAGCCCAAATATACACTGGAGTTGGCCTCAGGAGCCCAAAAATTGGATGAATCACACCCTGGAGTTGGCAGGAGTTGACAGTAGTAGCAGCAGGAGCCCAAATATACACTGGAGTTGGCTTCAGGAGCCCAAAAATTGGATGAATCACACCCTGGAGTTGGCAGAAGTTGGCAGTAGCAGCAGCAGGAGCCCAAAAAATGGCCTAAAGACATAAATATGTTTTGCACCATTTGTAAAGTGTAAAACGTGGCACCATGCTGAATCTAGTCGCATGCATCAGGCATTGGTGGGTGGAAATCCTGGCTGATCCATCCCTGATTCATTTTGACAAAGGTGAGTCTCTCCACATTTTTAGTTGACAGACGAGTTCTCCTCGCCGTAACTATGGCCCCCGCCGCACTAAACACCCGCTCAGATGGCACGCTACTTGCCGGGCAGGACAGCTTTTCCAGGGCAAACTCTGCTAGTTGCGGCCACAAATCAAGTTTGGCTGCCCAGAAGTCCAGCGGATCCTCAAGGTGTGTTGGCATGGTCATGTCAAAGTATGACATGACCTGCTGGTTCAGGTCCTGCTCCAGGTCTTCCTGCTGCTCATGAGTAGCCTCACTATGCGGGTGTAGAAAGCTACTCATTAGCGACTGAAGACTGAGGCTGCTGCTGCTGATGGAGCTTCTGCTGCTGCTGCTGCCAACCCCCCCAGCGGCCATGGCAGTGGAAGGTGAGCGCAGAGGTCCCCTCGAGTCAGACCTGCGAGAGTATGGACCATGGCGCAGATAGGCATCGGCCAACTGCCTACGTAGAATGTCTTTGTAGTAGTTGAGTTTGTCCTCCCTCTCGGTGGGTTTAAAAAATGCCCCCATTTTGTGCCGGAAGCGAGGGTCCAATAAGGTGGACAGCCAGAAGTCATCCCGCCGACAGATGGAAACAATTCTGGGGTCACTACGCAAGCATGTGAGCATGCTTCGTGCCATTTGCGCAAGTGACTCGGATGGACTACCTGTCTCCATCTCCACTGCATACTGCCACGGTGTGCCCGGGTCCTCTGTCTCTCCTTCCTCAAAAACCTCTAGCTCCTCTGGCTGCTCCTGCTCCTCCTCTCCTGTCCGCTGACTAGATAAACCAGCCATTTCGCCAAGCCTAAACTGTGTTTCGCTGGGCAACTCCTCCTCCTCCTCTTCCTCCTCCTCCTCCTCCAGTTCAGCTCCAACGGGGTTCATGTGGCCGTAAGATGTAAACGCCATGTCTCCAGTGCCCTGACCAGCCATGGTTTCCAACATGTGCTGTAGTACATGAAGCAGTGGAATCACGTCGTTCATCCCGTAATCCTGCCGACTGACAAATAAAGTGGCTTCCTCAAAGGGCCTGAGCAAACGGCAGGTGTCACGTATGAGCTGCCACTGGTTGACATTGAAGTTACACAGGGGAGTCCCCCTATCTGCTTGGATCATCAGGAAATCCGTGATGGCTTTTCTCTGTTCATATAATCGGTCCAACATGTGAAGGGTGGAATTCCAACGGGTGGAAACATCGCAAATCAGACTATGTTGGGGGATACCATTCTGACGCTGTAGCTCAAGAAGGGTGTGTTTGGCGGTGTAGGAGTGGCTGAAGTGCATGCAAAGTTTCCGTGAAGTTGTTAGGATGTCCTGCAGATGGGGGGAACACTTCAGAAACCGCTTGACAACCAGATTGAAGACGTGAGCCATGCAGGGGGCATGGGTCAGGCTTCCTTGGCGCAGCGCAGACAAAATGTTCTTCCCATTGTCGGTAACCATGATTCCCATTTTAAGTTTTCTCGGAGTAAGCCATGTTTGGATTTCCTGATGAATACATTTAAGCAGTTCCTCCCCTGTGTGACTCCGTTCGCCAAGACAAACCATGTGAAGCACTGCGTGACACCTCCGTGCCCTGCACACATGGTAGACTGGAGGGGCACTGAGACTTGAGCCTACAGTGGAGGGTGAGGAGATGGCGGAGGATGAGGAGGCCGAGTCGCACGGTGTCACAGGCCCAATGGGCAGAGAGCGCGGAGGCCGAAGCGGCGTGACCTGTCCAAGTTGCTGCTGCAAAGGGACCACATTCACCCAGTGGGCCGTAAACGACATGTACTGCCCCTGACCGTAGTTACAGCTCCAGATGTCGGCGCTGCCATGTATTTTGCTACACACCGACAGGCTCAAGGACTGGCCCACCTTCTGTTCAACAAAAGTGTGCAGCGCTGGTACTGCCTTCTTGGCAAAGAAATGACGGCTTGGGACTCTCCACCTCGGCTCGGCACAAGCCATCAGTTCTCTGAAAGGTGCAGATTCCACCACCTGAAAAGGGAGCGACTGCAGCACCAGCAACTTGGACAGGAGCACATTCAGCTTCTGCGCCGTAGGATGAGTGGGCGCATACTGCTGTCTCTTGGACATGGCTTCGCTGATGGATTGCTGGCGGGATGCATGACTTGGAGGAGGAGGAGGAGGAGCAGGAGCGACAGAGGATGGGTGTGACGCACAGCTGCCTTCGGCTGAGGTGCTGGAGCCTTGGCTGGCAGAAATTGGGAGCTCACTTGGTGAGGAAGCAGACTGGACCACCCCTTGGGAGCCTCGGTTCTCCCAGGTCGTTTTATGGTGACGCATCATATGTTGACGCAGGGCCGTGGTGCCAACATTTGGACCCTGGCCACGCTTCACCTTTTGCCTACATATCTTGCATGTGGCCATGTTACCCTCCTGCGGATGCCTCAGGAAAAACTGCCACACTGCCGAGTAGCTACTTTTCCCACCCCCTGGCCTCACTGATTCACTGCTGCTGTTGCCAACTCCAGGAACCCCTGCTCCACTACCTCCCGATAAGGTAGACTGCCGCACAGCAGGTGCTCTACCCCGGCCCCGGCCCCGGCCGGCTCCAGCCTTTGGAATTGTGCCCCCATGCTGACTGCTACCACCTTGCTGCCTCAGCTGCTGACTCCGGGGCAACCTGCGCCCCTCTTCTCCTGATGATGACGATGAAGCCCCTTCATCACCCGGCTCCCAAGTGCGATCGGCTTCATCGTCATCATCATCATCATCACCGGGTTGTGGCTGTACGTCACTGATGTTCGTGGATTCGTCAACAGTGTCTGGCGCAGGAGCTGGAACGCTCGCAGCACCCACGACACTGTCCACATCACTATTTGTCTGCCTAGCTAAAGAAGCCACCTCCATTTCTTGGCTGGGCAGTAGCTGCTGACTGTCCTCCTGTATCTGATCGTCCTCCTCACTAAAGAGTGGAGCTGAACCCAAAGCATAGGATACGTCGCTGGGGGAGGGAACGGCGTAGGACAGAGGCAATGGGAGGACAGGGACTGCTCTCGGGGCATGCCAACTCAGGGTTGTGTCAGAGGAACCTACCGACCCTAGACTGGGGGTCTCAGATGTAAGTTGTGATGATGTTGTTGATGAGCGCGTCAGCCAATCTACCACGGCAGATGCGTTACTGGTGGAGACCCGACCGCTAGCAGATACTGGCAGATTAGGTCTCTCAGCGTGACTCCTGCTGCTACTGGCCCCCAGTCTGATGCGAGCTCTGCCTGCGGAATCTTGGCCTCTGCCACTCCTCTTTTCACTTCCAGGCACTTGTCTGCCCGACATAGTCTAACTGGCGTGGTAGTAGGTGATATTTTAAGAACCCCCAGGCAGCAGTGGGTCTATATAAAACAGAATATAATGCACACCAAAAGTGAGCAGTAACACTCAGCCTCCAACAGGCCTGCTTAGTGTAAATAAGAGAGCTGCTTAGTGTAAATAAAGAGGGGTATGCTATGTTACAGAATGGGATGCCTCAACAGAAGTGCACCTGGCAGGCAGCAGTAAGCCTATGCCCAGCAAAAGTGTCTTATAATATAAATATAATAAGAGCAAATGCTTATATGGTCTTAAACAGAGGCTGCTTTAGTCACAGAATGGGATGCCCTGGGCAGGAATGGACCTGGCAGGGTCCAGTAGGGCTTTGGCCAGCAAAAGTGTCTTTATTAGGCTAATTTCAAATATGATAAGAGCAAATGCTTATATGGTCTTAAACAGAGGCTGCTGTAGTCACAGAATGGGATGCCCCGGGCAGGAATCGACCTGGCAGGGTCCAGTAGGGCTTTGGCCAGCAAAAGTGTCTTTATCAGGCCTGATTTCTATGAGAATAAGTGCAAATGTTTATTATGCTATTAAATAGAGGCTGCTTTAGTCACAGAATGGGATGCCAGTGCCACAAAAACCAGAGAGCATGCACAGCAAAAGTGTCTTTATCAGGCCTGATTTCTATGAGAATAAGTGCAAATGTTTATTATGCTATTAAATAGAGGCTGCTTTAGTCACAGAATGGGATGCCAGTGCCACAAAAACCAGAGAGCATGCACAGCAAAAGTGTCTTTATCAGGCCTGATTTCTATGAGAATAAGTGCAAATGTTTATTATGCTATTAAATAGAGGCTGCTTTAGTCACAGAATGGGATGCCAGTGCCACAAAAACCAGAGAGCATGCACAGCAAAAGTGTCTTTATCAGGCCTGATTTCTATGAGAATAAGTGCAAATGTTTATTATGCTATTAAATAGAGGCTGCTTTAGTCACAGAATGGGATGCCAGTGCCACAAAAACCAGAGAGCATGCACAGCAAAAGTGTCTTTATCAGGCCTGATTTCTATGAGAATAAGTGCAAATGTTTATTATGCTATTAAATAGAGGCTGCTTTAGTCACAGAATGGGATGCCAGTGCCACAAAAACCAGAGAGCATGCACAGCAAAAGTGTCTTTATCAGGCCTGATTTCTATGAGAATAAGTGCAAATGGTTATTATGCTATTAAATAGAGGCTGCTTTAGTCACGGAATGGGATGCCAGTGCCACAAAAACCAGAGAGCATGCACAGCAAAAGTGTCTTTATCAGGCCTGATTTCTATGAGAATAAGTGCAAATGTTTATTATGCTATTAAATAGAGGCTGCTTTAGTCACAGAATGGGATGCCAGTGCCACAAAAACCAGAGAGCATGCACAGCAAAAGTGTCTTTATCAGGCCTGATTTCTATGAGAATAAGTGCAAATGTTTATTATGCTATTAAATAGAGGCTGCTTTAGTCACGGAATGGGATGCCAGTGCCACAAAAACCAGAGAGCATGCACAGCAAAAGTGTCTTTATCAGGCCTGATTTCTATGAGAATAAGTGCAAATGTTTATTATGCTATTAAATAGAGGCTGCTTTAGTCACGGAATGGGATGCCAGTGCCACAAAAACCAGAGAGCATGCACAGCAAAAGTGTCTTTATCAGGCCTGATTTCTATGAGAATAAGTGCAAATGGTTATTATGCTATTAAATAGAGGCTGCTTTAGTCACAGAATGGGATGCCAGTGCCACAAAAACCAGAGAGCATGCACAGCAAAAGTGTCTTTATCAGGCCTGATTTCTATGAGAATAAGTGCAAATGTTTATTATGCTATTAAATAGAGGCTGCTTTAGTCACAGAATGGGATGCCAGTGCCACAAAAACCAGAGAGCATGCACAGCAAAAGTGTCTTTATCAGGCCTGATTTCTATGAGAATAAGTGCAAATGTTTATTATGCTATTAAATAGAGGCTGCTTTAGTCACAGAATGGGATGCCAGTGCCACAAAAACCAGAGAGCATGCACAGCAAAAGTGTCTTTATCAGGCCTGATTTCTATGAGAATAAGTGCAAATGTTTATTATGCTATTAAATAGAGGCTGCTTTAGTCACGGAATGGGATGCCAGTGCCACAAAAACCAGAGAGCATGCACAGCAAAAGTGTCTTTATCAGGCCTGATTTCTATGAGAATAAGTGCAAATGTTTATTATGCTATTAAATAGAGGCTGCTTTAGTCACGGAATGGGATGCCAGTGCCACAAAAACCAGAGAGCATGCACAGCAAAAGTGTCTTTATCAGGCCTGATTTCTATGAGAATAAGTGCAAATGGTTATTATGCTATTAAATAGAGGCTGCTTTAGTCACAGAATGGGATGCCAGTGCCACAAAAACCAGAGAGCATGCACAGCAAAAGTGTCTTTATCAGGCCTGATTTCTATGAGAATAAGTGCAAATGTTTATTATGCTATTAAATAGAGGCTGCTTTAGTCACAGAATGGGATGCCAGTGCCACAAAAACCAGAGAGCATGCACAGCAAAAGTGTCTTTATCAGGCCTGATTTCTATGAGAATAAGTGCAAATGTTTATTATGCTATTAAATAGAGGCTGCTTTAGTCACAGAATGGGATGCCAGTGCCACAAAAACCAGAGAGCATGCACAGCAAAAGTGTCTTTATCAGGCCTGATTTCTATGAGAATAAGTGCAAATGTTTATTATGCTATTAAATAGAGGCTGCTTTAGTCACGGAATGGGATGCCAGTGCCACAAAAACCAGAGAGCATGCACAGCAAAAGTGTCTTTATCAGGCCTGATTTCTATGAGAATAAGTGCAAATGTTTATTATGCTATTAAATAGAGGCTGCTTTAGTCACAGAATGGGATGCCAGTGCCACAAAAACCAGAGAGCATGCACAGCAAAAGTGTCTTTATCAGGCCTGATTTCTATGAGAATAAGTGCAAATGGTTATTATGCTATTAAATAGAGGCTGCTTTAGTCACGGAATGGGATGCCAGTGCCACAAAAACCAGAGAGCATGCACAGCAAAAGTGTCTTTATCAGGCCTGATTTCTATGAGAATAAGTGCAAATGTTTATTATGCTATTAAATAGAGGCTGCTTTAGTCACGGAATGGGATGCCAGTGCCACAAAAACCAGAGAGCATGCACAGCAAAAGTGTCTTTATCAGGCCTGATTTCTATGAGAATAAGTGCAAATGTTTATTATGCTATTAAATAGAGGCTGCTTTAGTCACAGAATGGGATGCCAGTGCCACAAAAACCAGAGAGCATGCACAGCAAAAGTGTCTTTATCAGGCCTGATTTCTATGAGAATAAGTGCAAATGTTTATTATGCTATTAAATAGAGGCTGCTTTAGTCACAGAATGGGATGCCAGTGCCACAAAAACCAGAGAGCATGCACAGCAAAAGTGTCTTTATCAGGCCTGATTTCTATGAGAATAAGTGCAAATGTTTATTATGCTATTAAATAGAGGCTGCTTTAGTCACAGAATGGGATGCCAGTGCCACAAAAACCAGAGAGCATGCACAGCAAAAGTGTCTTTATCAGGCCTGATTTCTATGAGAATAAGTGCAAATGTTTATTATGCTATTAAATAGAGGCTGCTTTAGTCACAGAATGGGATGCCAGTGCCACAAAAACCAGAGAGCATGCACAGCAAAAGTGTCTTTATCAGGCCTGATTTCTATGAGAATAAGTGCAAATGGTTATTATGCTATTAAATAGAGGCTGCTTTAGTCACAGAATGGGATGCCAGTGCCACAAAAACCAGAGAGCATGCACAGCAAAAGTGTCTTTATCAGGCCTGATTTCTATGAGAATAAGTGCAAATGTTTATTATGCTATTAAATAGAGGCTGCTTTAGTCACAGAATGGGATGCCAGTGCCACAAAAACCAGAGAGCATGCACAGCAAAAGTGTCTTTATCAGGCCTGATTTCTATGAGAATAAGTGCAAATGTTTATTATGCTATTAAATAGAGGCTGCTTTAGTCACAGAATGGGATGCCAGTGCCACAAAAACCAGAGAGCATGCACAGCAAAAGTGTCTTTATCAGGCCTGGTTTCTATGAGAATAAGTGCAAATGTTTATTATGCTATTAAATAGAGGCTGCTTTAGTCACAGAATGGGATGCCAGTGCCACAAAAACCAGAGAGCATGCACAGCAAAAGTGTCTTTATCAGGCCTGATTTCTATGAGAATAAGTGCAAATGTTTATTATGCTATTAAATAGAGGCTGCTTTAGTCACAGAATGGGATGCCAGTGCCACAAAAACCAGAGAGCATGCACAGCAAAAGTGTCTTTATCAGGCCTGATTTCTATGAGAATAAGTGCAAATGTTTATTATGCTATTAAATAGAGGCTGCTTTAGTCACAGAATGGGATGCCAGTGCCACAAAAACCAGAGAGCATGCACAGCAAAAGTGTCTTTATCAGGCCTGATTTCTATGAGAATAAGTGCAAATGTTTATTATGCTATTAAATAGAGGCTGCTTTAGTCACAGAATGGGATGCCAGTGCCACAAAAACCAGAGAGCATGCACAGCAAAAGTGTCTTTATCAGGCCTGATTTCTATGAGAATAAGTGCAAATGTTTATTATGCTATTAAATAGAGGCTGCTTTAGTCACAGAATGGGATGCCTCACAGCAGACTTAAGATCAGTTCAGTATATATGCACAGTTAGTTACTATAAGCAGCCTGAAAACGCTAACAAAGGCTGGATGAAAAAAAAAAATTCTCCCTGTCAGCCAGCTCCGTTTTTCCTACCTTTCCCTGGCTTTCTGTCTGTCTCCTGTCTGTCTCCTGCCTGTCTCCTGCCTGTCTCCAGCCTGTCCCTGTCTGTCCCTGTCTCCAGCCTGTCTCCAGCCTGTCTAACTGCCTCAGCTACACAGCGTTCTGTCTGTCTGTCACGAATGCAATAGAGAAATGAGGAAAAGCAAGATGGCTGCCGTTAAATACCGCTGTGTGACGTCACCGGGCTTGCTGGCTGCTGATAGGCTGCATGTGACTGCCCCAGCTTGCACTGGCGCGGGATACATGTCCAGACATGTCCCGCCCGCCATCTTAGAATGCCTGTAATGTAAATGAATGGATGTTAAAGGAAAACTTCGAGTGATCGAATCGCGGGGAAATTCGGATTCGATCCGAATCGAATTTTTCCTGAAATTCGGATCGAATCCGGGTTCGTCCGGATCGATTCGCTCATCCCTAATACTAACATGTCATAGAAATTTGACACGACCAAAGAATTTTTAGCAGCAAAATATACAAGAAGAATTCACAGTAAAGGCAGGCATCAAAGATATGAAATGCTTTACAGCTGATGGTGGCACTAAAAGACTACATACTGTGGGGCTGATTTCCCCAGGTTTCTTGCACTGCATGGTCTTTAACAGCACAGGGTCAGCCATTGTATGTACAGGTGTAGGTGGACCACAATGTAATCTTTACCAGATAGTGGAGCATAGTGCGACTAACCCCATTTTTTGGAGGGGGACACTTAATTAAACTCACCACTTAACAGGGTGGTGGGGGTGTGGCTTGGGGCTTAGTTGCGGCTTATCCCCAGGATTTTGAGGAACAAATATCTGCATCATTCTATGCTACTTCTCTGTGTGTAAGTAGCTGCAGCCCTGCCCCCAAACATACACTTAAAGCACAACTTGGATATATCTGGTCTGTAAAAGATGTTGGGGATTAATCTAATGCTCAACCAATCCATACACTACCACCACTCTGCTAATGATGAGCCAGATCAGAACCATTGTAAATACACCAGATATCCTGGATTTGGTGGGTCAGTCTTTCCCCTAATGTCAACAAATTGGGACATTGAAGTGTTCCTAGAGTTTTCGAGGGAACAGTGGGACAAAATGCTTAAAAGTGGGACATCTGGTCAGTTTAGCCTAACTAGCAGCAAGTTTGAAGCCTTTATCGGCCAAGCATATCTATCACTATTTATGCAAATTATGTAACCCAACACACAGAAAACACAACATTATGGTGAAAAAACAATATTAATTTGTTGAAAAAATATTTTAAGGCATAAAACAATTACATAAAGTTTTAGATGTTACAAACATAATTTGTGCGTAATTAATTATCTATTAAGCACAAAATGAGTTGAAAATTTAAAAAATCACAATAAACTATGTTTTAAATTATATTTTTTTCTCCTCTCATGTTCCCAAAACCATGGACATAATGTAAAATAAAATGGTCCAGTAACATGCTGTGTAACTTGTGTCCTTTAGGCAGCAAGCAAGATTTGGGCCATGAGCAAAAAATTAAAAAATTACAGCAGGGGTTCCCAAGTATCTGTTATGCTGCTATGCTCTCTCTCTCTATATCACAGTGCTGACAGTTGTGTGAATGGTGGCTCTAAACTACAACCCCCCCCCCCCAGAAAATGATTGCTGAGGAGGGGTAGGTAAGCCTGTTTTGGATACTTACACCTGCACAAACACTCACAAGCATTCCAGTGCAGCTGGTTACTGGCTTGTCAGCCTACATAACCACTGCTCACCATGCCCAACCCAGTTGGTCCTATGGTGGTCATGTGGTAGGCAAACCGGTGGCTGACAACAAGGCAATGCTTGTGGGTATGCTCAGTATTGAACATTGGGATGCCACCACTGGGGGAGGTAATAGTAGTATCTAGGTGCACTAGAGCAGTGGAGGTCCCCGTACAAAGTTATGAGTTGAAGCTTGACCCACATTGATATGTTCAGTGATTAATACATTTTACCCTATTGGAAATTGCAAGAAAGACTACAGCAGCCACCACATCCTACTGCTGCAGTGTTCCCTGACCCTTCTGCTTTTAGACTCCATAGCCTGCTGCAGCTGTAATATGTCCACTTTAAGTCAGTTATTTTTATCTCAATGGTCAAAAATCCATTGGCAACCCGAGTTTGTATGACCACTTTTTAACTTATATCCTAATTTATGCTCCTAAATAATTTATTGATGTGGATATCCTTTAGTCACCTGCTTTTCAGTTAGTCCCTTGGAGGAATGAAGTATTGTTTCAGTGAACTGTGGGCTTTGAGTGTGTGGCAGATTTCTGACCATCACTCTCCTGCTGCTCTTAGGCCAGGATAGTGGCGATTGACTCCAGTGCCTGGCAACTAACAGCCAGCGATGGTCACACAAAGCCCAGCTTACTGCTTAGCAACCCATTATGTCACCTGTGGTGTTGCTAAAGCATCTCCGTTGCCTAGCAATGGTAGATGTAGACATGCTGGAGGCTGATTATTCAAAATTATTGTCAGTATGCGTGCACTTCCAGCCTGCCTACAAGGTTTCGCCTGTATACTGAAACTCTACACTTCCCTTCAGCAGACCTATGGCTTGTCTGATCATGTCCAGTGCCTAGCACTGTTGCTGATCTTTGCCTTGTCTGACCAAATCCAACTCCAAGCCATGTTGCTGACCACATCTGCTTTGCTACTTCTACTGACTATTATTTCAGGCTAAAGGCCCCGCCTCATCTCTAAATGTCATCACCTCATCCACCAGTGACACCATAGCCTAGGCATTGACCAGGGGAGTACTTCACAGTGGGAAATTCCAGTGGGCTGCACTGCTTTGGGGCCAGTTGGTCTGCTGTTTATTACATCCCCATCTAATTTCTGCCTCCTTAGTTTTCCTCCCAGCACCTCTGTACTTGGTCCTTTGTAATCTCCTTAGCCCATTTCTCTGTCCCAATCCATAAGCCTCAGAATAATGGCTGGGGGGACATACCCACTCCTGCCACACTACCTGCTCCCACCATACTGAAGAATCAGTACCAAAGAGCGCAACAACCCCTGTTCCAATGCTATTTCCTCAGCCTTGGAGGTCATTGGCTAGTCATGGACTGGCTGTGACTGTGGAAGCGGGCCTCATACCACTCAAGCTGCTCCAGCACAACCCGCTATGACATCACCTTACTATGATTCGTGTGTTCAGGAGTTTTGATCCAAGGTCCATGGTTTAATAGACTGAATTGACTCAGGTGTCACCTTACACGGGCCAACACATTTGGCCACAGCTTTCTCCTCCCCCTTCACTTCCCCTTCTGTTATCTTCACTTTGGCTTTCTGCACCACCAAGTTATTGCCAGAGATTAGAACGTTGGAGTCCATGATTGCACTATTAAGCTGACATAAAAACACAATGAAAATACCAGAATAATATAGTCACAACAAAATAGTATGATGCTAGTATTAGTTTTTATTTTGTAATCATGTGAGAATTTTTATTTGTTAATCATGTTAGAGTTAATGCAACAGAGATGCTGAAAGCTACTGGCCGAACTAAAAGTTTATTTTGACTTTTGGTCTAGTTTAGGTTTAAAATGGAAGCCAATTCCTGCTCTAAATGTGGTTCAGATGATCACTGAAATCTGATATTTCCGAGGCTGAATCTTTGTAACCTGCTTTATTCATCTTTGATAAAGGTATGCTTCATCATATATAAATAGTTGAGCCCCCTCTTATTAAACCCTTATGGCTACCTCTACCTAAGTTGGTTCCAAGTTAATGTTGGACCCCTCTCCTTTCTTGTTGAACAATTAGCTGATTAGCTGAAGAAAATGTATTTTGGAATCCTCCTACCAACTCCCAAACCCTAAACTACAAGCATTGACCTACTCCTTCTATGTCTTAACCTTCTCTTAATTTACTTAACCACCTCTGGGATATAGCCTCCACCAAGTTTTGTTTTTTCAACCCATTTGAAATGTATAATGTGCAAAATCGTGTAGTGGGATTACTGTCAAATGGTGGGACTCCACACGGTAGAAGATTGGAGTAGGCAGGTAGGGCTGGGTTGGTGGTCTGGGTGGCAGTGGTGTGTCCAACAGCAGATCAGAGGGGTGGGTCAGCAGCCAGGATCATGTACATAGGCCCTCTGTACAAATAAGAGAAAGAAAAGGAAATATGGGTTAGTAGAGACAGGTGAGGATAAGTCACCTACCTCTTCAACTCGCCTCCTATGAAGTCCTTTGTGGTCGGTTGCCAGGGTCTTATAAACTCCATATACAGCAGGACAAGCCAGCAATCATCCTGGACCAATGGTCCTGGGGATCCCCTCCATGCCCAATGGTGGGGTGTCATCAGTATAGGCCCCAGCACTAATGAGTGGACCAAATGTAAGAGACCAGAGGGAAAGGGGCTGGAGCAGCAGTGGCAAGGGTTGGAGCAGAGGATGGCTGCCGAGTTTAACAAGGTTTAACAAAGGTGAAGAAGAATAGGTTTGGTGGCTATGGCCTTTTTTTATACATTTGACATACGTTCTTATTGTATTGCATTATATTTTATTCTTTTAATCTTTGCTTTCTCATATATATATATATATATATATATATATATATATATATAGAGAGAGAGAGAGAGAGAGAGAGAGAGAGAGAGAGAGAGACTCACCGTGAAAAAAAATAATTGTGCCTTTATATGGTAACACTCTGCATCCATTTAATCGGGGGATATTTTTCTGCTGAATGTGACATCATTTAGGTTTTTTTTTTTAATAAATTGTTGGAAGGCGGCGAATTCATGCCAAATTTCTCCTTACAAAACACAGGATTTTTTTAAAAGAGAAACAAAATGGTCAGCAGCATGTGTCGCATTGTATTTGAATGGGAAGTAATTTATCGTCTCTAAAATAAAAGCTCCTCAATTCTGTGTTTTACTGTCTGCAGCAATCTTTACAATTTATTTGACAAAAAGAAGAAATACTGTACCTCCATTAGCATACGAATACTCGGCATATCAACTTGCCTGTTCAAAAACAGAAGGACATTTTCAAATGGCGTGTGCACATAGACAAAGGGACCATTTTGGGACAAAAAATAATAATAATGGAATAGCCTGGACTGCCTGACACATTGCTTGGTCTGCTTTTCATTTAAGAAGCCCAATGTAAAATAATTGACCTTAAAGATGTCGTGACATTTAAATAATGAACTTGTGTGCATTAAATAGACATAATATTGAATTCAAAGTAGGTACTGGTAAAAAATCTGTAAATTACTTAATAAGCACTTAAATTAATGATGTTACATATAGCCTTAAGAGCAGACTTAAAGTCAGTTTTTCTGAGAAGCCCTCGGGACTGCAGCTTTGTCCATGCTCCAGGTCTTAATCTGGGATGCCTGTCTATTTAAAAGTTTAAGCAGAACAAAACCCAGCTTAAAAGCCTCTCTTCCAATTTACACTTGTAGTTAATAGGAGGCAATGCTATGTGCTGCCGATTACCAGCATAATCTGGGAACATATAGAGGCTGATTCATTACTAACGGCAGATATCGGCAGATGAGCGTCTGTATAGCGGCGCTTAGAGCGACCGCTAGTAGACGCTGTAAACATGTATCGGGCGCTGTAACAGAGCGCCTCAGTCGCTGTAGTAACCTGGCCGGCATTGATGAATGTGATGTGTGTTGGGCGTTCTAACACCAGTACAGCGCTGCAGGGAACGATAGGTAGCACCAGCTCATTGCGACCGACTCTCAGCGCTCCACACCATACAAAAAAGGACACACACACACAGCGTCGCCGCTCTAAATCTGGTCGCTATAGTATAGAGCGCCAGAAGCTGTGTGATTAAAGTCTGTTTTTGAACACATATCCACCAGTAACAAAGCGAAAACACATGGAATGACGTTGTTTTAACACTGTGACATTAACACTTTAGTGGCAGACCTGTAAATACAATTCTGCATAAAAATATAAAATGACAAAAAAGTTTCTAAAAGTGTTTGTTTGCAGCCAGGAGAGGTCACACAATGATTTGAGCAAAAAAAAAAAAAAAAGTCAAACACGCTGTTTAAAGTGGACCAACACCCAGGATTTTGACTATCCTGGGTTTTGGTCCACTTCAGGGGGGCACCCCGATTAAGGGTGCCCCGCTGTTTGAAACCCCCCAGAAAGCCCCCAAAACTCACCTCACCACGCTCCCACGTGGCCGCGCTGACCAATCACCGCCGACGGACAAGCGGGTGACAGCGGCGAACAACACAGCGCGTCCGCCGCCGCCTCCCACGCGCCCCTCTGACAGTGCGCGCGCCCGTGCCAGCCATTCACAAACGGCCAGCGCGGACATGCGCATGTCTAGAGGGGCGCACGGGAGGCGGCGGCGGCCGCCGCCGATGTGGTACGTTTTTTGGGGGTTTTGGGGGGGTCCCTCACCGCGGGACATCCCGATCTCGGATGTCCCGCGGTGAGGGAGGTGATCGGCCCGGGAATCTTATAGATTCCCGGCCCGATCACCCCTGGGTGACGGTCCACTTTAAACACAAGCAAATGAACGTCCATTGAAATGTATGGGAGAGCGACAGTGAGCAGAAGGTAATGCTTGGCGCTCTGGAAGCTAGAGCGCCGGTGCTATACACCGAGCCGCCTGTAATAATACATCGGACGTTACATGTCGCTGTTAGAGGAGCTCACCAGAATCGCCTAAATGTGGTTCTGCGCACAGTGCCCGGTGTTCACCAGACGCTGCCTGCCGCTACGTGCCACTACCTGGCACTATCCCTTCTAAAATAACCCCCATAGTCGTCAATAGTCAACTGCCATCCCAACTCCAACCTTTTGGGCGATAACCTGTCTCTGAGGTCTGCTATACTCAAGAGTTTTTAGAGGGATAGGGTAGCTGTCTAGCTCTTATAGTGAATAATGTGCCTTAACAGGCTTATTTTAAAGGGAAAATCAACTTTCTTGGACTTTCCCTATATACCTCAGTTTAGAACTGCTAGAGGGCCTGAGGCTCTCTTTCTTACCTTTGCCTGGTCCTGTGGCATCAATCACACTCCCGCAGACCTAGTATCTAAATGACTGCATTTACAGGTTCTGACCGACAGAGGTATACGCTGGTGAACAGAGCTCTACTGTGATGGCCATAGAAAATAATGTTTCTATGACCTTGATCTCAAACTCAAAATAATAGATCAACATTTAAGTTATAATTTGGAGGCCAGTTTCCATATTCCAGTATAAGGTGCTGGCTAATACCCCTCAAAATTCAGTACATCCACAAAATTCAGTACATCCACCAGGGTCAGGTTGGACCTCCAGTTACTTTGCTGAAACACAGTGCTCCCGTCAAACAATTGAAAAGTGTGCAAATTGTTTACTACCAGGTAATTTAGTATGGAAAAACAACAGCCTGGGGGGGTAATCTTAACAAAACTTGAGAGGTTAATTATTATTATTAATATAATATATATAATATTTTATAGAGCATCATAATATTTTGTGGAGTTGTACAAGGTTAACAATTACTGGGGCAAGACTGTGTCCACCACCACACAGTGTGTGAATGTATATTAAGAGCAACACATAAATAAAAATAGATGGTGTTTAAAATATATTAAAACATTTTTTTTAAATGTCATGGGCTCCAAAAAAGGATCTACACCCTGTAAAGTAGTGTTATATCTTTAAAATAATTTGTAATCTAAAATAAATCTCTGCAAATCTAATGATATGCTTCATACAGGGGTGAGTCTAGCCTTTCTGCTGCTTGAGATGAACTATAGAAAGACGTCCCTCAAGTCCTCATCAGAGAAATACAGGGGGAAGGGAGTGGAGGTGTGGCCATGGCTGCTAACAGACTTAAGCGGACCAACAGTCAAAAATTACTTAAACCAGATCAACACAACAAACAGTGCTCATATGCATCCCTCCCCAGGGCAATTTAGATTGCTGCACATAAAAATGTAAATAAAAATGAATTTACCTTTTTCTAACTCCTGCTGTGGTCAATTTTAGAAACAAAATGGTGGCTTGAGCTTTTGCAGACCAGGAAGTGCTGCTCGGCTTCTTGTTACTGTGCATTGTCAGTTATGTCAGTTGAATCCAGGCAGCAGCATGGCTGAGATGCTGGGAGAGGAAACTCTAAAATGGCCACTACCTTTCTTTTACCACTGTGCCAGGCTTTTGGTCCGGTTTAAAGCAGGGGCGCTGTGATATCCAATGAACCACTAATGAGAGTTAAAACATTTGAAAAAAAATACATAAAAAGCAAGTTGATTAACCTCACCAATCTGCCCCCCCCCTCTTGTTTTACCTTTGGGCACTATTTACTCACCTCACAGGGACTGCGCACGTCTCCCAGTCTCCCGCCTGCACAGTGATCATGAATGGGATGCAATGGAGTCACCCGAAATCCTGCAAGACTTTGCTGAGTGGCGCGGGACTTTGAAGAGCACTGCTAAAGCCGTACTTTCACTTACAGATGGCTAAGCCAGTGGGCGGGAAGAGGATCGGGCTCTGAAGACTCCGAATGTCACTGAAGCAGACAGCGGCAACATCCTAAAGGTAAGTAGGTGCTTACGGGGTGGGAATCGGTCCCTTTTTTTTTTGTACCTCTTTAATGCCCCTCCTCTGCAGTGTCGCCTGAAGTGGTTGCCCCACATGCACTCATCATTACATGTGCACCCATGGCTTCATAACCTTCACACTGAGAGTCTTCCTGGGTCAGCTAAAAGAAAGCCAGCTGGCCCACCTGCACTCACAGTTCAGCACAGTGTAGTAAGCATATAATATGAAATAACGTGGAAGCTGGCGGAAGCACTGTCATATAAAAGTAAGTGGTAAGTATCGGCTGCCCGCTATCAGGCATGCCAGACAGAGATGAGCAGAGTGGCATCCCAAATGTGTTATCCTGTAATAAACACCCCCCTTGTAAAAATGTAACATTATTATCTATTAAGTAGTGAAATGAAAGTATACAAAGTTCTGCTGTAAATATAAAAAATTTTATTTGGAATAAAATCACTCAATGGGTGCAGCTGATCATCTCGGAGAAAGCGTAAATCCTAGCACACCTTTACAAATGTTGTTATTTTCTGATAGGAGCAATGTGCCGCACTTATGTTTCCATGACAACACCATCGCTTGCCCGAGAGTTAGCAGACCTTTTCTTCCTTGTTCAATACAATATTCAAAGTATGAATTTCCAACTCTTTTAATTGCAAATAAAGCTTCTCAGCAAAAGTAGACGCAAAGTTCTAAGCAGCAGTTGAGTTGTTAGTTGTACTGCAACTTAAATGGTGTATCTCTGTCTAATCAGCTACATCCTCACCTTCCAACGCACATTTCACAGCTACTACCATGGTGGCAGAAGAATGCCGCTTGAAGGTCACACTGTGTAAAAACAATATGGATGATTTTTTTCTAGCATTGCATTTATTAGAACATTTCTCATTCAAAGTGACTGGAAAATGGTCCATTCATGATTTTGTCATACAAACATCAATGAGAATATGAAGGTTTTTCTAAGGGTCAAAGATAGAAGGCATTAAAAGATTCTTTTACCTGCCCTGGGGCAGACAGGCCTCTCTGCTACCCATGTCCCCCCCCCCCCCTCTATGATCAGAGAGCATTTGGCAGTGGGTTAAGGCATTTTACCCGAAACACAATAGTACATCCAGGGCAATGTCTCGAAGCAGGACGATTGCCTTGGGCGCTATGCCGTTGTATATTTTGGGGGAGTACCTTTATTTCTGTTATTTCTGTTATCTGCAGATAGACCAGAGCCACTGTTAGTGGTGCCAGCCATATGTCAGGGCACAGTCACAGGGAGGAGGGCACTATCTGCTGCTAGGGAAGAAGCAAAGCATGGCAAATACTGGAATTGGGCAGCAGAATCATAGGATGGGTAAGGAGGTGACAGAATTCTCACACTGAGGTTACACCTAGAAACTGCCCTGAGTACATTAAACTGTTCTACAGCACCACCCACATGAACCTATCTTTGAAGAGGCATTTCTTAGGCCCTTATTTAACAAGGGATAGCGCCAGGTAGCGAATGGTGAGCGAACGGTAATGACGGTCACCGCCACGAGTACGCCGGCTCCCTTCCGCAATCACACATTTATGAAGCCGATCCTGCTTAGCGACTGACAGAGCGCCAGATAGCGAATCATTCATCATTATTCCAGCCTCACCCCACAGCGCCAGCGAGCGACCTTGAACAGCAACAGGTATGACCTCTCGCTACCTGGCGCTCTCCAATGCATTTCAATGGAGCAATCTTTAAATATTCTTAATTAATTGCTATTAATGTTTTTTTTTTTTTTTTTTTTTAAATGTCAAAAATTCTGTGACCACTTCTGCAATGTTAGTTTTTTTTTAAGGTTTAAAAAAAAAAAAAAAAATTTGTGCAGAATTGGTATTACACGTCTGATATTAATGTATTCATATTACAATATGTTTTGAAAAACTTTTTTTTTTTCTCCTAAAAATATGGTTGTTTGGGGGTTAAAAAACTACTTTTAACCCATCGCCGCCAGCGCTCTGGGGTTTAAACAAGCATTTCACTGCACGAGAATTTTTGGAGCATGATTTGGCCATGCGCTGTCATGCGCTCCCATACAGCGCGGAACCTGTCAAATAGCGACTCCTCACCCAATATTCAACATTACGGCAAACCGACTGAGTCGCTGTCAACAACAGAACAAGGGAAAGCACAGCGACTACTAGCGGGCACTCTGAAAATGCCGCTACTGTCGCTCATCTGTCGCTACCTGGCGCTATTAATGAATCGGCTTCTTAGACTAGAAGTCCAATACCCGACAACCTGTAGCCCCCCCTTTAACACTCAAAGACTGCTGCTCACAAAATTGGACACAGTGATTTCAAAGCTCGATGGACCAACCCAATAGGCTGCTGATTAACACAAGCAGTGAACCACTCTGTAATATGAAAGTATTGAGTAGCGGCTTTCTGATATTGGGTTTCCTATCCAGAAATGTGCAGCATTCCCCCAAATCAGGACGTGCTTGTTCTGCGATGAGGAAAAGGTTTCATAGGTGAAATGTATTGGCTGAATTATATGTTTCACCACATGTACCTATACCTTTTGTCATGGTCCAAGCAGCCCACTATTCCCCCAGGGTTAAAGCTGCACACAAACTCTGGATGCACATTTGAGTTTAAATTGCAACCTACATCTGGTGAGATTTTTTACTTTGACACACAAAAAGTGCAATAATAATGTTTGTTCTAATGCATTATCGTATGCCCTTTCCATTAGCCGTTTTACCGGTAATGTACTGCAAATTTTCTGTATGTTTTTGTCCAGTGAGGTAAGGACATTGTTTTAAAAGTTTTGAAACAACAGCATCCTGTTGGTGGGTTCTGTTGGTCCCAAACTTTCAAATAATATGCTTATCTCGCCTGTAAAAATGGCGCAGAAGCGCGTGATCATTTGGGAAAACTTAGAACAAAGAAATGTTATTGCACTTTTTGCATGTGAAAGTAAAAAAAGCTCATTAAGATGCGAGTTTCAGTTCACACCAAAAAGCCTACCCAAAGTTAAACTTGCTTCATGACCCCTTCTGCAAACATACACATAGATAAGTAGCACTCAGTCGCCCTAAAAGCCCTAGAAGTCCATTTTTTATTTATTATCCATAAGTGGTCAGTGCAAATAGGATGTACAGCGAAATTTTATTTTACAAAACCAGGAAATAAACATGGCATACAAATAATAGTCGTGGCCCGTTGGAAAGGAAGCGAACGTGTGACTGGAGGGTTGCAGATTTGATTCTCGGCCAGCACATGATTAAAGTGCTCTTGAGCAAGGCACCTAAACTCCCAACAGCTCCTCGGGTGCCATTATTAGGGTAGCCCACTGCTCCGGGCATGTGTACACTCACTGCTTGTGTTTGTCTCACTGCACAGAGAGGCTAAATGCGGAGAATAGAATCATATGTATGTGCAAGTATACAATGGCCATATATGCCCCAAAATATATATACTCCTACACCAGTTCATAGTACATGTGACAAGCCACCTGCATAAACATACAGATAGGTGGCTTGCTGAGCCCCCGCCTCATTAACTGCACCCTCAATGACCAGGGGTGTACAGAAATGCCCAATGCAGAAGGGCACAAGGGGCTGTTTGGATCTGGATTACCAGCACTATGCTTGGAGGATCAGCTGGTAAACAAACTTTCATACTCTATTTGGGGGAACCTTCCCTTATAGCTTACCAACCCAATGCAACAAACATTGAGGCCGGTAACCCAGAGCCAAATTACTGGCCCTGGCCCTATTAATTAACCTTATGCTCTTCTGTACAGGTCCAGCCTATGCCGAGGGGCACCGGGTTTTTTCACATCCCCCTGACCACTGGGTGTGTGGGTAATGAGGCCCATATTTACTAAGGTTCAACATGCAGTAAAGTCAGACACAGTAAAGATCACTTATACAACTAACTGGACTCATGGAGGCCATGTTGCACATTAAAAAAATATTTGTTCTAATTTACTCTCAAAAAATTATTTACCCCTTAGCTGGAGCATAGATGTGAGGTGCGTGATTTCTCCAATGAAGTAAGGATTTTTTTTTAAAGTTTGGAAAAAACAGCTGGTGCTGTTGTTGACAAACTTATAATCTAAATATATGGGAAAAAATGTAATGCACTTGTCCAAAAGTTAAGCTTCATTAAATAATTATAATGACCCCCATTATGCTACATAACTTTTATGAGTTTTGTGCGCAACTAGGGATGAGCGAACCGGTTCGGACGAACCAGAATTCGCTCCGAATTTCAGGGAAAATTCCATTCGGCACAAACCCAAATTTTTTTGGGTTCGTGCCGATCGAATTTTCCCTGAAATAAAAAAAAAAATACCGGCATGGTGGGAGCGGGCAGGCCGGCTACGCTGTCAGCGGGCCGGCGGCGGCCCGCTCCCACCATGCCGGCATTTTTTTTTTCAGATGAGCGATTCGTGAAAGTTCGATTCGGGCGAACCCGAATTTCTTGGGGAAATTCGGCGAATCGCCCGAATCGAACTTTCAAGAAGTTCGCTCATCTCTATGCGCAACACAGTAACGATTGTTTGCTAGAATTATTTATTAAGGGCCTGAGTTATCAAGTACTTCCGCCAGATTATGCCTCATAGGTACAAGGTTTTTTTTTAGCATGTTGCTGCACCGCTAATGTTTTAGAAAATCTGTCTCTTACAGTGCAGAAACATGCGTAAGTGTAAATATATATATATATTATATTTTCTAATTTCCACCAATAATATAATATATGGCATAATCAGGCAGAAGTGCTTGGTAAATCAGGCCCTAAGTGTGTAAGTATATTTTCCGATACAATACAAAGGAAGAAACAGATCATGTTAATAAAAATATATATATTTAATTATAATTAACTAACTAATAATAAAATCAATCTGTAAAATAATAATGTGTTAAAACTTAAAAATGTAAAAACTGCAGATCCAAAAAGCTACTTCCTGTTGTGTTCTATAGAAGTGAGCCTTATTGTGCCAGCAAAAAGGAGTTGGTCCACCCATCTCAGCACAGAGTAGTATTATATATCTCTATGATCCCTGTGTGAATAATAAAAAAAAACAATGATACTGTACAGCTTGGAATTTTTCACCTACATTTGTATATTCTGCTATAATCAGCTCTGGCTGTTCTAATACTGTTGTAGTGGAAAGTACAGCAAAATTCTGTTTCTCATTATAATTTAAGTCCTGCTGGGTATGGTAATTCAGGTATTCATAATTTTGCCAATTTGTAATGAAATTTTGCGCTAGAATATCTTTTTATTTGCCTTGCATGTATTATATATGTTGTAGGAAAAAATAATAACAGACACCCATGTAATCATATTTAATAACATTTATTATGTTTTTCCATTTCAGCGCAATGGCAGTTTAATATATTCACAGAAACAAAAAGCAATATAATACTTCCACCTAAACAACTAGAAAATAATACTAGAAAATATGAATTGATTATAGGAATCACTTTAACAATCGAGGGCTGCAGTCTAATTAAACAAAACTAAACACACAGAATAGATTAGCATCAGGGTTATTTAGGTGAGTTCGCAAATGCTTATTAATAGTAAATTATGACTTATGATATGATGTCATCCTGCTGATTCATTTCTTAGATACTGTGGTTCTTGTAAAATAAATGTAAAGAAAAATTAAAATACATTCCAATGCTATAAACTCAGCTTATTTTTGATTAATCAAAGAAAATCATGCCACACATTTATTGATATTACTGTACATTTAGCAGTTTTCTCTCGCACACACAGGTCTTGGGGTGACACCAAGCGTGTAGGGAGTGGGTTGTTCTCAGGCCCTAAGGTGTTCAATGTGGCACGTATTGGATGTTGGTGATCTTTAGCCTCTACACAATCTCTTGCAGGAGTACAAACATAGATCCAGGCCAGTTTCTTAAGGGACCACCTTCAGGATACCTTCTACCTACTTCAAATCAAGCTGTGCCAGCAGTACTTCACAGCAGCAGTTATTCCAGCTACACAGGTTCTGAGAACACAATCACACTAGTTCAACATCTTGAGCAACATCAGGCCTTGTTTCCCCTCCAATCACTCAAGCTAACATGGTACAGTGCTCTCACACAGGTTGGTGGGCCTTTAGCTTACTCCAGAGATTCCTGTTAATGATTGGCTGTCATAGTTCTGGACTCAGGTACTTCTCAGCCTTTGACTGCTTTCGCCTATGGTCTCCTGCTGGTCACCCTCCCATATAGAGCTTCTTTCTGTCTTCATTTTCTTAACAATGTGACATACTAGTTTTTTTACCAATTACATTTCTAACTTGCTCTGACTGGTTCCTGGTTTGTGTTACCTCTGATCCTACGTTACTATGTGTAAACCAATTGCAAGCCTGGCAAGACACCGGCCAATGCATGTTTAGGGAACTTTTCAGATTCCTGAACAAGTCTGATCACATGTTAATTACTTAAATCAGTGTTCCCCAACGCTCTTCTCAAGGCCCACCAACAGGTCATGTTTTGTGGATCTCCACTTTGCTGCTTTATAATTCTGTCTGAGCTCTAATTACTCCATCTGTGTATCTGTGAGGCCATCGGCAAAACATGGCCTGTTGAGAAGAGGGTTGGGGAACACTGACTAAAAGGATTTAAATGTTTCTGTTCCTAACTCTAACCATACTTACTAATTGTAGCTAATGATATTCCTATTACTAACTAGAATAAGTAATACAATTAGGGGGTTATATAAGAAACACTAACACCACGTAGTGCTATGTAGCTCCACGTAGCATCGGGTGAACGCTGGGCGCTGTATGTGAACACACACACATTTAAGAAAGCAAATCTGGTGAGCGCTTCTAATAGTGCCATGTAGCGACACATGTATTACTAGCGGCGGCTCAATGTAAAGCGCCGGCGCTCTATGTTCAGCAGCGCCATGTAGCACCTGTCGCTCTGTTTCGCTCTCACATACATTTCAATGGTTTTTATTTGTCACATTTTTTACTCTTGTGTTTTGTATTTAGGAACTATTATGGGGTATGATGAATTTATAATAGGTTGAGAAGCCACACATATTTTGTACTCATTTGACTTAATAATACGGATATCATTGTGATTTATTTATTATTTATTAATCTTATATATGTATTGTTGTCTTATTTGCCCTGGGTGTTTAGTGTTATGTTTTAAAGTGTTTTGTCATTGTGTCATTTGTGTTTTTTATATTCTTTGATGGCTTAGTCTATACAATTTCAACTTATGTTTTATCTGGTTGAGTGCCCCGGTTCTGTTTGGACTCCCTGGTTGGGTTGTTTTTTAGCTTGCGCTTAATACGGGCTTCAGCGCCGAGTGCTGGACACACTTAACTGGTGCTACCTATCGTTCGCTGCAGCATTGTCCTGTTGTTAGTTGTAGCATAAGTCTTGGGCGCTTTGATCTCGGGACACCACCTAGCGGGTGTCTGGACAAAATAGTACAGCACCACTTGTCCACCCGCTAAGCTAGGTCACAGCACCAGACACCAGCTTGCAGCGCCTACTAGCGGTTGCTATAAGCGCCGCTACATAGACGCTCACATGGCAATACGTGGCGCTAGTCTTAAATTAGCCTCCCCGTCTAATGCAGTTGCTAAAGACACAAAGTCCCTAATGGGTAGGATTACCCTCCAGGCTAGATGTCACTTAATGGCACTTCTAAAACTGCATGCCACACTTGGTAAAAGAGGATTGTATTTGGCGTATCATAATTTGTTTCAAGGAATACCACATCCACATGGCTTTCTGACTCTTTGGTGCCAGAGAACACAGTGTGAGAACACAGTACTAACATTTTCATTGATTTCAAGTGGAACAAAAACCCGGGATTTTTGTTCTCGTCTCGGGGAATGCCGATTTTATGATGTGCTTTGTTGAAACCCCCCAGATCGCCCAGAAAACTCACCTTTCCCTGATCCTACAGCACATGCGTGGGTGGCAGCACATTCTGCTAAGGCCCGAATGGGACTGAATGTAGATGAATGAGCACACTGATGACCACTTCCACGCGTGCCTCTAGCAGGGGGCATGTCCACGATGCACATTCACAAAAGCCTGGCACGGGTATTGGGTATCGGGGATTGAGTAGAACAAAGCACACAGGAAAAAGGGAAACAGGTGGACCTGGAGCCACCCAAAAATGGGTTTTGGTTTACTTTAAGTTTGCTCCCGGGGGGGGGGGGTCTTTTCTGCTAAATTACAGGTTTCTTGACCTGTTTTAAAAGAATTCAACATATTTAACTTGAGGGAAAATTACCTTACAGTTGGGAAGGGGAGTTCATTCTGAGCATGGCCAAAAGATGCTTACCAGTAATTCAGATATACCGCACATTAGCCATATTCATATTGATGCATGTTTCTCCAACAGGATTATGTAGATACATTAATTAAATAAAAATACTGTAAATTCATTCAAGGAACCTAAAAAACAAAAGCACAAAAAAGGCATGTAATGGTAATTTAGAGAATTTAACAGCAAATATATAAAAACAAATACATTTTTGTGTGATCCATGCATGTGGCGTCAGGACGACAGCTTTCCGATGCCGAATGGATCCGCCAGCACCTTCCATCCATACTGCCAGACGACCACTGTGATCGACATTCAACATCTTCTTAAGACATCTTCGTAAGCCCCAAAAAGGTCCCATGCTGACCGGATAACCAGGTTGCTGCTACACAATACATCACAATTAAGCACTAACAAGGTGTTCCAGATTAAAAATCTCCAGAGGAAGCCCAGAACCTGCATGAAATGCATAGGGAAAAGCTAAATTATGGGTTACCCGCAACACACCCACTAGGAAACTACTCTATGCTACATTTCTGCTCATACCTAATTAAGTGTACTTGCATGGCAAGCTCACTTATTGTTCTCTCACATATATATTATTAAGTGTTCTTGCATGGCAAGATCACTTATTGTTCTCTCACAAATATATTATTCTTATTTTTATTCTTATTATAGCCATATTTTGCACTGTAACTCCTCCCACAGTTTTTACACTACATAGACCATAATATACGTGCGGATCGTTCCCGAATGGTGTGCTATTACTTTGTGGAACGTTTGGCCAAACGGTTTTCCGAAATATTGGAGTTTTTCTGGCGCAATTTTCCCATAGGAATGAATGGGAGGAATGTTCAAAACTAGAGTGTGAAGTGAAAAATCAGGACATGATTTCTAAACTGCGACCTCTCCCTCATTTTTAAGCCCACCTACACAAATCTTATATCAAAACGTTCAGCTATCCCTGTTGCCACTAACAATGTCCAAGGCTAGGCCATAGCCCTAACAGTTTTCACAATATGACCTTTTGTTTGCAACTCACACCTCCCATTGACATTCATTTAAACTCCACTCTAGACACCACAAATTTTAATGGCATAGCCATATATGACATAGCCAGTCATTTAGCAAGATATAAATACTTCATCATTTAATGCCTACTATCTTTACTCACTCCAAACAATCCATATAGTTACTCTGCCCAGTCAAACCTTTCCATATTTACTCCAGCCCCTCCAACCACACAACAGTTACACAAGTCACTCCACCCAGTTACTCTGCCCACTCCAGTTGTAGAGAACTGGTGGGGACAAGAACACTTTCCCCAGAAACTGCACTTTGTCTAGTTAATGTTCTTCTTGTATGTATTTTCTCTTGATATGTTGTAATATTAAAATGAATTGAATGTACATTAAAGCAGAATAAAACCCATGGCCGCCCGCTGTGTGAATGACCCATTGGGGCGCAGCAAAACTTACCCTCTTCTTGGCTCCCTTGTCAATAGAAACATTGAGTGGATGCATCCTTGCATCTTTGGGCTATGAGCATGTTCCTGCCCCCAGCCATTCAGATAGCTGGTGGCTGCTCGTTGTAAACAAAGCCATTTGCCGAGCATTTAATATGCATGGCAAACTGCTCTCATTGGCCAAGAGCCCAGGCATGCACTGTAGGACCAGGAAGAGGTGAGTTTTAATGTGCAATCTGGGGGGGTTCACACAGTGGGGCATCCCAGATCAGGATGTCCACTGGGCAAGGAACAAAACCCAGGATAGTCATCTGTTCTAAATCAGCTCTAAATCAGCTTAATCTAATCTAATACACTAGTCACTGGTGCAAGCAATTCTTTTATCCCTATTTTCTTCCAAACAGGGTATATACTGTGTTGTCCTAAAATTTATAGGCGCAAAATTCACTCCAGATCTGAGAGATGGACAGTGATACAATTCAGATTGTGAAGATCCTCAATGTTTTTTTTAGCAGCTTTGAAATCCTTTTGGAAATTCACCTTTGGTAACACCATTCTTTGCACAGTAGGAAAATAGTTTAAATTCTTATGTATGGCTAATGCAACGCAATGCGCAATGCATCTATCACAGAGTACACTGCATTGCTATAGACTTCTGTTGGCCTGCACTAGCCTGTCTTCATGCACTAGCCTGTCAAAGTACAATAGCCTGTCTTCATGCACTAGCCTGTCATCATGCACTAGCTTGTCATCATGCACTAGCCTGTCATCATGCACTAGCCTGTCATCATGCACTAGCCTGTCATTATGCACTAGCTTGTCATCATGCACTAGCCTGTCATCATGCACTAGCCTGTCATGATGCACTAGCCTGTCATCATGCACTAGCCTGTCATTATGCACTAGCTTGTCATCATGCACTAGCCTTTCATCATGCACTAGCCTGTCATCATGCACTAGCCTGTCATGATGCACTAGCCTGTCATTGTGCACTAGCCTGTCATCTTGCACTAGCCTGTCATCATGCACTAGCCTGTCATCATGCACTTGCCTGTCATTATGCACTAGCTTGTCATCATGCACTAGCCTGTCATCATGCACTAGCCTGTCATCATGCACTAGCCTGTCATTATGCACTAGCTTGTCATCATGCACTAGCCTGTCATCATGCACTAGCCTGTAATCGTGCACTAGCCTGTAATCGTGCACTAGCTTGTCATTATGCACTAGCTTGTTATCATGCACTAGCCTGTCATCATGCACTAGCCTGTAATCGTGCACTAGCCTGTAATCATGCACTAGCTTGTCATTATGCACTAGCTTGTTATCATGCACTAGCCTGTCATCATGCACTAGCCTGTCATCATGCACTAGCCTGCCATCATGCACTAGTCTGTAATCGTGCACTAGCCTGTCATCGTGCACTAGCTTGTCATCATGCACTAGCCTGTAATCATGCACTAGCCTATCGTTATGCACTAGCCTGTAATCGTGCACTGGCCTATCATCATGCACTAGCCTGTCATCATGCACTAGCCTGTAATCGTGCACTAGCCTGTCATCATGCACTAGCCTGTAATCGTGCACTAGCCTGAAATCATGCACTAGCCTGTCATCATGCACTAGCCTGTAATTGTGCACTAGCCTGTCATCATGCACAAGCATGTCATCATGCACTAGCCTGTAATCGTGCACTAGCCTGTCATCATGCACTAGCTTTTCATCATGCACTAGCCTGTCATCATGCACTAGCCTGTCATCATGCACTATCTTGTCATCATGCACTAGCCTGTCATCATGCACTAGCCTGTAATTGTGCACTTACCTGTCATCATTCACTAGCCTGCCATCATGCACTAGCCTGTAATTGTGCACTAGCCTGTCATCATGCACTAGCCTGTAATCGTGCACTAGCCTGTCATCATGCACTAGCCTGTAATTGTGCACTAGCCTGTCATCATGCACTAGCCTGTCATCATGCATGAGCCTGTCACCATGCACTAGCCTGTCATCATGCACTAGCCTGTCATCTTGCACTAGCTTGTCATCATGCACAAGCCTGCCATCATGCACTAGCCTGTCATCATGCACTAGCCTGTAATTGTGCACTTACCTGTCATCATGCACTAGCCTGCCATCATGCACTAGCCTGTCATCATGCACTAGCCTGTCATCATGCACTAGCCTGTCATCATGCATGAGCCTGTCATCATGCACTAGCCTGTAATCGTGCACTAGCCTGTCATCATGCACTAGCTTGTCATCATGCACTAGCCTGTAATCATGCACTAGCTTGTCATCATGCACTAGCCTGTCATCATGCACTAGCTTGTCATCATGCACTAGCCTGTCATCATGCACTAGCCTGTCATCATGCACTAGCCTGTTATCGTGCACTAGCCTGTAATTATGCACTAGCCTGTCATCGTGCACTTGCCTGTCCTCGTGCACTTGCCTGTCACCGTGCACTAGCCTGAAAGGCATTGCACCCTTCTATGAACACCTTAGACCTTTACATAATGTAAGAGGGGTTTCTCCTGGAAAACACCAGAGAATAGATTATTGTCTGACACTAGTTTTTTTTTTCATCAACAACAGCCAAACTTTCTATAATATGACCAACTCATATTAACCATGAAACTCCAAGGTAGTTAGTCTGCAACCAAGTGTTCATTGCATCTACAGTGATTTTCTTATTTTGAATGCTCTACAGAATTTATATGAGCAGATACCCAGGCTTAATACTGATGCTCGTAAAGCTGCTGATGAATGACTGCTACATTGTATGCACTATTGCAATCATGGATAAATTTCAAGAAGGCCTGCTTTGACAAATGGCATGCCCACAAGAAATGTAAATTAAATAAAGGATATACCTAGAATTTATCAGGAGCTAAGATATAAATTCTTTAAACTAAAATGCACACTATATATTTCAAGAGGTTTTGATATTAAGTACTAAAACATAAAGTAACAATATATAAGTCAAAAAGCCACTTTCCTCCTTATCAGAGAACTAAATAATTGTGCCAATGTTTAACATGGGATTAAAATTAAAATAATGGGATGCTCCAAGCTCTATGATGGCCTTACATCTTCATGTCTGATTAAAGGTGAGACTAACAAGCATTTTCCAGCCTTTAAAAAGAGGAGGAATTTACCAAGGTAGGGGTCAACCTTCATGGCAGAGGCAATTCTTTAGCTTAGCCCCTTATGTGTATATATAGGCTTCTATAGCGAAAAATGGCCCAATAATAAATATACCATATAAATATGCTGGATGGCGTCAAGAAATATCCAGCCAGATTTGTTTTCTTTCTTTTAATGGAATAAAAAGGACATCTGGTGTGACAGGCTTTGTCACCCCTGATAGACTAAACCTGTCGTCCCTGGATTTTATTCCTACCATGAGAATTAGGGATGAGCGAACCGGTTCGGACGAACCGGAATTTGCTCCAAATTTCAGGGAAAATTCGATTCGGCACGAACCCGATTTTTTTTGGGTTCGTGCCGATCGAATTTTCCCTGAAATAAAAAAAAAAAATGCCGGCATGGTGGGAGCGGGCAAGCCGGCTACGCTGTCAGCGGGCGGCGGAAGCCGGCCCGCTGACAGCGCAGCCGGCCTGCCCGCTCCCACCATGCCAGCATTTTTTTAAAAAGCAAACACTTACCTGCATGGTCGGGGCGTGGAGGCCGGGGCCGCTCTCAGCTGTCATCAGAGGACGCGTCATCAGAGAACGCGTCATCAGAGGGCTCCACGCTCCGACCATGCAGGTAAGTGTTTGCTTTTTAAAAAAATCCTGGAATGGTGGGAGCGGGCAGGCCGGCTGCGCTGTCAGCGGGCCGGCTTCCGCCGCCCGCTGACAGCGTAGCCGGCTTGCCCGCTCCCACCATGCCGGCATTTTTTTTTTCAGATGAGCGATTCGTGAAAGTTCGATTCGGGCGAACCCGAGTTTCTTGGGGAAATTCTGCGAATCGCCAGAATCGAACTTTCAAGAAGTTCGCTCATCTCTAATGAGAATAAAGAATAAAGCTTGGCGGGAGTTTTATTCAGTTCGGGTGTATAAGAGACCCCTCCTCTCATTAGCCGATGTTTTCTATATATTTTTACATACCCCCTATGTGGAGCTAAGGCAACATCTTCGACCATATCTACCTCCAGTGCTGGGATTTCATATGCTGAAGGCAAACACTGCTACAGGAAGGGCTTTTTAGTGCGGAGGTGTTTACATTTTTTCTATAGTGTAAAATAAAAAAAAGACTATTAGTCTTATGCTATACTAGACTAGACTATACTATCCCTTTCTATTGGTCAACGATTACAGCTTTCACCTGAAAGCGTACTCATCTATTATCCTGCTGTACTCATCTACACTCCATGCTTTCCTGCTCCCAATCAGTGAGGAAAGCTACTCTTTAATGATAAGTACAGGTGAGCATGCTGGAGCCTGCTGGGCAGCTTAGCGTTAGATAAGCTGACTCGACGGTGAGTACAGTATATTATTATATAAAATGATCTTTCACATTGGCACAAAACCTGACAAAGATAACTAGCGTCTGTCCCCCCCTCCCCCCAAAACAACTGGGCTTTAAGCTCACACAGCTACATCAAAGTATTTAAACATAAGGCTGCTTAATTTAAAGTAGACCAACAGTCAAATAATGACTTACACCGGACCAACACAACAAACTGTGCTCATATACATTCCTCCCTGTGGCAATTTAAATTGCTGCACATGAAAATCCAATCACCTTTTTCTAACTCCTGCTGTGGTAAATTTTAGAAACAAAATGGTGGCTCGTGGATCTGCAGGACACCTGCAAACAGAAAGTGCTGCTGGCCTTCCTGTTACTGTACATTGTTAGTTGAATTCAGGCAGCGGCATGGCTGGGATGCTGGGAAAGGAAGCTCCAAAATGCCTGCTACCACCAGAAGATCATTGAGGCAGTGATTTAGTTTTGAGCGGACGCAAGAGCAAAGTGCAAACAATGATACAGTATCATTCGTGCAGATGGGGCACGTGAGTTTTGGGGAGCTTTCTTTTCTAATTGTGCCAGGCAGTTGGTCTGGTTTAATTTTCTTTAAAGTGACATTGATGTAGACTCAAGGTGGATCTACCATGGACAGTATATATGCTTCCACCAAGAGTGACAACGTGTCTTCCTGACAGTGGCTCATTGTGAGAAGATGCACTTGGATCATCATATTCTCAAACAAGTAGGTGGATGTGAGTTGACATATTTATTCTTTTAAATCCATTTTGATTGTGGGTTTTAAGTGCTGGCAAAAGAAGACTATTGTGGTATTGTTTCGCCTACTTGAAGGGTTGAGCCTTACTTACTGTACCTGTAAATTATTTCCATGAAATGTGACCTGACACCTCGGAATTTATTCCCAAAAAAGAACATAAAAAATTACAAATACATTTTAATGAACACTTTATTGAATTTTTTTTACATATTTGCATTTCATTGTGCGTGAAGAATAATTCTGTTTAGTGCCTTTAATGTAGTTAAGGTGATGTATTGTTTTTGTTTTAGTTTTTCAATATATTTTACTACAAATATACTTTTTTATTTCTAGCACCAGAGTGCTAATAAATTCACTATTATTTGATAATGGAGGTGATTCATTGATATGTAGAGATATATTTTTGAAGGCTCTTCTGACCTATTTTTGAAGGCTCTTCTGACCTTAGTTCCCCAACATTTATTAAAAATTGGAGATACTCAACTACTCCCCAGTTAAAGTGAGAATGTTATAACATATAGGAAAGCTACATCTAGCACTTGTCTTTTTGATATTTGATATCAGGTCCTGTACCTTGTTTGAATGTTATTGATGGTTTTGTAACTTAGGTCTTTTAGGTACATTTGAAAAAATATATATTTAACATACTTGTGTGATTTTACCCGTTTTACCTCCCTTTTCTTGGCCCATGTTTTTTTTGTTTTTGGTTGTTTTTTTCCCTTCCTTCCTTTTTTTATATAAATATAAATATATATAAATATAAATATATATATATATATATATATATATATATATATATCTTACACAGCAAAAATGTCATATTTGCCAAGTCTATGTTCCTGGTATTGTCAGAATCAGATCAGTCACCAATTGCAAAAAAAAAACTGATCCTTCTATTAGCGTTAGTAAATCAGTTACAATGTTCCTAGTCATTGTAATCAAAGGCAATACCAAACTTGAATTTTAAAAAACAGGAATAATAAAGTGTATATGAAAGTTTGCATAGAAGGAACAATTATTCACATTCAGATTTTTTTATTTCATATATACATGGTACACACAAGGAATATTTTTTGGCTAGAGCTTCCATGACAATGAACAGATATAACAATAATAACAGCTAACAATCAGAGGCTATATTGCCTTGTGATAAATTGTGAAATAGATTAGCATAATCAGCATGTTAACAATTCAATGCACTGCTCAGGACCTAGGTACAAGTGCCACAGCAAGAAAAGGCAGAACAGTTGTTCATTCTTAATGGCGATTGGGTAGAAACTGTTCAAGTGCCTAGTGGTTTGTGTCACTAAGCTCTTTTATATGTGACCTGAGGGCAGGAACTTGAAGACATGGCACCCTTGTTGTGTTGGATTAATAATTATTTTCTTTGAACAGGAAGTTAGTCTGGGACACCATTAATCTTATCTGCTTCTCTCTTTATTCTTTTTAGTTGATGTTTATTATTAACCCTTTTACTGACAGCCAGTGGTGGACTGGGGCCAAAAACCAGCCCAGGATTTTGCCGGCCCAGCCAGCCCATGACCAGCCCACGACCTCCATGGTGAGCCCATATGCCCTCCAAGGCTGAGCTATAGCATCAGACAAGTGATAAACATAGGTGGATAACACAGATAATGACAGGGTGGTTATGGCCCACCAAACCATAATTCTTAGGCTTTAACATTGGGGTAGAATATGGGCTGGGGATTCTTGGCAAGGCGCGTACAGTAGAGCCAGGTACGGGGTGCTGGGATAAAAAATAGGGAGGCAGGAATTGTGGGGTGAAATAAGTAGCAGCCCAACTGGCCCTAAAACAGTGCAACCTACCAGGAGTTATCCCGGATCTCCCTATGGCCAGTCCGTCCCTGCTGCCAGCCTATCTAGAGATTTTCTCACCCTCTGTTGCCAGACAATTTTGTTCGATATAAGTTGAACTGGTGATTTTTGCAGGAATTTCCAGGAAAATGATATATTATTTTTCGGCAGAGTTTGGGCTTTAAGATGAAATTTCCAGTCGTGTAATATTTTAGTGTTTCGTAATATTTTTAGGTAAATTATGTAAAAAAAGAAAATTATTTTTTTTAATGTCCTGCTTTTTAAAAATAGAAGATGTAAGTTTTTCAAGAAAATCGTATTGCATTTAAAAGCCCCATTCTTCACAATTACATTACATGCCCACTATCAAGGGTAAAACCCCTAAAAGGGGGGACCCTACACTTTTAATTTTTAAGGGTTAAAAACATGGTGTGGGGTCCCCATCTTCAAGCAAAACCAGCCCGGGCACCAGCTATTGGGGCTGGTAGACCAGGGTGCAGAGGCCCCTGGGCTTTGGGGATGCAGGTATTGGGACGTGGGGCTATTCCAAGTCATCTGTTTGCTGGCAGCCAGCCCCTCTTGCCCTGTGAACTGGTTAATATAGGGGTTCACAAAGGGTTAAATGTAAAAAAAATGTAAAATAAAAAAACAAGCACACAGTAATATTTTACTTTATTTTTCTTTCCCCCCTATTTACCTCCTTTCATAGCCAATCGCTATAGTCCTGTGCCCCATCTCCTCCTGCTTCTGACAGTTGGAAGTGATTGTTTGAAGCCGGGCACGGGGCAGAGGATCGGAGTTGCCTGCCCCGCGCCCAGTTTCTGCCGATCACTCCAACTTCTGACATCTCTCTCCCGCTGCTGACATCATCTCACTCGCTGGTATAAAAAGCCATAGCATACAATGCAGGAAGAGCTCAGGATGGACCCAATAGTCCCATAATAGAATGTTGTCAAGGCCTGTCACATGCCATTTTTCCTTTGTTAGTGTAGGATAAAAAGTCTGCTGGGCTTTCCGTGTAAAAAAGTCCCCAGAGATGTTCCCAGGTACACTTTTTACCTCTTCTCCATTAACCTAGATGGCATATGGTTCAGCATGAGATTGGCTAAAATCTATTACAATCTCAACAGTCTTCTTGGTGTTCAAAATCAGGGTAATATTTTATACCATAAGCCTATATAATTAGCTTGAGACCAATATATTCATTATTGTCACAGATGAGTGACATTGTGCTATCGCCCATAAATTTCTAAATCTTAACAGATACACTGAGGGGCTAAAGTCCTTTGTATAAAGACAGTCCTGATATTGGTTGTTTAACCCATAGAGATCTGCCTATGAAGAAAGCTCCTTATTCAACTAAAGATCGTAGATGGAATTTCTCATTGCTAACAATTTGCCTTGTAGGGTATAAAGATCAAGAATACTGAATGTGGGGGAAAATAATTATTGAACTATAGTATTTTTTTAATAATCATTTTTAATAATCTAATAAACCCTGAATCAAAACAAAATATTACAGTATTTTGCCATATAAGACGCACCTGCCCATAAGACGCACCTAGGATTTGAAAGAGGAAAATAAGGAAAAAAAAATGTTCTAAAGCAAATGTTGTGCTAAAACGCCATTATAGGCAGTGTGGCATTCCTCCCACCCATTCCCCCGATCTCATGGGCAGTGTGGTATTATCCCCTCCCATTCCCTTAGACAGTCTGGAATTCCCCTCATCCCCTTATTCAGTGTGGCATTTCCCCCCTACCATACCATTCCCTTATGCAGTGTGGCATCTCCCCCATTCCCTATAGGCAGTGTGACATCCCCCCATCCCATTTTCCATATTAGCAGTGTGGCATTTGCCCCCCATCCCCTTATTCAGCTCAAGAGGTGGTGGCGGTGCCAGAAGCCAGAGCAGGGACAGCTGATAGTGTTCATTTACCCTGCCTGTCCACCCACTGCTTGGCTGCCTTCCCGGTGGCCGCAGCGTGGATGCGAGACTCATGTAAGTATACTTTTTAAAATGTTTCTTACATCCGCCCAATAAGACGCACTGACATAGTAGTCTTATAGGATGAAAGAATATGGTACCTTATCTAAAGCAGAAGTGATCCAGAGCAGCCCCAGATGCTTGACCAAGCTTATTCTTCTGCCTGTCCTTCCTTCAGTCATGAAAAAGCAGGCTCTTTTGCTGACTGTGACTGCACTTCCAGGGGAGACAATCTCACAATGCGAAGCACACATCACATTGCACTGTAAGCTATCTAAATTAGGATCTTAGGCTCATGACATTTCTTACAATAGAAAAAATGTATATAAGTGAATTGCGGTTTGGCTTAAATAATGTAACACAATTGACCTCTCAGCAGGGAGCTGGCAGGCTTTTTAGAATGACTCATCTTGTTTGTTACAGTCACAACAGGACGGAGAGATATCCCATCCGAAGTTTTTAAAATGACATCCCAATATATGGCTCTCTGAGCTTTGTCGCCTATGTAGCTTAGCATTGCCAGTGTTGAAGCTGGTGGGAAAAAGTTTTCTGGAGCTAAATAGGGCATCATTTGAGAAGACAGAATTTGTTCTTAGGATGAAAGGGGACTGTATTTTTGCTGTGTTTCTTCCGAAGATTCTTGCCGAAGATTGTAGTTCCACAGAGATAACTATGAGATCAGTCAGTGCACAGAAATATAATTCCATCAAGTATAATTGAGTTTTTGAAATACAATACAATTTCTATACCGGATTTAGCCTGGTCATAGACAGTTAGTTTCCAGTAAGCTGCTGATGAGCTCACCTGTTACAGTGGAAGGATTTGGACTTGTCAGAAGTTTTTACTCAAAGCCAGGAAAGCCACTCCCATTTTAGGATCACAGACACACTGGAATATAAGAAGCTTGGAAACATCATGCTGATAAGTAAGTCACGGGTCCGAGGGCCCAATCCTAACGCAGATGTGTATTTTACTTTCCAGAAGAAAAAACTATAAGGCAGAATGCCAAAATCCTGGCAAAAAAAAGTTTTCCTTTAAAGGTACTGTCCAGGCCATGGCAATAATACAACAACAAGCAGCTCACCTGATGTGTGATCTATGTGCCTCTTCTCCATTTCCTGCAGTGCCAGGTACAAGCCATAGAAGGGTTCTAAATTCTCCCTCCTTTCAATTCCATTCCTCCAGGACCATGCAAAAAAGTGATTTAACAGCCACTACCATGTTTCCCTGAAAATAAGACTTATATTTTTTGTTCCAAAAGATGGGTTAGGGCTTCATTTCAGGGTCTTATTTTTCCATACAATCTACAGTTCTTAATTTTCATTCCAAAATTGATGGCGCTATAATATGGCATCCCCCCCCCCCCCCCCATGTTCCTGTTGGGTACGGCTCATAAAAATTATACATTTTTGCTATGGGTGCTACTGTGCCTGTAGTGAGCTTGGGGTTGGATGGGTACCACTGCAGAGTGTGCAGCATAAGGTGCACTGTACACTTACAAGTCCTGGCTCCTGCATGCAGCTCCCTGGCACCTGCATGTTGTCATGTGATGCCTGTGTCATATTTATGTGATGCGTTGCTAGCGCACATCGGTACCTGGTGCCCTGGGCAAGAAATGGCCCGGTAATGGCGGTCTTCTGGTCCTGGTGCCTCAGGCTATTGCCTTCTTTGCCCAAGTAACTGTAACTAGTGCATATTTCATGGTAGGCCTTTAATATAAGGTATTTAAAGCATCCTCAAAAATTCTGAGAAATCATGCTAGGTCTTAAAGTGGACCAAAACCCAGGATTTTGACAATCCTGGGTTTTGGTCCTTTCCACTGGGGCACCCCGATCGGGGGTGCCCTGCTGCATGAAACCAATTCCGCCCCACCCCACGGCGAGAGCAGCTCACCTCTTCCCGAACTCATGACGCATCTAAGAGCAGCGGCTGTGAGCGCCCTGACGGCTGCATCCTCCGCATTCCTCTAACAGGTGAGTGCGTGCGCCGGCCATTCACAATGCCTGGGGTGGGCACGCACCTTGCTAGAGAGATAGGGGGATGCAGCCTCTGCTCTTAGATGTGCTATGGGACCGGGAAATGAGGAAAGTGAATGGGGCGACCTGGGGGTTTCACACAGTGGGGTATCCCGATATTGGATGCCCTGGAGGGAATCGATCGGGCCAGAAATCTTATAGCTTCCTGGGCCATTCGGCATGGGTTTTGGTCAACTTTAATTTTGGGGAAACAGGGAATGTACTTTTGAGCACTCTGTCTCTGATCACAGCAGGACCTTCTCAGGACTCATAAAGCTGCACCATGTCATGCCCTACCCAGATCAGCCATTCCCAGAGAAAGTATTTACATATAATCAGAGATTTTAAGATGCCTTGAAATTGGCCCATTTTACACTGTTACCAAGGATAAGATAGGGGGAAGTTAGTGTGCGCCTGGATGGGGAATTTAAGTCTGTAAATGAAGGGGAGTCTACTATACCACAACTAAAGAAACTCAATATTTATTTAAGTCCCTTGGCATGGATTATAACGGCTTTATAAGGCTTTGTAAAACACTATATAAATGCACAAATGACCATTGAAGGATAGATGACTAAGAGCTCATTTCTATTAATCATATATGATTAATCATATATGATGATCATATATGATGAAATAAAATACATGACATCCACAGTGATTCAATGGTAGAATAATAAAAGGACCATGGGTGAGTCCTCTTCATAGGCAGCAGGCTCTATGCTTTTGTTGGATATAAGTGTAAGGACAGGATGCATATTTATTTTGTTCCTTTTGCAGACAATGAACCCTGATAACCTTCTAACAAGTAATTAGCGAGAGGGGAAAAAAAGATGACTCATTCTCAGCTGGATCCTTCCAAAACAATAGCACAATGAATTATGCACACCCGGATAGCTTTTAATTATCACCTTGGCAACCAAGTTGATAAAATATGGTTTCGGGAGAGCAAATGACTGGGATCCATAGGATCCATATGCAGTTGGTGACAGTGACACTTTCAGGAAGGACAATAAAACAAGCGAGACACAGCTGATACACAAAAGGAAGTGTCTAGACAGCGCTCTAACAGTCTTCCTACATTTGGTGCTGGCAATCCCAAAGGGATCATCATATAATTGCTCCGGTGTCTCATTTCATAGTCCTTGTTGAGCGGCGTTCTAAATAGAGATTCATTGCACTGAAATATTCTGCATATAATCCAATAGGTCTCTGCATCATTATAGCTAATGGTAATTGCACATCAGAATCAGATGATGCAAAATACACAAACAGAAGAGAAAGATAGTGTGCGGAGGAAAATGAGGAATGAAGAGGACCCCAATATACTATGACAGGGGTTCCCAACTTTTTTCATCAAGTACCAATATCTATATTGTAAATTTTTCAAATTCTCAATTACTACCTGGGTGATAGGGGTGTAAAGGACGAGCGTCCCGGGGCCTCCACCATTTGCTCTGCAAACGGAGCCTCCACCAACCTTTGGGTTATGGTCTGGTCCAGGAGGCTTTTCGGTCTTTGGTCTGACAGGTCGTGGGGCCGGCAACAAAGCTATCAGCGGCAGTTGGGGCCCCCTGCGCCTGAGGCAGCCAAGGCCACCACAGGGCAGGATGGAGAGTCTAGAGCAGCAATGCTACAGTGATAGGTGCATGCAGAGCTGTCAGTCAGCGGCCTCTCACTGCACATTAGCCACCAAGCACAGCCGCTGGCAGCTCAATGCAGGGCAACTGTTTTCTGCTGGACAATCTGGGAGACTACACCACCCCCCACCCAGAATGGCAAAGCAGGAGTTCCCGAGCAGCACACACCCGCACAAGGGTGGCACAAGGGACTCGATCTGACATTCCAGTAAGTAGGTGGATGCCAGACAACCACCAATCATTTATTTAGCTGGACTATTTTCAAGAAAAAAATACTGTAACTCCACCAGATTTTGTGGCCAGTGGCCTCCACCACACTTAATCCTGCCCTGCCTGGGTGATACATATGGATGGTAGGTCACTGTGTAAAACTGTGTTAAAAACGCGCAAAACAACCATTTACATAAGATGCACTTAAATAGTTATTGGAAAATATTGCAGCAGTTTTGTGCTAATGGAGTTTAAGTAAATTAAAGCAGGAGATAGAAATAGATGTACAGATGATTCTGCAACCTTGCTAAATACCATCTAATAGGATCTTCAGTACCATCAGTGTGCCCGTACCACAGTGTGGGGAACCTTGGTCTACAACATAGGTTTCCAACCTTTTTTCATCAAGTACCTCTTTATATTGTCTAATTTTATCCAAAATCCAAAGTACGATCTGAGCCTGGTGAGAAAACTCACTTTTTTTAGGAGAGAAAACTGCCAGTCTACCGGGTGTAAATAATCTGGTTCTGAATCTGCCCCAAGGTAGACAATGAAAGTGAATAGCAATATTCTAGCCTAAAAAAGAAGTGAGTTTTCTCACCAGGCTCTGAATCAACCCCCATGTGTATATTTTCCTTGTAAAGGCTCTAAAGCAGGCATGCTCAACCAGGGCAAAATGTGGCCATTACAACCACTGGATATGGCCCCTGATCAGGTAAGAGTCATGGCGCCAGACTACAAGCGATCATCTGCGGGGGACAAAAGGTGAGTATAGGGCCCGCATTAAAAATCATCCTACCTGTATCTGCTGTATTTTCTGAGCCTTAAAACATCCAAGATGCCGGCACATCGAGTCTCAGGCTTCCTGCAGGAAGTGTTTCCTGTGCCACTCTACATTGTGGGATTGCTGTCCTTTTCCTGACCCCAGCTCTGCTCTGTCTGTGCAAAGCACAGCTATAACCCCGCCCCCCTGTACTTTTACCCCTCCCCTCAGTATGTGATTCTGAGTCAAGATGGCGGCGCCCAGTATACTAGAGTCCTGAAAATAGTTGTAGCCCAGTGGGGGAAAGAATAATAAGTAAGTGAAAAAAAGTTAAATCTATTCATTTTAGATGCTAGGGAATAGAGTTTTAAGGGTTTGGGCTGTTCATTACAGGATGCTGAAGGTCCAGTTTAATAAATCAAAACACAGAACTGATAGATAAGGGTTTTACCTTGTCTGTAAATATACCTTGTACAGAGCTATGGAAGATGGCACTATACAAATAAACAACAGGGGCATCAGGAGATTCTGCTATGGGGATAAAGGTGGTATAAATTTAGAACAACCTGTCCAGTGGGGTAGTAAGAGTCAGCATTGATGACACTATTCAAAAGGTAACTTGAAGGGACATTCCAGGCAAGGGGTTAACTCATCCTGCTTTTTGCTCTCCCCATGCCGGTTGTAAGGGGTTGCATACTCCATTGAGGCTTCATTCAGCTGTGCTTTACACTTCCTGATAAGTCCCTGGGAGCTCTCTGAAGTCTGACCACTGTAGCACAAGTGGTTGAACTTTTAAGCTCTGATTTCTGTGCATTACTAGATTTTGACATGTTGGTAATAAAATCAGAATTTTTATGATGCTTTAATTGAAACTTGTTCAGACTTCATGCTATTACAGACAAGTAGTCATTTATGTACCTAGAGCTTTAGCTAGAGGTGAGCAAACTTTTTCTTTGAATTTCCCCAAGACATTCTGGTTCATCCAAATCGATCCTCTAATGTAATCGCTCTTTAAACAATAAGCTTACCTAACTTCCTGTTCCAGCACAAGGCAATGCCCTCATCCTTTGGCCAGGACTTCAGCGGGACCCACATCCTCTGCCCCACGCTGGGCTCCCGGCATCTCATTCCCCGCCGCAGGGAGGGACTATTTATATTGGTCAGTGAGTTGACATCAGCAAGGAGCGAAAGGTCAGAAGCTGCAGAGTTCGACGGGAAGCCCCCATAGCTGGGGACTGGGCTGGTTTTACTTGCATAGGAGGACTCCAAGCAGTTTTTATTTTTAAGGGTTTAATCCTTAAAAAATAAAAAAGGCCTGGAGTCCCCTTCTTTAGGAGTGGGGAGGACCCTATGCCCTTTGTTGTTAAAAAAAAAACAACATTCCGGTGGAAGACTTTTGCATGGAAAAAGGCAACAATCACCAGTAGAAAGGTGGAAAGAAATTTTCTCATACCTTGGCAACTTTTTAGCACATGGGAAGGTCAGGTGACTCTGCTGAATCATGCAAAAAATATTTTCGCATTGCAAAAAATATTTGCATGCAAGATGGATTTACTGAAATGAATAAGTATGTGTTCATTAAAAAAATTGCAACACTAAAAACGGTGCTGAATGGCAACACTCAAACGAGAATGCGAAAATGCATCTTTTTGCAAAAACAATGCACAGATTTGACTTTAATATCCCAAACAATTTTATAGTTCTGGACTCTCCTGTTATAGAACCTACCACTACTACCACCTACTACCCCTATAATAGAAAAATACAACATAATAATTTCTATCACATAGGCCCTGGGCCTAATAATTTCTATCACATGACTGGGTGTGAAAATATAAATAGGTGCGAAAAGGAATGCAAATTTCACACTAACCCATAGATATGTGTTATGTATAAGGTTATTTGCTTTAGTTTAGTCATTTCTGAGCCTGAATCTTTCGGTTACATTCGGTGACATTATATAATTCTTAATGCCTTTCAATTCCAATTTCTGTATGTGGTTTGGCCTATTGTGTGGGAGTATCTATTGTTATACTGAAATGTTTATGATTCCACTTGTTTGTGTGGATCCATAAATGTTTGATCTCGGTTGTTGGTATTGTTAGCAAATGTGCTTACCCTTTTTTATTTTTGTTTTTTGGGTATTGTTGTGTTTTTACATGTTTGTAGTCTGATACTTACAGTTCTCTTTGTTTGAGAGGTATTCTTTGTAGGGTTATTAACAGAATGCAGAGACACAGAAGTGTGCTTTAGTTAGATATTTATTGAATTTGCTGTATATTGTAGATTATCTGATGCATTTGCCTTGCTGACAATACTGTATTTTTATATTTATATATTTTTATATTGCCACAGATGTAGTGTTATAACTCGTGACATCCACCATTGTAGGGTAGCGGGAGTTGTGTTGGTGCCCCACCCCAGGTTTATCTGTTGTTTGGAAGCTGTAGTACGAAAAGTCATTTTTTTTAACACAAAGTTATTTTGCATTCCTGGCTTCCCTATGCTTGGGCCTGCTCTGTGTGTCATAAAGGTCTATGGGAGTGGGCAGGATATCATGGTCCCTTAGCTTGTATGTAATGGAATAGCCTAAAGGTGGCCATGGTTCTTACCTGGATGAATTATGAAAAGTATTGGACAGGCTGGTGCAGGGCTGGATTATGAGGTGGGTGCAAGGGATGTGTACCCTGGGGCCTCCACTACCTGCCCTGCAAAGGAGGCCTCGACAAGCCTTTGGGTTACGGTCTTGTCCAGGAGGTTACTCAGTCTGTGATCTGATGGCCCGCGGGGCCGGCAACACCGCTATCGATGGCAGTGGGGCCCCCCGCGCCTGGGCAAGCCTTTTTTTGTTTTTGCAAACCTGCAGCCAAAGCCACCACAGGGCAGGACGGAGAGTCTAGAGCAGCAAAACTGCCATCAGCAACGCCACAGGGATGGGTTGGTGCAGAGCTGTCAGTCGGTGGCTGCTCACTGCACATAAGCCACCAAGTACAGCCGCTGGCAGCTCAATGCAGGGAACTGTTTTCTGCTGGACCAGCTGGGAGACTAAGAATGGCAAAGCAGGAGCCCCCGAGCAGCACACACCTGCACAATTGGGGTATAAGAGACTCAATCTAACGTTCCAGTAAGTAGGCGGGTGCCAGACAACCACCAATCAGTTATTTGGTAGGACTATTATTTAAAAGGGGAAAAAATACTGTATCTGGAGCCTCCACCCAATTTTGTGCCCAGGAGCCTCCACCACACTTCATCCACCTTTGAGCTGGGGTGAGGCCTGACCCCACCCTTAAGCTCAAAATCCAGTCACAGAAGGTAGAAAGACTCTAATGCTTGAGTCTGCTGCACAGCCCCCCCCCCAAAGAACTTCTGATCCTAATACAACCAAATCATGCTTATTTTTCACGTGCGTGGTTTTCTTTTTATGCACATTTTTTGAAAATTTCACTACTAAAACCTGTGGAAATAACAATTCCAAAATGTAAAGCTGAAGTCCAGTCTGGCAATGATGGGAGGGGGTTATAACGAAGCATCTTGACTCGGTTATCCAGCGCCACTCTCTTGGTGCTTCAGGTCCTAGGGCCGCCATCTAAGACAGAAAGCACAGAGCGGCTTCCCCCACTCAGTGCATGGCCTTGTCCACCCAATCACTTGAATGGACTGGCAGGAGAGTGCACAGAGCGGGGCATACAGCAAGAGCGAAGTGGGATATGGGCAAGGGGGTTTAACCCCCGCCCTGCTTCAGCATCAGTGAAAGAAAGCAGGCAGGGGGTTATTACCGCACTAGATTTCCGCACTAAAGAGGAGCAACCCAGGAATTGTGGGGCATCCTGATTTGGGGGATTTATAGACAGGAAGTGAGTGGGACGGGAAAGCTCTTCATGCTCCCTGGCAAAAATTAAACGGTATGCTTGAAAGGCTTTAAGCCCTGGATTTTTATTTCTACTAAGAGTAGAAAACCACAAGCTTGGTGGGAATTTTTTTATCAATTGGGGTGTATACGTAACCCTTCCTCTTAGTATCCAGCATGTTTATATAGATTTTTAATATTAGATATTAAAAATTATTATAAATAATTTTATATTATTTTGCGACATAGCTTGTTTATGTTTAGCTATGAAAATATTAATATTATTTTAGTACATCTTTTTAGAAAACAAAATAAAAAAAATAATTAAATTATAAATGTTTTATTTTGCTTCCGTATTAGGTTTAAGTGGCACAGCAAATACTGGGAATATATTTTTTAAGACAAAGTCATTTTATATATTACATGCAATAGGGCCTGATTTACTAAAGCTACTCAGAGTTCCCTCGGCCAAGGTGCTGGTGCAGTGATACTCGTAGAACACAATGGGAATTTAATGGAACTCAACTCAACATTTTAGAGTGTATGGATTGTTACAAAATATTGTTACAAATTTACAAACCACAAAAAGACAAGGACAATTAAAATAGCAGGGAAGCCTTATAATATATTTACAAATGACATTATGGCTAGGTTATTCATATGTATGATAGGTATGAATAACCTAGCCACAATGTCCAGTCCTGTCCAAAAAACACCAATATAGTATAAACCACTCAAAACCCCTTTTTTTTTACAAAGGAAACAATCTTTGACTGTCACCTTCTCTCTCTTTCTCTCTATATATACATACATACAACTAAATGCAATAGATAAAGTGCCAGTGATCACATAATGTAAATATGTTAAGCAAATACTTCAAAATAATAAGTTCACAAAATAGAATACTCATTGAAATACAAGAAGCCAAGGTGGCAAGCCAGGTTGTAAACATCACAACAAAAATAGAGAAGAATCAGCTAAATGTATTTTGAAGTGGCAAGCAGAACAAGACCCTAGAGCAATGACTATACTGCAAAATGGTATCCTGCCTACCCTGGAAAAACAAAAAATTCGAGAAAATCATTGATCCCAAAAATATGACATCTGCGTCTCTCCCCCAACTGCAATCACAAAATGGGACAAGAAACTGGGACTAGTGGTTTCAGAAGATGACATGTCTAAAATATTCCCATAAATTCTCAATAGTGTGCTGTATGCAGGAAAAAGCCATAAAGTGGTCACAAGGTGGTATAGATATCCTGAGGATATTAAACAGTTGGCCCCTTTCACAGTGCCAGAGATGGGCACCATAACACACATATATGACACACATATCACCTTGATACTGGAGGTCCCATAAAACTCTGACCCTCTTGGAATAGGTTAAAGAAATGAAAAACATTAGACGCGTTGAGGAATTGATTGCTGATGATAGAGGTTTGCCCCACTGTGTGAAACCACCAGATCGGTTAGAACAACTCACCTCTTCCTGGTCCTATGGTGCATGTGCAGGTTGTCATCCAATCTGAGCAGTTTACCCTGCATTTGTAATGTTCGCCAAATTGCTCTGTTTACATGGAAGGCTTCAGCAATCGGGAGCATAGTGGCCACATCCCCAGCAGCACACCACTTGCAAAATTCTGTGATGTTTCCATTGCTTTGCCATCTTGGTTATTTTGTATTTCAGTGAGCACTGACACTTTATCTATTTTATATCACCCTGGCCCAGCAGAAGCGGCACAGGCAGCCGCGTGCGCAGGTGTTCCTGCTGTCTCCCCTCCCCTCTTCATTGTGGCCGGATGTATTGCCTCACTATGCCAGGTGGTAACATGTATCCGAGTGTATGGATGTATTTTGCACTTGCACTTTATCATTTGTGTCCTTAACCATATAATAGTATTTTTTATTAATGTTTATAGCTTGGTTCATTTTTCAATACAAATCTGATATTTTGTGCACATGTATGGATTTTTTCACATTTTTATCTTTATATTTATATTGAAATTCTGTCATGAATAGTCTTTTGCATATAGGTGTTGCACTAGTCACTTTATTATTCTGTAATTGAACATTGATTGTTTCGCTCAGGGTCTGGCTTGGATTTTGTGCCAGCACAAAAAACTTAGGGCCTTACTCTAGATTGTATTTTTTGGGGGGTTTCCCGTCCCATTATATTCTCATATTAATACTGCACTTTTACCGAAAATTGTGGGATTATTGGAGAGAGAGGAGCAGTGTGTTTTTAAGTGTCTCATGTGTTTATGTGTTGCTTTTAGGTGTATATTCTATATGTATATATTAGGTGTTTATTCTAATAAAAGCTACTTACTTTTGACACTATTGGGGTGCTCCCATTTTTGGAGGTAGATGTGGCATGGTTCCACGTCCACTCAGTTTTGTATAGTTTTTGCTGTTTTTGGGTGATATTGGATCCCTAGTTAGTGCACCTCTCCTTTAAGCAGGACAGATTCTGAATTACTTTGCACTGGACAGATGCAGCCACTGAATTATTTCGCCCAGGACAGATGCAGCCACTGAATTATTTCGCCCAGGACAGATGCAGCCACTGAATTATTTCGCCCAGGACAGATGCAGCCACTGAATGATTTCGCCCAGGACAGATGCAGCCACTGAATTATTTCGCCCAGGACAGATGCAACCACTGAATAATTTCGCCCAGGACAGATGCAGCCACTGAATTATTTCACCCAGGACACATGCAGCCACTGAATGATTTCGCCCAGGACAGATGCAGCCACTGAATTATTTCGCCCAGGACAGATGCAGCCACTGAATTATTTCGCCCAGGACAGATGCAGCCACTGAATTATTTCACCCAGGACAGATGCAGCCAGCCACTGAATTATTTCGCCCAGGACAGATGCAGCCACCGAATTATTTCGCCCAGGACAGATGCAGTCACTGAAATATTTTGCCCAGGACAGATGCAGCCACTGAATTATCCTGCCCAGCCATCATCTTAGGAACCTTCTGCTGTGGCATTAGTTGGGTGGGTTACTCAGGCCCCCTTTGTGTGGTGAGAGCTGTTTGTATAGAGACACAAAACAAAATTACAGGACTCCTCTCTTCTCCCTCCTGATTGACAAAAAGGCATACAGCAACTGGTTCAGGATTAGAGGTGGTACTGTGCTACACAGTGGATCGTAGCACTCGGCAGCACCACATACACTCAGAAGCCTTGGTGGAAAGAGGTCAACTAGAAGGGTTGCCACCCAGCTGCCACCATCTGGTCTCTGGACCTTGAGATTGCCATAGGGCTTCCCTGCTATTTAAAGCGGCCCAAAACCCACTGAACTTGTGAAATACTTTTGGCCAAAGCCCCCTGTAGAAGTGGAAATAGATATTTTCCCTTTTCGAATGGTTTTGGAACACTGATTTTTTTGCTGTCTCTCTCTGTAAGATGGCAGGCGATCAGTCATTGCATAGGTGTGACATCATTGCCACACACAACAATGGCAATAAATGGGAAGGTGGAGCTTTATAGCTAAAACAGACACTATTATCCGGGATTGGAGTGAAGCGGGAGCAGTAAAAATTGGCAAAAGGTGCTCTTCATAGAGGGAGCAATTAAGGGGGTGCTAGTTAAAAATGTGGGTTTTGGTTCGCTTTAAATTGTCCTTGACATTTTGTGGTTTGTATATTTTCATTTTTGTGGTTTGTACATATTTTCATTAGTCAGTGTGGTGGTGCAGTTTCATACCTTACCTGTAGAACATAGTATATGCACATGATTTCGATTTTTAAGTAGTAGAAAACTATATTATATAATTTACTTTATATGTTAACTAGGTTAGCAAAAAAACAGGAGGAAAATGCCAACTTCCCTAACTCACATGCTCATTTCATTCATAAAACCCAAGCGGCAATAGCTGGCATGTGTATTATTAATGAAAGTGTCAGCCTCCAGTTATTTTTCTTTAGTTTTTGCTTTTTTTTTTACAATTTCGGGAACCAAATAATTTGTACAAAAATTTAAAAATGTTATATTATTTAAAGCAACAAACCCCAAATAGGTGAACATTTGGCCACAAAAGTTGTATTAAAGAAAACCTGAAGAAACAATAAATTAGTAAAGCAATTATTAAGCACTAATACACTCCAAAAAAACACAGGAGGGGTACAGAGGAAATCTGGGACAAAACATTGGGAAACACAACAATGGAGAGCAACTGGAATAACGATATCGCCCACTAAAATGCAAGACATAAAAACCAGAAGACAGATTCCACAGGGCAAACACTACAGAAATAACCATCAATAACACAATTAGGGATGAGCGAACCGGTTCGGACGAACCGGAATTCGCTCCGAATTTCAGGGAAAATTCGATTCGGCACGAACCCGAATTTTTTTTGGTTCGTGCCGATCGAATTTTCCCTGAAATAAAAAAAAAAAAAATGCCGGCATGGTGGGAGCGGGCAGGCCGGCTACGCTGTCAGCGGGCGCGGGAAGCCGGCCCGCTGGCAGCGCAGCCGGCCTGCCCGCTCCCACCATGCCGGCATTTTTTTAAAAAGCAAACACTTACCTGCATGGTCGGAGCGTGGAGGCCGGCGCCCTCTGATGACGCGCCCTCTGATGACGCATCCCCTGATGACAGCTGAGAGCGGCGCCGGCCTCCACGCTCCGACCATGCAGGTAAGTGTTTGCTTTTTAAAAAAATGCCGGCATGGTGGGAGCGGGCAGGCCGGCTGCGCTGTCAGCGGGCCGCGTAGCCGGCCTGCCCGCTCCCACCATGCCGGCATTTTTTTTTCAGATGAGCGATTCGTGAAAGTTCGATTCGGGCGAACCCGAATTTCTTGGGGAAATTCGGCGAATCGCCCGAATCGAACTTACAAGAAGTTCGCTCATCTCTAAACACAATAGCAGGAGAGACAAATTCGCAAATGCCTGACTAAAAACAGGGGAGAAACATGGGGGCCATGGGGAACTTTGAGGTTCTTAGCCCGCAAAATGCGCAAGGAGGATGGTCCTTTCTGCATAAAAACAGCTGCTTCTGAGGCGCAAATCGAAAATTGGAAATTAGTGATCGCACTTTACGCATGCCATTTGGTGTGATCCACACATGCATGAACCTGGAGCATGGTTCCATGAATTGTTTCTGCATGCGGAAGCACTGACACATGGTTTAGGGGTTTTTGGCGTACAACCATGAATCAAACTTTATGGGTTTCATTTTCCTGCCATTTGCAATATGTGAAAGTAGCCTCACAGAATAAAATGGAAACAAGTAGTTTTCCTCTATTTAAAAATCTGAATCCCCTGCACATGCGACACGGCAGTGCTAAAGGTGAGGTGGAAATTTAACATTTAAAAGAACTACAGCAACCTATAGGGAATTCAAACTTTGAGGGTTATCCAAATGATTTAGGATTTTTCCAGGAGAGGCAGTCAGCGTTTTTTTCAACCAGCACCCAGTAAAATAAAAAATAAAAAAAATCCCCTGCATTTGTAATTATATTTTATAGTGTAGATATTTCATTTAAGAAGTTACAAAATAACAGAAGCCTACGGGAAATCCAAACAATTTAAAAACGAGCCGCTCCAAATGTGTTTGGGTTCTCCATAGGCTGTTGGTAATTTTTAACTCCTAAAATAAAATATCTACTCCATTAAAAACAATTTACCCCTCGTCTTTAGATTTAGGCCCTTATTTAACAAGGGATAGCGACAGGTAGCGCCTGGTGAGCGGCCGGTAATGACGGGCCCCACCATGAGAACGCCGGCTCCCCACCACAATAACACATTTATCAAGCCAATCCTGCTTAGCGACTGAGATAGCGCCATATAGCCACTCATTCATCATTATTCCAGCCTCAGCCCACAGCGCCAGCGTCCGACCTTGAACAGCGACAGGTATGACCTCTCGCTACCTGGCGCGCTCCAATGCATTTCAATGGAACAATCTTTAAATATTCATAATTAATTGTTATTAATTGTTTTTTTTTTGTTTTTTGTTTTTTTTAAATGTGAAAAAGTCTGTGACCACTTCTGCCATTTTAGATTAAATAAAAATTACAGAATTGATATTACAGGTCTGATATTAATGTATTCATATTACATAATTATTTTAAAAACTTGTTTTTTTGGTTTCCAAAAATATGGTGGTTTGGGGGTTAAAAAACTACTTTTAACCCATCGCCGCCAGCGCTCTGGGGTTTAAGCATGCATTTCACAGCGCGAGAATTTTTTGAGCGTGATTTGTTAATGAATATGGTGGGAGCCAGGTAGGGCCAGTCGCTATCATGCGCTCCCATACAGCGCGAAACCTGTCAAATAGCGACTCTTCACCCAATATTCAACATTACGGCAAACCGACTGAGTCGCTATCAACTACCGAACAACGGGCAAGCACAGCGACTACTAGCGGGCGCTCTGAAAATGCCGCTACAGTCGCTCAACTGTCGCTACCTGCCGCTATTAATGAATCGGCCTCATAGTTTTTTATTGCACTTTATTAGGAGCAGAGTGAGAAAAGCTCTGACTTTCCAAAGTCAACTCTTTTGGATGACCCCCATAATTTATTTGAACTTACCATAGGCTGTTCCAAACTTAAACATTTTTTGTAAATAAAGGAAAACGTATTTTTATTGCATGCTATGTGAGGGAAAACTCTCAGAACCTCTCACTGCCTCTTAAACTAATAAGTAAATAACTCCCCCACACATCCACACATAGGAAAGCACATCCCATAAAGGGCATATGTATAGCATAAAATACTTTGGACCAGATTTTTCAAGCTTGCTACAGTGAGCCATCAGGGCTTGCCAACGTGTGGGTTTTTTGGTGCAAAGCAGTATACATTCTCTGACAAGGAGTGTCATGCTAATTATGGGACTTGATGTGCGCCATTTAGCATATTTCTGGTGGCTATAGCTTCGTAGTGTCAGGCAGCATCTGGTGAATGCTGGGCACTGTACACAATACCACATGTATGAAAGCGATTCCGTAAAGCGATTGGAACAGCGCCATGTAGCATACGATTCATCATTACAGGTGGCTCAGGGTATAGCGCCGGCGCTCTAGCTTCCAAAGAGTCAGGAATTACCAGTCGCTACCTGTCACTCTCCCATACATTTCAATGGATGTTCCTTTTCTTTTGTTTAAACAGGGTTTTTTGTTTTTATTTTTTTTCTCTCAAATTATTGTGTTGCCTCTCCTGGCCTAGTCATTTTTGAAAACTTTTTTGATTTTTTTAGATATTTATGCAGAATTGTCATTACAGGTCACAATGTTACAACAATGTCATTCTATGTGTTTTCTCTTTTTTACTGGTGGATATGTGTTCAAAAACATCAATCACACAGCGTCTGGCGCTCTATGCTATAGCGGCCAGGTCCAGAGCGCCTACGCTGTGTGTGTCTTTTTTGTTGAATATGGTGCGAGTCACTGAGAGTCAGTCACAATGAGCTGGCGCTACCTTTTGCTCGCTGCAGCGCTGTACTGGTGTTAGAACGTCCAACATATATCTCATTCCTCAATGCCATCCAGGTTACTACAGCGACTGAGGCGCTCTTTTACAGTGCCCGATAGCCGACCACAATGTCTACTAGCGGTCACACTAAGTGCCTCTGTACAGACGCTCATCTGCTGATTCCTTGTGCTAGTAATGAATCAGCCTGCCCGTATTATCTGGCGCTGCACTTCGTCGCTAGTCGCTTAGTCGCTAATTAATTAGCTTTGATTGTTGCACTTTGGTATTGGCTGGTTTATGTCAGCAACTGTTAAATCCGACAGCAAATTATAACAGTGCCAGTGAACGCCACTTTGTACTGCCTTTTTTTGGCATACACAGCATATTTATGAATTTTTCCCTATACATTTTTTTGTTGTTGTTACCAAAATTACACATTTGTAACAAAAAGAAGCCACGAAAAAAAAATTTCTATGAAAAAAATAAAATTTGGCCCATCTAGGTCCTGCGTTTTCATTATTGACAAGTCACAATGTGAGTTCTGTACAAATAAATGTGTGTAATATTTATAACAAGCAAATCCAGTTCTGGTATCTATGGGATCTTGACCTACAGAGGGAGGTGTAATATTTATAACAAGCAAATCCAGTTCTGGTATCTATGGGATCTTGACCTACAGAGGGAGGTTTCAACTGAAGCTGCTTCAACCAGAGCACTCGGTCCCGCGACCTTACGGCACCAAGTGTGAAATAAGACGCTAGCTGGCGGTTGCGTCGACGAAGCCTGTTTTTTGTTTCTTAAATTGTACACACCAAGATACAGGTTGAAATTCACACCACAAGGCGCACACCCAGCATGAGCCCAATAGATTGGCTTAGAGGGCGATTCATTAATAGCGCCAGGTAGCGACAGATGAGCGACTGTAGCAGTTTTTTCACAGCGCCCGCTAGTAGTCGCTGTGCTTGGCCGTTGTTCGGTTGTTGGCAGCGACTCAGTGGGTGTGCGGTAATGTTGAATATTGGGTGAGGAGTCGCTATTTGACAGGTTCCGCGCTGTATGGGAGCACATGATAGCGAATGGCCATAGCGAACGGCTCCCACCATATTCATTAACAAATCACGCTCATAGAAATGAGCTAAATAATTAATTTACAGATAAGTTTAAAAAATATATAAAAAATTTCCATTGAGTTCAAGGCACACATTTTTGTGCTCCTCTCATGTTCCCTAAGCCATAGACTAAACCTGAATTAAAATAAAATAACATGCAAACATGGCCAACCTTTGGGGTGTGCAAGCGGTGCGGTTCCACAGAACATCACCCTGATCTCTCTGTAGAGGGGCTCCAAGAGACAACACTCCTGGATGCCTCCTACTCTTCTGTTTTACCTTTTCTTCTCTACCCCCGTCTCAGACTTTGTGGTTCTCTATCTTTCTCTCTACCCTTCTCCCCTTTATTTGATCTCATTTCCACATTCCCTCTTCATTCTTCTCTCTATAGGTCACTTTTCTTTCAAATTTCCTCCTTCCCCTTTTATTTAAAGCTTCCTTTAAACTCTCTTCCACATTCCATTCTTCTCTTTTCTCTTGCCAACTTCCTTCAATATCCCTCTTTTTAACCTCGTCTGTATCTTCTCTTATTTCCACATTACCTTCTTTTTTCTCTTTTTTAAAATTCCTGCTAATTTTTAAACCTTCCTATTATATTTCTTTTCCACATGCTGTCCATCTCCTTTTTGTTTAAATTTTTCTAAGAGGCCGATTCATTAATAGCGCCAGGTAGCGACAGATGAGCGACTGTAGCGTGATTTTTTCAGCGCCAGCCAGTATTAGCTGTGCTTGGCCGGCGTTAGCTTGATGACAGCGACTCAGTCGGTGTGCGGTAATGTTGAATACGGGCTGGGGGGTCGCTGTTTCACAGGTTCAGCGTTGTATGTGAGCGCCTGACAACGAATGGCCAGAGCGAACGGCTAGCTTCATATTCATTAACAAATCACGCTCCGAATGTGCTGTCGCTGTCCATTCCTTGTTTAAACCCCAGAGCGCTGGCGGTGATGGGTATTAACTAGTTTTTAACCCCTAAACAACCATATTTTTTGAATGTAACATTATACATGTTTTTAGAATCATTTTGTAATATGAATACATTAATCTCAGACCTGTTAGATCAATTCAGCACAAATTTAAAAAAAAATTTTTTTTTACTTAAAAATAAATCCTAACATTGCAGAAGTGGTCTCCAAATTTTTGACATTAAAAAAATAAATAAATAAATAATACCAATTAATTATGATTAATTATAGATTGCTCCATTGAAATGCATTGGACATCACCAGGGAGCGACAGCTCATACCTGGCGCTGTGAGGGAATTTGCAGCAGCGCTGTTCGGTCCAGGCGGCTTCATGATGAATGCCGCGCTAGCCGTCGCTCTCGGCGGCGCTAGCCTCATTTTGCTTGATAAATGCGTCATTGTGACCGCCGCCGGGCGTACTTGAGTCGGTAGTCGCCGTTAGCTGCCGCTACCTGGCGCTCGTCAGACACTACCTGGCGCTAGCCCGTGATAAATAAGGGCCTAAGTCTTACTCTCTTTTCCTTTCTCTCTTGTTACCATATTTCTTCGACCTCCCTTTTTTTCTATCTTACTTTAGTCTTTCTCTCTTTTTCTGTGCCTTCTTTCTTTTTTTTTCTGTGTACTATCCAGCTCTATCGGTCCTTTTCCATGTTCCCTAAATGTAAATACAGTATGTGTGTGTGAGTGGGAAAGGGGCACCATCCCGAACTCCTGCACAGGGTGACATTTCATCTAAGGCTGAGCCTGCATGCAAACAAGATAATGATGTGTTCCTGGCAGTGCTGCACATTGAGCATTGGTATATGTGGGTCCTTGGCACTTGCTACTTATACCATATGCTGAGTGGCACAGCCGGGCAAACTTATGCTAAATGTGTTTATTTCTATTCCACTAACATTGCTGTAGTCTTAGAATACATCAATGTCTGACACTACAGAACAATAATTAGTTATTGCCATTTTTAGAGAGCACCAAAAACTGGACCTAGACTCTATCAGACTCTAGGTCTGGTTGAATACCTGCCACTCGGTCACCTCAATTTGGAATGGCGCACTGTGTGAAACCCTGCTGATCACAGAACACTTCAGCGCATTTGCTTCATCTACTGCCTCCATCTAGTCTGTGCATGGCGCGCCCCACTTGACTGAATAGCTGGTGCGGCCACACGCAGCCATAGTGGGATGCAGGGGTACCATTGGTAATTGTGAAAGAGGATGAACTCCCATTTCAGCTTTTTTTAAATTCTCATTTGTGGACAGAAAAGTCAGTTGGACAAGAGCTGCACAATGGGATCACCAGTGATGTATGTTTAATGTGTGACCATCAAAATTTCACACGATGGGGCATCCTGTGTGAAACCCCGCCAGAGGCACTGATCGAAAACTGGGATAGGGAAAATTGTAGGTTTTGGTCCACTGAAAGCAGAGCAAAACCCAGCAGCAGCCACTGGCTGATTCCAGGCACGGCCACTTGCTTTTCCCCTGATTGGGGATATCCCACTGTGTGAAACCCCCTAGTTCGACCATAAAGACTCGCTTTCCCATGCTTCAATGGTACATAGGCAGACTCACATCCAATGAGAGACATTTGTCATTTGGCACGTGGCTCTCAATGTTTACAATGGAAAGCATGTGCTGCTGCGGCCCCTTCTTTCCCAGTGTTGTGCGCAAGCTCTAAACCCAGCCATTCAGATGGCAGGAGCCCCATTCAAGTCAATGAGAGCCATCTACCGAATGACGTAGTCACAGCAGACGGCTTTCATTGAACCAGAGTCAATGTATGTGCTGTTGGAGCATGGACAGGTAAATTATTATGGGTGAACATGGGGTTTCAGACAGAGGGGCATCCCAATTCATCATGCCCCGGTGACACTGAACAAAACCCGCTCAGTCAAATTCCTGGGTTTTGTTCCATTTTAAAACAAAAAAAAATCTCTCACCATTTAATCTATCCTTAAAGTGGACCAACACCCAGGATTTTGACTATCTGTGTGAAACCCCCCAGAAACCCCCAAAAACTCACCTCTCAACGCTCCCACGTGAACGCTGCAGCCAATCCCCGCCAACGTCCAGGCGGGGATCAGGAACGTCCAAGCCGCTTCCGCTGGCGCCGCCGCCTCCCGAGCGTCACTCTCGGCGCGCGCGCGCCCCCGCCGGCCATTCACAGAGGGCCGGCGCAGGCGCGCGCACGTCTGGAGGGGCGCGCGGGAGGCGGCGGCGGCGGAAGCGGCGGCGGATCAGGTAAGATGTTTTTGGGGTTTCTGGGGGGTTTCACCCCGCGGGACATCCCGATCTCGGATGTCCCGCGGGGTGGGAGGTGATCGGCCCGGGAATCTTATAGATTTCCGGGCCGATCACCCCTGGGTGTTGGTCCACTTTAATTAGTGAACTTGTTAGATTTTGTCAATTTGTGGAGCCCTGTGTGTTAGGGTGAAATTATACAAAGAGAATATGTGACATGTTATCAGCCCATGTAAAGTTTTATAGTTTTTTAATGAATACCATTGTATTGTTGTCATAGTGTTATGTAAGATTCACTATAGCCTTTACACTGTCCCATGTGCATATGTTGCCAGGCTATGCATCACCTACTTAAAGCAGATCTACAGTATTCATAAATTGGAACTAAAACCCTCTCCCCTCATTTACCAATGAGTTTGATCCTCCAATCACTGCAGAATCACAGCACAACAGCTGCTGTGATTGGGTGATGAGAATATCACTCATAATCCCCATTCAGCTCAGCAGACAGGGAATCCAGGAACATGTAGAGGGAGCAAGTGAAAGCCAGGACCAGGTAAGTATTTTTGTTTGCTTGAGGTAGCTTATCATGTATCAGTGGTGGAAAGAGAGATGGGAAGCAGACTTATATTCGAGACAATTCAATTGCTTTATTTGGTTGTCACTGAGATGATATGTACCACACTAGATTTAGTAGATTTTACAAAAAAAAGTAATCTCTCTTACACACATAAAGGCTTTTAAAAATGTGTGAAGAGTGAACAGTGATAGGAGGATGGGGTGAGGGTAAAAAAAGGAGGCGAAGCAGGGGAAAGGGAAATAGACAGAGACAGAAAGGAAGAAAATAATAATACAAGTAAAGAAGTATATAAAAAACAACTCACTGAGCTGATCGTATGTACTTTTGGTTTAGTACATCAATGTTTTATACATAAAGATATTTCTTTTTAATGAAGTTTAGCAACTCCAGATTAGCGTAGCGCAGCTATTTCTTGATAAAGTATCAGCAGGCCAGAGCTTTGTATCAAGGTCGATAAATGTTTTGCCAGCATTATACAATGATACTGAATATGTTAAATCTAAATAAATATGCTAATGGCAATTTTAATGTATGTAGTAACTTTCCGAGAAAGTGTTTGTGTTGCTAGCTCCTCTAGCATCAAAGCTGTTGATTATGAGCATGGAGGAATAAAAATCTAGTAACATATTTCTCTAGAGGGATGCATTTGTAGAGATTTGGTTAGTCCTGCAGGAATTCAAATTATTTCAAGTTAGGCCAGCATAAAAAAATAGTATGTCAATACGATGCCTGAGCTTTTAAGATCTTTTTTTTTTTTTTTTTCGTTCTTAGGCAAATCTCAAGAATTATTATACATGGGAAGAAATCAAAGAAAACAAACTTAAATGTACATAATTTCATGCAGCCCAATAAAAATGGTGCTGGCTTTTAAATGAATCCAAAGGGACAAAGTGTGAAGTTATAAAGTAAATAAGGAGTAAAATTGCCTTTTAAACTCCTTTTTGGACAAAATACATAAAGAGATATCACAGATATTGTTTAGTTTCCAGATGATCTGTCCGAGAGACTGAATCAGCAGATTTGAATTATAATGGGGGTAACTTGGAGAGGTGTTCAAAGAGTTTTTTATGCCTTTCCAACTCAACTCTACTCAAATATCTTGCACTTTCATGATTGTGATGGAGCAGCTCTCCGAGCAAGGTGCAGATGGTATATCTGTAATAATAAAGGCAACTGGAATCACCATATTTTTTTGACGATCCATTAGAGGTTCTCAAATTTTTAACGCCAATTCCCACCCCCAGCGACAAGACGTTCCAACCGAGTATCCACAAGGAAGGGAGCAGTTATAAATGTTACCAAAATAAGTAGCCTCAAAAGTATGAGCCAAAAGGAATATTGTGTGACTGTTAAAATAATATCCCAGAACTGACCTATTCCCCCCTCCCTCTGCACCCCAGATTGAGAAATTATTTAGAATTTGTATTTATATCTCTGTTCCTTCTAGTCTTCCAAAGTGCCCTCAAAGTTCACCTTTTCAGACAAGCCAATCCTCTGGTTAGACCACGTACTTCCACCACAAAGCAGTTTCCACCATGCATAGTACATACTACTTGTGACCCAACCTCTCATTTCCACACTTATCCTCTTGTAAGCCTGAAAGGCCAGAATCCTCATATCTAATGTTCCTAATGTAAATTGACATGTATTTTCTACATTTACATTTTACTCATATACCCTGTGCATTATAATTGTAATGCTTGTTTTACCCTGTCTGTAATTTCTACCTTGGACAGTGCTACGAAAGACTGCGGTGTCATATATATATATATATATATATATATATATATATATATTGTGTTGGAAAGACTTCAGATTCAGACGCACAGGTATTAAATAAACCTCTTAAAATTTGATCAGTTACTGTATCTCTTTCTATAGCTCTACATCTGAAAGAAAACCTTTCACAGTTTTGTATGAAAAATAACAAATAAAAATATAGTTTTGGACAGCTTTGTCATAATTAATCCCAATATGTGCATCTTCTGGATGATTTGAGCTTAGTGAATGACTCACTATGTGGCCTTTTTTGGCATTAACTGGATTAAAATGGATATAGATCTCAAAGGGTCAACTAATGTGCATTTGAATTGATACAAGGTTATTTTGCATGTGATAAATTATAAATAAATGGCCTTATGTTTCAGTGTGTGTATACAAGTGTGTGCTGTACGGGAAAGGAGATCCCATTGTTCATGGTGTCCCTAAAGAAGCCTGGACCGTTTTTTTTTATTACATTGAGCGCTACTTATGTGGTTTTTTTTAGCGCACAATCAACAACTTTTTTTTTAACCTTGGAGCTCTGTTGAGTTCTAAATAGAAGTCTCTAGTTGAGCTGGATACATTTTTATACTTTTATTAATAACTCTCTAAATGGGGTATTTACTAAACTGGATGAGGGTTCACATTAAGCCTATGAGATCCCCAATGAGGTAGATATGTTTTCCAATGAGGTGGAGAAGCTTAACAAGAGAAAAATGGTATTTGTGAGAATTTCCTCTCTGGCCCTGTCTTCATATCCAGTTCATGGGGGCTTGTCTGCAGCTGCCCCTCTTACAATTTGAATAGTTAACGGGGGAGGGAGTGAAGCTTTGAATACCTTTCCCAATAAGAGATGAGGCATATTGAAAACTATATTAAATTACCCTGATTAACAATTTGGCCACGAACAGGGGAGCTTTGGGAAATCTGTATAGGCAAGACTGGGAGCTATTCATACTAGCAGCAAAGAGGTCGAAAGGTTTCTGAAGTTCACATGCTCGAAGCCTTTGTTATGCTAACAGACAATCTCAAATCAGCTGCCAAGTGGAGTGTAAAATATAAATGATTCCTTGAGAACTTCCAATAAGTTGTCACTTTTCTTCACCAAATACCGGGACAGGCTGATCATTTATTGTACGCCCGCTTTACCACCACCCTCCGCCTGCTGATTAAACCTCTGTCTTTAAAAGTAATTTCAAGGCAATCACCCACTAGCAAAACTCCCTTAAAATCTAAGTTTTCTTCAGAAGAAAATAATATAGAATGTTTTTATTTTTGTTGTTTAAAAGGTGGTTGGGGTGGGTGAGAAATGCTCTTGTTTTAGAGAGAACATTATGCCCCTCCTGTTAGGAAGAGAGGTCATAAAATGTCAGTCACAATCTAGACAGCAACCCGTCTCGGTCTAGACTGCATTTTTTCCCATGCTTGCGATTTACAACATTTGCATACTAAATAAAAGGTATCCAAGTTTGCCTAATGTGGCTAGGCTGGAAAGTTGCATTCATAGGCAAAATCCCTCCCTCCAAAAAAAAAAAAAATGAAAACACAGAAAAAAATGCAATGTAAAAATAAAAACAGATCAAAATTGTAAATGTATATATTGTTATTATTATTATTGTTTATTTATATAGCGCCATCATCTTCCGTAGCGCTTTACAAAGTAGTAATTACAGACAGGGTAGAAACATTACATATACTATTTCAAATGCAGTTTTACAGATTTGACAGTGGATATTCTGAGTACAAGATACAATAGGGGAGATATATATAAGAGTACATTTAAAATTAAACACTTGTACAGTAAAACATTAAATTAGACAATAGGTAATGCTCTTTTGGAAAATTTATATCAGTATATTAAAAAAAAGATCAAAGAATGGGCTATAATATTTCATGATATAATAATGTATGACCAATACTGATGTTGCATCAAACATGATGATATTCCTAAAATAAACTAATAAATATTTATTTATTATTATAATAAATGTAATTTACTGTTAAAACAGAACAATTCAGTGTTGGGGTGTAAAATGATTTTAATTTAGTGCAAATTATTAGTAGTTTGTATATGTTCACACACACATTTACACACACATAAACTGTATATATGTACAAGGGTTTCGTTGGTGGTTGATTAGTATACATGTGCTTTAAGCGTTTTAGATTTATTTAAATGTATAAATAATAGCATGTGTATGAATATAATCTAAATATATATATATATATATATATATATATATATATACAAACGCTACGTCTATTAAAATGACAATGTTACATTAGGACACCAGGATGTCGGGCTTAAATTTGTCTAGTTTAATGATGTAAACAGGTAGACAAGCAATAATGTTATGTCATGATAACTATTGTGCAATATTACTGTTGCAAATTATTGAAATTAAGCCACTATAAAAACTAATCAACTCTTCTGAATCCAATGTTTATTTGCTTTGTCCTGTTTACTTTTAATGAATACCATAACTCATCTACACTGTGAAAAATGTAAATGCAGCTAAATGCTCTCGAGTTTAATGCATAACAGAAAATTTGGCACCCAAATGGCAGAAAGCTTAGTTATGGATTTTGTAGGTTTGTAGGTTTGAATAACTAAAAATGTAAAACATTTTAAATTACTTTACCCAAAAAAAAAAAAATTATTAAATGGTTAACATTCTTTGATGTAATAACATTAAAGCCATTGTAAATGTATTTTAGTTTCTCTTTTAAAATTTGCAATTTTAAGCATCAGAAATAGATATTGTGATGCTAGGGTTTACAAACTATAACACTTTCTAAACTGCATTTCTATGATTAAGAATTTGCTGATTATTAGCAAAAATACAAAATATCAGCTATATTGTGTGATCAACATTTATGAACTTATTTTAATTGTTACACCTTTTTTTTTCCATTTTTTAATTTTCGCTTTTGGAAAATTCCATTTCATTGTTCAATCCTGTTTTCTTTCCTTTTAGCAAAGAAATTCAAGTTTATTTAATAATTTAAATTCAAGTAAATCAAGCTAAATTTGGTAAATATAAATATGTTAACAGTCAACACATGTTCATATTTATATTTCATATTAATGGCCAACAAATATTGAATTAAATAATTTACAGTAAATGTTTCTATTTTACTTATTCCACATAAATAAAAGCATGCACAAGACAGCGGTTTCAGTCAAAATTGTATGATGTTTAATTCTGTTATATAGAAATCTATACATTTTATAAAGTTCGATTTTACAACAATGTTTTATTCTTATTTTTCAGTATAGGCTTTATTTGAAAGGACATATTAAATAACATATTATATAAAAAATATGGCTATAGCTATTATTTAGCAGTGTGACATCTGACTACCTTGGGCTGTGGATGTCTTATTTTTACCTTGTCTTATCAATCCAAAATGATTTTAGACCGTATTTCATATTTAACCCCAAGCTATAAAAATGCATACTTTTATGTTGTGATGAGTGGAAAGCAAGGTAAAGATAGATTTATGAGCACAGTAGTAAAAGAAAGAAATGTGAAATTGTCAGGTTAACACGTGGCATGACACTAGACCTACTAAAACAAAAGGAGAGATTCAGTAACACCATTAGGAAATATAGTGAAATCCTTTATCTGAAAGCCATCAGGGACATGCGGTGAATACTAGTTAACAAGCAGAAACCGATAACCCAACATTTATAAGAGGTCAGAAGTCAAACGCCAGTCATCGCCTTTTAACCTCTTGGGTCATAAACAGGAGCGTGAATGAAAAAGAAAGCAAGTCATTCATTAGGTCTTAAAAGGTACCTAATGCCTATTTACTGTCGTTACTAAATACTGAACATATTTTAGCCAGGGATCACCAGCAACGATTGCCACAATAGTGCTAAAGATGTGCATGTTTAAACACCGCTTTACACAAAAAATGACATCCTTAAGCAACAATAACCCTCTATAAAAACTGTTGTATTTACCGCTCGACAAAAAGAATTTTTAACAGACTCTGTATTTACAGTCAACTGACAATTATCAATAAAGCTGGCTGTGAACACTGATGCCTTTTATAATGTAAATGCCACCTTTTCTTTTTTTTTATTCTTTGTGGGGCATTATAAAAAGGGTTTGATATATGCTTTAGCAATAGTTTGTGTGCTTTCTATTCCATCTAACAATTGCCATTTATATTTTTTCTAAAGCTTATCAGTACATAAATCACTTGTAGAACATGTAAATAACGCACTACTTTTCCATAGTCTGCCTTAATGGAAGCTAAACATCAAATTAAGAGCCTCAGACAAACACCAAGGTAATGAAGTCAAATTGTATTCTATAGGTAAGTGACTGCTGTAACTCACAATGAAAGGTAAGAGGGGAGACGTGAAGTGTAATGCATTATTCCAAGGCCTTAGAAAAAGGATCTCTCTTTTAAAATGTGCTAAGCAAATATAAATATGATTTTAAATATTTATTACAAGTATTTTAATGACAGTTGAAGTGCACTAACCTTTATTGACAATCGGGATTCTGAAGTCCATTTGTTCACAAAAGCCCCCCAAGCAGAAGTACAAGGACTTACTGTCTTCATTCAGTTAATGTTTAGTTAAAAAAAAACCACCAAGCAGCCTTAATCAGCATGCTGATTGCATCGCAAACTAACAAATAATTTACTACTCCAAGCATTGCATTCCATTAAAAGCTCATTAAATTTTCTCTTCTCCAATGGGAGGGTTCTGGCAGGATATGCGTTCTTTTCCTAGAAATGGTCTTTTTCTACTTTCACAAAAATGTATTTTCTATTCACACAAGCAGAACCTTATACACATTCAAATAATCATATGCTCCCCAATTTATTTTTCTTTAATTTAGACAGCAACATATTGTAAAATAGGCTGGGAATGATGAGATTATGATTGCCGCTCTAGTTAAACTCCGCTTAATGCCCTGGTATTTCTTTGCTTTCTATTGTATATGTTTGCATTTCCAACACAGTGCTGTTCTTTTATTTTATTGTTTCCTAAACTTACATATTGTTCTGGCTTAACTAGGGTGTGTAAACTGAGCACAATAGGGGGATTTACTTAATTTTATGGCGGCTTGGTTTTCATTTAAATATGCTCCCTGTTCAGGCCATTCCTTGTCACCTGTGTTCTTTAGACTTTGCCCTTTCCAGAACTTCCATGTGCTAGTTCTCAATGGCTAACATGGTGCAACAAATTACTGCTCAGTAGGGTAAAAAAAACAACAACAAATACAAACAATAGGGGCCTGGTTCACAACAGCCACTCTTTCCCCTTACTTTTCGCTAAAACAATTGTACTGTCCACGGCTACGGTTGTTAACGTGGTAGTTGCACAAACTTGCATGCTTACATGTTAGTTTAGGCACGCTCCTTCCAACAGATTTCCACTAATGCCAACAAACAATAAAAGAAAAAAGTACATGGCACAGCATGGCAGGTAAATGTGTTTCTGATTACAAGTTGCAAAGATAATGCCCTCTAACATGATCAGCAGAGGTAAGTGGTCAGTAGTCTTGATGTGTTAATTTTTTAGTTAAAAAAACTATAAATGGTGGTATCCCGAGAGCCCAGAAGAACTCTCTCTGTAATTATAACCAGGCTGTTTATTGTATGTTTAATATCCAATATGGCTGATCTTATGCTAAAGGAGCAGGAGACTATGGTTACTCATTAGAATGACTGTATACTATGCATTCAAGCTCCTCCCACTAAGTATAACTTTCTCCCTTACACTTGTTACAAGTAGTGTAAAAGAGTCAGTGTAGAGGAAAAGAAAAATAGCATCAACATGGCAACAAGCCAGTAAAAAAAATCTTAGCACCATAGGGTGGTAGTTGTGCCCCCACATGAAAAAAAGCATTTTAAAGTTACTCATCTTGCAACCAAAACAGGTGTTTAGTTAACACCAGTATATTCAGCTTTTACAATTCTTTAAAACTGTGCACAGAAGGGTGAGGAATCCCTCCAGAAATGTAACATTTCTGTACACATGTGGGTCCCCACGTATGCATGCATCTATACGGAAGCTTGGATCCCATTTTATAGACAGCCTGCTTACAGCATATCCAGGCCTCATGTTTGTGTTTAAATTGATGCCATTCCAGCAGACAGCCTACTTCCGGGACTTCTGACACATGCGCTGATGTTTAAAAGAAGTCACCTGACATCATCACAGAGCCTGATCTTCAGAGGTTCCTGATCCCCTTGTGCTATAGCTTAGGTGATTTCTGGACCACCTGTTGTGACCCAGCTTTTGTCTCAGCTACAACTCTTTGGATTGACCTCGGATTACTTGCACTATACAACCCAGGACTACCTGACTTTACTAACACTTTGGACTTAATACTCCCTATGAGCCTATGCTGTCTGCACTGACTTCTGGCCTGTTACTTCATCTGAACCTGTGCCTGTGACCCTCTGGCTTTGGCTTGTTTAACGGTCTAGGATACTCACCTGTTACAGCAACTAAGGTACTGAGATCACCCAGCCTAGGATTTTCTGGTCTCACAACCTGGACGTTCAATGCAGCCCATTCTATTCTCCCTTCTGGGGGGCTCAAGTGAGGAGAAGGCTTGGTCATTCCCGGTTTCCCGGTTAGGGGTTCTGTCAGTTCTGTCCCAATATGTGGCTGAGGTTTCACAATTACCTACTCAGCACTGCCAGGACTTCTGCCAGCTCACAAAGGGGGCTTAATTGCTCCCAGTACTCACCCACTCATTAAACTTATAGAGGATTTAAAAAAAGAACATATCCTCATTAATAAAGATTACTTTCATAGAAAAGTGTGATTGCAAAGGCATTACTACCCTGTTTTTGTGGGGAAAAATACAGCAGCATTACTGACACTTCTAACTGCCGTAATAGAGATTAAAGATACCCCTTTTAGTTTTGTCAAAGGCAAAACCTTCCCATATGCTCAAAAAGTATAATGCAATGCCATTAAAACTAGATTTAAGTCCCAATGTTACTTTAAACCAAGGTGCGTTTTGTGGTTTCAAACTGATGACCGGTGAGTAATCTCATAGTTAGCAGATGAATTCAGTGCTGTGGCTCCTTAAGGAAAGCAAAGAAGCATAGCTGCAAATAATCTGTGTGGAAGAATAGATGGAAATATGACTGCCACAAGGTTTCCAAAATCTGTGCCAACTAGGTAGCCACTAACTGCATCAAATGTTGTTAGTCCTTGGCAGACTGGTTTCCCACCTTGACATTGATTTGCCAGGTAGGTTTAAATTTGATAACCTACATAACGTAGCCAGAGACAGATCTTACTAGACGATCTTACTTACTTATCCCGACTAGCCAAACCATTACCTTTTGTCATCTGAGAAAGTTGGGTACTCATACCAACTGTAACCTTTATGACAACTGTTCACCAGACAGATGGCTACCCACAAAGATTATACTAATAAGAGTTTTATTAGACACATGTTCTCTGACCACATTGTTTACAACATGGAATGTGTAACTGCTATGTTCAAGATCATGATGCATGGACCTAATATAAAACTCTAGGACCTAGCATTCTGAGCTGCCTTCTTGAGTCGAGCAGCCATGCTGACCCAGCAGGCTGCAAAGTAAGGCCAAAATGCCAATATAGAGAAACAATACAGATGTCTAGCAAAGGCATATAATTACTTCAAAACTCCTGCCTCTGATAATGGAACCACTGTGTGGCTATCACATTTTCAAAAGATCTTTGGGAAAAAAGTAGGGTATTTCAGAAACTTAGGTGTAGTGGGATCAAATGTTTATATTCCTTCTTGGGTATCCTATAAAACTTGCATTAGTACATTCCATTTTTAACAAAGATTTCTCCCCACCCTGTTGATCTAAATTCCTTGAAACACCCAGAAAAGACTTAATCGGTTAACCTGTGGTGTCCCTCTGGCATGCCTCACTTGCTTCAGCTAAGAACACTTGTTGGGCTCCTTCTCCTATGTGTTCAGCTGCTCATATGAAAGACATCTCTCTGACCCAAGATGACTGCACTAGGCAGAAGGGTGACCTTATTTTTTTACATCATTATATTCTTATTCTGTTTATAGGACACATGGGTCATCGGTTCTTCATCTGTGCAACAGCTTTTTGGCCTGGTACTCCCCATGACCAAGTTTTGCTCCATCATTGAAAAATATTAGTTCTTTGAGTTCAAAGACTGATCTACAACAATTATCTTAGTGGGCCTTAGGAGTTCTTAGACTGTGGGGGCTGACAGAACCCAGCACATGGTCCAAGTAAGAGACAGCACATAGTAAACAGCACATATAAATGACAATAATAAAAATAATTAATACATTATTAAATTAATAAATTATTTGATACCACACTACAAACATACAACACTCTAAAAACATATACAGGAGGGGTCTACAAAACGAATATCCCAATCTAATAAACAGTGTACTACTTCATGTGAAAAAACTATATAGAGCCAGTGTCCACAATATACCTGATTGTACACAATAGGCTTGATTCAGAGAGACAAAAAAATACTTTTGTTTTAGTGCCGATCTGTTTTTTTTTAAAAAATGTTTCCCGCTCTCGTATGAGTGTGCGAGCGATTCTGTGCATGCATTGCAATCCTTCTGTAAAGTTTCCGTCCGTTCGTATGGCAGATTACTAATACAAGGATGTCATTTCCCAGCGTGACTTTTCCGTTTCATTTTCACGTGTTACAACGTAGGCTTTCACTTTTGCCCTTTTCCCATCGTATCCTCCCACGAAACAGAAACATTTCCCGTTAGTTTCTGTTTCCCTTTTTCAATAAATAATCGTCCAGACGGAAATCCTTACGATCTTGCGCCTGCGCATTATAAACTTAACTCATTAAAGTGCTCGCCTACATATTTGCTACCCTCACTTCTACTACAATGTTTAGCTAAATCACTTATCCTCCATCTTCCCTTTTGGACCCTTAAAGCTCACCCAAACCACTTCGCGGTTAGGTTCTTCTTCCATTTTAGCCCCCTAAAACTTACCCAAATCACTTCTCGGTCATGTGAATATTCATCTTTAAATATTTCTTGGCCCATTTGTTTTGTGTTAATGTATGTTGTAAATGAAATGACACTGAAACATTTTTTTTTTATTCCATCATAAAATATCAAACCTTAAAAAAATTTGAAAATTTCACATTTTTATAACTCTAAAAACCAAAATACATAGCAATGGCAGGCCACATAACATTATTCTTCATCTGTGGTCCCCAACGAGTCGCGCAGTTCCTGCATCTCGCCCACCGACTGAAGGACCCTGACACTCAGTGACACTCACCCTGACACTCAGTGACACTCACTCTGGCACGTGTGGTCCCTGTTGAAAAACGTAAATTAAAATATTGGTATAACCTTGTTGGGGTCATACTGCAGTGCCCCCCCCCCCCCCCCGTATGGTCCAAACACCTAAATCTGGACTTCAAAAGCCAGAGGGCCCTCGCCACCACGGCCCGGGTTTTGCATAGTGCCCGATTAGAGAAACCCTGGCCCGCATTCTGCAGGCAAAGAACGGGCATCAGGAGCAAGGGCAGGAGTGGATATCCAGAATCCCCTGAAATGTCATCAAGGGCTAAAAACAGCCATAGGTTAAGACATGAGTCATCAACTATATTCATTGCCATACAGTGAAAATGGATTGATGGAATGTGAGCAAACTTACCCAGGAGCCATCCACCAGATAATTCTCCTGACTCAAACTGACGAAATAAGCAGGAGCTCTGCAATATATAAGCATCATGGGACGACCCTGGATGCCCTGCAAGAACACTGAGGAATCGCATAGCTGGACCAAACACTGCTTGTATGTTGTGCGAGTGGCGAGTGGCACATCTTGCGGTTCCTGCAACCAAATATAAAATAATTACACAAAGCAAAGGTAACCGACTAAAACAAGAACTCCTACAACAAATTAAGATTCAAGTTCAACAATTCAAATAGAATTCATAAAGGACATAAGTCTAAAAAAAATAGCAATTATATGGATGTGTGGGAAAATAAAGGTTTACAAGGACTAATTAAGGTCAGCATTAAAATGCTTCTATAAGGCATACATGAAATGTATTGATTCAGGTATGCATTGCTATACAATTTATGGCCTCGGCCATGCTGATACATGCAATGCCTTGGTAATAAAGGCGCACAGACCCCTCCACATAGCCGCAAAACATGTTCAACAATAGCAATCTGAGCCCATAAAGGTCCCGTAAGTGGATCGGAAATGAAAAGGATTTATAAGGTGGTGGTCCGTCGGAAATCAGCTCTCTGAATCAGACGCAAGCCCATCCCAACAACGTAAGTTATCTGAACGAACGAAAAACATCAGATTTTGTTTGGAAAATGATCCAAACTAACGGAAATGTTCCGATTTGCTTTCGTTCATCGAAAGCGCATATACACATTTTCCCGAACGTTCGTACGAATGGAAAATGAACGAAAAAAAGCAAAAAAATTACTAACACCCACTAAAACTTTCACAGACAGCTACGGAAGTCCGGACGAATGTGTCTCTGAATCGAGCCTAATGTCCCAAATTAATGAAGGTGCCATTCAATACTACATACACTAAAGATAACAAAATAATTGTCCTAATCAATACATTTATCAAGATAATGCTAAGTGCAATACAAATACCCCTAAAGCACAAGAAACATTGACACTGAAAAAAATCCCCCCTCCATCCCAAAAACATAGCAGCACTAATACTAACCAAACGGCAGAAGCACAGCCATCCTCAGATCAGACCACCACTCAAATATAATAATCAAATGGACACCTCCAGAACAATAGCCTCCACTGCATTATGTGGCCTTCACAGTCTCTGCCCCAGGGAGTATTGTGAAAAAAAAGATTTTAGTTTTTTTTTTCTCTTTAGTTTACGTTGTCACCTTCCATCCCCAGCCCAGTGCCCCAAAATAGCCTGTATTTCATTTTTTACCCCAGCCTTTGGCCAATATCCGTAAAAACACTAGGAAGAAACAGTAAGTAGTATTATAGTGAACGGCATGCCATATGCTAATTAATTCAGTTACAACCAAACTGTTGCATAATGGCAGTTAGGTAGAATTGCTCCCCATTGCTGAGCTGTGTACGCTGAGTATAGATGCCCTTTAAGAGACACTCACACAGTTGCCACAAGCTTGCTTGCAGGTGCTGACTGTGACCCTATTTGCACTTATACAGGTAATAAAACACACCTTGCACAGGTACAGTGGATGTTATTTAAGAACTATGAATGCATTGTAGACTAATTATTACAGGCACATAATGCTACCTTTTCATGAATTGACTAACACAAAAGAAATATGTTCAGCATACTCATGGTGACATGAATGTCTATGGGCCTAATTCATGAAGGGATAGCGCCAGGTAGTGCCTGTACAGCGGCAGGTAGTGGCAGGTGAACGCCGGACACGGCACGCAATTACACATTTATGAAGCGGAATCTGGTGAGCGACTAGAACAACGCCATGTAGCGTACGATTCATCATTATCCCAGGCTCAGCGTACAGCGCCGCCATTCAGCCTTGCAGAGCGCCATGTCTTACCTGTCATTGCCAGGCGCTCTCCTATACATTTCTATGAACGATCCTTAAATCCCTTTCCTGATCCCAATTTTTTTTTTCTATAAAAAAACTCAAAACTTCTGACATGTATCTTGGGCAAGAATATGACATTTTTGAAAACTTTTTGGACTAATAATAATTTTTGCAGAATTGTCCTTACAGGTCTGGTATTAAAGTGTTCATGTTACAAAGTTATAACAATGTAATCCCATATGTTTTTGCTTTGTTACTATTGGATACATGTTCAAAAACAGCCTTTAATCACACAGCCTCTGGCGCTATGGGCTACAACTACATTATTTTGAGCGCCGACGATGTTTGAGTCTTTTTGATGAATGTGGTGTGAGTCAGTCACACTGAGCTGGCGTTATGGTTTGCTCCCATACAGCATAGTACTGCGACTCATACATCATATTCATCATAGCGACTGAGGCGCTCTGAAACAATGATCCATGGCTGAGAACAGCGACTACTAGCGGGCTCTATGAAATCCGATCTACAGACGCTCATCTGTCGCTACCTGGCATTAGTAATGAATCAGCCTGCCAGTAGCATTTACTCCCTGGCTACCACCTTGCACTGGCTTTTTCTACCGATCAAAGGTCTTTGCAGTGCAGTCCAAGCATGCTAGATTTTTGCATATCAATATTTCATCTGAGCATGCCCGTGTCTTTTGATGTGGATTCAGATTTGATTGATGTAATTATGGGTTAGCCCCTTATACTTTACATTGGTGTTATGTATGTATAAAATAAATTTGGGTTACTTCCGTATGTCTTTCTTTTATTGTGTTCAGTAGTTACCTGAAAATTACAGGTATACAAATATTGAATGCATGCATTACTTTTTTGTATACAATAAATGGTTCAACATTCAGAATCAGAGTTAGCTGTATGTAGGAAAGATTAAGGTGGCAGCAAACATGGCTGTCTATACAAGAGCCTTCCAATCTGGCATACCCTTTACCCCCTCTCTATGCCCCCCCCACCTTTAACTTGAAGTTGAATGTTGGTATGGATGTGGTAGTTGGTGGGCACAGTCATAGGGGGAGTGAGAGCAGCCCAACTTGTGGTGACTCAGGCCAGTGAGAATTGCATCTGCATATGGGTCCTCTGTACTGGGAGAAAGCATGTAGAACTGTAGTGGCGATAGCTGAATGTCATCTTTTGGTTCTTCTGAGGATCTGTGGATGGTGGATGTCAGTAGGTCATATGACCACAGCCCTAGGCAGTGGAGGCAAGGCAGGGAGACCAGTGCAGAATCATTGGTGTGTGAAAACTGATGAAGAGGTGGGATGGCGGCAAAGCAAGAAGACCCGAGGCACACAGTGTAACCCAGCTCAGTCAGGGCAACCCAAGGTAGCATTAGTGCTAAAAGGAATCTGCACCAAAAGGAGGCCCAAAAAACTTGTTCTGAAGCCCTAGAGTACCTTGAGGAGATTCCCCTTCCCAGTTGATGCTGGGTGCACTTTGCGGTCCCTGTCCTTGCTGCACCTCAACACTGCTATTCCACTCTTCCACTACCCTAGAACTGTTCAGCCCCCCTTCACATACCGTGCTTTATCCCGCCTACTTGCCCTCTTCTGCCCACCACCTGACAAAGAGAACTAGGTATTCTCAAAAGCTCCCCTAAATAAACTGCTAGTTTCACAAGAGCAACCAGAACCAGATGTATTGCCTTGCCAACCATGGGGGAAAATGGAATACTGGTCAAAAATGGGAAATCATTACAGAAATATGGCTGAATGATGGCTATCCAGTTCATACCAGCTGATAGCAAATCCCTGGTGTATTATTGAAGCATATGATGGAATCTGAATAAGTACAGAAGGTGTAGGTATCAGATGTCCTAAAACCCCTACAGAAGTAGAGCTTAGCAGCCAAGGGTCATATTTTATAAGCAGGGTCATATTAGATGGTAATCAGACGATATTGAAGTTCTAAACAAAGACATGCTGGAGCCAGATTACAAGTATTGGCTGTGGTGCCATTTGCCACCCGAGGTCCTGAGGTGTATTTCTGACAAGCTTTATATGCAATAGATGAGATGGAAATGTTTAAAGCAGTGTTCTTGAGAGCCAGCTGACAAGCGATGGGAAGTCATGGGTGCTTATTCTGGATGGAAGGCATATCTGGAAGATGGGCCAAACCAAATTGACAAGGGTCATACGAAAGGGGCACAACTCCACAAATACCATAAAATAACATTTTATTTAAGGAGCAGTGTCGCGAAATTTGCATTAAAAAAGATAAATAATTAAATAGCCACACAATAGTTTCTAACATGTGTATAAATAATCTGGCGATAGAAAAATAAAAAAATATATGCCTCTCTTTTAAATTGTATAATTACAATATAATTACAATGGGATCTGCTGGGTTTATATTTAGTGAGCTGCTTCATTTAGCCCACTGGTCTCCTAGCAACACTTTACCTCAGAGGCTGACACTGTAATCAGTGGTAACGGCTGTGTGTGTGTGAGGTGCTGCTTTTATTATGAGACCAGGGGACTCAAATGTGTAAAATCTATACAAAATAAACTAAATTGACTGAAAATGACTGAAATTCTGTGCAGGAAAATCTAAAGGTATTAAAGTGGAACAAAACTCTGAGTGGCCGACCCTGAAGTCTATAAGACCCGGCCATTCACCTTCCCCCTTGGGCATCCTAAATCGGGATGCCCCACTGTGTGAAACGACACCTGGATAACCACAGATCCCCCCATTTTTCTGCCACGCTCACGCAGATAGTCATTTAGACAGGCCGGGCGGCCAGGAAGGTTACTGCTCAGGCTCCCCATCTGTGTGCAAACAGAGCTGATTGGATGAGAGCCCAAGCATGTGCTGTGGGACAGGGAAAGGTACGTTTTCACAGACGAACTCGGGATGCCCCTAGGGGCACAAAACAAAACTCCAGATAGTGATAATCCTGGGTTGGGCTTTGCTCAAAACACACAAAGTTGAAAGAAAGATCATATGGAAAAATGAAAAATAAGAATATGAAAGAGAAAATGGTAAACTGAAAGATTCTGCAGCAGAGCCAACATGAAGGGAAAACAGTCAAAATCAGCTAAATGACTTCTAGAGCTTTTCTCTCTGTTTTAGATATATGAGTTCTGGCCAGGCAATGTTGCAATGTTGTTATCTGATGCTGGATGGCTGCCAGCACTGAACAGCTGATACTTTGATACATTGTTCTCCCCCTCTCCTCAGCATGGAACAGGCCAGAGTGTCGTCCCCGACATAAACATGAGCTATTAGTCTCCAGCTGCTCAACACACACATCATTTTTTTCTACATTTGTAATTCTTACTCCAACACTTACCTACATTCAAAGTACCATTTAAATACAAGTCACCAAGAAAAATTTGCGATACTGCTCCTTTAAGTGTTACACTATAGCAAAAATAAAAACACACATGCAACACAAAGACACTGTTAAAATCAATTCATCCACTATTCCTGTGATGCGAAAATACTTAGCAATCCATATTCTAGAAGACCACAAGGTATCAAAAAGTACAAATAGAAATCAGTATTAAATAGCTCCACACAAAAAAAAAATTATATATATATTTTTTATATATTTCTAATTACTCAAGTGAGTGTTCAATTACTCCACTTTGTGCAAAAAAAACAAGTATACAAAGGTAATTACTACAAATAATTCATCAAAACCATAAACCTGTGCAATCAATTAAATCTAAAGTGCAAATGCTAGATAAGAAGGCTATATTTACCAAGTAAAGCAGAGGATGAGACCCCCAATGCAAACCCAATACACAAAAGTGCTGTTAGTGCCGGGCTGTTTAAGGAGCTGAGGTAGTAAGCAATCACTGGAAAGAAGAAAGATCAAACTGTCCTTGTGGTCAAACGTGACTAATCATCAGGCAGTGGATTGAAGGCAGGAGAGCCCACGCATTCCACCGATCCGCTGCGGCTTCTCCCCTGGACCCAACGCATTCCGCCGATCCGCTGCGGCTTCTCCCCTGGACCCCACGCATTCCGCCGATCCGCTGCGGCTTCTCCCCTGGACCCCACGCATTCCACCGATCCGCTGCAGCTTCTCCCCTGGACCCCACGCATTCCGCCGATCCGCTGCGGCTTCTCCCCTGGACCCCACGCATTCCGCCGATCCGCTGCGGCTTCTCCCCTGGACCCCACGCATTCCGCCGATCCACTGCGGCTTCTCCACTGAACCCCACGCATTCCGCCGATCCGCTGCGGCTTCTCTCCTGGACCCCACGCATTCCGCCGATCCATTGCGGCTTCTCCCCTGGACCCCACGCATTCCACCGATCCGCTGCGGCTTCTCCAGAGCGGATCGGCAGAATGCGTGGGGTCTCCTGGTCACGTTTGACCACAAGGACAGTATGATCTTTACTTTTTCTTTCCAGTGATTGCTTACTACCTCAACTCCCTTAAACTGCCCTCTGCACTAACAGCACTTTTGTGTATGGGGTTTTCATTGGGGTTTTCATCCCCTGCTTTACTTAGTGAATATAGCCTTCTTATCTAGCATTTTCACTTTAGATTTAATTGATTGCACAGGTTTATGGTTTTGATGAATTATTTGTAGTAATTACCTTTGTATACTTGTATTTTTTGCACAAAGTGGAGTAATTGAACACTCACCTGAGTAATTAGAAATATATAATATATATATATATATATATATATATATATATATATATATAATTTTTTCTTCTATTTTTTTTTTTTCTTGGGCTATCTGTGGAGCTATTTAATACTGATTTCTATTTGTACTTTTTGGTACCTTGTGGTCTTCTATAATATGGAATGCTAAGTATTTTAGCATCACAGGAATAGTGGATGAAATGATTTTAACAGTGTCTTTGTGTTGCATGTGTGTTTTTATTTTTGCTATAGTGTAACACTTAATAAAATATTATTATTTTATGGTATTTGTGGAGTTGTGCTCCTTTCTTATGACCCTTGTCAATTTGGTTTGGCCCATGTTCTAGTAGCTTGACGGGTCGGGCAGCACGCTCAGTTATCAATATTAAAAGCTGTGCCTGCTATTTTGTATAAGTAGGCATATCAGTAAACACATTTACTGTAACTGTGTTTGAAGATTTGCCGTTATAACAAAGTGAAGGTCTTCTTTAAAACTAGACTGTCCATAGCTGTTTTTGGACCAAGGTGACCCCTGCAACTAAATGATGTTTAATCATTAGTGAGGCATTTAATTGGGAGAACAGTAGTTGTGCCTATACTTTGACCACATTATTTGCTTCAGATGGTCATCATAAAGCGTCTTGTGTTGTCTCCATTTGTCAGTGCACCAAATGACTTATTCTGTTCAGCCTTTTACAGTTTATCAAGCTTAAAGTTACTGATGGTTTGCTTGCAAACATGTAATTAAGATACTATAATTCATAATTTATAGCAAAACAGCAGGGCAACCAATATTTTAATGAACTTACCCATGCCCATATAATCAAATAGAAAAGACGTTAAAAACTCATTTTAATTATTATGCATCTTTGAATTCATAATTAGGTTGATAGAAAATTTGGGTCATTTTGCATGAGTGAATCTAATAAAAGGTTGAAGTTCCTGCCACAGAGCGTAGAGTCCTCTGGATTCTCTATGCTAATCCAGAGTTTAGTGATTGTGTCAGGTGCATTTCGGTATGCTTCAGCAGCTGCCTCATCCTCATCAATGCAAATAAGGCACTTCCTACAATCAGGCCCTCATGAGTCTAAAGGCTGATTGCAAAGGGCAGGAAGAGAGCACCACACAGGATTTCACTTTGTATTCATCCCCAAACTGAAAAAAAATCTCTGGCCATATTCCAGTTTCAGTTAAAATACTATTTTGACATTCGTTGTGGAATAACTATGTAGAATAGCTGCACATGATCATGATAAATAACGTGGAACATTTTATTAGGTAGGTATTTGTGTTCAAAAAATGGGTTACACACACATTGCTAGAATCAGTCAGCGTGTTGTGGGTTGATGGGAACAAAAGGCCCTGAGTTGTTTATGGGGGGGGGGGGGGGATATTTTCAGTCACATGAGCTTGCAACTTTATGATCATTGTTGTCAACCGGTTCAGCATCATGAGCACTGATCCTCTGGCTTCGATCCACTCCAGTTCCTGCACAGGTTCTACACTGTGACTAGAGATGAGCGAACTTCTTGAAAGTTCGATTCGGGCGATTCACCGAATTTCCCCAAGAAATTCGGGTTCGCCCGAATCGAACTTTCACGAATCGCTCATCTGAAAAAAAAAAAATGCCGGCATGGTGGGAGCGGGCAGGCCGGCTACGCTGTCAGCGGGCGGCGGAAGCCGGCCCGCTGACAGCGCAGCCGGCCTGCCCACTCCCACCATGCCGCCATTTTTTTGAAAAGCAAACACTTACCTGCATGGTCGGAGCGTGGAGGCCGGCGCCGGTCTCAGCTGTCATCAAAGGACGCGTCATCAGAGGGCGCCTGAGAGCGGCGCCGGCCTCCACGCTCCGACCATGCAGGTAAGTGTTTGCTTCCGCCGCCCGCTGACAGCCTAGCCGGCCTGCCCGCTCCCACCATGCCGGCATTTTTTTTTTTATTTCAGGGAAAATTCGATCGGCACGAACCAAAAAAAATTCGGGTTCGTGCCGAATCGAATTTTCCCTAAAATTCGGAGCGAATTCCGGTTCGTCCGAACCGGTTCGCTCATCCCTAACTGTGACACCTGGCCTTCTGGCTTTAAACCCTCTGACGCTGATTCTCTGCCATTCCTGCACTGGTCCCGCATCTGCCTCATGTTTACTCTAGGCTCACACAGCTGCAGTCACTTTGACAAAGAAAAACAGTTATTATGCAGCTCCCAAGACCCTACCAGTATTCTGGAATAAAGTGCATGGATGGGCTGCTGCTAGCCCATACACATGACAACAATAAAGATAAAAGCCAGCAGCAGAGTGTCCAGGGTTGTGAAAAAAATATTTCCTTTTTAAAACGCAGTTTTCATGTTTAAAAGATTTTCCATTAAGTACAGAACAAGCAGCATACACACTATGTCCTGTTCAGCACAACCCCTAAAAGAATATATACAAAGGGAAACTAAGAGTGTGCCAATATCGGCATCCCAAATTGATACAACAATACACCAAATAGCTACTGCGGACTAATACCAGAAAGGCACCACTCTCACCCTAATAATAAATCAATAACACCATTAGAACTTGATATCCATCTATTTAATTAATCCAGAAATATTTTTTACCATAAAAAACACAATAAGGACAATACAACATTACTACAGACATTTAACAAACAGACATATACAAGCCCAACCCCAGCAGGAGTGACCTAATCAATCCCTATTAATTGCATTATGCCCACATTAATCCTAATAATCCACATATATATATACCCTATCAAAGACTATTAAAGTGCCAGTGTGCAAAGTGTCAAGGTGCCAAATGAATATACCAGTTATGAATATACCAATTATGTAATTAAGTATAAAGAGGATAAAAACTACCTAAAAGAGAAAACTTCACCTCTGTGTAAAAAAGATCCCCTCCTGCTGAGCCAAATACTCGATTCACCCACGCGTTTCGTGACAAAAACGTCACTTTCTCAAGGTGCCATACACAGCGCAGCCAGTGCTCCTACCTTTATAGTCCAGGGGAAAGAAAAACGCGCCACCACGCGCCCAAACCCCCCCCCCGGAAGCGTGCAACGGCCCCGGACGGCAGCCGCGCCCACACCGGAAGAAGAGTGACGCTGGTACCCGTTCCATCCTCCCCACCCCGCAGATGAAAAGAGCATCAAAGCCGTGGCCCCGCACGCCCCCCAGATCACACCCCCAACACGCCCCACACAGCAACGCCGCATGACAGCGTGCGTCCATGGAGACGGTCAGGAGTGCGAGGGGGGCGGGCGGGGCCAGAGCCGACGCCGCGGTGAAACAGCGAACAGAGACAACCGCACGCTGGGAGAGGCACTGACTGCGCTGCAAGCATCTCTATGTCAATAAACCCTGAAATACAGAACAAGCAGCCACGCGTTTCGGGGTACACCCTGGCTGCAGATACTCACCTTGGCCATGGTCTAGTTTTATCACCGAAAAGGGTATATGGTATGGGTGGGGGAAGAGTATCCACCCCCCCCACTCAGAAGCTCAGAGAGCAAGGGGAGGGACCCACCAGAAGTGCCTGCAAATAAAAAAGGAAGCCTCATGTCAAGGAGCAAAGTCACTAACTCAGTAACTGTGCAAACTTTTTAAACAATTGCACAGCTAATTGTGATGCTGAATTGTTCAGAGAAAAAAAAATCTAAAAGTGTTTCCTCTCAAAAAACACAAAGTTACGATGCTGAATCAACCCAATAGGGTCAGACAATGCATTGATTCAGGAGTACATTGGGGGGAGCAGAATGCACTAAGCATGGTGGTAAATCTTATTAAGGGGGACAAGACTGTGAGGTGTATTGGGAAAGCCAGATAACAGCTTTGTCTAAATAGGTAACTTTTAGGAGCACTTTTTAAGTCTTAAGGGTTGGAGAGTGGGACATTGTATGGGGGAGGTTCTTTCAAAGGAGTGGGAGGAGGTGACCATAGTAGGAAGTCGGCAGAGTGGAGGCTATGCCTGGACTGGTATCTTTGCACTAGCAATTAAATGTATATAGGAATTGGCTGGAGAGAGGTTTGAAAGTTACAACGTACGGTGTAGAATATTCAACCTAAGGCAACAATGAGCTTGCTTGAAGACTTTCAAATGTGCCTCGCCTCCATATCCTGCCCACCTCCAAATGTGGTCCCACGACCACCCGTGCCTTTCAGTGCTCCCATGAAAGCCATTAGCGAGTCCAGCAAACCCCAGTGATAGACAGGTTTGCTCCTGCTAGAAGCACTGAGGGACAGGGGCGGCGATGAGATAACGATGGGATGGGGTAGCAAACTTTGAAACCCTGCTACATCATATAATGTGCTGCAGGAAATGAAGGAGAGGCACATGGAAAAGGCATCAGATGAGCTCCTTGCTACCTTATTATTGCCATCGTCTGGTCTGTCTTTCAGCAGTAGTGTTGAAATTAGAATGAAGGGGGGCAGTCTGCTGGTAGACTAATTGCAGACTTACTGCAGTAGACTAACTGGGAATTGATCAGGGCATGCACTAGAATCTGTTATCTGCTAGCAATGACCTGCTGCTAATTTGGTAGGGATTATAGACCTACAGAATTCTAATAATTCTCCAAAAAACTAAAGAACCAAACCAATTTAGAACTAACCTGGGGAGTGCACGTGAGCAGGGAAAGTCCATCAGAAAAATCCTAAAGGAGCCACAGCACTCATGTATGTTAGCCAGGAACCAATCCTATAATCTGTCAATCTGTCTTTCAAGTCTAGTTGAAAACAGAGGTCTTGGTTAGCACATATCAGCAAACACAAGCTGCAAGGATACAGTGCCTCTGAGCAGGTGCAGTCTTAACTCTAATCTATTAGAGCCATTGGGGCATACAATGCAATGGATAAATTGGGAGCAACTTACCCAAGGTTGTCCTAATACCTCCAGTGCAATGCATGTGGGGGGGGGGTGTCTAAAGCCTACCCTTTAAAGCTAAAAGACTTTAGGATTGTGCTTACACAAATCCAAAATATACAAAGGAGACTAAATTTAATGTATAATGTGATCAGGGCAAATATAATAGACACATCTTAAAAATAGCCACAGCACACAACCAATGGTTCATACAGTCCCACAATAAAATGCCAACTCGAAAACAGAAATGGTACAGGGTATTCTGTCAGTTCAATGATAGACAGATTCCCTATTTGAGTTTTGAGATCATAGAATATTGCTAGCCAAACTGCAAAGCCTATTGGACATTTGCACATGTGGACTTAATACAAAAGACATATTATTATTACTACTGATTTTGTTATCAAGCTTTATTTTTAGAGGTCTCCTTTTTAGCTGACACCTTTATCTGTATACAGCCTTGCAAAGCAGCCATATACAGACTCTTTAAAAGTTTTTTGCCAAATCAGTAAGAGGGCTACATTTTTATATAATAATGTATTTTATTTAATTATTAAATACAGATCAAGGACATTGTGTTTAGATTATTATAAAAACACTAAGGGCCTCAGGGGGTCAATTTCTATAAATCTTTTAAACTAAAGAAAATAAATCTGAATACAAGACAAAAAATGGGGCAAACTTTACTTTTATTATTTTACACTAAAGAGCGTTTAGATTTTTCAACATTACCTAATAAAATATCTAACAATGGCAGATTTGCAAAAATGCAAGACAATTTCCTTAAAGTGGACCAACACCCTGCCCCCTTTTTTTTTTAATGTTTACTTTAAAAATATGTAAATAAACCAGGAAGACCCGAATAACAAAGTTATAAAAAAAAAACTTACCTTGTATGTTCCCTCAGCGCATCGCTAGATTTTAAAAAATCGGCCGCCATCTTAATTTTCCTCCTAACAGGAAGAGATCCTTTGACCTCTTCCTGTTAAAATCGCACGCATGCGCGGTAGATAGGTGAAGCGCCGCTCGCTCCCGATGCAAGCGGCGCTTCACCTATCTACCGCGCATGCGCGCTCATTCTAATCTAACTGAATGGCCGAGATAGTAAAAGGCGGGGATAGGCCAATGACGTGGCTCATCCCCGCCTTTCATCTTTGCCCTCCTCCGAGCCGTACAGACACACTCCTCCGATCTTTTGAACACCACCGATCAATACAAACACACACACCTGTTCCATGCACACACACCCACCCCATCCGTGCACACACACCCCCGATCCGTGCACATACACCCCATCCTTGCAGACTGACCCCATCCTTGCAGACCGACCCCATCCATGCAGACCGACCCCATCCATGCAGACCGACCCCATCCATGCAGACCGACCCCATCCATGCAGACCCAAACCCACCCCATCCATGCAGACCGACCCCATCCATGCAGACCGACCCCATCCTTGCAGACAGACCCCATCCTTGCAGACTGACCCCATCCTTGCAGACCGACCCCATCCATGCAGACCGACCCCATCCATGCAGACCGACCCCATCCATGCAGACCCAAACCCACCCCATCCATGCAGACCGACCCCATCCATGCAGACCGACCCCATCCATGCAGACCGACCCCATCCATGCAGACCGACACCATCCATGCAGACCGACCCCATCCATGCAGACCGACCCCATCCATGCAGACCCACACCCACCCCATCCATGCAGACCCACACCATCCATGCAGACCGACCCCATCCATGCAGACCCACACCATCCATGCAGACCGACACCATCCATGCAGACCCACACCATCCATCCATCCATGCAGGCATCACAGAATTTGCGTGCGCTGTCTCGCCCAACTTCAGAGCAGCTGACCGGGGGGGGGGGGGGGGGGCCACGGAGCACGGGCGGCCATACAAAACTTCTGCCCACACACACACAGGAGCAACCGGAATGAAAAAACGGCGTGCTGCACCATTATAAACAAATCATAAACAAACTCACCTGTTCTACAACCAACACGAGACGAGAGGGAAGGCGCTGAAAATATGAGTGAGTGGAGGGAGGGAGGGGAGTGAGAGGAGGGGAGGCGGAGTCATGTGTCTGCAGCCAATCATGGCTGAACACAGCTCTACCAATCACAGACAAATAGAGCTGGGAGACGTGCACGCTCCCGAGGACACGCCCGCAGATGACATCAAGACGACACAGCAAAATTGCGCGAGAGAAGAGAGGAGAAGCTCCACGGACAAAATATGCAAATTACGGAAAAGCATGATTGACATCGGACAAGACCTGGAGGGTGGGACTTCCGGCGAGGTAAATATTAAAATTACAGGCGCTGCGAGGAACAGATGGCTCCAACAGTCATCAAAAGGTAAGTGCTTTTTTATATTAAAGCTAATAAAACGATGTTGTTTTGGAGGGTGTTGGTCCACTTTAAAGTGGACAATTGCCCATTTGTGATAGCACTGGGAAATGGAGGGGGCAGCACTAAGACTCCATTGCAGATCAAGCCGGAAATAAAGCACTTCAAAATGACTCCCACTGGTCACTCACTGGTCACACAGGTTTGCAATTCAATGGCCGTCAGGAGCGATCCTAGGAGCAAGTGATGTTCAGGACTGGTGGATCGGAATTCCCAGGTAAGTATGTGGTGCAAGCATCCTTAAAGTGCACTTATAACCAGAACGGAAGTTTATGTCATTACCTTATGTCATTATCCTCAGCCCAATGCCCCAAAACAGTCTGTGCTTCCTATATTGGCCTTTGCCCAATATTTATAAAAAGTCTAACAGGAAGTAGTATTATGGTTAATGGAAGCCATATGCTAATTCGTTCAGTTACAACTAAACCACGTTTTCAGATCTCCACACAGATGCACAGGCTAGATAATTTAGTGCCTAGTCATAATACTACTTTCTGTTTTGGGGCACTGGGCTGAATGGAAGTTGATGACATGAACTTTCCTCTGAGTATAGGTGCACTTTAAGACCAAACCACCTCAATTTAAAAATTTTATGAAAACAGGACACAAGTCTAATGCTGCTGTTTGTAGAGAAAATCAATGCTGGTTGAAGTCAATTAGCTGCAATGATTAAAAAGACTAATTTTGCTAGTGTACCCATTCAGTAATGTTAGTGGTGATAATCAGAAAGGGTGCTCATAAGATCCAGGGTGTCTCGCCACATCAGCACCCCCATATAGACTCGTAGAAAAAACGTTTTGATCAAAGGCACACCATACTACAAAGGTTACTTTGCAAATTAAACTTGTATTAGGTATCAAGTAACTATATAAATATATACAAATAGTGAGATGCAGGTATACAATGAAAATAGCAAAAAAGGATACAATGGGTGGCTCTGTATAGGCAAGGATCAGGGTGTCATCAGGAGCGTTTGACCACCTTAGTAAAAAAGGAGAATATAGCATTAGCACTAACATGTATATTATCCAGAAGAACTGCTATGTAAAGGTAACCACATATTACCATATATCTATGAGGTGATACTGTCACAATCCTAATGATAGGTATGAGGTGCAGGCTGTCTGATCAGTCAAGGAAGATAACAAGTATATGGGAACAAGGTATATGTCACATGAGATATAGTTTCTGGTCAGAAAACTGCATATAGCCCTGCATCATACCAGAATGCAACCTTCAGTATAATACAACATACAATACAGAGTTAAATCATGACGCCAACATGAGATCATTTAAACAGTATATTGGAAATGTATTACCAAGTAGCAGTACAATAGCATCTGATCGCAAATAACAAGCCCACGTTCCTTAGCCCACGGCCCCTTTCTCAAGGCCTTTTGGTACAAAAAACAAACACTAGATTCCATTGAACGTGGAGTTTGGTCGCTTTGGCCTATAGCCTAAGCTTCCAGAAACTGCTGGGGGGTGCGCTTGGGTATAGTTAATTATACTAAAAATTACACAACCTTGAGTGCCACTTGGTGGTTCTTGATCTGTTCTACCGCTTATGATTGAATAGTGGGCATTTTTGTATCTTTTAGCCCATTGTACTTAGCCTAACATGGGTCTCTCACTAAAGTGACTTGTAACTTTTTATTTAGCATTCTGGTATATTTTCACCCTTGTGCTTATGAGAGGCACCAGCCTGAAACAAGAGGTGTATATGGCTGTGTAATCATTATTAGCTGTGCCCTCCACTTTCTTGGTGTGGAGCTTGGTTCTTGGTTCTTGGAGCTTGGTGTGATACACATGGCTCAGCTTACTCATTTAGAATCAGGTAATTCTATAGTCTGTTTTCCTGTGAGAAACCCAATTTGATCAATTGTTGCACACATGTACCTGAGGGGTTTAGCTCCTCAGGTGTGTGGGGAGTGGGTTCTTGGTAATGGGCTTGGGGGGACCTCCCAAGGTGGGTTGCATCCAATAACTCCAATTGAGACCGACTTTATGAAAAGGGCACTTACCTTATCAGCAGGACTTTAGGTACTTTTGATGGTTCACAGCAGGTCATACAGTCATTATCCACATCAGTTTAATGATCAGCTTCTATATCACCACATTACATCCATTACTCATCCTGGTCCCATAGCAGAATGCTGAGGCCTTAGCTACCTCCATCAGCATCTTGGGTGGAATGGTTCACCTTTCCTGTGTTCACTTGTTAGGTATGAATGTGGCTCTCTTGCTCATTCCTACACCAGTGACTGCTACCAGTTGACTCTACTGGTACCTTCCTCACTCCCAGTTACTACAATGGGGAGATCACACTCCCCTGGCTAACCCATGACCTCCTTATATAGATTGCCCCTGACTGCCTTCTAGAACCTTCTCCCTAGTGTTACTCACCTCAACCAATGGCAGCTCAGCTGTATTCCTATGTAGTTAAGTTATAGCCAACGGTTTGCTAGACCTGCAGTGTCACAGGTCCATTCGCTATCCAACAGCACGACTGCAAGACAGACATGAACTGCCACGCTGAAGAACCCCAAATATAATTGTTGACCACTTTACGCCGGCCACACAATAACATTAAAAAAGGACTCACTAAGAGGCGGACAATGCACAGAACCTAAAGCTTGGCAATTTGAGTTATTAGTTACCCAATCCATGCAGATGTGTGACTGCACTGGCCTGTCAGTTGAGTCCATGGCTGCTGTGCAGAGCCCTGTTCCCCACCAACATCAGAGGAGGATTGCAGTGATCAGGTGAGTTTTTTTATTTTAACCCCCAAACTGTGGGAGCATGCCAAGTTAGACTGCCATGAGAGGCGGTGGAGCATGAGTGGACACTGGGGGACCCAGACACCGGACCAGTTGGAAGCCGTGGAGAAAGCTGAGTACCCATTTTTCTGTCTGGGGTTTACAAACCATTGAATTGAAAGACTTGATATTGAGATAATACAGGTCCTTCTCAAAAAATTAGCATATAAGCCTCGATTCAGAGACACATTCGTCCGGACTTCCGTAGCTGTCTGTGAAAGTTTTGGTGGGTGTTTGTAATTTTTTTGCTTTTTTTCGTCCATTTTCTACTTGCACGAACGTGAACGGAAGCAAATCGGAACATTTCCGTTAGTTCGAATCATTTTCCAAACAAAATCGGAAATTTTCCGTTCGTTCAGAAAACTTCCGTTGCTGGGATGGGTTTCTGTCTGATTCAGAGAGCTGATTTCCGACGGACCACCACCCTATAAATCCGTTTAATTTCCGATCCACTTACGAGACCTTTGAGGGCTCGGATTGCTATTGTTGAACATGTTTTGCGGCTATGTGGAGGAGTCTGCGAGCCTTTAGCACCAAGGCATTGCATGTATCAGCATGGCCGAGGCCATAAATTGTATAGCAATGCATACCTGAATCAATACATTTCATGTATGCCTTATAGATGCATTTTAATGCTGACCTTAATTAGTCCTTAGCATGTAAACATTTATTTTTCCACACATCCATATAATTGCTATATTTTTTTAGACTTATGTCCTTTGTGAATTATATTTGGATTGTTGAACTTGAATCTAAATTTGTTGTAGGAGTTATTGTTTTAGTTGGTTACCTTTGCTTTGTGTAATTATTTTAGATTTGGTTGCAGGAACTGCAAGATGTGACACTCCTGCCCTTGCTCCTGATGCCCGTTCTTTGCCTGCAGAATGGGGGCCAGGGATTCTCTAATCGGGCACTATGCAAAACCTGGGCCGTGGTGGCGAGGGCCCTCTGGCTTTTGAAGTCCAGATTTAGGTGTTTGGACCATACGGGGGGGGGGGGGAGCACTGCAGTATTACCCCAACAAGGTTATCCCAATATTTTAATTTACGTTTTTTAACAGGGACCACACGTTCCAGAGTGGCACAACTGAGTGTCAGGGTCCTTCAGTTGGTGGGCGAGATGCAGGAGCTGCGCAACTCGTTGAGGACCACAGATGAAGAATAATGTTCAGTGGCCTGCCATTGCTATGTATTTTGTTTTTTATAGTTGTAAAAATTTGAAATTTTCAAATTTTTTAAAAATGTTATATTTTATGATGGTATAAAAAAAAATGTTACATTGTCATTTCATTTACAAAATACATTAACACAAAACTAATGGGCCCAGAAATATTTAAAGATGAATATTCACATGACCGAGAAGTGATTTGGGTGAGGTTTAAGGTTCCAAAAGGGAAGATGGTGGATAGGGCTAAGTGGTTTGGGTGAGCTTTAAGGGTCCAAAAGGGAAGATGGAGGATAGTGCTAAGTGATTTAGCTAAACATTGTAGTAGAAGTGAGGGTGGCAAATATGTAGGCGAGCACTTTAATGAGTTAAGTTTGTAGTGCGCAGGCGCAAGGTCATAAGGATTCCGTCTGGACGATTATTTATTGAAAAAGGGAAACAGAACCGAACGGGAAACGTAAAGGATTCGTTATAGGATACGATGGGAAAAGGGCAAAAACGAAAGCCTACGTTGTAACATGTGGAAATGAAACGGAAAAGTCTGGATGGAAAATTACATCCTCGTAATTCGAAATCTGCCGTACGAACGGACGGAAACTTTACACAAGGTTTTCAATGCATGCATAGAATCGCTCGTATGCTCATACGCTCATACGAGAACGGAAACATTTCACAAAAAAAACAGATCGGCACGAAATCGGAAGTTTTTTTGTGTCTCTCTGAATCGAGCCTATAGTGCTAAAGTTCATTATTTTCCATAATGAAATGATAAAAATTAAAGTTTCATATATTTGAGATTCATTGCACACCAACCGGAAATTTTCAGGTCTTTTTTTGTTTTAATACTGATGATTTTGCCATATAGCTCATGAAAACCCCAAAATCCTATCTCAAAAAATTAGCATATCATGAAAAGGTTCTCTAAACGAGCTATTAACCTAACCATCTGAATCAACTAATTAACTCTAAACACCTGCAAAAGATTCCTGAGGCTTTTAAAAAAGCCCAGCCTGGTTCATTACTCAAAACCGCCATCATGGGTAAGACTGCCAACCTGACTGCTGTCCAGAAGACCATCATTGACACCCTCAAGCAAGAGGGTAAGACCCAGAAAGAAATTTCTGAACAAATTGGCTGTTCCCAGAGTGCTGTATCAAGGCACCTCAATGGGAAGTCTGTGGGAAGGAAAAAATGTGGCAGAAAACGCTGCACAACGAGAAGAGGTGACCGGACCCTGAGGAAGATTGTGGAGAAGGACCAATTCCAGACCTTGGGGGACCTGCGGAAGCAGTGGACTGAGTCTGGAGTAGAAACATCCAGAGCCACCGTGCACAGGCGTGTGCAGGAAATGGGCTACAGGTGCCACATTCCCCAGGTCAAGCCACTTTTGAACCAGAAACAGTGGCAGAAGTGCCTGACCTGGGCTACAGAGAAGCAGCACTGGACTGTTGCTCAGTGGTCCCAAGTACTTTTTCTGATGAAAGCAAATTTTGCATGTCATTCGGAAATCAACGTGCCAGAGTCTGGAGGAAGACTGGGGAGAAGGAAATGCCAAAATGCCTGAAGTCCAGTGTCAAGTACCCACAGTCAGTGATGGTCTGGGGTGCCATGTCAGCTGCTGGTGCTGGTCGACTGTGTTTTATAAAGGGCAGGGTCAATGCAGCTAGCTATCAGGAGATTTTGGAGCACTTCATGCTTCCATCGGCTGAAAAGCTTTATGGAGATGAAGTTTGCATTTTTCAGCACGACCTGGCACCTGCTCACAGTGCCAAAACCACTGGTAAATGGTTTACTGACCATGGTATTAATGTGCTCAGTTGGCCTGCCAACTCTCCTGATCTGAACCTCATAGAGAATCTGTGGAATATTGTGAAGAGAAAGTTGAGAGACGCAAGACCCAACACTCTGGATGAGCTTAAGGCTGTTATCGAAGCATCATGGGCCTCCATAACACCTCAGCAGTGCCACAGGCTGATTGCCTCCATGCCACGCCGCATTGAAGCACTCATTTCCCGACCAAGTATTGAGTGCATAACTGAACATAATTATTTGAAGGTTGACTTTTTTTAATTAAAAACACTTTTCTTTTATTGGTCGGATGAAATATGCTAATTTTTTGAGATAGGATTTTGGGGTTTTCATGAGCTATATGGCAAAATCATCAGTATTAAAACAAAAAAAGACCTGAAAAATTTCAGTTGGTGTGCAATGAATCTCAAATATATGAAAGTTTAATTTTTATCATTTCATTATGGAAAATAATGAACTTTAGCACTATATGCTAATTTGTTTGAAAAGGACCTGTATGTGTAGGTTAGATCTGCTTCTAATGCTTTGATATTGTTTATCCTAAGAAAAGAAAGGATTCTCTAAAGTCATTACTGGCAGTGAATGTATAGAAAATCATATTATAAAAACAGCCAGCCCCCCCCCCCCCCATCATCACATCCCTCAGAAACCTAGGCGCTCAGCCAGTAGGATAGAAGGGGTATGATGAAATACTGTACATTTTTTTCCAGGGTTGGGTAAATGAATGTGGCTGTTATCTTCATGGGGTGTCTGAATGCTAGACAGCAGACTTTCCATAAATAAAATATGATGTCATTAAAATACCTCTACATTTCAACATCATCAACATTTTGACAACCAAAAAAAATCAAGATGAAGTCTAATGCCTTCTTACTTAATAAAGTTTACCTTGTAAAATACATTCTTATAGAAAAAATGGAACGTATTAATTCTAGCAAGGAGATATAAATAATCGTATTTACATTTCTTCATATGCTGAGATGTCATCTTCACAAGATCAAAATGGGTGAGTGGCGAGTCAAAGCCATATTTCCATGGCAGGGTTTAGTGGCAGCACTAGTTCTCTTGCTGGATATACACCCACATGCTTTAGTGGAGTCCTTTCATGCCGCGCTTCTATACAAAACAAATCTACAGCCATTTCAGCACTAAGACATCTTATTAATTGCTACATGCCCTCACAAGGCTTTGCCTCTCCATGCTGCTCAACCGAAAGCCAAGAAAAATAGCACGCAATAAAATACAAAATTTAAGTTGAAATAACTGCCTAACTACAATAGTAAACAATTTTGTCATACATGGAGAAAAAAAAGTAAAGTGAATTTAGAGTTATAAATTTGTACTGCTAAATGTAATTGTACAGTAAATGCAGTTAGTGGAGCTATACATATTTCCATACAATATATGTTAGCCTGAAAGCAATCTGGGTTCTGCTGATATATTATTGATTAGTAAATCAAAGTCGTTCTGCTATCTATGTGATAATTTCAGAAGTTATTGCCACGCCACGTAAGAATTATTTCATGATAATTTGCCATTGCATGGCAACATTTTCCTGCTGCCACAATGCGCTATATTTTTACATTGATGAAGCACACAGGGCTGCAAGCTTTATTTTTATTCATCATTTACATTTTATTTTATATATATAGTTATTTACTTTACAGTTTTATAAAATGTCTGTGTATTCATTAGTGCTTTACTGTGCAATGTGCCCTGAATCAGTTATGCTCCTCAATGAGCCTACAATCAAATGTCTGATGAACAATCATACCTGTAGCTTATAGTTAAAGCAACGGTCATGCAAAGTTCTCATCAAATATGAGCTTGTTCAATTTAAAGTTTTGGGTACTTCCTAAGAATTATTTGAATTTGGGATTGAGGAGAACCTAGATCTGAAAACAAATGAAACAGAAAAACACATTTTATACAAAATGTGTGCTGTTCATGGCTGTACTAAAGATGGGGGCATAAAATTAGCAATGCCCCCTTCTCTGGAAGTCCTGTTTTTCTTAGGCCCTTATTTATGAAGGAATAGCGACAAGTAGCGACTGGTGAGCGGCCGGTAATGACGGGCCCCGCCACGAGAACGCCGGCTCCCCACCACAATCACACATTTATCAAGCCAATCCTGCTTAGCGACTGAGATAGCGCCATATAGCGACTCATTCATCATTATTCCAGCCTCAGCCCACAGCACCAGCCTCCGACCTTGATCAGCGACAGGTATGACCTCTCGCTACCTGGCGCGCTCCAATGCATTTTAATGGAAAAATCTTCAAATATTAATAATTAATTGTTATTAATTTTTTTTTTAAATGTGAAAAATTCTGTGACCACTTCTGCCATTTTAGAAAAAAAATAAAATTGTACAGAATTGATATTACAGGTCTGATATTAATGTATTCATATTACTAAATTATTTTAAAAACTTGTTTTTTTGGATTCCAAAAATATGGTGGTTTGGGGGTTAAAAAACTACTTTTAACCCATCGCCGCCAGCGCTCTGGGGTTTAAACATGCATTTTACAGAGCGAGAATTTTTTGAGCGTGATTTTTTAATGAATATGGTGGGAGCCGGTCGCTAGGGCCAGTCGCTATCATGCACTCCCATACAGCGCGGAACCTGTCAAATAGCGATTCCTCACCCAATATTCAACATTACGGCAAACCGACTGAGTCGCTATCAACTACCAAACAACGGCCAAGCACAGCGACTACTAGCGGGCGCTCTGAAAATGCCGCTACAGTCGCTCAACTGTCGCTACCTGCCGCTATTAATGAATCGGCCTCTTAGCATTTTGCTCATTCACTGAAATCCTGGAAAAGGCAAACTTGCACATGAAATTCAGCTGTTTTTATGCAGAAATGGTCAAGCTCCATGTGCATTGTGCAGGCTAAGGCAGTCACTGGTCCCCATGTCCCCCATGTTTTGCCCCTGTCTTTGCTGTTTAGCAGTGACAAATGTGTCTCTCCAGCTTCTGTGTTTAAGGCAAATCTTTATCAATCTGTAGTGGATTCTTTGTGGCACCTATGTTCTCCTTGTTTTTATATGTAGTGTTTTATTTGGTGATAATATTATTATTATTGTTTATGTATATAGCGCCATCATCTTCCATATCGCTTTACAAGGTATGATTATAGACAAGGTAAAACATATAGTACAGGGAACAATACAAAATGAGATGCCACGAGGTTCAAACCAGGTGTTGTGAGCACAGGAGACAATAGGAAGGAGAGTCCTGCCCTTGCAAGCTGACAGACTAAAGGATATCTTGATTCCTGTTGACCTATTGTGTTGTGTTTCCCAATGTTTGATCCCAGATGTTCTCTATATCCTTCACTCACTGCCTTGTTCTTATTGTCTTAGTGCCTAATCATTGAGCTACTAACTTATTGTTTCTTTTTTTTCATTAAAAAATGTATGGCCAATTGTCAACCTTTGCTTTTTTAGCTTAAAACAGTGTAAAAAATAGTTAAAAATACTGAAAAATAAGTTGCAGATGACACTTTCATTCATAATTAACATGATGGCTATTGCCGACGTGTTAAATGAATGAAATAAGCATGTTAGTTAGTGCAGTTGGCATTATTCTCCTGCTTTTTGCTGGATGGAAATGGCACATGAAAAAAAACACATTTGTGCATGCTTTTCACCCCTCAAAACAATCCATAAATCACGTGAAATCTTACTCCATGCGCAAATATACGCAAAAAAACATGCGCACAAAAAAAGTTCAGCTGAATCGGGAGTAAGGGAAAAAAAGTGAGTAAACCATTTTTACAGATGAAAAGTATGCGAAAATAACTCCCAGGCATGAATCGTCCCTAATGTGGGTAAATGTAAAGTAATGCACTTGGGATGTAATAATCTGAAGGCCACATATGTCCCTGAAGGAGTAAAGCTGGAAGAGTCACTTGTCTAGGGTTGCTAGTAGACCACAGGCTAAATACCAGTTTGCAATGTCAAGCAGCTGCTACCATAGCCACCAAAATATTTCCATGCATTAAAAGTGAATTACAGGTCCTTTTCAAAAAGTTAGCATATAGTGCTAAAGTTCATTATTTTCCATAATGAAATGATAAAAATTAAACTTTCATATATTTGAGACTCATTGCACACCAACTGAAATTTTTCAGGTATTTTTTGTTTTAATACTGATGATTTTGCCATACAGCTCATGAAAACCCCAAAATCCTATCATGAAAAGGTTCTCTAAACGACCTATTAACCTAATCATCTGAATCAACTAATTAACTCTAAACACCTGCAAAAGATTCCTGAGGCTTTTAAAAAAGCCCAGCCTGGTTCATTACTTAAAACCGCCATCATGGGTAAGACTGCCGACCTGACTGCTGTCCAGAAGGCCATCATTGACACCCTCAAGCAAGAGGGTAAGACCCAGAAAGAAATTTCTGAACAAATAGGCTGTTCCCAGAGTGCTGTATCAAGGCACCTCAATGGGAAGTCTGTGGGAAGGAAAAAATGTGGCAGAAAACGCTGCACAACGAGAAGAGGTGACCAGACCCTGAGGAAGATTGTGGAGAAGGACCAATTCCAGACCTTGGGGGACCTGCGGAAGCAGTGGACTGAGTCTGGAGTAGAAACATCCAGAGCCACTGTGCACAGGCGTGTGCAGGAAATGGGCTACAGGTGCCGCATTCCCCAGGTCAAGCTACTTTTGAACCAGAAACAGCGGCAGAAGCGCCTGACCTGGGCTACAGAGAAGCAGCACTGGACTGTTGCTCAGTGGTCCCAAGAACTTTTTTCTGATGAAAGCAAATTTTGCATGTCATTCAGAAATCAAGGTGCCAGAGTCTGGAGGAAGACTGGGGAGAAGGAAATGCCAAAATGCCTGAAGTCCAGTGTCAAGTACCCACAGTCAGTGATGGTCTGGGGTGCCATGTCAGCTGCTGGTGTTGGTCGACTGTTTTTTATAAAGGGCAGAGTCAATGCAGCTAGCTATCAGGAGATTTTGGAGCACTTCATGCTTCCATCGGCTGAAAAGCTTTATGGAGATGAAGTTTGCATTTTTCAGCACGACCTGGCACCTGCTCACAGTGCGAAAACCACTGGTAAATGGTTTACTGACCATGGTATTACTGTGCTCAATTGGCCTGCCAACTCTCCTGACCTGAACCCCATAGAGAATCTGTGGAATATTGTGAAGAGAAAGTTGAGAGACGCAAGACCCAACACTCTGGATGAGCTTAAGGCCGCTATCGAAGCATCATGGGCCTCCATAACACCTCAGCAGTGCCACAGGCTGATTGCCTCCATGCCACGCCGCATTGAAGCAGTCATTTCTGCAAAAGGATTCCCGACCAAGTATTGAGTTCATAACTGAACATAATTATTTGAAGGTTGACTTTTTTTTAATTAAAAACACTTTTCTTTTATTGGTCGGATGAAATATGCTAATTTTTTGAGATAGGATTTTGGGGTTTTCATGAGCTGTATGGCAAAATCATCAGTATTAAAACAAAAAAAAGACCTGAAAAATTTCAGTTGGTGTGCAATGAATCTCAAATATATGAAAGTTTAATTTTTATCATTTCATTATGGAAAATAATGAACTTTAGCACTATATGCTAATTTTTTGAGAAGGACCTGTAAAGTTGACCAAAATCCACATTTTTAACTAGCATCCCCTGAATTGCTTGCCCAATGAGGAGTACTTTTTGCCAATTTTCACTGCTCCTGCTTCACTTTCATCCTAGATAATGACAGCTAATAAAGCTGTAAAGCTCCACCTCCTCCAGTTATTGCCACTGTTATGTGTGGCAATGATGTCATTGCTACACCTAAGCAATGACTGATTGCATGACATCTCACACTAAGGAACAGCAAATAAATAAGTGTTCCAGAACAATTCAACAAGCGAAAATATCCATTTCTAGTTATACACCCTAAGAAGGAAGTATCGGCATGGACTTTGGCCAAATGTATTTCACAAGTTCGGTGGGTTTTGGTCTGCTTTTGGTCGGTTTTGGTCCACTGCTTAGAGTACATATTTTTTTAGATGATTTGAAATGGCTCATTTTACACTGTTCCCAAGGGGGATAAGGTGGAAGAAAGCTAGCATCGACCTGGATGTAGAATTTAAAAGAAACAGGACTCACCTGCCTAGCACCCAGTGCCCGATCCTCCTGCCAAAATTTGTGTTCCAAATGGCTGGACTGATAAGTCAGCCAATTAGTGAAGCAGGAGTGTGTCTGCTATGCTGTGATTGCTTAAACAGCATAATTCCCATGGCAACCACCAAAAGCCAGGGGAGCAGCGGCCAAATTGGGTCCAGTTATGGGGGGTGGATGTTTGGTGGGTGGGTTTAATTTAAATGGACTTCCACTTTAATGTTAATAAAGTATGACTTCTTCCTTTCAATAGACTAGATAATATTCTATCCAGGTTAGTCCCATATTTTTTTTTTTTTTTTTTTAATTCTTTATTTAACTTTTTTTGCATAAAAACATACACAATATAAAAAACAAAAACAAAAAACACACGAGAAGAAAGAAAAAGAAATAATGACAAAAAGTTACAGGGTGCATTCCAATACAATACACAGTAGGTCAGTGGAACAGGTGCTCCAGGGGCATGGATTTGGGTTCAGGGAAGGGTAAAGTAGCGGCTGGATGATCCACATGACACTTAAGCCTTCACACAACTAACTCAGCTGTATATGGAGGCCGTCCGTCGAGAGGCCTCCAAATGCTGATGTCTCACCCTGCAGGGCACCCCATAGGCTGCTTAGAAATAGGGTGTATCTCGTCACTAAGGTATCCCGGGGGGGGGGTAGGGGCGGTCCCCTATAACATCATAGCGGTTTAGCGGTACAGTACATGGTCATCTGTTATCTGACTCTGTGAACAGCTGTTTAAACTCTTCTGACTCCTGATAGATTAACCAGGGCATCCATGTGCGCCTGTATTGCTCATCCCTGTCATGTAGTGCGAGAGTGAGATCCTCCATCTCAGAGATACTTGACACCTCCTCAACCCAGTCTCTCACAGTGGGGGCCCTTTTTTGTTTCCAATATCTTGGAATCGCTAGTTTCGCTGCATTCAACAAATGAGCCTGCAGCGATCTCTTATACTCGCTCACAGAACGATTCGTCAAGTTCAGCAGGATCTGAGCTGGGCCCGCGAGGGACTGGCCCCCGGTGACCTGGGAGATTATGGTCAGCACTCCCTCCCAGTATGCGCGGATCTTGGAACAGGACCAGAGGATGTGCAAGAGAGTGCCCCTCTCAGTCCCGCACCTCCAGCAATTCGGGTCCACCGAGGTAGACATTCTGTTGAGCCTGTCGGGCGTGTAGTACCAGCGGGTCAGGACCTTATAGTTAGCTTCCTGTACTCTGGTGGCAATCGAGGATCTGTGAGCAAGGGACGCGATTTTCTCTCTCTGACCCTCATCAAACTCCATCCCTAAGTCGGCCTCCCAGTCCCTCCAGAACGTCGGGGGGCTATCCCACTCCCCAACCAGCATCGAGTATATTTTGGAGGTCAGGTGGTCGTTTGGCGCTTCGCCCAAACAGATCCTCTCTAGCTTGGTGTGAGTCCGACACCTTTCCCTCTTCAACCCCTGCCCAGCTACAAAGGCTTGCAATCTAAGCAGGGTCCATGGGTCCAGGTCTGTGTTCCCCCATCTGGATCTCAAGTCCGACAGTTGTGTCCATCCTCTCTCTGAAATCAGGTCCCCAGCCCTCAACTGATCCAGCTCACTCCATTCCCTGAGGTCTGCTCTGGATGACCCGGGGGCCAACAACGGGTTAGTGATTATGGGCACCATGGGGGAAGGCCGCGGAGAAATCTCCGAGTAGGATCTGTACTTTTCAAAGACCCTCATTGAGGCCTCAATAGTCGGGTACCTTCTCATGTCTAAGGGTAGATCCCCCCTGCCCCACATCCAGACATCTGGCGGTGTGGAGGTCATAGCACGCTTTAGCTGCACCCACCTTTTTGTGTTCTGGCACGTCGCCCACTCGCAGGTTCTCTGCAGGTGCGAGACCACCCAGTAGAGCCTAATGTCCGGCAGTGACATGCCCCCCTGGTTCTTGGGCCTGTAAAGCGTGCGTTTCCCGATCCTCGCTCGCCTCTTGTTCCAAACAAAGCTCAGGAGGGACCTGCTGAGATCAGTAAAGAAACTCAAAGGGATCCAGACCGGCAGGGCCTGGAACAGGTACAACAGTCTGGGCAGTATCGTCATCTTTATTATGTTAACCCTCCCCATCCAGGAGAACGTGGGAAGGTCCCACCTCCCCAGATCAGCTCTAATCCTCCTGGCCAGAGTAAGGAAATTCAGGGTTACTATATTGTACAAGGAGCGTGGCAGCTGGGTTCCCAAATATGCTAGAGAGGCGTTGGCCCACCTAAAGGGGAAGGACTGCCGAATGGCCCCGGCGAGGTCTCCTTGAAGGGAAACATTCATGGCTTCGGACTTATCGAAGTTGATTTTTAGGTATGAGAGCCTCCCATATGTCTCAAATTCCCTCATCAGAACTGGGATAGTCACGGAAGGGTTAGTAATAAAAAAAAGCAGATCATCCGCATAGGCGGCGACCTTGTGGGTTCTCTCTCGGGTAACCACTCCCTGGATGTCGTTGTTTTCTCTTATTCTACATAGGAATGGCTCAAGCGATAGAGAAAAGAGGAGGGGTGAGAGGGGGCAGCCCTGGCGGGTACCATTACTGATCCACACCGGGTCCGGGAGGTGGCGATTGATCCTTATTCGTGCCGAGGGAGTGGTGTACAAGGCCTCTATGAGCCGCCTCATATTATCCCCCAACCCAATATACCGTAGAGGCCTTTTCGGCATCAGTAGAAAGAATCATCAGGGGGGTCCCGGAGGTTTTGGCTGCATGAATAACATTAATGGCACGGATGACGTTGTCTCTGGCCTCTCTATGTTGTACAAACCCAGTCTGATCCAGGTGCACAAGACGAGGGACCAGAGGCGACAGTCTATTGGCCAGGACTTTGGCATATAGCTTCATATCTGCGTTAAGCAGAGAGATGGGTCTATAGCTTTTACAAGATAACGGGTCCTTTCCTGCCTTATGTATGACAGTGATGTGAGCTTCTAATTCTCTGCTGGAGAAAGCTCCCGGGTTCTCCTCGTCTATTATTGTGTTCCAAGCCCTTACCAGTCGCGGGCCCAGCAGAGCCTCAAAGATTTTATAGTATCGAGATGTAAAACCGTCCGGTCCTGGTGCCCTGCCCGAAGGCGAAAATTTAATAGCCTCGGCTAGTTCCCCCATGCTAATTGGTGCTTCGACTAGGGCTGCGGCCTCTTCAGAGACCTTCGGCATATTAGAGCCTGCCAGGTATTGTCTAATCCTCTCCAACTGCCTCAACCCCGATGTGTCCCCGGGTAGGCCATAGAGGCCCGCGTAATAATTCTTAAACATGCCCGCTATAGACTCTGAGGTGTGCTGCTTCCGCTGGAACTCATCCATAATTTCATTTATGTAGTTTTGGGCCTGCTGCTGTTTGAGAGCTCTAGCAAGTAGGGCGCTGTTTTTGTTACCAAACCCATAATATCTCCTCTTACATTTTCTAATCACATGTTTGGCTTTCTGCCTTAATAAGGCGTTGAGTGCCACTCTAGCTTGCGTAAGCTCACCAAGTACACTCGCTGCTTCTGACTGTTTGTGGGAGAGTTCCAGGTTGTTGACCCTCTCCGTCAGTTTCGCCAACAAAGCTGTGTTTTCCCTCTTTAATCGGGAGGCATGGTTAATCAGAATGCCCCGAATAATGCTTTTATGAGCTTCCCAAAGGGTCAGGGGCGAGACCTCCCCACTATCATTCTCACTGAAGTATGAGGTGATACCGTCCCTGACAGCTTGCAGCACCACCGAGTTCTGGAGGAGAGACTCGTTTAGCCTCCAGGTAAAGGGGGAGGGGGGCCTGTTCACTAGTTCCAAGTCCAGGTAGACAGGGGCATGGTCCGAGAATGAGGTGGGGTAGATGCCGTCACCTGAGACTCGCTCCAGTAAGCTATGCGAGACCCAGAGGTAGTCAATACGGGAATAAGTCCCGTGCACTTTAGAATAGAATGAGTAATCCCTAACTGTGGGATTTCGAATTCGCCACGCATCCACCAACTGTAGACTATGCAACCTTTTCCTTAGGGACCTCAAGGCGGGTTGGGCAATTGCTGACCTCCCAGCCGAGGTGTCGATGAGAGGGTCAATCGGCAGGTTAAAGTCACCACCCAGGATCAGTTCCCCCTCCGCAAACCTCTCATAGTCCCATATTTTGAGGTTTAAAATGGCACCTGTCGACGCTTTTCAAAAATTAGCAACCCATTGGATGAAGATAAACTAGATGTGCACCTTCATCTTTGAAGGCTGTGTCAAAGAAGTATCTAGTTTCCAGGAAGGGTCCTGTCATTCCAAAGCGGTCTATATTTGGGTAGGTTTTAGATCTCTTCTACAGCACCACCTGCTGGTGAACCATTATGTTTTTTGAAGGGTAATTCCACTTTCGATGGCAAATTTAGTTTCCAATCTATTGCACCAATATGATGTGCTCAAGGTGATGAGTTTATTAATTTATTTACTTTTCTATGTTTTTTCAACTCCATGTTATAAAAGAAAACAGTTCTTCCTAGCAGCAAAGTGTCTACCTTAGCAATGTACATCAAAGTGGTGTTCAGATGTACATTTCATAAGCGTCCTCAATCTTGATTGCTAATCATCTGATTGGCCAAGGCAGACACAACCAATTTAACCCCATCTGTATTATTTCAATCTCTTCAGATAGGAGGAATTGGTCTTGTGTTCCAGAAGCTAAAGGGTAACTAGCAGCATTCTCAAATGTAAACGCTTCTACTTTGTTTAGCAAAAGCTGCTAATAACCCCACCTGTTACAGTTGAAGGATTCTGGGATTTGTAGTGCAAAAATATACTAGGAGCTCTACTGAAGGACAAGACAGCCACTCCTACTTTACCAAAAAAGACACATGGGAATATAAGGTACTTGGAAATAGCATGCTGATAAGTAAATCACAAAAGTGATGAAGTCCCCTAAGCAGTTCTAGGTAAATGTTTTTTTATTCTGAAGAAACCACTGTAAAATGTAATTATTTAGTAATTATTAGATATATAGAGTACCTATATAGACATCATATTAGTCCTAGGAGGAAACGCTTCTTGTGGTTGAAAGCTCACGTGTCCTTACAATCCTTTATACTTGTATTAGAAAATATAATTGAAGCTGTCCTCCATCATATGGAGGTATAACATATCATTATTGCTGGTACAGTAAATCCCATTCAAAAAAATGTAATTTGATTTGTCATTCATCTTTGAATGGCAATTGTGATTTTATTCATCCGTATTCTAAGCTGCATATTAAGAAAAACAATTATAGGAAAAATCTCCCAGCAGGTCTACATAGATAGGCTTCCCTTTAGGAAAAGAAAAGGGAAATGAATACAAACATTGCATGAGTGTATCAGTATTTACTGTTCAAAACAGATGCTTTTCAATATCTAGAAAACCAAAAGACCCTGTTTACCAGCGCTGCTCTGCAGATAACACTTGCTATAGCTATAACATCAAATGCTGTATTATATGACATCACAGTGATGTCAGAATAATACCATGGTAGGTGGGATAACTTAGGGAATAGTATTAGTATTCAGTAACGGGAGCATGGGTGGGGAGTTGCACCTCATGCAGTGAATATAGCCATATAGATGTTAAAGGGCGAATGAAGTATAATAATTATAGGCATATTTATTGTGCTTTGTATGATTATGCATCTGAATTCCTAACACTCAAATAGGGTGTGGGCCAGAAATCCTGCCATGTCTATAGTAAACAGACCATGACAAAAGACACCTATTTTCACATATTCACACCTAGCTGCCAAAAAGCTACCTCAATAGCTGGGGTGTTTTTACATTTCCTCTTGAAAAGGAATCCTTGAATTCCTAATTAGCTTGACCTTAGACTCAGACACTCAAATACACATTAGACACGGCCACTGGGTGTTATTTGTGGAAGAGCAGTGTAACTCTTGAAATATGTCAGTTATGACTATATTAATGAGAGAGTCTTGTTCAGGATTATAAGACCTTTCATTTGATATCAAACATGGTCTACATATATTGGTCAAAGACTGATAATCCACATAGTATCATACTCTGTATGATGTGTATTTAATGTTTAGGTTCATTTAACTAAGAAATTAATGGGGATCATGAATTTCTTGGTTACAATATGATAACATGCATATTGTGGGAGTTATACCCTTTATAGAATATGTATCTAATCTCACAGAGGCTGGTTGTGGGCAGATCATTGCAGACACATTCACGAGGCAGGGAATGCTGGCCACACCCCCTTGTGTTGGTAGATTAGTGAGGCTGCTGGGACGACTAGGCAGTCAGTGAATGGACCCGGGACCTGAAGCAACCATGGCTAAGTCCTAAGTATCTCTTGCTGTCTCTCTCACCATTATAATAAATTTATTGTACTGTAAACTTACTTTATCGTAACGTGTCATTTATGTAACAACTACCTGTAATATCTAATGTTGTCTGGGAAAACTTCATGAACATATTGGGTTAGTGAAGGTTATTTACTGTGCTGGTAAATTAAACCCGTTTTAATTTATACATTTTACTGTGTGTGGTGGAAAATTTCTCACACAATAGATCAGACTTGGGCATTGTAAGGCCCCAGGGCCACATACGGCCCTTTGATTGGCTCTGACCGGCCTGCGACCAGCGTTCCCTGTAAGGTGCGCAGCCACGCCATGCTGACGACCTCGCCGCTCAGCCCCGCCCACTGTCTGCGCAGTCTTGCCAGAAAAAATAGTGCCAGGTTTCAACAGCACTTTTGCCCCTCTGTAGTGAGTCTAATATAGTGGGGGCGTGTGTGGATTAGAGCCTGCTGTCCTATTGGACAGCTCCCTCCTTCAGGTTTGGCTGTGGGTGGAGTTTCTCTTCCCGCCCTCGGCCTGTACTGACGGGCATGTGTCAGTCACTGCGGAGCTGACGCCGGAGATCAAGGTCCTCAAGCCACTTGTCTGTGCCTCACGTCGCAGGCTGCTGGCACTTGTAGTCCACACCAAATGTGTTACATGCCGTACGCAGTGCCTGACGGTGTACTGGCTCTTGTAGTCCATTTCAGGCCAGACCAATGCCTTTGGGAGGTCGAAGGGCCATGCTGCAAGGTGGGGAGGGTTTCACACAGCCTTTTATCCAAGGTCGGCCACTGGTCTCCCTCCCCCCCGGGCATCTCAAATCGGGATGCTCTACTTTTTGAAACCCTTTTTACTCAGTAGCAACGCTGTCCTACACACAATAGTATAATCACAAAATATCAACATATCAATTGTATTTGTACTGAACAAGAATTTTATCTTTTCACACATGAGCCTCTATGCTAAGTTAAATGATACAGGGAGAGCATTGTGTTATCATTTCATGATATGTTGGACAAAGTTTTATAATATGAATGCATTAGTATCACTATCAATATTATGTGGCATTCATTACTCAGCCTCTCATGTGTACCCCAAACCACTATGCCAAATTAAGAAAATATTTTAGGATTGCTGATCACTACACTTAATGTATCTAGGGGGCACACTATAGCCTATAAATCATGAGACTGTGCTAAAAATTAACCTACTGCTGGGTTCCCGCTGCAGCTGTACTCTGTGGAGAACCAGCAACAAAGTGAATATTTTACTCAATCTCAGATAGTCTATTGAGAGTTATGCGCTGTGGGGCATTCACAATTTGGATGCCCCTAGAGAGATTAGTAGATGATTGTAAAATGACCATAAAGTCCAAAAGTCTCTTCTATAAGTGGAATAGGACTGGTGCATGTTGACTACTGTACTTGATCATGTAAACAAAAATATCCCCCCCCCCCCTTTAAATAATATACTTTTTTTTAATTGATGGCCATCCAGTGGAGAACCTGTTAGAGGCTGCAAAAGACCTAAGACTTTAGCGTAGGTTCACCTTAAATAGGACAACACCCCCTAACATACAGCTATAGCTACAATTCATACAATCAAAGCTTATTCAAAGGTTGGAATAGCCCAGTCAAAGTCCAGACCTAAATCCAATTGAGAATATGTGGCATGACTTGCTTTTCATAAATGCTCTCCATTCAATCTGATGGGTTGAAAAGTTTTTAAAGGGATTGCCTGGCAGCTTACCTGATGCAGTGTCAGTCTCATGCTTGCTCGTTCCTTAACCCTTTCGCTGCCAGCCTACCTGGAGTTTTTGTCACCCTTGGTGCCAAACCGTTTTGCACTATTTTGCGCTCCCCATGTTCAAATGTGATTTTTGAAGGGATTTCCAGGGATTTCCCAGGGAAATGATATATTGTTTTTTTCATCAGAGTCTGGGCTTTAACATGAAATGTCTTGTTTGTAATTTTTTAGGGGTATTCTCAATATTTTTGGGTGAAATATGTGAAAAAAAAATAAAAAAAAAATACATTTTTACAATTTGTAGTTTTTTTTGTAATAAAAAATGTAAGTTTTTCAATAAAATCTTATTGCGTGTGAAATCCCAATTTCTCCCAGTTACAGCGATACCACATATGTATAGGTAGACACCCTTTCCTGCCCAGGAGACTCCCCCAAACTGAAACAGCGCTTTAGGGAATTTTCAGATAAAATACAACTATGCTATGCAATATGCGCACCTTGCAGTTCTTCCAGAAAAACAACCCTTTACATTTGAAATACCCCCAACAAACTATATATTCTCTGGAAGTACACACCTCAAGCTTTCTAGGCGTACCAGGCTTGTTGATGTGCCCATAGTTTTCTGGAAGTAATCCCTCATTGTATTCTTTGGTTGCAAAGAGTTTCCCTAAAAAAAGGATAAAAAAGCAGAATCAAAGCCACATTTTCCTAAAAAACTATGTGCAAACAAGAAAAAACAAGTTTAGTCTGAAAAAGCAACATCCCCCGAACAGAACGATACCCAACATGCATAGCTACTGTCAAGGGAAGAGTCGGCAAACACCCCAAAGTAAAGCATGTGCGTAACAGTGATTTTACTTGAAAATTTCAGCTCTGCAGACAAAGTGCGCACCTTGCGATTTTTCAACCAAAACAACCCTTTACATTTGGAATATCCCCCATAAACCATATATTCCCTGAAAGTACACATGTTAAGCTTTCTAAGCGTACCCAACTTGTTGTAGTGGGCTCATCTTTCTGGAATTAATCCCTCAAAGAATTCTTTGGTTGCGCAGGGTTTCCCTAAAAAATGTATAAAAAAGCTGAATAAAAAGCACCTTTTCCTAAAATATAAATATGCAAACCAGAAAATACAAGCTAAGTCTGAAAGCGCAAGGTCCCCCGAACAGAACAATACCCAACATGCATAGCTACCTTTAACCATTTTAATTGCCAGCCTACTTGAGATTTTGTCACCCTCTGTTGACAGGTCATTTTTCCCCATTTTGCGCCATGTTTTGCGCCATGTTTTGCGCCATTTTTGCTGGAATTTTCAGGAAAATTATACATATATTTTCTGCAGCAGAGTTTAGGCTTTAACAAGAAATGTCTTGTTTGTAAATTTTATTTTGTTTTTTACAATATTATTAAGTAAAAAATAAATAAATAAATAAATAAAAATTTTTTTAGAAAATTGACTCCTTTATTTCAAATACAAAATGTATTTTATTAAGGAAAACCGTATTGCATGTGAAACCCCCATTTCTACCGATTAGAACGGTACCACATATTTATCGGTAGCCCCCCGTTCCTGCCCAGGAGACCCCCCTAACTGAAACAAGTACTTTATAACATTTACAAATAAAATACAACTACCATCCACACTACAAAGGGTTAAATCGAGAAAAAAAATGACATAGGGTCCCCCTTCCTGGGGGGGGACCCCATTTTTTGGGGGGATTTTTAAGGGTTAAAAACCCTTAAAAATCCCCAAAAAAATTGACATGGGGTCCCCCTTACCCAAAGTAACCAGCCCGGGACCAGCTATGCAGGGCTTGTAGAAACAGGGCACAGGGGCCAGCTTTTGTGGCCCCTGGCCCTGCAGGCTACAAACCCGCATAGTCCGTGGGCCCAGGCTCTTCTGCCCCCCCCTGGGCTTTGGGGAGGCAGGTAATTGGGGGTGCCGGGGGTTAATGGCAAGTCACCCGCTGCGGCAAGCGGGTGACATGCCATCCCCCAGCCTTGTGAACTGGTATAAGGGGTCTCATGGACCCCTTACCAGTTCACAAGGGGTTAAATGTTAAATAAAAAGACACAGAGACATAAGATATAAAAGATCTTTATTTATTTTTTTTTTTACTTTACTCACCTCCGATCCTGTGTCCCCCGGCGATCTCCGCTGACAGCCTGCTCGTGTGTTTGAAGGAGAGAGCCTGGGGAGGAGGGGGGGCGATCTCAGCCCTCTCCTCCTCCCCATCTGCCCTCCTCCAGGCACACGAGCAGACTGATTGTCTGTCTCACGTCCCGGCATTAAGAGGGCTGCTGGTGACATCATAAGATGTCACCTGGCCCCGCCCTCCAGGGGGCGGGGCTAGCAGACCCGTTCCAGGAAGTGGGGGGGGAGGGCAATTTCTGCCGTCTCCTCGCCACCGAAGAGGCTGGGGGGGCGATCGGAGGCCCCCCCAGTGAAGAGGACACCCATCGGGAGACAGCGCGGCCTCAGGTAAGGAAATGTCATTTTTTTTTTTTTTTTTTTTTACATTTAGCAGCTGCTGCTGCCGAAGCGGGGGGGGGGCCTATTCCGGGGGCTCTCCTGGAGCCATCCGACCCCCCACGGGGGATCGGATGGCACCAAATTAAAGGGGAGACCCGGCCGGATCCAACGAGGGGTCAGGTGAGTATTTTTGATTTATATTTTTTTTACTGTCAGGGGGGAAAGTCAAGCACGTAGATTCTACGTGCTTGGCACTTAAGTGGAGTGGAAGCGAGCACGTAGAATCTACGTGCTTGGCACTGAAAGGGTTAAAGAAAGGAAGCATAATTTATTATTTCTCTGTCTCCAGTGTCTCTCTCATGATCCTGACCACAAATTCAAGCCTGAGGCTTGTGTCAGTTTGACACCCCCTCTCTCAGTGATAGGCTAAAATGGAGCCCTTCACACTGTTAATCAAGCCCAGCTCACTCTAATGCAAGACACACAGTGTGCTTCCATCACTTAGCCACTCCCATCTCAATGGACAGCACAGCATGAGGTGAAAATGGATTTTAGAATTACACTGGCAATATAATGTAGCTTTGTCTTCAAAAAAGAAAAACATGACAACATTGCCATGTGTAGCCTTACACAGTGTGGGTCATGCTAATTATTTGATAAAGTAAGTGTAAGTCTAGGTGCACATTTTACCTTTAACACACAAAACTTATACAACTTATTTGTTGTATTTATAAAACTTATACAAAAATTATTTTGTTTTAAATTTTTCCCCAAAAACCTACGACAGGGCATTTTAACAGGTGAGATCATTTTTCCAATGATATTTGGAATTTTTTTGGAAGTTTGATAATAACAGAACCCTATGGGGTATGCTAAAGAATTTGCAAACTTCTTCTACATTGCCCATAAAGTGTTGTGGTTTTCAAGCTTCCAAAAAATTATCATGACCTAACTGGAAAATGATGGAACCTGTAAAAATGCCCCATTGTAGCTGCAAGAAATAACTGGGGAAAACAGAACAAACTATTTTTTATTGCACTTTTTTGTGCGTACAAAAGACGAGATTTCGTTTGCAATTCACTCCCGAATGTGCACCCAGAGTTAAACTCGCTTCACTAAATAATAAGAATGACTCTCAGAATGCTTTTGCGTGTGGTTAGACAATAGGGTCGATTCAAAGAAACATGTAACAGCTTTGATTTTGGTGCCGATCATCCTATTTTTCCCGTACGCTCGTGCGTTCGTATGAACTTGCGAGTGATTCTATAAGCAAATACGTTTCTATCCTAAAATGTACGTCCGTTCGTATGGCAGTTCGGGAATCAGACCTATGTCAGTTTCCATCCTGAATTTTCCGTTTCATTTCTCAGGTTGCAACATTGGTTTTGCCCTTTTTCCTTTTTTGTCTGGACGTAAATCCTTCTGATCTTGCGGCTGCGCACTACAAACTTACCTCATTAAAGTGCATTCTAAATATTTGGTCTTTTATTTTTCTTTATTTCATTCATTTTGTAGTAACCAACCATTAATGAATGCATTTGCATAAGTAAATCTTTCTTTGTTTAATTTTTAGTTAACTTGCATTTTTTACTTGTGGATTTAATTTTAATATTTTGGCTTCAAATGGTACAACTTTAAATTTTGGGTGTGGTTACCCACACCCTCTACATACAGATTGCTCTCAAATATAAAAAAACACCCAGCAACTTCTGCATGTTATGAGCCTAGAAACAGCCAAGATGGCGGCTCAGGTATTCTCGGGCAGCCTGCAAACAGAAAGGGCCTTGTGACTGTGTTGCTCTGCATTCTTTGATTTCTGACCTTTCCGTGCCCCCAGCTCTGCTGTGTCTGTGCAAAATACAGCAGTAATCCACATCCTGCACTTTATCCCGCTCTCCTCTCCTCAGTAAGTGTGATGCATCTGACCAAAGATGTGCTTAAATAATTAAACAAAGCAAAGGTAAACAACTACACCAATAAATGCAATCTAAAAATATTATTCTAGTACATCAATTTAAAAATAAATAACAAAGGACATAAGTTTCTTTAAAGTGGACCAACACCCAGGATTTTGACTATCCTGGGTTTTGGTCCACTTCGGCGGGGCACCCCGATCGGGGGTGCCCCGCTGTGTGAAACCCCCCAGAAACCCCAAAAAACTCACCTCTCAACGCTCCCACGTGAGCGCCGCAGCCAATCCCCGCCAACGTCCAGGCGGGGATCAGGAACGTCCAGGCCGCTTCCGCCGCCGCCGCCTCCCGCGCGTCACTCTCGGCGCGCGCGCGCCCCCGCCGGCCATTCACAGAGGGCCGGCGCGGGCGCGCGCACGTCTGGAGGGGTGCGCGGGAGGCGGCGGCGGCGGAAGCGGCGGCGGATCAGGTAAGGTGTTTTTGGGGTTTCTGGGGGGTTTCACCCCGCGGGACATCCCGATCTCGGATGTCCCGCGGGGTGGGAGGTGATCGGCCCGGGAATCTTATAGATTTCCGGGCCGATCACCCCTGGGTGTTGGTCCTCTTTAATTAACGCAAATATATTGCAAAATAAAGGTTTACATGCAAAGGACTAATTAAGGTCCACATTAAAATGCTTTTATAAGGCATACATGAATCAGGTATGCATTGCCATACAATTTATGGCCTCGGCCATGCTGATACATGCAGTTCATTGGAGCTCAAGACGCGCAGACTCCTCCACAATAGCCAAAAAACCTGTTCAAGAACAGCAATCCGACTGCTAAAAGGTGTCGGCAGTGGCTTTCTTTTAAAACGTATTTAGAGGTTTGAAAACTGTTCTCTGAATCACACCTAAACACATCCGATTATCCTAAGTTTTACGTTTTGATCCTAAGTTTTAGGATTTGATCCTAAGTTTTACGTTTTGATCCTAAAATTTAGGAACGAACTTCCGATGATCGTAAGAGCATATACGCATTCGTACGTAGGCTTGTGCGAGTCGGAAATGGCCAAAAAAACATGAAAAAATGACTAACACCCACCCAAACTTACGATTCTCGATCCGAAATCAATAAACTTTTGCTCTTTGAATCGAGGGGAATGACTTTAATTTTTAAAAAATTTGGAAAAATATATATCCTTTTTTTACTCTTCACAAATACTTTACCTGCTCACATAAACTCTCAATAGAACACAAATGTTTGTGGCTATAACTAGGGATGAGCGAACCGGTTCGGACGAACCGGAATTCGCTCTGAATTTCAGGGAAAATTCGATTCAGCACGAACCCGAATTTTTTTTGGTTCAAGCCGATCGAATTTTCCCTGAAATAAAAAAAAAAATGCCGGCATGGTGGGAGCGGGCAGGCCGGCTACGCTGTCAGCGGGCGGCGGAGGCCGGCCCGCTGACAGCGCAGCCGGCCTGCCCGCTCCCACCATGCCGACATTTTTTTAAAAAGCAAACACTTACCTGCATGGTCGGAGCGTGGAGGCCGGCGCCGCTCTCAGGCGCCCTCTGATGACGCGTCCTCTTGGGGAAATTCGGCGAATCGCCCGAATCGAACCTTCAAGAAGTTCGCTCATCTCTAGCTATAACATTAAAACCTTGTGGGTAAGAATACTTTTCAAGGCACTGTATATAAATGGCCAGCACAGCAAAAGGTCAGCACGGAAGATACAATGAAGAGTTTAATGGAAAAAAAAGATAATGCTCAAACTAAGGTGTGAGCAGTGTAACTGTGAATTATTTTATTCACAGAAACGGACTACCTTAGGTAGTATATTATAAATAAATACCAACAGCTATAATCCTTAGAGATGTGAATAAAGAATGAATAGATCGCCATTGTATGCTTGCACACACATAGGAAGTCATCTTCTGCATTTAACTCATCCGTGCAGTGAGTGTACACATGCCCAGAGCAGTGGGCTGCCCTAATTATGGCGCCCGGGGAGCAGTTGGGGGGTTAGGTGACTTGCTCAAGAGCACTTCAGTCATGTCCCAGGACTGGGATTTGAACCTGCCACCCTCCGGTCACAAGTTCCCTCCCTTACCTCTAGGCCACAACTGCCCCTTAAGTGCTGATGCAGGGATAAATCCTGCACCTGATCGCTATTAGAGGCCAGGCATTTTTTTTCTGGACTTGAGCTCCTAGTTTATTGGTTGAACTTGATAGTGGGATGTGTTTATACAGTCTAAATATTGTAACTTAAATGCACCTTACACAGACATGATTCTCATTAAAAAGAGCTTCACACTTTTTTGAATTTGTCATCCCATCATGCCTGCTGACCCGCTGAAAAAGCCAGATATTCTTGTTGCGTCATCTCTAGACTGGTTTGCATGACAATAGAAAAAATATTTTGTGACAAGACCAACTTTAACACTTGTCAATGGATTTTGTGAGAAAATAAAATAATGAGATTTCTAGATGTAGATCAACCTTTACTAAGAAGGAGACTATTTTATCCTGAAAGTACGCCTCAACACAAGCAGAAAATGTTCTTCCATCATCACCCCTCAGGAAAGTTGGCAAAAGGGAACAGGCCTAAAATAACTCTTAGCTGACATGTGCATACAGTATACATATGCACAGAGGTTTAACTAGAGTTCTATGGGCCCCAGAGCAAAATTAGGGCTAAACTCCCCTAGCAAAGTAAAACCCACCAGCAACAGGGTAGGCTTTCCCACATTGCATCCTGAATCGGGATGCCCCGGGAGCCAGTAATCACTTACCATTCCTCTGGTCCAGCAGTAAATGCGCGGGCTTTCACCCAATGAGAGCCACCTGTCGTGCCAATGTCATTTGGCAAGTGCATGATCCCCACTGAAGTCAACAAGAGCCGTTTGCTGAATGTAATAAACATGGCAAATGGTCCTGATTGTATGTTTTGCACCCTTCAGCTCACCTCTCATGCAGTTACATGTCAAGGACGTTGCAAGTGGCATGGGACAATGCATGAGGAGGCCTTGGCTGTCCCTTTAAAGCAGACCTATGCCCTCCTTGGTAACCCTGCTTCATGGAGGGAACAGGATTCCCTCTAGCTGAGGGGACCTGTGTGTGTGCACTGCAGTACCATACTACTGGGCAGACTTCCCCTTGTCAGGCATTTGCTGCAAACAGTGCTCCAACAAGTGTTTGTGACACAAGGTTTTTCTATACTATAAGATTTCCACTGTGCCATTGACTAGCTAAGTAACAGGTGGAAAGGCTGTGTGGCCAGGAAGTGCAGGTATCGCCCTGCACTTCCTGGCCACACAGCCTTTCCACCTGTTGCTAAGTGGTTTAGAGGGCATGGAGCTCTAGTGTGCGCTCCTATTGGCTGGGGGGGCGCTGTGCCGGGGTTTAAGGGAGGAAGCCAGGGACCCGGAATTTACTCCTTCTGAAGCTGTTGGCAAATGGCGGAGCGCGCGGGGTGAGCGTCCCTGCCAAACCTGAACTCTACTTCATCCTAAAGGCGCTATCTCTCTTATTGTCTCCCCTTTATGCTGCTATTTACGGTATGTGCATGCTGTGCTTGTTTGATTAATCTAAACCTCTTTGTAGGGATTTATATTCACTGTTAGAGATGAGCGAACTTCTTGAAACTTCCCCAAGAAATTCGGGTTCGCCCGAATCGAACTTTCACGAATCGCTCATCTGAAAAAAAAAATGCCGGCATGGTGGGAGCAGGCAGGCCGGCTACGCCTGTCAGCGGGCCGCCGCCGGCCCGCTGACAGCGTAGCCGGCCTGCCCGCTCCCACCATGCCGGCAAAAATGCAGCCGGCCCGCTGACAGCGCAGCCGGCCTGCCCGCTCCCACCATGCCGGCATTTTTTTTTTAAGCAAACACTTACCTGCATGGTCGGAGCGTGGAGGCCGGCGCCGCTCTCAGGCGCCCTCTGATGACGCACCCTCTGATGACGCGTCCTCTGATGACAGCTGAGAGCGGCGCCGGAGCGCGGAGGCCGCCGCCGCCGCTCTCAGCTGTCATCAGAGGACGCGTCATCAGAGGGCGCGTCATCAGAGGGCGCCTGAGAGCGGCGCCGGCCTCCACGCTCCGACCATGCAGGTAAGTGTTTGCTTTTTAAACAAATGCCGGCTTCCGCCGCCTGCTGACAGCGTAGCCGGCCTGCCCGCTCCCACCATGCCGGCATTTTTTTTTTTTTTTATTTCAGGGAAAATTCGATCGGCACGAACCAAAAAAAATTCGGGTTCGTGCCGAATCGAATTTTCCCTGAAATTCGGAGCGAATTCCAGTTCGTCCGAACCGGTTCGCTTATCCCTATTCACTGTCTTTATTGTGGTAGCTTGAACATTTAGGTTTGATATTGTTTTTCAGTTGTTGCATCATGTCACCTTTGGATTTTTATATTTTTCATTTATAATTTATTTGTTTCACCTCTAAATTATAGCGCTCGCACTTTATAAAGATTATTATAGGATTGTATATAAGCATATATCCCTCCTTTTGTTTATCAAGATATATTGGTGTGCACTTTAGATAGAGAATATGGAGGTTACTTTGTGATACCTCCATGTGTATTGTATTATTAAGAGGTAGAGACAAGAGACATCGCCTGTGGTATTTAACCCTTTATTGTATAATATTGATGTTATTTATAGTTCAGGGTAGACAATTGGTTTTAAATGAGTCGGTGTCTATATGTTTTTAGATTTTTTGGTTTGGCTTGTAACATATTAAAATAAAGTAACCTTTTTGATTATATGAAGGTTGTGCCCGTCTATGGTCCACAATAAGGGTTATTATTGTGCATGTCTAGTTTAAAAGGTGGGACCATCGGAGCACCTCTTTCTATTTATTTTTTCATTAGTCTTATTAGAATAGTGGTGCCCGCCCAAATATATAAAGGTGGTATCATCTGAATACTTGATTATCTTGATAGAGGGATCTGAGGATTTGATCTGTCTAAATATAGGTGCACCTATATTTGTGGATCTGAAGGAGGAAATAAAGGGGTCCTGCTCATGAGAAAGTTAGTAATCCAACCAGATAAACTTGGTGAGATGCCCAGTAAAAGCCTTTTCCCATGGATAATTTGGGGATCAATGGTGTTGAAAGCAGATGAGAAATCCACAAATAAAAGTCTGGTGTATGAACTGGGTCAATCAACATGATCTAATGTGAGCTTGATTGCCAGACTGACCACGTCTTCTGCAGATCTGTTTGCTTTGTATGCAAACTGCAGTGGATCCCACGGAGAGCCAATAGCCTCTTTGAGGAATGGTATGACCAGTCGTTCGAAAACTTTCATGACTACTGGGGTCAGAGCAATGGGTCTATAGTCATTCAAGGTTGAAGCTGATGACGACTTTGGGACTGGAATGATAACTGAGTTCTTCAGACAGTCAGGGACTATTCCAACCTCAAGTGAACTCCTGAAGATGTCAGTAAGGACCAGGGCAATCTGTTCTGCACATACTTTAAGGCAAGTTGTGAAAATTCCATCAGGGCCAGGTGCTTTCCTGGTGTTGAGCGTCAGTAGAATCTTCTTGACATCTGACACTTCAAGGGTCAGTGTGGATGAGGTCACTGGGCAGAATGTGCCACTTACGAATGGAGGGGGCTTACAGGGCCTTTTACGGACTTCATTGCGTCAAACCTACTGTAGAACTGATTTAGTTCCTCAGCGAGCTCCTTGCTCGGAGTGATGGAAGGGGTGGAACCTTTGAAGTTGGTGATCTGCTTTAAGCCAGACCAAAGTGCTCTGGAATTGGCTGAAGAAAATTTCTCCTCTAATTTGGTTGAGTATGACCTTTTTGCAGCTTTAATCTCCTTTGTAAGCAAATTCCGAAATTTTCTATATTCAGTGAGATTGCCATGTTTGTGGGCTGCCTCCGTTTTCATCCTAAGGGCCTTGATCGAGCTGTTAAACCAAGGTTTGTTGTTCACCTGTTTCTTGTAGAGAGAATCAGCATATCTTCACAGAACTTGATATAAGAAGTGACCTTGTTGGTCCAGTCACTGATGTTATCTGAGTTCTCAAAGACTTCCCAATAAGTGGATTCGAAGCATGCTTGTAGTTTGGATTTTGCTTCCTGTGTCCATTTCTTCGTAGTAATAAAGGATGGCTTGCTGTTTTTCAATTGTTGCCTGTATGCAAGAACCAGGTGGATAAGGGCGTGATCAGAATAACCAAGTGTCGCTTTGACTATAGGTTTGTAAGCTCCTTTGATCATTGTGTAGCAATGGTCGAGGGAATTTCCGCCTCTGGTGGGACAGGTAATGTGCTGGATGAACTTCAGCAGTTCTAGATTGAGCTTAGCCTGGTTGAAATCACCCATTATGATGATGAGGGCCTGGGGATATTTCCTTTCACATTCAGTAATACAGTCAACTAAGCCATCTAAAGCAGATTTTACAGATGCCTGTGGGGGATTATAGACACCGATCAGGATAAATGAGGAAAATTCCCTTGGAGCGTAGAATTGACTGCTAATAGTTCTAAGCATGTGGAGCAACTTTGAGAAAGAATTTTTATGTCTTTGCACCAGTTGGAATTCACGTAGAAGCAGATACCGCCACCACGTGATTTTTGCGCTAAGACACGGTTCCTGTCTGCATGGATGATGTTAAAATTTGGGAGTTCCAGGGCCACATCAGGAACGTTGTCACTAAGCCAGGTCTCAGTGAAGCAGAGAATAGCTGAATTAGAGAACTCTGGATGATTGTTGCACAACAGATAATTATTTTATTGGGTAGTGATCGTAGATTGGCTAGATGTATGGATGGGAGAGCCGAACGCAGGCCTCTCCTTTTTAGCCTGACCAAAACCCCTGCTCTTTTTCTTCTTCTCCGTCTTTCAACGCAGCGCCTGCTGCCTACTTTGGTGATGTGGTCCATAACCAAAATTTCCAGCGCAGAAAAAGATGGCAGCCTGGGTACAATGGTATTTAAGAGAGTTTCTCTGGTGTATAAGAGGCGCATGTTGATCAGTGATCAGGACACTCCAGGTGGAAGTGGGGACAGTGTTAGGGCCAGTTGAGTGTTAGGGTCAGCTGTATGGGGCTGTATAGCTGTATATGCCAAGTTATAATATGTGAGAGCCACCTTAACTGAGAACTCGGAGTGCCACCTTAACTGAGAACTCGGAATGCCACCTTAACTGAGAACTCGGGGTGCCACCTTAACTTATTCCTACCATGAGAGAATAAACCACAAGCTTGGCGAGAGTTTTATTCAGTTCAGGTGTATAAGTGTATATTAGTTAGTGTATTGTATGTTAAACAATTTCGTGATAGTGCTCCTTTAACAATCCAGGAAATCTTGAAAGAGACAAAGAGAGACAGCAGATGAGACTGAAAAGATTTGGGTTTAAGCTGCCCCAAGAGAAGATCAACTAAAAAAGTTTAAAAGAGCTGCAGCAAGTTAAGCTAAAAACAGAGAATCTTACAAGATTTGACGGATTGAAGGATCTTGACATACTGGGTGCACACAACACTGGAGTGCTGCAAAGAGAACAGCAGAAGAGCAGAAATTACAGTTTGCAGAAAGACTCAAATGCTAATGACATTACCCATGAAGTACTGCGGTTGAATAATCCCCTAAGGACAGGTAAGCCCCCTGTAGCAACCACCCCTTAAATCTTTGCTGGAGTTAATAGCCATCAAAAGCACAAGGTAACAGTGTAAGTCATCCACCTGACAATGCCCAGAAGAGGAAACCGGAATACTTTTGTCAGTGAACTGTCAGTGGAACAGGATAAACACCCTGTGTGTAGTGGTCATACACTGAATCACTTACAGAGACAGTCCTGGCCCCAAAGAGAGTCAGCAATTTAGTGGTCCTACTACTAGATCTGATGGATGTTGTGTTGTATCAGCGAGCTCGTTTATGCAGAAGGTCCCCTCCAAACACCAGCTGGTGATATTTGGGGAAAAGTGTGAGAAAATACACACAATCTGAACATCTAGGAATGGGACACTGGGGACCAGAGAGACTGCTGGATTGGGTCTGAAGAGAGCCGTTTTGTCCACATTTAGCTGCTCACATGGAGCAGGTCATCAGGCAATATGAACCTTGTAGACCTGTTACAAGAGACTGTCCTGTTGTTAGAGCGTACATGCACTCACCTGTGTCCAAAGACTGTAGGGGTGGAGAACTGTTACAGTACCTCCATTGACTTAAATAGAGAGGGACAGTATGGATCTCCTCAAATAAATGGAACTGGTCAAACCACAGCTAGGAGAAGGTATGTTAGGCAAACAGGGAATCTGGCCCAGTTAGGGTAGCAGGAGTCTCATGAGTGAGATTTGAACAAGGGGAAGATACTCAGGAAATGGGCCCATCTTTTATCCTTTTTTTTAGAGTTTGGGCTGGTGAATGCCTTATATTTCACTATGCTCTTCACAGCCATAATGATTAGTTCTTAAATTGTGTTTCTCTGCACTGTGTTGTTGTAGGTGAATGTCCCTGCATAAAGTGCAATACAATTTGAAAATAATAAACAGATCCTTACAAAATGAAAAAAAAAACACAAACCTACAAAACACTGAGATGAACACATCATTAATGTCAAAACACAGCTTTAAGAGTTTGCCCAATAGACCGTAATATCCTTGATACCTAAAGTGAAAAGAACACAAATTAAATGTACACAATCAAATCAGATCAGGGGAGAGCCAGGGGCACAAAGGCTTTCTTGCGTACTTTCACCCAGTCCTGCACCACTGATTCCCCTCCTGCACTCCTGGTATCAGGCCTCCGTATTCTGGTCCATTGGTAGGCATGACCTGTGTACAAAGTCAAACCAAGGGTTCCATTATTATGCAGCTGTACACCTGCTGCTAATCAGAACCTGGATTTGCAGTCCCTGCTTCACATACCTAGGCTGTGGGAGAGTGATCAGCAGTTAGGAACAGAACCATGAACCCCCTCAGATTTTGTCGATGAGGACAGAAACATTATAGTATAATGGTTCTGTAAAATATTAAAACCAGATATAAGACAACATTTGGATACTCAAATAGTGTAAGGGGGCACAAATACATGATATGTGTGGGTTTTAAGGGTTGCTTTTGTCTCACTAAAGCCTGCCAGGGTGTTTTGCTAAAATGGATTACACCCTATGCCATGGAGCAATAAACTCATGTAGTGATTAGGGCCAAAAAGAATAAAATGGGTGTATCTAAACATTGCCTATCTTGGCAAATTCTAGGTTGCTCTGAATAGTGAAATAAGGCATAATGAAATTATTTACATGGCTTATAGCTAAAAAGAATGGTGGGTAATTCTGTTATTCTTTGTCAGTTTGTATACTGTATCTGCTGTAGGTAAACGGGGCAATGCCAAAAAATCTGGGGATGCAAGTTTACTTTTGGATGTGTTTTTGTGTTCGAACTGAAGCTTACATCTGAGTGAGCTTTTTACTTGAACACATAAAAAAATGCTATAAAATATTTCTGTTCTTAATATTTCCCAAAATTAACACCAACCACTGTGTTGGGGCACTTTTACAGGTGAGGTCCATCATCTTTCCAATGAGGTAAAGATGGTTTTTTCAAGGTTTGGGCTATGGGCTATGCTAAATATTTTTTTCCAAACTTAAAAATATATATCCTTACACTATTGGAAAACTAATGTACCTCATCTGTAAAAATGCCCCCGTTTTGACAGAATTTTTGAGTCATTTCACATCCAAAAGCACACCCAAAGGTCAGCTTGCTTCACCAGATCTTTAGCATGACTCCGATTGAGAAGTACAGAAGACAACCATAGAACAATTTGACTCAGATATCATGTGAACTTTCCGCATTGTGTGTACATTTAAAGTAAATTGGTTTTAGGTTTATGATGTTTTTATTTTTTTAGTTATTTACGTGCTTACAATTAAAGGCCATCTTGGCCATCTGCGTCTTTTATTCTTAGTTTGTCTTTGCGTATCTGCGTGCTGGAAAATAAAATAGGCAAGGTTTGAAGTTAGATATTAGTAGCTTAGGATTTCTCTTGAGGTAATGGTCTCCAATAAAGGTCATTCAAATGCAAATCACAATAGTTCTCAAGATGAGCCATCGTGCATCAAAGACCAAGATCAAAGACTCGATGCATTAAAAAAAGGGCCTAAGAGATATTTGCTAAACATTTTTTTACATATGGGTTTTTGATCAAAACAACGTAACATAAAATAAATAAATAAGTAGCCCCATTTACATCAAACAGCTACATTCTATATGTAAATAATCATTTTGATTGGCCTTCTTTTTCCATATACATCACAAAACATCACAGGGCACTTCAAACCAAGAACGATAACCCACATTTATGGAAAACACAGTCACTGCTCTCTTACTCGTTCAATAAAGCTGTGTTAACTAGATTAGTGTGTACAGTACCGCTACACAATGAACGTTACAAATACCCCGCCATATGGTATCTGCTATGCAGAAATTAAAGCCGCCATGCAGCATTGTGAACAGCACCGTGGATGCACGATTATATGAGAAATGTATCAGTGTGATGACTGAAAACAGGTTTGCAGGGCATTCACTGGCCTGTCAGGAAGATAAGCATACTGCAAGTTTCAGGTCTATTTATCAAAACTAAAATAAAAGCACCCACTTTTTACTGCTCCTTCTTGTAGTTTATGCATGGAATACGTGAAATATAAAAAACATGTTCCATATATGTATTCTGGGCAGCCATCAAAGCAGAACTAGCTTCAGGTCCGGAGGAGCCCAACCAAAATGCTAGAAGCTTGAACACTGATATTTGCCCAAGCAATGCTTGGCAATGCTTCCCGCCCATAGATAACTACTAGGAAGAACTGAACACAAATAAGGGGATCAACTACAGTGCTTACTGCAAGGGCTAGTGGTTGCCTTTTTGTGTACTTTCCTGTTGTTTAATCCATGAGGAAAAAATGGCTGCTCTTCTGAAGAGCTGAAGATAGGCTGGGAGATTCCATGATACATCATACAATAGATGTGGCCTAGGGAGAAGGATTTATAAAATTTTTGCTGTTAAATCTCACTTTCCTTGTATTATCTATTCTACAATATATACAATATTAATATACAATAAGAAGAAGACCAAAACTCAGCTCCTGGCCCCATCGGTATACCAGGCCCAAGGTCTTTTGGTATGGTGCTCTTCCAGAGGCCCATAGCGATGGGCATCAGGCTCTTTTGCACCCCCCGGGGATGGCGGTAAATGGGAATGGAATAGTGGTGCTGGTAGGTGGAATTGGTACTGGTATAAGGTTCCACTAGACCCCTTACCAGTGCTCCAAATGTAGTTATAAAACACATTAATGTTCTAAATTTTACTAATTATTGGTCTACATCTTCTGTACCCCGGCGGACGTCGTCACCCTTCGGTTCACCAAGGTCTTTGTAGACCTTTGCTGATTTGTTTTCTTTTTCCTCCAGATTTGAACAAGGGGACACCCCTTACATAGTTAATACAGTTGAAAAAAGACATATGTCCATCAAGTTCAACCAAGGATTTTGGGTAGGGAAAGTTATTTTTTATTTTATTTTTTTACTGATAACAGCAAATAGTAACTGTTAATGTTATTTTCTACTAAATAAGAATCAAATTCTTTTCTGCAGCTGTCAGCGGTTGATGCTGTAACAAGCATCTGTAGCTTACCATAGTTCTTATGGTAAAAAAAATGATTGTCGCCTCCAACTGAATTTCTTTTTTTCCAGTCGAAGGCAGTGTCCCCTTGTCTTTAGAGAGGATTTTACCTCATATAGTGTTTTTTTTGTATTGCCCATTTATATATTAATCATGTCCCCCCTCAGTCGTCTCCTCTCAAGACTAAACAGATTTAATTCTCGTAAACTTTTCTCATAACATTCTTCATTCCTTTTATTAGTTTGGTGGCCCTCCTCTACACTCTTTCCATAGTCAAATTGTCCTTTCTATAAACTGGTGCCCAGAACTGGACAGCATATTCCAGGTGAGGGTGCACCAGTGCCTTGTAAAGAGGCAAACTTACATCCCTATCCCATGGTTCCATTTCTCTTTAATAGTATGGTAATATCTTGGTGGCCTTGGACACAGCTGCTTGACATTGCATGCTGTTACTTAGCCTGTGATCTACCAGTACCCCCAGATTCTTCTCAACAAATGACTTTCACAGTTTTACTCTGAGGACATATGTGGCCTTCAAGTTGTTAGACCCCAAGTGCATGACATTTCTCCACATTGAGCTTCATTTGCCAAGTGGATGTCCAGACACTCAAAGTGTCCAAGTCAGCCTGAAGCTTGTGAACTTCTTCAATAGACTGCACTGTGCTACATATCTTTGTGTCATCTGCAAAAATAGATGCAGTGCTTTTAATTCCATCTTCTATGTCATTTATAAACAAGTTGAATAATAGTGGGCCCAGCACTGAACCCTGGGGTACACCACTTACAACCGGTAACCATTCAGAGTAGGTATAATTAACCACAACTCTCTGCACACGATCCTTCAGCCATTTTTCAATCTAGTTGCAAACTGTATTTTCTAATCCTGAAGATCTCAATTTCCCCAATAAGCATCTGTGGGGGACAGTGTCAAATGCTTTTGCAAAATCCAGAAAAACTATCTACAGCTGCCCCTCTGTCCAGGCTTCTACTCACCTTCTCATAGAAGCCAATCAGGTTAGTCTGGCAGCTTCTGTCCTTAGTAAAACCGTGGTGGCTGTCACTTATAATATTATGGATAGTTACATATTTGTGTATATAGTCCCTTAATAGCACCTCAAGGAATGGATGGTAAATGTACAGGTCTGTAATTGCCGGAGAAGACCTAGACGAAGCTATCACATTTGCCTTGTGCCAATCCCTTGGCATTATACCAGCTGTTAGTGAGTCTTTAAAGATCAAGAATCATGGATGATATCCATGTTTAGCTTGTTGAGTATTATAGTTGGGCTATTGCTGTCAGTGTCATCTCCTGTGTTGGCTCCTTGCTCCTCTCATCCATCAGCATGATCAAATAGAGAGAGAGAGGCTCCACCCCCTGGGAGGAAACACAAAGTGAAACAGGTTAAAAGCCCCACCCCTTTCCTGCCCACCCCAGTTCTTTGTGTTTTCTCCCTAAGGAACCACTGGATGAGTGTGCTATGTTAGACTTCAGCCGATTTTTTGCTTTAGTTTGTAATTTTCAGACTCCAGAGTTCTTGAGAAGCCTGCTGGGGATTTTAAGGGTTTTTAATAATAAATAAAAGGTGTTTTTTATTCCGCTTTTTATAAATTTTTAAGAAAACCATGTGCGACATAATAATTCTTCGAGGGATAACTTCCAGAACATGAGCCCACTACAAAAAGCTAAGTGTGCTTAGAAAAATTAATGTGCGTACTTTCTGGGAATATATGATTTTTGGAGGGTATTCCAAAAGTAAAGGGTTGTTTTTGTAGAAAAAGAACAAAGTGCAGAGCAGAAAACAATTACCGTTACGTGCATGCTTTACTTTGGGGTGTTTGGCAACTCTTTCCTTGACAGTAGCTATGCATGTTGGATATTGTTCTGTTTGGAGGATGTTGCTTTTTCAGATTTAACTTGTTTTTTCTTGTTTGCATATAGTTTCTTTTCGGAAAATGTGGCTTTGTTTCTGCTTTTTTATTCTTTTTTTAGGGAAACCCTGTGCAACCAAAGGGATTGCTTCCAGAAAACTACACCCACGTCAACAAGCCTAGTACGCCTAGAATGCTTGAGGTGTGTACTTTCAGAGAATATATAGTTTGTGCAGGGGATTTTAAATGTAAAGGGTTGTTTTTCTTGAAAAACTTCAAGGTTCGCATAGCGTCTAGCACAGTATTTTATCTGAAAATCTCCTAAAGCGCTGTTTTAGATTGGGGGTGTCTACCAATACATATGTGGTACCGTTGTAACTGGAAGAAATGTGGATTTCACATGCAATAAGATTTTATTGACAAACTTACATTTTTTTATTACAAAAAATACTACACTTTTTTTGCATATATTTCACCCAAAAATATTGAGAATACACCTAAAAAGTGACAAACAAGACATTTCATGTTAAAGCCCAGACTCTGCTTAAAAAAAAAAAAACATATATTTTCCTGGTAAATCCCTTCAAAAATCACAGTTGAACATGCGGAGCGCAAAATAGTGCAAAATGGTCTGGCAACAAAAACTCCAGGTAGGCTGGCTGCGAAAGGGTTAAAGACTCAGACTTCTGCATTATCAGTTTTCCTCGAACAAATTGAGACAGAATTAACTAATCAATTGATTTTTCAAATCAGTCATTCACAAAAGACCTGCACCATTTAAGGGGTTCCCTAAATGGGACTTGTCTATTGAATTAAAAGGATTAATGGAACCGCCCTTTGCACCTTTAGATGACGTTCCAGAGAAATGATTGTCGCTAAAATTTTGCTTCCTGCTAGGCGAGTAAGTGAACTACGGGTCTTATCTATGAAGGAGCCCTCTTGTTCAGTACTCCCAGACAATGTTATACTTAGACCTAATCCATTGTTTTTTCCAAATTTAGTGACTTCCGCTAACAGGTCACAAGAGATAATTCTTCCGACACTACTGATTGGAGCGGGCAAGGAAGAGGATCTCTCGCTGCTAGATGTTAGAAGAGCTCTGATCATTTATTTTGAAAGATCTAGAGAATGGTGTACAGCGGAACAACTTTTAATAACTTAGCTTAGCTGCTTTGAAGTACACTATAGCCAGATGGATAAAAATACAATTCTGTGAAGTACTCACCTGTAGAATTGGTATTATACGTATACAGTACGTCCTGCTCCAGATATAATACTTACACTTGGGTTATCCTCCGCCAGAGGGCGCTGTGCACTGCAGACATGCAAAAACAGGCTCCTTCCGGCCCTTCATATACCCAGGGACCTCCGACAAATCCCCAGCATTGAAAAGCAGTGAACCAGAAGCCGGGAGAAACCAACCACCAAAACAACTGGTAATGATAACAATAACAACAATCACCATACAGGGGATCCAGAATAATCCAAAAACCAGGGTGGGGTGGAGCAGGACGTACTGTATACGTATAATACCAATTCTACAGGTGAGTACTTCACAGAATTGTATTATTCTAAGTATACAGTACGTCCTGCTCCAGATATAATACTTACAATTGGGGACATCCAATAGCAGTGTCCATAACAGTAGGGTGGGATCCCCAACAAAAAAGGCAATGGCACGTAGCTTAAACTACAACCGCCTGCAAAACCTTGCGGCCAAAAGCAGCATCAGCTGAGGCCCGAACATCAACCTTGTAAAACTTTGAAAAGGTGAGAAGACCAAGTAGCGGCCTTGCAAATTTGCTCCACAGAAGCCTGGTGCTGGAAGGCCCAGGAGGCCCCAATAGCACGAGTAGAATGAGCAGTAAGACGGAAGGGAGGACTCTTCCCCTTAGCAGAATAGGCTTGAACCACAGCCTGACGGATCCACTTGCTGATAGTAGACTTGGCAGGAGCCAAGCCCTTCCTAGGCCCAGAAGGCACAACGAAGAGAGCATCAGTCTTCCTGAAAGCCGCAGTGACAACCAGGTAGTACTTCAAGCACCTGACCACATCCAAGGAGTGCAGAACCCTTTCCTTGTCATTACTAGGATTGGGGCACAAGGAAGGAAGAACAATGTCCTGATTCAAATGAAAAGCAGACACAACCTTAGGCAGAAAATCCGGCTTAAAGCGGAACACCACCTTGTCCTGGTGTCTCTCATAGTATGGAGACTGAATGGATAGAGCAGCCAGCTCAGACACACGCCTAACCGAAGTTATGGCCACCAAAAAGACAACCTTGAGAGTAAGAACAACCAGAGCAGCATCTTGAATAGGCTCAAAGGAAGCACCCTGCAAGGCAGATAAAACCAAGTTTAAATCCCAAACGGGAACCACAGGTTTACGAGGGGGACGTGCATGAAGGTCTTAACCAAATGATGATGAGCAAAGGTCTTCTGAAAGAAGACGGACAGGGCAGAAACCTGACCTTTCGGAGTACTGAGTTTTAGACCTAACTCCAAACCATGCTGTAAGAACTCCAGAACCCTGGGGACAGAGAACTCCCTACAAGGAAGAGACCTAGACTCACACCAGTCAATGTAGGTACGCCATACTCTATAATAGATAGCAGCAGAAGTCTTTTTCCTAGCCTGCACCATAGTGCCCACCACAGAGGCAGACAAACCCTTCTCCATCAAGATGGAGGTCTCAGCAGCCAGGCTGTCAAAGCCAGCGTTTGTAAATTGGGATGGCGTAGGGAGCCCTGAGTTAGCAGGTCTGGCACCCCTGGCAGATCGTACTGGTCTACTGCCATTTGAACCACGTCTGCAAAAAACTCTTGGCCACCGGGGGGCCACTAGAATCACAGGCACCCCTTCCAGAGCAATCTTGCGCAGAACTCTGCTCAGCAGGGGGAATGGTGGAAACACATACAGGAGCCGAAACTCCTTCCATGACATGGACAGGGCATCCGTGGCCAAGGCCAGAGGGTCCTGAGACAGGGACACGAAGGCCGGGAGCTTGTGGTTGTGGCGGGACGCAAACAGGTCCACATCTGGTAGACCCCAACGGTAACACAGGGACTGGAATACCCTGTTGCAGAGGGACCACTCTCCCTGACGGGACGTCCCCCTGCTCAGAGCATCTGCAAGCAGATTCTCCGCCCCCGGAATGTAAACAGCCGAAATGCATTGTACATTGGCCTCCGCCCATGTCAGAATCTGAGACACCTCCCGGAGGGCACTCTTGCTTCGAGTCCCTCCCTGATGGTTGATGTATGCAACCGCCAACTTGTTGTCTGAGCGTACCTGGACCGACAGCCCCCTCAGGTTTTGGGTCAACCGCTCCAGTACCAACCGGACTGCCCGCAGTTCCAGAATGTTGATGGGTAAAATAGAAGCCCAGTAAGGGCTTTCTTAGCGGTGTTGTCAGCCGCCCACTGTCGCAACCAAACTGTGCGGCGAATAGCTAACGCCAAGGCAGAAGATCTGGCACACATCTTTATAGCATCGTCCGATGCAGACAGGATAAAGTTTATGAACACATCACAGTTAGACAGATTATTGACAGTATCAGCGGGCAACTCATCTGTGCCGTCAAGTGCATTCCTGACCATGGCCCTAAGCGCTACTGCCGTAATGGCTAAGGCGCAAACCGGGCGCAAGGTCGCTCCCCCAAATGCAAAGGCATGGCATGCCAATTGATCAAGACGCCGGTCCTCAGGGTTCCGTAGCGTAGTAGTTTCAGGGGAGTGCATAATAGAGGTGTTGGACAACCCTAGAATAGGAGCATCGACCTCGGGAGGCGATGACCAGCACTTAACCAAGTCAGACGGGAAGGGATACTTTCTATCCACACTCTTAGGGATCCCAGGCAGTCTGCTGTGATGTTCCCATTCCTTAAGCACGAGGCTATTGAAATGAGTCTGCTCGGGAAATTCAAGACGAGCCTTAGCAGTATGAAAAAGCTCACCCCTTTGTCTGGGAGCAGCAACAGGGGGAGAGATGGACAAAACTTCACATATCTGAGCCAGCAGTCTGTCAATATCATCCGAGGACCAGTGCTGGGAACCAGATTCTTCATGACCCCTGGACTCCTCTTCGAAAGACCCAGAGTCAGAGAACAGATCCCCTTCGTCCGAGGGGGGTTGGCCGTAAGGCTGCAACAAGTCATCAGATTCCATAGGAAAAGGGCAGAGTCAGGGGTTAAATGCCGCCTCTTAGCGGTGGCCTTACGTGCTAGCGAGCTAGCAAGCAATCTTTCAACACTGGCCAGTCTAGTAGCCATATCAGGATGAGAATCCCCGCTTGTATTGGGGGTTAGACTCAGGCTTGGAGGAGTAGGTGAAGTGAGGCGAGGTGCAGGCCCAGCCACGGAAGAGGCGGGAAGAACAGATAGTGCCTGCTGTGCACAAGGAACACAGACCCGTGCATTGTCACCGCTGCTAGGTAAGACCCCACAAGCTACACACAGCTGGGCTTGTCCCGAAGGAACCCCGTTCACAATATCCTGGGACGCCTCCATATGGTGATTGTATTGGCACAATAGGCCCGTAGGGATTGACGCTATAAGCTAACCTGGATACCCCAATAACCCGCTGGGAAGTGGGAATAATTTTGATAGTCTCAACCGGGGGATACACCGGGCCGGGAGAAGCCACCAGAATTCACGGTCTGAAAGACATAAGAGGGACAGGAATGTCAGAGCCAAGCGCAAGGAGTAAACTAGGTAAGATATATTATAAGGATAAAATATGGTCGCCCGCGAGGGCACTTACAGACAGCAGGGGGAGGGCGGTCTTCAGCACGCGCGCGCGCAAAAAAGAATGGCGCCAAATGATCCTCGAAGGGCGGGCCAGAGCTGAAGGTGATGCGGAGCGCGCCAAATCGTGATGCGGGGTGCATCAAGTCAGGACCCCGCCCCCCCCCCCCCCCCCCCGGAGAGCGCGAAGCTCCGAAAGCGCGATGCAAATAGAGAAGAAGGGAACAGGGCAGTGACGAATTCAAGACGAGCCCCTGAAGGATGATCGGTGTTACCGCAGCGGAGCCACTACGGATTAAGAAAAAAAGAAGCCGCAGCATCAACTAAACCACCGCCGTCCGTGCAATATAGAAAGGGCGCGGCGGCTACCAATAAAGTAAAAGTACATAACGCGGCTCTGACATCCATTCCCAGTCAAACACGACACCGAGGCCATAAGCGTGCAATAGGGTACACTGAGGCTGCCATACTCACAACCCCTCCCCCCCCTTTCTTTCCCCCCTGGCTAGGGGGGGAACGAGGGAGGATGGCGACCCTGTACACAGGGTCCACCACTACACGGGCCGTGGGACAATTAAGCGGGAGGGGCATCACCAAAGGTTCACCATCAGCCTAAACCGCCTACCCTATGGTGGGGGACTGCGGTGGAGCATGGCTCCGTCAAGCACGCATGGTGCTGCCTACCTTCACCCGACCAGCGCAGCCCAGGCTGGGAGGCACATCACAAGTAGGACGGGTGGTAATAGTCCCACAGGGCCGCAGGCTGTAATAGCCAAGCTCACCTGCGAGAGAGTGATACTTCATGTCTTCGCAGTCAGCACTGCAGAGAAATCTGGGGATTTGTGGGAGGTCCCTGGGTATATGAAGGGCCGGGAGGAGCCTGTTTTTGCATGTCTGCAGTGCACAGCACCCTCTGGCGGAGGATAACCCAAGTGTAAGTATTATATCTGGAGCAGGACGTACTGTATACTTAGAATACAGACTATTGCACAAGCATATTCTACTAGGGGGTCTCTCCCCCAGTGGTGTCTTCCCATTCTACATGAGCTATGTCAGCACTCTGGGGGGGGGGGGGGGGGGGTTAGTGTCCCACCGCCCTCCATTCACGGTGCCCAGTCAGGGGTAATAGCTGGCAGTCAGACAAGGGGTTTTCTATAGATAAAGGATGTGCATTCCCTTACCATGTGACTAAATAAGCTAAGGAAGGGGAGGATTATGGATGGGAATTTCCTGGGGTATCCCCCTCCAGCGTCACCAAAGTCACATGGAGGAGATTCCAAAGAGGCTCCACCTCTCTAGTAAAATAAAAGCTCTGCTCCCCCCCAGAACCTATGTCCCCCTCCCCCCTCATTTCAGAAGGCGAGCAGGCCTCTGAGATTGACTCTCCCCAGGCATCTTTTAAAGTGGACCAAATCTTGGGATTTCACCTGGGGCACCCCGCTGTGTGAAATCTCCAGGAACACTGGGAAATCGTGGCATCACTTTATCGCTTCGGCTGTACTCAGCCACACACAGCCATTTAGTTGTGGCAGGCGTTGGTGTGCATAGCCAAGAACGGTGGCGAGTGATGCCGGCACTGCCCGCACATGCTCCATGAGCAAGGTAAGAATATCAGGCGCCCTGGGGTGGAGCATCCCAGTTCAGGAAGGAGGTAATAATGGCTGGCTGGTAGAAGGTTACGGTGAACGGCAGGGAAGGGTGTTAGAGTGACTGGAAGGAAAGATGGTACTGGTGGCCATCAGGGAAGGAATTAATGGTGTCTGGCAGGTAATGAGAAGGAGGTAATGGTGATTGGCATGGAAGAATTTGATGAGAAGGAAGTAATCATAGCTGGCATGGAAGGAAGTAGTAGCTGCTAGCAGGGAAGGTGGTAATAGTGGAATGCTGGCTGGCACAGAAAGAAATAATAGTGGCTGACATGGAAGCAGGTTATGGTGACTAACAAGGAAGGTGGTAATCGTGGCTGGCAGAGGAGAAGGTTATGGTGATTGGAAGAGGAGGAGCTAAAATTGCCTGGCAGGATAGAAAGCAGTGGTGTCTGGCAGGCAAGGAGGATGCCAGGGAGGGCAGAAACAGTGACGGGCCAGGCAGGCAGTAATAGTGATGGGCAGGGAGGGCAATGATAGTAATGGACAGTGATAGTGATGGGGAGGGAAGGCAGTCATAGTGACGCGCAGGGGGGGCCGAAATAGTTACTGACAGGGAGGGCAGTAACAATTACAGACAGGTAGGGCCATGATAGTGACGGGGATGGAGGGCAGTAATAGTGACGGGCAGGAAGGGCAATGATAGTGATGGGCAGGGGGGGGGCAGTAATAGTGACGGCCGGGGGGGGCAGTAATAGTGATGGGCAGGGGGGGGAAGTAATAGTTACTGACAGGGAGGGCAGTAATAGTTACTGACAGGGAGGGCAGTAATAGTTACAGACAGGTTACAGCAGCAAGGAGGGCTGTCGTCCAATCAGCGCTGAGCATGCGGACGGCCACTACCCTTTTAAAAGGGAGCGTGCTCGCGTCGGCAATTCACAAATGCCTGGCTCGTGCCTGCGCCCTGTTAAAAGTAACACAGATAGCTGGGATGCGGCCGGTGCTCACACATGCTGTTGGACTGGGAACGTAGGTGAGTTTTTGGGCAACCTGGAGGGTTTCACACAGCGGGCACACGCCCAACTAAAGGGATAATGGAGATACGGCCACTATTCACGCATGTGCCGTTGGACCAAGAAAGGAAGGGAGGTTTGGATTAGTCTCCAGGGTGGGTTTTGGTCCTATTTAAAGGAAAAAAGACTGCATCTGGGGCCTCCACCAGAATATGTGCTCGGGAGCCTCCACCACATATGATCCAGTGACAGGCAGGGAGGGCAGTGATAGTGACAGGAAGCAGGGGCAGTAACAGTGATGGGCAGAGAGGACAGTAATAATGACGGCCAGTGATAGTGGCAGGCAGGGAGGGCAGTTAGGGGCATAGATAGAGGGGGAGCGGGGGGCACTTGCCCCGGATGCTGACGATCAAAGCAGAGCCAAAGGGGGACTTGAGCACAGGTGCGGGACGCCATTTCGAATCTTTGCCCCGGGTGACAGAAAGCCTAGCTACTCCTCTGAGGGCAGTGATAGTGATGGCCAAAGAAGGCAGTGATAGTGACAGACAGGAAGGGCAGTAACAGTAATGGGCAGGGGGGGCAGTAATAGTGATGGACAGGGAGGGCAGTAATAGTGACAGGCAGAGAGGGAAGTGATAGTGATGGGCAGAGAGGGCAGTGATAGTGACGGACAGGGAGGGCTGTGATAGTGACGGACAGGGAGGACAGTGATAGTGACGGACAGGGAAGGCAGTGATAGTGAGGTTAGCGATATTGACAGGCAGGGAGGGCAGTGATAGTGACAAGCAGAGAGGGCAGTGATAGTGACAGACAGGGAGGGCTGTAATAGTGAAAGGCAGGGGGCAGTGATAGTGAAAGGCAGGAAGGGCAGTAATAGTGACGGACAGGGAGGGCAGTGATAGTGAAGGGCAGGGAGGGCAGTGATAGTGACGGGCAGGGAGGGCAGTGATAGTGATGGGCAGGGAGGGCAGTGATAGTGACAACCAGAGAGGGCAGTGATAGTGACAGACAGGGGGGCTGTAATAATGAAAGGCAGATGGGCAGTGATTGTGAAAGGCAGGGAGGGCAGTAATAGTGACGGCCAGGAAGGGCTGTAATAGTGATGGGCAGGGGGTCAGTGATAGTGACAGGCAGGGGGGCAGTGATAGTGACGGGTAGGGAGGGCTGTAGTAGAGAAAGGCAGGGGGCAGTGATAGTGAAAGGCAGGGAGGGCAGTAATAGTGACGGCCAGGGAGGGCTGTAATAGTGATGGGCAGGGGGGCAGTGATAGTGACAGGCAGGGGGCAGTGATAGTGAAAGTCAGGGAGGGCAGTGATAGTGATGGGCAGGGAGGGCAGTGATAGTGACGGGCACGGAGGATAGTGATAGTGACGGGCAGGGAGGGCAGTAATAGTGACGGGCAGGGAGGGCAGTGATAGTGACAAGCTGGGAGGGCAGTGATAGTGACAGGCAGGGGGGCAGTGATAGTGACGGGCAGGGAAAGCAGTGATAGTGACGAGCAGGGAGGGCAGTGATAGTGATGGGCAGGGAGGGCAGTGATAGTGACGGGCAGTGATAGTGACAGGCAGGGAGGGCAGTGATAGTGACAGGCAGGGAGGGCAGTGAGAGTGACAGGCAGAGAGAGCAGTGATAGTGACAGGCAGGGGGGCAGTGAGAGTGATGGGCAGGGGGCAGTGATAGTGACAAGCTGAGAGGGCAGTGATAGTGACAGGCAGGGGGGGGCAGTGATAGTCTCGGGCAGGGAGGGCAGTGATAGTGACAGGCAGGGGGGCAGTGATAGTGTCGGGCAGTGATAGTGACAGGGCAGAGGGGGCAGTGATAGTGACATGCAGGGGGGGGCAGTGATAGTGACAGGCAGGGGGGGCAGTGATAGTGATGGGCAAGTGGGCAGTGATAGTGACAAGCAGAGAGGGCAGTGATAGTGTCGGGCAGGGAGGGCAGTGATAGTGTCGGGCAGGGAGGGCAGTGATAGTGTCGGGCAGGGAGGGCAGTGATAGTGACAGGCAGGGGGGGCAGTGATAATGACAGGCAGTGGGGCAGTGATAGTGACAGGCAGGGAGGGCAGTGATAGTGACAGGCGGGGGCAGTGATAGTGACGGGCAGGGGGGGCAGTGATAGTATCGGGCAGTGATAGTGACAGGCAGGGAGGGCAGTGATAGTATCAGGCAGAGGGGACAGTGATAGTGACAGGCAGGGGGGCAGTGATAGTGACAGGCAGGGAGGGCAGTGATAGTATCAGGCAGGGGGGGCAGTGATAGTGACGGGCAGGGGGGGCAGTGATAGTGACGGGCAGTGATAGTGACAAGCTGGGAGGGCAGTGATAGTGACAGGCAGGGAGGGCAGTGAGAGTGACAGGCAGAGAGGGCAGTGATAGTGACGGGCAGGGAGGCAGTGAGAGTGATGGGCAGGGGGCAGTGATAGTGACAAGCTGAGAGGGCAGTGATAGTGACAGGCAGGGGGGGGAAGTGATAGTCTCGGGCAGGGAGGGCAGTGATAGTGACAGGCAGGGGGGCAGTGATAGTGTCGGGCAGTGATAGTGACAGGCAGAGGGGGCAGAGATAGTGACATGCAGGGGGGGGCAGTGATAGTGACAGGCAGGGGGGGCAGTGATAGTGATGGGCAAGTGGGCAGTGATAGTGACAAGCAGAGAGGGCAGTGATAGTGTCGGGCAGGGAGGGCAGTGATAGTGTCGGGCAGGGAGGGCAGTGATAGTGACAGGCAGGGGGGGCAGTGATAATGACAGGCAGAGGGGCAGTGATAGTGACAGGCAGGGAGGGCAGTGATAGTGACAGGCGGGGGGCAGTGATAGTGACAGGCAGGGGGGGCAGTGATAGTATCAGGCAGTGATAGTGACAGGCAGGGAGGGCAGTGATAGTATCAGGCAGGGGGGGCAGTGATAGTGACAGGCAGGGGGGCAGTGATAGTGACAGGCAGGGAGGGCAGTGATAGTGACAGGCAGGGAGGGCAGTGATAGTATCAGGCAGGGGGGGCAGTGATAGTGACGGGCAGGGAGGGCAGTGATAGTGACGGGCAGTGATAGTGACAAGCTGGGAGGGCAGTGATAGTGACGGGCAGGGGGGCAGTGATAGTGACGGGCAGGGAGGGCAGTGGAGGGCAGTGATAGTGACGGGCAGGGATAGTGACGGGCAGGAGGGCAGGGATAGTGACGGGCAGGAGGGCAGGGATAGTGACGGGCAGGGAGAACAGTGATAGTGACAGGCAGGGAGGGTAGTGATAGTGACAGGCAGGAGGGCTGTAATAGTGACAGACCGGGGGGGCAGTGATAGTGACGGGCAGGGAAGGCAGTGATAGTGACGGGCAGGGAGGGCAGTGATAGTGATGAGCAGGGAGGGCAGTGATAGTGACGGGCAGGGAGGGCAGTGATAGTGACAGACAGGAGGGCAGTGATAGTGACAAGCAAAGAGGGCAGTGACAGACAGGGAGGGCAGCGATAGTGACAGGCAGAGAGTGCAGTGATAGTGACAAGCAGAGAGGGCAGTTATAGTGATGGGTAGGGAGGGCTGTAGTAGACAAAGGCAGGGGGCAGTGATAGTGAAAGGCAGGGAGGGCAGTAATAGTGACAGCCAGGGAGGGCTGTAATAGTGATGGGCAGGGGGGCAGTGATAGTGACAGGCAGGGTGCAGTGATAGTGAAAGTCAGGGAGGGCAGTGATAGTGATGGGCAGGGAGGGCAGTGATAGTGACGGGCACGGAGGATAGTGATAGTGACGGGCAGGGAGGGCAGTGATAGTGACGGGCAGGGAGGGCAGTGATAGTGACAAGCTGGGAGGGCAGTGATAGTGACAGGCAGGGGGGCAGTGATAGTGACGGGCAGGGAGAGCAGTGATAGTGACGAGCAGGGAGGGCAGTGATAGTGATGGGCAGGGAGGGCAGTGATAGTGACAAGCAGAAAGGGCAGTGATAGTGACAGGCAGGGAGGGCAGGGATAGTGACAAGCAGAGAGGGCAGTGATAGTGACAGGCAGGGAGGGCAGTGAGAGTGATGGGCAGGGGGCAGTGATAGTGACAAGCTGAGAGGGCAGTGATAGTGACAGGCAGGGGGGGCAGTGATAGTGTCGGGCAGTGATAGTGAAAGGCAGGGGGGCAGTGATAGTGTCGGGCAGTGATAGTGACAGGCAGAGGGGGCAGTGATAGTGACAGGCAGGGGGGCAGTGATAGTGACAGGCAGGGGGGGGGCAGTGATAGTGATGGGCAAGGGGGCAGTGATAGTGACAAGCAGAGAGGGCAGTGATAGTGACAGGCAGGGGGGCAGTGATAGTGTCGGGCAGGGAGGGCAGTGATAGTGACAGGCAGGGGGGGCAGTGATAGTGTCGGGCAGTGTTAGTGACAGGCAGGGAGGGCAGTGATAATGACAGGCAGGGAGGGCAGTGACAGGCAGGGAGGGCAGTGATAGTGACAGGCAGGGAGGGCAGTGATAGTGACAGGCGGGGGCAGTGATAGTGTCGGGCAGGGGGGGGCAGTGATAGTATCGGGCAGTGATAGTGACAGGCAGGGAGGGCAGTGATAGTATCAGGCAGGGGGGGCAGTGATAGTGACAGGCAGGGGGGCAGTGATAGTGACGGGCAGGGAGGGCAGTGATAGTGACAGGCAGGGAGGGCAGTCATAGTGACGGGTAGGGAGGGCAGTGATAGTGACAAGCAGAGAGGGCAGTGATAGTGACGGGTAGGGAGGGCTGTAGTAGAGAAAGGCAGGGGGCAGTGATAGTGAAAGGCAGGGAGGGCAGAAATAGTGACGGCCAGGGAGGGCTTTAATAGTGATGGGCAGGGGGGCAGTGATAGTGACAGGCAGGGGGCAGTGATAGTGAAAGTCAGGGAGGGCAGTGATAGTGATGGGCAGGGAGGGCAGTGATAGTGACGGGCACGGAGGATAGTGATAGTGACGGGCAGGGAGGGCACTGATAGTGACGGGCAGGGAGGGCAGTGATAGTGACAAGCTGGGAGGGCAGTGATAGTGACAGGCAGGGGGGCAGTGAAAGTGACGGGCAGGGAGAGCAGTGATAGTGACGAGCAGGGAGGGCAGTGATAGTGACGGGCAGGGAGGGCAGTGATAGTGACAGGCAGGGAGGGCAGTGATAGTGACAGGCAGGAGGAGAGTGATAGTGACAGACAGGAGGGCAGTGATAGTGACAAGCAAAGAGGGCAGTGACAGACAGGGAGGGCAGCGATAGTGACAGGCAGAGAGTGCAGTGATAGTGACAGGCAGGGAGGGCAGTCATAGTGACGGGTAGGGAGGGCAGTGATAGTGACAAGCAGAGAGGGCAGTGATAGTGACGGGTAGGGAGGGCTGTAGTAGAGAAAGGCAGGGGGCAGTGATAGTGAAAGGCAGGGAGGGCAGTAATAGTGACGGCCAGGGAGGGCTGTAATAGTGATGGGCAGGGGGGCAGTGATAGTGACAGGCAGGGGGCAGTGATAGTGAAAGTCTGGGAGGGCAGTGATAGTGATGGGCAGGGAGGGCAGTGATAGTGACAGGCAGGGAGGGCAGGGAGAGTGACAGGCAGGGGGGCAGTGAGAGTGACAAGCTGAGAGGGCAGTGATAGTGACAGGCAGGGGGGCAGTGATAGTGTCGGGCAGTGATAGTGACAGGCAGAGGGGGCAGTGATAGTGACATGCAGGGGGGGCAGTGATAGTGACAGGCAGGGGGGGCAGTGATAGTGATGGGCAAGTGGGCAGTGATAGTGACAAGCAGAGAGGGCCGTGATAGTGTCGGGCAGGGAGGGCAGTGATAGTGTCGGGCAGGGAGGGCAGTGATAGTGTCGGGCAGGGGGGGCAGTGATAGTGACAGGCAGGGGGGGCAGTGATAATGACAGGCAGGGTGGCAGTGATAGTGACAGGCAGGGGGGCAGTGATAATATCGGGCAGTGATAGTGACAGGCAGGGAGGGCAGTGATAGTGACAGGCAGGGAGGGCAGTGACAGGCAGGGAGGGCAGTGATAGTGACAGGCGGGGGCAGTGATAGTGACGGGCAGGTAGGGCAGTGATAGTATCGGGCAGTGATAGTGACAGGCAGGGAGGGCAGTGATAGCATCAGGCAGGGGGGGGCAGTGATAGTGACAGGCAGGGAGGGCAGTGATAGTGACGGGCAGGGAGGGCAGTGATAGTGACGGGCAGGGAGGCCAGTGATAGTGACGGGCAGGGAGGCCAGTGATAGTGACGGGCAGTGATAGTGACAAGCTGGGAGGGCAGTGATAGTGACGGGCAGGGGGGCAGTGATAGTGACAGGCAGGGAGGGCAGTGGAGGGCAGTGATAGTGACGGGCAGGGAGGGCAGGGATAGTGACGGGCAGGAGGGCAGGGATAGTGACGGGCATGAGGGCAGGGATAGTGACGGGCAGGGAGAACAGTGATAGTGACAGGCAGGGAGGGCAGTGATAGTGACGGACAGGGAGGGTAGTGATAGTGACAGGCAGGAGGGCTGTAAGAGTGACAGACCGGGGGGGCAGTGATAGTGACGGGCAGGGAAGGCAGTGATAGTGACGGGCGGGAGGGCAGTGATAGTGATGGGCAGGGAGGGCAGTGATAGTGACGGGCAGGGAGGGCAGTGATAGTGACAGACAGGAGGGCAGTGATAGTGACAAGCAAAGAGGGCAGTGACAAACAGGGAGGGCAGCGATAGTGACAGGCAGAGAGTGCAGTGATAGTGACAAGCAGAGAGGGCAGTGATAGTGACGGGTAGGGAGGGCTGTAGTAGAGAAAGGCAGGGGGCAGTGATAGTGAAAGGCAGGGAGGGCAGTAATAGTGACGGCCAGGGAGGGCTGTAATAGTGATGGGCAGGGGGGCAGTGATAGTGACAGGCAGGGGGCAGTGATAGTGAAAGTCAGGGAGGGCAGTGATAGTGACGGGCAGGGAGGTCAGTGATAGTGACGGGCAGGGAGGGCAGTGATAGTGACAAGCTGTGAGGGCAGTGATAGTGACAGGCAGGGGGGCAGTGATAGTGACGGGCAGGGAGAGCAGTGATAGTGACGGGCAGGGGGGCAGTGATAGTGACGGGCAGGGAGGGCAGTGATAGTGACAAGCTGTGAGGGCAGTGATAGTGACAGGCAGAGAGGGCAGTGATAGTGACAGGCAGGGAGGGCAGTGAGAGTGATGGGCAGGGGGCAGTGATAGTGACAAGCTGAGAGGGCAGTGATAGTGACAGGCAGGGGGGGCAGTGATAGTGTCAGGCAGGGAGGGCAGTGATAGTGACAGGCAGGGGGGCAGTGATAGTGACAGGCAGGGGGGGCAGTGATAGTGACAGGCAGGGGGGGCAGTGATAGTGACGGGCAGGGAGAGCAGTGATAGTGACGAGCAGGGAGGGCAGTGATAATGATGGGCAGGGAGGGCAGTGATAGTGACGGGCAGGGAGGGCAGTGATAGTGACAGGCAGGAGGGCAGTGATAGTGACAGGCAGGAGGGCAGTGATAGTGACAAGCAGAAAGGGCAGTGATAGTGACAGGCAGGGAGGGCAGTGATAGTGACAGGCAGGGAGGGCAGGGATAGTGACAAGCAGAGAGGGCAGTGATAGTGACAGGCAGGGAGGGCAGTGAGAGTGATGGGCAGGGGGCAGTGATAGTGACAAGCTGAGAGGGCAGTGATAGTGACAGGCAGGGGGGGCAGTGATAGTGTTGGGCAGGGAGGGCAGTGATAGTGACAGGCAGGGGGGCAGTGATAGTGACAGGCAGGGGGGGCAGTGATAGTGACAGGCAGGGGGGCAGTGATAGTGATGGGCAAGGGGGCAGTGATAGTGACAGGCCGGAGGGCAGTGATAGTGACAGGCAGGAGGGCAGGGATAGTGACAGGCAGGAGGGCAGGGATAGTGACAAGCACAGAGGGCAGTGATAGTGACAGGCAGGGAGGGTAGTGAGAGTGACAGGCAGGGAGGGCAGTGATAGTGACAGGCAGGGAGGGCAGTGATAGTGACAAGCTGGGAGGGCAGTGATAGTGACAAGCTGGGAGGGCAGTGATAGTGACGGGCAGGGAGGGCAGTGATAGTGACGGGCAGGGAGGGCAGTGATAGTGACAGGCAGGGAGGGCAGTGATAGTGACAGGCAGGAGGGCAGTGATAGTGACAGGCAGGGAGGGTAGTGAGAGTGACAGGCAGGGAGGGCAGTGAGAGTGACGGGTAGGGGGCAGTGATAATGACAAGCTGAGAGGGCAGTGATAGTGACAAGCAGGGAGGGGCAGTGATAGTGACAGGCAGGGGGGGCAGTGATAGTGACAAGCAGAGAGGGCAGTGATAGTGACAGGCAGGGGGGAAGTGATAGTGTCGGGCAGTGATAGTGACAGGCAGGGGGGGCAGTGATAGTGACAGGCAGGGAGGGCAGTGATAGTGATGGGCAAGGGGGCAGTGATAGTGACAAGCAGAGAGGGCAGTGATAGTGACAAGCAGGGGGGCAGTGATAGTGTCGGGCAGGGAGGGCAGTGATAGTGACAGGCAGGGGGGGCAGTGATAGTGACAGGCAGGGAGGCAGTGATAATATCGGGCAGTGAAAGTGACAGGCAGGGAGGGCAGTGATAGTGACAGGCAGGGAGGGCAGTGATAGTAACAGGCAGGGAGGCAGTGATAATATCGGGCAGTGAAAGTGACAGGCAGGGAGGGCAGTGATAGTGACAGGCAGGGAGGGCAGTGAGAGTGACGGGCAGGGGGCAGTGATAATGACAAGCTGAGAGGGCAGTGATAGTGACAAGCAGGGAGGGGCAGTGATAGTCTCGGGGGCAGTGATAGTGACAGGCAGGGGGGGCAGTGATAGTGACAAGCAGAGAGGGCAGTGATAGTGACAGGCAGGGGGGCAGTGATAGTGTCGGGCAGTGATAGTGACAGGCAGGGGGGGCAGTGATAGTGACAGGCAGGGAGGGCAGTGATAGTGATGGGCAAGGGGGCAGTGATAGTGACAAGCAGAGAGGGCAGTGATAGTGACAAGCAGGGGGGCAGTGATAGTGTCGGGCAGGGAGGGCAGTGATAGTGACAGGCAGGGGGGGGGCAGTGATAGTGACAGGCAGGGAGGCAGTGATAATATCGGGCAGTGAAAGTGACAGGCAGGGAGGGCAGTGATAGTGACAGGCAGGGAGGGCAGTGATAGTGACAGGCAGGGAGGGCAGTGATAGTGACAGGCAGGGGGGGCAGTGATAGTGACAGGCAGGGAGGCAGTGATAATATCGGGCAGTGAAAGTGACAGGCAGGGAGGGCAGTGATAGTGACAGGCAGGGAGGGCAGTGATAGTGACAGGCAGGGGGGCAGTGATAGTGACGGGCAGGGAGGGCAGTGATAGTGACGGGCAGGGAGGGCAGTGATAGTATCGGGCAGTGATAGTGACGGGCAGGAGGGAAGCGATAGTGACGGGCAGGGAGGGCAGTGATAGTGACAGGCAGGGAGGGCAGTGATAGAGACAGGGAGGGCAGTGATAGTGACAGGCAAGGGGGGAAGTGATAGTGACAGGCGGGGGGGCAGTGATAGTGACAGGCAGGGGGTGCAGTGATAGTGACAGGCAGGGGGGGCAGTGATAGTGACAGGTAGGGGGGCAGTGATAGTGACAGGCAGGGGGGCAGTGATAGTGACGGGCAGTGATAGTGACAGGCAGGAGGGCAGTGATAGTGACAGGCAGGAGGGCAGTGATAGTGACAGGCAGGGAGGGCAGTGATAGTGACAGGCAGGAGGGCAGTGATAGTGACGGGCAGTGATAGTGACAGGCAGGAGGGCAGTGATAGTGACAGGCAGGAGGGCAGTGATAGTGACAGGCAGGGAGGGCAGTGATAGTGACAGGCTGGGAGGGCAGTGATAGTGACAGGCAGGGAGGGCAGTGATAGAGACAGGCAGGGAGGGCAGTGATAGTGACAGGCGGGGGCAGTGATAGTGACGGGCAGGGGGGCAGTGATAGTATTCAGCAGTGATAGTGACAGGCAGGGGGGGGCAGTGATAGTGACAAGCAGAGAGGGCAGTGATAGTGACAGGCAGGGGGGCAGTGATAGTGTCGGGCAGTGATAGTGACAGGCGGGGGGGCAGTGATAGTGACAGGCAGGGAGGGCAGTGATAGTGACAGGCAGGGGGGCAGTGAAAGTGTCGGGCAGGGAGGGCAGTGATAGTGACAGGCAGGGGGGGCAGTGATAGTGACAGGCAGGGGGGGCAGTGATAGTGACAGGCAGGGAGGAAGTGATAATATCGGGCAGTGATAGTGACGGGCAGGGAGGGCAGTGATAGTGACAGGCAGGGAGGGCAGTGATAGTGACAGGCAGGAGGGCAGTGATAGTGACAGGCAGGAGGGCAGTGATAGTGACAGGCTGGGAGGGCAGTGATAGTGACAGGCAGGGAGGGCAGTGATAGTGACAGGCAGGGAGGGCAGTGATAGTGACAGCCGGGGGCAGTGATAGTGACGGGCAGGGGGGGGCAGTGATAGTATCGGGCAGTGATAGTGACAGGCAGGGGGGGCAGTGATAGTGTCGGGCAGTGATAGTGACAGGCGGGGGGCATTGATAGTGACAGGCAGGGAGGGCAGTGATAGTGATGGGCAAGGGGGCAGTGATAGTGACAAGCAGAGAGGGCAGTGATAGTGACAGGCAGGGGGGCAGTGATAGTGTCGGGCAGGGAGGGCAGTGATAGTGACAGGCAGGGGGGCAGTGATAGTGACAGGCAGGGGGGGGCAGTGATAGTGACAGGCAGGGAGGCAGTGATAATATCGGGCAGTAATAGTGACAGGCAGGGAGGGCAGTGATAGTGACAGGCAGGGAGGGCAGTGATAGTGATGGGCAAGGGGGCAGTGATAGTGACAAGCAGAGAGGGCAGTGATAGTGACAAGCAGGGGGGCAGTGATAGTGTCGGGCAGGGAGGGCAGTGATAGTGACAGGCAGGGGGGGCAGTGATAGTGACAGGCAGGGAGGCAGTGATAATATCGGGCAGTGAAAGTGACAGGCAGGGAGGGCAGTGATAGTGACAGGCAGGGAGGGCAGTGATAGTGACAGGCAGGGAGGCAGTGATAATATCGGGCAGTGAAAGTGACAGGCAGGGAGGGCAGTGATAGTGACAGGCAGGGAGGGCAGTGAGAGTGACGGGCAGGGGGCAGTGATAATGACAAGCTGAGAGGGCAGTGATAGTGACAAGCAGGGAGGGGCAGTGATAGTCTCGGGGGCAGTGATAGTGACAGGCAGGGGGGGCAGTGATAGTGACAAGCAGAGAGGGCAGTGATAGTGACAGGCAGGGGGGCAGTGATAGTGTCGGGCAGTGATAGTGACAGGCAGGGGGGGCAGTGATAGTGACAGGCAGGGAGGGCAGTGATAGTGATGGGCAAGGGGGCAGTGATAGTGACAAGCAGAGAGGGCAGTGATAGTGACAAGCAGGGGGGCAGTGATAGTGTCGGGCAGGGAGGGCAGTGATAGTGACAGGCAGGGGGGGGCAGTGATAGTGACAGGCAGGGAGGCAGTGATAATATCGGGCAGTGAAAGTGACAGGCAGGGAGGGCAGTGATAGTGACAGGCAGGGAGGGCAGTGATAGTGACAGGCAGGGAGGGCAGTGATAGTGACAGGCAGGGGGGGCAGTGATAGTGACAGGCAGGGAGGCAGTGATAATATCGGGCAGTGAAAGTGACAGGCAGGGAGGGCAGTGATAGTGACAGGCAGGGGGGCAGTGATAGTGACGGGCAGGGAGGGCAGTGATAGTGACGGGCAGGGAGGGCAGTGATAGTATCGGGCAGTGATAGTGACGGGCAGGAGGGAAGCGATAGTGACGGGCAGGGAGGGCAGTGATAGTGACAGGCAGGGAGGGCAGTGATAGAGACAGGGAGGGCAGTGATAGTGACAGGCAAGGGGGGAAGTGATAGTGACAGGCGGGGGGGCAGTGATAGTGACAGGCAGGGGGTGCAGTGATAGTGACAGGCAGGGGGGGCAGTGATAGTGACAGGTAGGGGGGCAGTGATAGTGACAGGCAGGAGGGCAGTGATAGTGACGGGCAGTGATAGTGACAGGCAGGAGGGCAGTGATAGTGACAGGCAGGAGGGCAGTGATAGTGACAGGCAGGGAGGGCAGTGATAGTGACAGGCAGGAGGGCAGTGATAGTGACGGGCAGTGACAGGCAGGAGGGCAGTGATAGTGACAGGCAGGGAGGGCAGTGATAGTGACAGGCAGGAGGGCAGTGATAGTGACAGGCAGGGAGGGCAGTGATAGTGACAGGCTGGGAGGGCAGTGATAGTGACAGGCAGGGAGGGCAGTGATAGAGACAGGCAGGGAGGGCAGTGATAGTGACAGGCGGGGGCAGTGATAGTGACGGGCAGGGGGGCAGTGATAGTATTCAGCAGTGATAGTGACAGGCAGGGGGGGCAGTGATAGTGACAAGCAGGGAGGGCAGTGATAGTGACAGGCAGGGGGGCAGTGATAGTGTCGGGCAGTGATAGTGACAGGCGGGGGGCAGTGATAGTGACAGGCAGGGAGGGCAGTGATAGTGACAGGCAGGGGGGCAGTGAAAGTGTCGGGCAGGGAGGGCAGTGATAGTGACAGGCAGGGGGGGCAGTGATAGTGACAGGCAGGGGGGGCAGTGATAGTGACAGGCAGGGAGGCAGTGATAATATCGGGCAGTGATAGTGACGGGCAGGGAGGGCAGTGATAGTGACAGGCAGGGAGGGCAGTGATAGTGACAGGCAGGAGGGCAGTGATAGTGACAGGCAGGAGGGCAGTGATAGTGACAGGCTGGGAGGGCAGTGATAGTGACAGGCAGGGAGGGCAGTGATAGTGACAGGCAGGGAGGGCAGTGATAGTGACAGCCGGGGGCAGTGATAGTGACGGGCAGGGGGGGGCAGTGATAGTATCGGGCAGTGATAGTGACAGGTAGGGGGGGCAGTGATAGTGACAAGCAGAGAGGGCAGTGATAGTGACAGGCAGGGGGGCAGTGATAGTGTCGGGCAGTGATAGTGACAGGCGGGGGGCATTGATAGTGACAGGCAGGGAGGGCAGTGATAGTGATGGGCAAGGGGGCAGTGATAGTGACAAGCAGAGAGGGCAGTGATAGTGACAGGCAGGGGGGCAGTGATAGTGTCGGGCAGGGAGGGCAGTGATAGTGACAGGCAGGGGGGCAGTGATAGTGACAGGCAGGGGGGGGCAGTGATAGTGACAGGCAGGGAGGCAGTGATAATATCGGGCAGTAATAGTGACAGGCAGGGAGGGCAGTGATAGTGACAGGCAGGGAGGGCAGTGATAGTGTCGGGCAGTGATAGTGACAGGCAGGGAGGGCAGTGATAGTGACAGGCAGGGAAGGCAGTGATAGTGACAGGCAGGGAGGGCAGTGATAGTGACAGGCGGGGGCAGTGATAGTGACGGGCAGCGAGGGCAGTGATAGTGACAGGCAGGGAGGGCAGTGATAGTGACAGGCAGGGAGGGCAGTGATAGTGACAGGCAAGGGGGGCAGTGATAGTGACAGGCAGGGGGGGCAGTGATAGTGACAGGCATGGGGGGGCAGTGATAGTGACAGGCAGGGGGGCAGTGATAGTGACAGGCAGGGGGGCAGTGATAGTGACGGGCAAGGGGGCAGTGATAGTGACGGGCAGGGAGGGCAGTGATAGTGACAGGCAGGGGGGCAGTGATAGTGACGGGCAGGGAGGGCAGTGATTAGTGACAGGCAGGGGGGCAGTGATAGTGACGGGCAGGGAGGGCAGTGATAGTGACGGGCAGGAGGGCAGTGATAGTGACGGGCAGTGATAGTGACAGGCAAGGGGGGGCAGTGATAGTGACAGGCAGGGGGGCAGTGATAGTGACAGGCAGGGAGGGCAGTGATAGTGACAGGCAGGAAGGGCAGTGATAGTGGCAGGCAGGGGGGGCAGTGATGGTGACAAGCAGAGAGGGCAGTGATAGTGACGGTCAGGAGGGCAGTGATAGTGACAGGCAGGAGGGCAGTGATAGTGACGGGCAGGGAGGGCAGTGATGGTGACAGGCAGGGAGGGCAGTGATAGTGACAGGCAGGGAGGGCAGTGATAGTGACAGGCAGGGAGGGCAGTGATAGTGATGGTCAGGAGGGCAGTGATAGTGAGAGGCAGGAGGGCAGTGATAGTGACAGGCAGGGAGGGCAGTGATGGTGACAGGCAGGGAGGGCAGTGATAGTGACAGGCAGGGAGGGCAGTGATAGTGACAGGCAGGGAGGGCAGTGATAGTGACAGGCAGGGAGGGGCAGTGATAGTGACAGGCAGGGGGGCAGTGATAGTGACAGGCAGGGGGGCAGAGATAGTGACGGGCAAGGGGGCAGTGATAGTGACGGGCAGGGAGGGCAGTGATAGTGACAGGCAGGGGGGCAGTGATAGTGACGGGCAGGGAGGGCAGTGATAGTGACGGGCAGGAGGGCAGTGATAGTGACGGGCAGTGATAGTGACAGGCAAGGGGGGGCAGTGATAGTGACGGGCAGGAGGGCAGTGATAGTGACGGGCAGTGATAGTGACAGGCAAGGGGGGCAGTGATAGTGACAGGCAGGGGGGCAGTGATAGTGATGGGCAGGGGGGGCAGTGATAGTGACAGGCAGGGAGGGCAGTGATAGTGACAGGCAGGAAGGGCAGTGATAGTGGCAGGCAGGGGGGCAGTGATGGTGACAAGCAGAGAGGGCAGTGATAGTGACGGTCAGGAGGGCAGTGATAGTGACAGGCAGGAGGGCATTGATAGTGACGGGCAGGGAGGGCAGTGATGGTGACAGGCAGGGAGGGCAGTGATAGTGACAGGCAGGGAGGGCAGTGATAGTGACAGGCAGGGAGGGCAGTGATAGTGATGGGCAAGGGGGCAGTGATAGTGACAGGCAGGGGGGCAGTGATAGTGACGGGCAAGGGGGCAGTGATAGTGACGGGCAGGGAGGGCAGTGATAGTGACAGGCAGGGGGGCAGTGATAGTGACGGGCAGGGAGCACAGTGATAGTGACGGGCAGGAGGGCAGTGATAGTGACGGGCAGTGATAGTGACAGGCAAGGGGGGGCAGTGATAGTGACGGGCAGGAGGGCAGTGATAGTGACGGGCAGTGATAGTGACAGGCAAGGGGGGGCAGTGATAGTGACAGGCAGGGGGGCAGTGATAGTGACGGGCAGGGGGGCAGTGATAGTGACAGGCAGGGAGGGCAGTGATAGTGACAGGCAGGAAGGGCAGTGATAGTGGCAGGCAGGGGGGCAGTGATGGTGACAAGCAGAGAGGGCAGTGATAGTGACGGTCAGGAGGGCAGTGATAGTGACAGGCAGGAGGGCATTGATAGTGACAGGCAGGGAGGGCAGTGATGGTGACAGGCAGGGAGGGCAGTGATAGTGACAGGCAGGGAGGGCAGTGATAGTGACAGGCAGGGAGGGCAGTGATAGTGATGGGCAAGGGGGCAGTGATAGTGACAAGCAGAGAAGGCAGTGATAGTGACGGTCAGGAGGGCAGTGATAGTGAGAGGCAGGAGGGCAGTGATAGTGACAGGCAGGGAGGGCAGTGATGGTGACAGGCAGGGAGGGCAGTGATAGTGACAGGCAGGGAGGGCAGTGATAGTGACAGGCAGGGAGGGCAGTGATAGTGACAGGCATGGAGGGCAGTGATAGTGACAGGCGGGGGCAGTGATAGTGACGGGCAGGGGGGCAGTGATAGTATCAGGCAGTGATAGTGACAGGCAGGCAGGGCAGTGATAGTATCAGGCAGGGGGGGCAGTGATAGTGACAGGCAGGGAGGGCAGTTATAGTGACAGGCGGGGGCAGTGATAGTGACGGGCAGGGGGGCAGTGATAGTATCAGGCAGTGATAGTGACAGGCAGGCAGGGCAGTGATAGTATCAGGCAGGGAGGGGGAAGTGATAGTGACGGGCAGGGAGGGCAGTGATAGTGACAGGCAGGGAGGGCAGTGATAGTTAGGGGCAGGGAGGGCAGTGATAGTGACAGGCAGGGAGGGCAGTGATAGTGACGGGCAGGAGGGCAGCGAAAGTGACGGGCAGGGAGGGCAGTGATAGTGACAGGCAGGGAGGGCAGTGATAGTGTCAGGCAGGGGGGGCAGTGATAGTGACAGGCAGGGGGGCAGTGATAGTGACAGGCAGGGGGGGCAGTGATAGTGACAGGCAGGGGGGGCAGTGATAGTGACAGGCAGGGGGGCAGTGATAGTGACAGGCAGGGGGGCAGTGATAGTGACAGGCAGGGAGGGCAGTGATAGTGACAGGCAGGGGGGGCAGTGATAGTGACAGACAGGGAGGGCAGGGATAGTGACAGGCAGGGAGGGCAGTGATAGTGACAGACAGGGAGGGCAGTGATAGTGACAGGCAGGGAAGGCAGTGATAGTGACAGGCAGGGGGGCAGTGATAGTGACAGCAGGAGGGCAGTGATAGTGACGGGCAGTGATAGTGACAGGCAGGAGGGCAGCGATAGTGACAGGCAGGGGGGCAGTGATAGTGTCGGGCAGGGGGGGCAGTGATAGTGACAAGCAGGGAGGGCAGTGATAGTGACAGACAGGGAGGGCAGTGATAGTGACAGGCAGGGGGGCAGTGATAGTGACAGGCAGGGGGGCAGTGATAGTGTCAGGCAGGGGGGCAGTGATAGTGACAAGCAGGGAGGGCAGTGATAGTGACAGACAGGGAGGGCAGTGATAGTGACAGGCAGGGAGGGCAGTGATAGTGACAGGCAGGGAGGGCAGTGATAGTGACAGGCAGGGAGGGCAGTGATAGTGACAGGCAGGGAGGGCAGTGATAGTGACAGGCAGGGAGGGTAGTGAGAGTGACAGGCAGGGAGGGCAGTGAGAGTGACGGGCAGGGGGCAGTGATAGTGACAAGCTGAGAGGGCAGTGATAGTGACAAGCAGGGAGGGGCAGTGATAGTCTCGGGGGCAGTGATAGTGACAGGCAGGGGGGGCAGTGATAGTGACAGGCAGGGAGGGCAGTGATAGTGATGGGCAAGGGGGCAGTGATAGTGACAAGCAGAGAGGGCAGTGATAGTGACAGGCAAGGGGGGCAGTGATAGTGTCGGGCAGGGAGGGCAGTGATAGTGACAGGCAGGGGGGGCAGTGATAGTGACAGGCAGGGGGGCAGTGATAGTGTCGGGCAGGGAGGGCAGTGATAGTGACAGGCAGGGGGGGGCAGTGATAGTGACAGGCAGGGGAGCAGTGATAGTGACAGGCAGGGAGGCAGTGATAATATCGGGCAGTGAAAGTGACAGGCAGGGAGGGCAGTGATAGTGACAGGCAGGGAGGGCAGTGATAGTGACAGGCAGGGAGGGCAGTGATAGTGACAGGCAGGGGGGGCAGTGATAGTGACAGGCAGGGAGGCAGTGATAATATCGGGCAGTGAAAGTGACAGGCAGGGAGGGCAGTGATAGTGACAGGCAGGGAGGGGCAGTGATAGTGACAGGCAGGGGGCAGTGATAGTGACGGGCAGGGAGGGCAGTGATAGTGACGGGCAGGGAGGGCAGTGATAGTATTGGGCAGTGATAGTGACGGGCAGGAGGAAAGCGATAGTGACGGGCAGGGAGGGCAGTGATAGTGACAGGCAGGGAGGGCAGTGATAGAGACAGGCAGGGGGGGCAGTGATAGTGACAGGCAGGGGGGCAGTGATAGTGACAGGCAGGGGGGCAGTGATAGTGTCGGGCAGGGGGGGCAGTGATAGTGACAGGCAGGGGGGGGCAGTGATAGTGACAGGCAGGGGGGCAGTGATAGTGACAGGCAGGGGGGGCAGTGATAGTGACAGGCAGGGGGGGCAGTGATAGTGACAGGCAGGGGGGCAGTGATAGTGACAGGCAGGGAGGGCAGTGATAGTGACAGGCAGGGAGGGCAGTGATAGTGACAGGCAGGGAGGGCAGTGATAGTGACAGGCAGGGAGGGCAGTGATAGTGACAGGCAGGGAGGGCAGTGATAGTGACAGGCAAGGGGGGCAGTGATAGTGACAGGCAGGGGGGCAGTGATAGTGACAGGCAGGGGGGGCAGTGATAGTGACAGGCAGGGTGGCAGTGATAGTGACGGGCAGGGAGGGCAGTGATAGTGACAGGCAGGGAGGGCAGTGATAGTGACAGGCAGGGAGGGCAGTGATAGTGACAGGCAGGGGAGGGCAGTTATAGTGACGGGCAGGGGGGCAGTGATAGTATTGGGCAGGGGGGCAGTGATAGTGACAGGCAGGGGGCAGTGATAGTGACGGGCAGGGAGGGCAGTGATAGTGACGGGCAGGAGGGCAGCGATAGTGACGGGCAGGGAGGGCAGTGATAGTGACGGGCAGGGAGGGCAGTGATAGTGACAGGCAGGGGAGGGCAGTTATAGTGACAGGCAGGGAGGGCAGTGATAGTGACAGGCAGGGAGGGCAGTGATAGTGACAGGCAGGGAGGGCAGTGATAGTGACAAGCAGAGAGGGCAGTGATAGTGACGGGCAGGGAGGGCAGTGATAGTATCGGGCAGTGATAGTGACGGGCAGGGAGGGCAGTGATAGTGACAGGCAGGGAGGGCAGTGATAGTGACAGGCAGAGAGGGCAGTGATAGTGACGGGCAGGGAGGGCAGTGATAGTGACAGGCAGGGAGGGCAGTGATAGTGACAGGCAGAGAGGGCAGTGATAGTGATGGGCAGGGAGGGCAGTGATAGTGACAGGCAGGGAGGGCAGTGATAGTGACAGGCAGAGAGGGTAGTGATAGTGATGGGCAGGGGAGGGCAGTGATAGTGACAGGCAGGAGGGCAGTGAGAGTGACAGGCAGGGGGGGGGGCAGTGATAGTGTCAGGCGGGGGTGGGGCAGTGATAGTGACAGGCAGTAGGGGCAGTGTTGGTGACAAGCAGAGAAGACAATAAAGAGGGGCTCAGCGCTGGATTCTAGAGGAGCGCGCATGCTCAGTGAAGCGGCGGGTGCACAGCGGCAGGGTGCCGGGATGCAGCATCTTGGTGACTGCGGGCCTTTCACTCGACGGTCTGTCTATTGTAAAGCCTGTGTCGTCTGTCATGTGCAGTACAGCACCCTCAGAAACCAGGTATATATCCGAAGACTGTAATTATTCTCTGGCGGGTGTGCTTTGGAATATATAACTGTGTCTGTTAGCTCTGGGCTTCTGTATATAGTGTAGTTTGGGTAAAGATGTGGGCGCCGCCATGTTGCTTTACAGTGGGGTCCTAGCGTGACCTCCAGCACGAGAAGTCTAGTGCCGGTGAGTGCAGAGAGAGCGGTGTGTATGGGGGCGTCTGGCAGGGAGGGGGTGCATGGCGGCATTGGCAGGGCACAAGTGGCCTGCTTCCAGTATGCCACACAGGCTGTTTCAGGGCATGCTGGGACTTTTAGTGTCCCAGAAGGGTTCACCTGCTTCAGTCTTTTGGCGGTGGTTGAGGGGAACCTGTTATATGGGGGGCTGATAAGTCACCCCTGGCTACCTGTTCCCGGTCAGAGGCTTGCTGGAATGAGGCTGAGCCTCATTACAGCTTTATCTTAGGGCTTGCTTTGCTTTTATTTATATGTTTTGCTTAGTGTGCAATGCCCTGCCTGGCCAATACTACTCACACTGTATCTGTTCTTATTATTATTTCCCTGTTGGCAAAAACAAAAGAGATGACATTGTTTAAAGGTGCGGTCCATGGCTACTAAGATGCTGTAAAATGTATTGAGCATCACCTACCCCCAGCCCACAGACTCGATCCTACGTAGTCCTGCAAGCTGAGTTACATGGAGGCCGGGGAGTGCGCTGCCAGCACCAGATCCGACAACACTGAAAGGCGGAATGTGTGGGCTGGCAGGTAGGTAGGTAAGGTTTATGTATGGTTATGCTGTCTGGACAGGGACTATAAAGAGCAACAACATACAGGAATTTCACTTTCCTGTGTGGTGGCAACCCGAATTGGGATGCCCTGCTGTGTGTATCCCCCACAGGATGCCCCATTTCACTCAGCTTCCTTCTGCTCCCACGTTTCAGACTTGGGCTAGAGCATGTGCACTGATTGGCTGTCATTCGGCTGCTTTGGTGGCAGCTGTACCCCATGCCCACCTTACAGCCGTGGCATGCCTGCTCCGCCAAAGGGCTGTGCGGGGATGTGGCAAGGGCTCCAGAGGAAGGTGAGTGAAAGTGGTGATGGGGGGGGGGGGGTTCACAGAGCGTGGCATCCCAATCTGTAATGCCCCAAGGAGTGGAACATTGTCCTCTGATTTTCCTCTTTAAAGCGGAACAAAACTTGGGCTATTGACTATCCCAGGTTTTGTTCCTTGCCCCAGGGGCATCCTGTTTGGACTGCCACGCTGTGTGAACCCCTTCCCCCAGATCTGCCAGAAAAACTCACCTTTCCAGGTCCTACATCATATGCACAGGTTCTCGTCCAATAGGAACGGTTTGCCATGCATATTTAATGTTTACAGCAATCGCGAACCCGAACGGCTAGGGGGCGGGAGTGCGTAGATCACAAAGATACTGGGGATGGCGCCGCTGATATTTACATCAGACAGAGAGCCAGGAAGCAGGTGAGTTTTAGTACAACCGGGGGGGGGGGGGGTTACACAGCAGGTCATCCCAGTTTGAAACGCATCGGAGAAGGCCATCGGCAATGTCTTATTAACTGTCTCAGCCCTGTCCCCATCCCCTGGTGCTGAGGCAGGAAGGAGGTGGGGGGGGTTACAAAAAAAAAAAAAAGCTTATGTTGCCAGCATTGCTGCAATGTCATTGCCGCATCTCCCGATCTGTGTGTGCCTGCCCATCAAAACATGACCTGTCGGTGGCTCTCAAGAAGAGGGTTAGGGTGCTGTGCACCTGGAAGCTTAAACGTGTTTCTTCGCATAAAACTTCTAGATTAGAATAGTGTGTTGAAGGGCTGGGGCCACTTTTGTTTTGGAGTGTTATAGCTTCACTTCATATTTGGTCATTGGCTACAGGAAGTAATCTAACAGAAAGTCAGTGGGTGTCATCCTGTTTATGTTACTATAACACACATTGCTTTTCTCCCAGCACTGCCCCACTGTTGCTGATTGGATGACTCAGGAGACATGGTTCTTGCTCCACAGCTGCTGTGAAGTTTTAGGGGCGGTCAAGGTGTAATTGTTAAAAGCATTTAATTATTTATTTGATGCCTGCATGAAAGTGGAACAAAACCCATGAATTTGACTATCCCGGGCACCCTGACTTGAGATACCCCGCTGTGTGAAACCCCCCCCCCCCCCCCAGTAACACTCACTTCTCCTCAGTCCAACGGCATATGCGCGGACTCGTCCAATCGGAACCCTTTGCCATGTTTACATCGACAAAGGGCTCTGATTGCCTTCTATGGGCAGTACTTGCTGCTGCTTCCCCTGTTACCTGGCGGTGTGCGCAAGTCCACCTCAGCCTATCTAGGGGCTCCACATTGTAAAAAATCAGAGCTATTTCCCGAAAGGCAAACAGCTTGGATTGGATGAAAGCCTGCGCATGCGCCGTTGAAGCAAGTGAGTTATTACCAGCGCCCTGGGGGGGGGGGGATTCATACAGCGGGGCATCCCAATTTGGGATCCCCTAGGGGAAAGCCAGTGGCCAGCCCTGGAATCTTTTATATTCCAGGCCGACTGCTGGTGGGTTTTGTTCAGCTTTAAGTTGTAAGCTGTGCAGTGTAACTCTACAGGATATATGACTTTCCTATCGTCTTGTACATTCTTTAATAAAAATATATTGTAACCAAAAAAATAGAATTAAAATTTGAAAACGAATGTGGGCTTTGCCGAATAGCTGAAGCAAATACATACAGCTTCTAATCAGTCCAGCTTTAATAACCACAAAATGTGGGATTGCTTGGGTTCAGTGTTCATAGTGACTAGATTGACCTTCACTTTGTAGATTGTTTTGGAGCAGCTAGACATGTTATTAAAGGGACGGTCAGTCTAAAAAGCTCTTGTGGGGAGCAGCCATGGTGGCATTACAGCGGCTGCCACCCCAGTGACTTCTATTGAGTGGAGAAGGCAGGGTTGTACTGTGTCTCATACATCTCAATAGACCATTTGGAAGCATGCCACAATAATCCCATCATGGCTGCTCCCAAGAACCGCAGGAGTTGACTGAACTTGCTGATTCATCTTCTAATGTCACCAACAGCAGGTTACCCATTATTTAGCTTCAGGCATAAGGTCTATCCAGCTGATCCTTTCATGCCTATCAGCATGGGGATATCCCAATTGATGATGCCCTACTGCAGACTCCTGCTGATATCTAGCATGCGGATGCTCACCACCTCTGACATCTAGTAATGGCAGCCAAACTAGCGACTGTCTGTGGTCTGGGGGATGCACAATGATGTGTAAGTCCCCTAAGCAAATCTGATTGGCTACCAACTAGTTGCCCCCCCGCCCGCTGTACCACCCTCCCTGCCGCTGAGGCTGGGCTAGTGGGGTCGGTTAAAAAAACAAACTCACAGGCAGTGGGCCACCAGAGCTGGACCCCCTTGTTTTGCGCAAGCTCAGTGAGGTGGATGCCCCTCTTTGCAGCCCTTTTTTTCAACCCTCTGATATCTGGCTCCAGCATGTCAAAAGGTTGAAGGCTTCAACACTGGGAGGTTCCGGCCTGTCTGGTAGTGCCGAGTTGTTTTAAATCCCTTCCAATCTTTGTGCTAAATATTAGGGGTGTGAATTGGCAAGAAGCTGGCGATACGAAACGTATCGTGATACACGTATGACGATATGATATATCCCGATTCTGTATCAGATGATATATTGTAATTTTCTTTTTTAATTTAAATTAAAAAAAATCCTGGGGGATGGGACCCCCATTTTTGGGAGGGTTAAAAACCCTTAAAAATCCCCAAAAATGGTGTGAGCCCCCCTTACCCAGCATAACCAGCCCTGGACCAGCTATGAGGGATTGTAGAACAGGGGCCAGCTTTGATGGTCCCTGGCCCTGCAGGTTACAAGCCGGCATAGCCTATGGCCACGGGCTCTTCTGCCCCCTCCCCGGGCTTTGGGGAGGCAGGTAATGGGGGGGGGGGGGGGGGGCTCAGGGTTAATGGCAAGTCACCCGCTAGCCTCAGGTGACTTACCAGACCCAGAGCCTAGTGAACTGGCATAGGGGTCACATAGATCCCTTACCAGTTCACAAAGGGTAAACAGTAAAAAAAAAAAACAAAACAAAAAACAGAGAGAATTCCTTTATTAAAAAAAAAAAGACTCACCTCCGATTGTCAGCTCCTGTTTCCCTTGCCGATCCAATGACAGATGCGTTGATCGCGGGGCAGAGGAGGGAGGAGGTCAGAGGATCTCTCCTCTTTTACTTATCTTTTACTGGGGGGGGGGGGGGGTCAGAATTGATACTAGAAAGAAAAAAACGATTCTAGCATCGTCGAATGCAATATCGCGAAACTTGACAGAATCGACACCCTACTAAATATGGGTATGAGGTGAGTATAGGATTCTCTAGGATTCTTGTGATACCTCATTACTGAAGGACCCCCAGAGAGTGTGTGTAATTATGCCTAGGAGAATATTGATTTTTTTATTTGTCTAGGCGGTGTGTGTTCGGTGCCGTTATCTGAAAGCATTTCAGCTCTACACTGTTTGCAAAAGTTTGGTGATTTTAAGTACTGTATTACTCAAATGAAAGGTGTCCTTAACTGCCCGTTATGTGATCTCAGGAAACACATATTTTAGGTGCTGCCTACTTATTTGTTTTCACTGCTGATTGTTTCCATCTGACAAGAGGAACTGTATTCATAACTAAGTGTTCAGGTTTTGTGTAAATTCTATGTAACGGAGACATTAGTATTACCTTCCTTTTCCCTTGATCTCGGTGTATGATAACAAGCATATGCACCATGGGAGTGCCCAGTCCTGTCCACACCCACCCATACACACTTGCCAGGTGCTGCTCAGGTGTCTGCTTCTCAGTCTTGAGGATGCTGAGCTATAGACTTTGACTGGATCATTTTCAGAGCTTGCTTCCAGATTTCTTCCCCTTATTCTTTAGTGGCACTAAGAGCTTTATATTTTTTTGTTGCAGTGTTTATTTATGAAATCAGAACACAAAGCCACATTGTCAAGAGCTGAGGAGTGCACAGCTTCACTGGAAAAATGGTGAGATTCTAATCTTTTAATTTAGCTGTTCCTATATAATCTGATGACACAGCAGTGACTGGGAAAAAGTTCCGTGAGGGTGAGTACTTTGCTTGACGTTGAAGGGTAACCTGTAATTCCAATGTCAAACTTTTCCTGCTCTCACAGTGAGGCAATGACAGTACTTTGGCAGGAGGTTACCAAGATGCTTGTCAGAAGCAGCAAAGTGTGACTTCTTTTAATGCACATACAAAGTATTTCACTGTGACATATTACTGTGCTTTTAGCGTTTCTATGACTCATTGTTTGGCTAAGACATTGGATGTGTTTAAGCTGTCTTTCTGGTTTTGCTATTTAGTATGACTATGACTATTTAGTGGACCAATCCTGGCCGCGGTTGACACGATCAAGAGCCCCTGGGGCATCCCAATTTAAATTGCCCCACTGTGTAACCCCCCCCCCCCCCACGTGGGCTGCAAATTTGATACCTTTCTGCCTATCCCTTGCTGTGATTGGCCACTCTCACTCCCTATGCCTATTCGGAATCAAAAACAATGGCTTTATACTAACACTAAGCACGGCATAAAATGCTGATTGGACGAGTGTCCGCATATTTGCTGTGGGATTAATGGAAAGGTGACTTGAGTGGGTGATCTGGGGGAGTTCACACAGCAGGGCACCCCCTGGGGAAAGGGCCAATCACCAGGATAGTGAAAATCCTGGTCATTGGTTCACTTTAAAGCTAAGGAGGCCACCTAACCTAACCTACAGCCTCAGACCTATGAGCCCTGCAGTTAAAACGAACACACTGCTTTGTGAAATCCCCCAGTTCATGCTGTATACTTACCTTGCTTGCACAGCATTACCGTGCATATACAGGCTCTTCTCCAATAAGGGTTCTATGCTGTATATATGAATGAGCGATACAGAACGCTGTTTGTAATCAGAGCCTGGCATAGAGCACCGTCCTACATTTATATAGGCAAGCTGTGGGTGCATCAGCCTGACAGGTTTCACATATAGAGGTATATCAAATCGATAACGGTGAGCACCCAAGGGGATGGTCTAGGGGCTTGCCTAGTGGAACACAGAACTGCAAGGAGCCTTTTGTGGCTCTGGAGTGCAGCGTGACCACATGGTGCTCCCCCCAAAGCATTCAACAACAGGGGCGCCCAGAAAGTCATGCAAAATACACATTTGTTTCAGCAATAGTCGCATACTCCTGTTCACCACTAATATGTTTTTAGTCACGTTTGAGTAGAATAGAAATGGAGTAAAATGGAATTTGTTTTGTGTTGTACCTTTCTTTTCTTTTGCCCCAGGGTTTTTTTACACTGCTTCCATGTGGTTTTTAATCTCTCCAGTATCTCATCTTATGGGGCATGTTCCCATGCAGTGTCTGCATTCTCACATGCTGTTGCACAAAAAAAATGTAATTGCTCGCATTTCAGAATGTATTCTTGTAGATAAGAGAAGGCGTCATTAGCATAGAATGCCGCTTTTCTAGGTTCTACTGGTTTGCTGTAGAGCGACTAGAAGTGAAGGTTTATCTCTTCCATCTCTGTTTACTATTTGCTTGATCCTTTATTGTAACTTCATTCAAAAAGGTACTGAGTTTATTGAGGGGCCACACCCTACCCGGGAACTCTGCTCCAGGGATCATGTAGGTCCACTTTAACTCCAGATTAGCTGCACTGCAGGCCAGTTAATCAAATGAGCCAGGATGCATTTTTTTTTTAGTTTTTTTTTAGCCCTTCATTTTAATAAGGCTGCATTAATGCCAATTTAATTATGATTTTGCTGTGGTTTGCAAGCAATCAAGTCTCAAAGGATTCAAAAATTGATGTTGTAGCATAGTCGTGATATCCTGAGTGAAAGGGCCCATTGGACAAACATGGGCAGCAATTTAGTTGCCTTGGTATAAACTAGCAACAAAATGCCTAGCGTTTAATGTATTGTGCTTCAAGTGCAATTCGTTCTGCATAAAAAATTGAGTTCTAGCTAAACAAATTCCTTTTTGTCATCTGTTTCCTTCCATTTGCAGTCACTAAGTTGTTGTACCTTGTTAGCCATCGATGTAAGCAGAAAATCCAAGATTAAGGTAATACCATTTATTGGCTAACTCAATATTGTTATTATCAGTATTGAGTTAGCCAATAAATGGTATTACCTTAACCTTGGATTTTCTATTTGCAGTCACTGAAATTCATGATTGCGACTGAGACAAAAGGCTCAGGAATCCATATTTTTAATAGTCCCCCCCCCCCCCCCCCCAAATCTTTTCTTTGGTGCTTAAATCACCTCCCTCTGCCTTATAGATGCCACCTTCAGGCTCGAATTGTAGACTGTATGCTGTTAAATGAGACCTGCAACTGCTCCCACAGTATCTTATTCCGCTCCCAAGGAGCCCGTGTCTTGATGATCTGTGTACTGGGTCCTGCAGTTACAGCTTTCAGACTAAAGGGGCCTGTGAAGGATAAGCCTAGGCCAGATTCCATACTCAGATGTACACATACTGCCGGACTAAAGCCAGGTGTGCGTTACCACGAGCTACAACATCATTCCTGGTCTGGGGTTGATGGGGAAAATCCTAGAAAGTAGACTTTCTTCCTTTTAATATAGAAACATAGGTTGACGGCAGAAGGAGACCATATGGTCCATCTAGTCTGCCCTTATGTGTATACTGTATGTTCTCTTTATCTTAGGATAGATGTGTGCTTATCCCAGGCATGTTTAAATTCAGTGACTGTCAATTTTACAACTAACTCAGCTGGAAGTTTGTTCCAAGCGTCTACTTCTCTTTCTGTAAAATAATATTTTCTAACATTGCTCCTGATCTTCCCCCCGACTAGCTTTAGGTTGTGCCCCCTTGTTCTATCAATAAGTTTCTTCTTAAAAACACTTCCCTCCTGAACCTCATTCAATCCTTTTCACATATTTATGGGTCGCAATCATGTCTCCTCTCTCCCTTCTTTCCTCCAGACTGTACAGATTATGTTCTTTAAGTCTTTCTGATAAGTTTTAAGTTTAAGTTCTTCCACCATTTTTGTTGCCGGCCTTCATGCCCGTTCTAATAGCATAATGTCTTTTTGCAGGTAAGGTCTGCAGAACTGCACACAGTATTCTAGCTGTGGCCTCACCAAGGCTCTATACAGCGGCATCACAACCTCCCTCTTCCTACTGGTGATGCCTCGAGCTATGCAGCCGAGCATCCTGCTTGCTTTTCCCACTGCCTGGCTACACTGTCCACTCATCTTGCAGCTATCAGTAATCAGTACCCCTAAATCTCTCTCCTCCGAGGTCCTGGCTAACACAGTGCTGCCCATACGGTACTCAGAGCAAGGATTCCTTCTAAGTGCATGATTTTACATATAGAGACATTAAACTCTAGTTTCCACAGTTTTGACCATTTATCCAGTAACGACGTGAGTTCAGTTAGCGTAGGGCAGGCAGTGGAAAGGTGTTTTTTAGGCTCTGAGAAGACTTCCCTAAGGAGGGTGTTTAAGCAGGCTGCAAGAAAGACTAAGGACCTGATTTATCAAGCACTCTGCCAGAAAGGTGAAAACTTGAGTAGTGCAAAATACCATTGATCATTTTTTTCAGCATGTTGCTGCCTCACAAACTTGCAGCGCAGCATTATGAGGCAGTTTAAACCCAAGATAAGATTTGCACTGATGTGCAGTAGTCTGGCAGGTAATAAATCAGGCCCTGTCCGCAGTGAGGTCCAAGCCACGGTGTTGTCATAACTGCTAATCCCAATGACCAGGCCCCGGTACAGCAGCACAGAGCTTCTGTCTACCCGAGTTGCCAGTATAGGGCCTAGTCATCTATAGGATAATTGGACCTGGCAGATCAATCACAAGAGAACTTAAAATGTTTATATATTTGCAACTTAATTTGCCCTTTAACAAGGATAGAAGCTAAAACGGACACCCTAGTTTTATAGCAAGCAAACCCCCTCCCTGTGGGTAACTGCTCTCACCTTGCTGATAACTTTGTGGCGGGGCTAGTTTGTGTGTTGACACAACTTATCTTAACCTTCAGCATTATCCTATGCCTGACTGCATATTGTTACAGCAGTGTGTACACGTTTTAAGATCACAATCTGTTTTAAATTTTTCTCAAATGAAAAGCTTGTTTGGACACCTTCACAGCTCATTGTCTGCTACAAAGGCGGGTGTTATATATTATAAATAAAATGTTGTAGGCAATGTGTATAATGCAGGCGTTGTATATAGAATGCATTGCGTTTTTTGGCAAAGTGAGAAAGGTCCGGTTTATGGGTCCATTAGATACGCTTTACCTAAGCATTATATGTAATAGCTAGGCTATTGCATGTCATGCTTAGACAGTATATAGATACATTTTTTTGAACGCAGGCATTGCCTAGCTAATATAATACCTAAGCAACATAGAAGGTTGAGAGCAGAAGGAGACCATACGGTCCATCTTGTCTGCCCTTATGTGTATACTGTATGTACATCTTAGGATAGATAGGCAGGTTTAAATTCTCTGACTGTCGTTTTTTCAACTACCTCTGCTGGAAGTTTGTTCCAAGCATCTACTACTCTTTCTGTAAAATAATATTTTCGAATGTTTCTACTTATCTTACACCTTAACTTCAAGGTGTGCCCCCTTGTTCTATCATTGTTTTTTTTTTTATTAAGGATACTTCCCTCCTGAACCTTATTCAAGCCTTTCACATATTTAAAGGTCTCAATCATGTCCCCCCTCTCCCTTCTTTCCTCCAGACTGTACAAATTAAGTTCTTTAAGTCTCTCCTGATACGTTTTAAGTTTGTCCTTCTACCATTTTTGTTGCCCACCTTAGAATAAGTTCTATTTGAATAATTTATTTTTGCAGGTAAAGTCTCCAGAACTGCACACAGTAAAGCAACATGTAGAACGTTATACATGCTGGTTCAAAATATAAAAAAGTCCTCCTTTTTTTTTTTTTTTTTTTTTTTGTTTTTTTTTTTTTTAGGCCTGGGGTTCGCAGCCTTTTTTCATCAAGTACCACTTTCCATTTTCTGATTATCTCAACTACCATCTTGGTGGTGCATGAGCATTGTCAGCTTATGCAATTAACTTTTACAGATAACTTAGGAATGACAGGGTCTGAAAACGGATTGAAGTTTGGGACAGTGCAACGTGTAGCCTGCCCCCCTCCCCTCAACCGCACCTTGCGCATTTACTATGCCGCTCCTTTATCTGATCCCAGCTCTGCTCTCTCTGGCTGTATCCTGGAGTCCTGGACAGAGTCGGAGGGAGTCCTGGACAGAGGAGTCGGAAGGAGTTTTACTAAAAACTTAAAAAAAAATATTCCCCAGCGTCTAAAATGAATATATTTTAAGGGTTTGGGCTTTTCAGTAAATGATGCTGAAGGTCTGTTTTAAAGGGTTATTCCACTTTTGATGGCATTTTTAAAAGTTTCCATTATTGTGTGCCAAAATAACCTCCTCAAGGTTGCTAATCTTTTTATATATATATATTTTTTTTTTTTGCAACTCCTGTTTTTTTTAAAAAAAAAGGCAATGCTCCACATCCCTGGGCTCACAGATGCAACCCCTCCTGCTGTAATTCAGCCTTTTCAGATGAGGGTATCGGTCTTATGTTTCAGTAGCTAAAGAGTTACTGGCAGCGTTCTCACCTGGGAAAGTCATTGCTGTTTAATTTAACCAAAGCTGCTGATGAGCTCACTTGTTACAGTGGAAGGATTCTGGCATTTGGAGGCAAACGCTATACTAAGGGCTTTATTCAAGACCAGGAAAGCCACACCCAGTTGAGCCACAGGAATTTGAGAAACTTGGGAAAGCATGTTAATAAGTAAGTCAGGTATATAAGCACAATCTTAACACAAGTGTTTTATTTACGTTCCAAAAGAGGAAAACCCCAAAAACCTGACAAAAAGCGGTTCACGGTTGAAAGAACAGCAAATCTAGCATATATTAATGTGGTGCCTGGTCTCCCCTCTCATGCCTTTACAATCCACTCTCAGCTCCCCTGCTTTGCGAGACTGTATGCAATATGTTGGTAATTATTTGAATGTTATGGCTTTAAACTGTACATTGTGCTCTTGGTTATTTGCAGGGTGTGATAGGAGTGCAGCTGGTCGTTACCATGGTAATGGCCAGTGTTCTGCAGAAGATCATACCGCACTATTCATTGGCTCGGTGGCTTCTTTGCAATGGCAGGTAACATAACATTTAGCTTTCCCCCAATTTAATTGTATTTCGTTATTGCCTTTTATTTACCTGACCGGTGATTTAAAGCAGACCAAAACCCACATTTGTAACTAGCATCCCCTGAGTTGCTCACCCCACGAATAGTAACCTATGCCTATTTTTACTGCTTTTGTTTCATTCTAATCCCAGATAACAGTGCCTGTTTCAGCTGTAAAGCCCGTCTCCTCCATTCATTGCTGTATGTGGCAATTATGTCATTGCCACACTTATGCAATGACTAATCACCTGACATCTTACACAGAGGGACAGCAAAAAAACTGTGTTTCAGGGTGGTTTCATAATCGAAAATATCCATTTCTAGTTCTACACCCTAAGAGGAGAGTATCGGTAAGGGCTTTGGTGCAAATGTATTTCACAAGTTCGGTGGGTTTTGGTCCGCTTTAAACTTAAAGTCCCTGTACAGGCACACACCAGATGTGTGAGTTTGTGTCCCTGGTTTTCAGTTATCCAATAAAATGCCAGGGACAAGCTCCTATGGATTACATCTATTTTGGTATGTGTTCACTCATTTCTTTGACTATACTTATTGGAGTGATTAGGGACATCTTGGTAAACACTGCCATTAGTTGTTACCTACCACTCACTGTTTACACACCAACTTTGTCCTACTTTATCCCCCTCGGGAAAAGTATAAAATACGCTATTTCAAAGCATCCCAAAATTCTAGATTATATTTAAATATCTTCTCAATTTTTGGGTCAAGGAGGGAAGGTAGCGTGTTTAGAAGGCCTGAGCATGCTCTGCTGTGGTCTGCAACAGCTGTGCGGCCACTCTGGCTTTCTGTACTCGCTTATGCTGAAAGCTTCAAGGGACCAGGTGGCTGTTAGACCACTTTTTTTGTTTGGTCCTTGAGAAAAAATATTGAAAGGAGGGCAGACTTTGGAGACCTGCTTTAGCATTTATCCAGTGCTGAATGAAATGTAGAGGCATATGGGGCAGGCATCAGGTTAGCTGTTGGCAGCCTAATTATTGTCGTTAGGGTTTACAGTTCATTTAAAACATGCGCGTGCACACATAATGTTACCGAAATATCCATCCCCCTTCACGTTTGGTTTTTAGTAGATGCATAGTTGGCAGGATTTATACCCTTGAATCTGTATTAATAGACCTGTAATAACTTTTCACTTCTGCATACTGACATTTTTACCATGCCTTTATTTGTGCTCAAGCAATGTCGGGTTGCTTGGGGATTGTAAGTGTTCACCTTTTTCATGGTTTCAAGATTAAAGAGAAACATCGGGGGAGGTTAAAACCTCCCCCAAACCCCACCGATCTGCTGCCCCCCCTCCGGTTTTACCTTTGGCCAGTGTTTACTCACCTCGTGGGGGAATCTGTGTGTGCTACGGGGTGTCCTCTTTTTTTTTTTTTATTTTTTTTTTTTTTTAATTTATTTATTTTTTGTGACACTCTAAGGGCTTGCAGATCCCTTCTAAGGGACACCCAGCCGCAGGCTTGTCTGGTGGCCTGTGGGATGTTTTTCTCGGGGGGGGGGGCGGCACATGTTGCATTTTTTTACATTTTTGAAAAATTGTGCCTTATCTAATTAGTTGGGGGAGTGACCAGGGTGGGGCTGGGATCATGGTCTGGGAGCGTAACATTAGAGAACGTTATGTCCCTTCCGCTTCCGGGGCAGTACACTCCAATGTCTTCTGGGCCTTGCCAGGTTTTGATGCTGGCTGTTGCTCCTCTCCAGGCCACGGCTTCTCCGGACTCCGCTCGGCCACAGGCCGACTTCTGCCTGCTTTCCCTCCGTCCTCCCTTCCCAGTGTGATCTGGTAGGACATTTTATATTCTTTCCTTACTTTTCTTAAAGGAGAAGTGCTTCCAAATATATTTTTTTCTTTTTCCTTTCGCCTAGATCTCTGTGGATTATGTATCCATCCCTAGAATCTCGGAGTAATCATATTTGTTTATCAAGGTTCTTCATATACTTCATGTACTACCCTCCAAGGAGGTCACAAAGTCATCTTCCTCAAGGATCACCGCTCCACCTTCTCGCCTTTTTGCCCCGGCAGAATTGGTGGACGTATTTAGCCCACTTGGAAAGCCATTGCTTCCAACCTCAGAGTCCAGGGATCATGTAGTCTCTAGATCTTTAAAGGTTTTGAAAAAGCGGAAGCACTTAGCCCCTGCAGATTCTTCTCCTCCTATGAGGAGGAAAATATTTATGCAGCCTTAGAATCTCAGGAAGATTCTTCAGAATGTGAAATCTGCTCCAGCAAAGAAGAGCGGAGCTCGGACTCGATTTCTGTGCCAGAACAGGGTCTGCTATGCTCGGGTAGCAGATTGACAAGCTAACTTTTGTCTCTATTCTAGAGGCATTCGATATTTCTGCCCCCAGAGTTCCTAAAAGGATAAAAGGGATCTGTATAGGTACCACAGGCAGCTCTTTCCCAAACAACCTCATTTTCTAGGCATATCCAGAGGGAATGAAAAAAGCCTGCCTCAGACAGTGCTTCCCTTAAACCGGACCTTCAGCATGATTTAATGAAAAGCCCAAACCCTTAAAAAAAACTATTCCCCAGCGTCTAAAATTAATATATTTTAGGTGTTTAGTCACTTATTATTCTTTCACCCACCGGGCTGCAACTCTGTTCAGGACTCTAGGATACGGGCGACGCCATCTTGGCTCTGTAGCATGACATACTGAGGAGAGGAGAGCGGGATAAAGTACAGGGTGTGGGATTATAGCTGTGCTTTGCACAGACAGAACAGAGCTGTGGTCAGGTAGAGGACAGCAATCCCAGAATGCAGAGCAACACAGTCAGAGGACACTTCCTGTTTGCAGGCAGCCTGATGCTCCATGAGCCGCCATCTTGGATGTTTAAAAGGCTCATAACATGCAGTAGATTTTTTTTAATGTGAGCAAGATATGCTCTTGTTCAGGGTGAAGGTCCGCTTTAAACTGGAGCAACAGTCCAAAAATGACTTAAACCAGACCAACACAACAAACAGTGCTCATATGCATCCCCTCAGGACATTTAGATTGCTGCACATAAAAATCTATGTACCTTTATGTAACTCCTGCTATATAGTAAATTTTAGACACAAAATGGTGGCTCATGCATTTGCAGGCCATCTGCAAACAGGAAGTGCTGGACTTCCTGTTACTGTGCATTGGCAGTTGAATCCAGGCAGCAACATGGCTGGGAGAGGAAGCTCCAAAATAGAAGCTACAGTTATTTTCCAACTGTGCCAGGCTGTTGGTCAGGTTTAAGGATCCTATGGATAAGCGCCTTGACTAGGTGTCTAGCCATGTCTTTTTATTGTAATATCTGCCTTGTGACCAGCCTGTGCAGCTTCTATGGCAGGCAAGGGGTGGTTGAAGCAGTTGAGTGCCCAGCTGCGGGGGGGGGGGGGGGGGGGGGGGTCCACTCCCGAAGTTTATTTGCGCAACTGATTAAATCTAACATGGAAGTCTACAAATACATTATATCTACTATGGATGATGTTGTTAGATTGAATACCAGGGCTTTAGTGGCTGAAGCATTGGTCTGCGGAAGCAACTTCTAAGAAGACTCTAAGAAGATGGAGCTTACTTTTGTAGGAGGTAGTGTTTTTGGTGAACATCTAGAGGATTTTATGAAGAGGGCCACGGGGGTAAGTCCACTTGGCTCCCGCAGAAGACAAGGTATCGGCCTGCTTTTTGTGGCTCCACTAATTTTCCATCCTTTTCGCAGTGGCAGAGGTTCAATTAACTCCAGACACAGAGAGGAGTAAGAACAATCTTACTTTCGAATAAAGCTCAGACCCAGAACAGGGCCAGATCCTTCTAAACCTTCTAAGTCTAAACCCCCTTCCAAGCCTTCACAGGCATAAAGGGAACCCCCCCACCCTATCGGGTGGGCTTCTGCACTTTGCCCCTCTTTGGAGACTCTGAGATGCATGGATCCAAGAGATAGTTTCATCTGGTTACAAGATCAATTTGGGGGCCAGGCATCCTCAAAGGTTAATTTAGTCAAGGCTGTCCCAGAATCAAGAGAGGGCAGAAGCATTCAAATCTGCAGTGGCTCATCTGTTGCAGCTGGGTGTGGTCTGTCCCATCCCCTGGTCAGAAAGGGGTTATCGTTTTTACGCCAATCTTTTTGTAATCCCTAAGAGGGACATCTCGGTGCTTCCAATTCTGGATCTCAATGGGTTTGTCCGACTTCAGAGATTTCAAATGGAGTTGTTAAGGTCAACGATAACTGCACTGCAGGAGGGGGATCTCATTACCACAGTGGATTTAAGGGATGCTTACCTGCATATCCCAATCTTCTCGGGTCATCGGGAAATTCTGCAGTTTGCAGTAGATGGCCTTTATTTCCAGTTTGTGGCTCTGCTTTTCGGCCTCTCCTCAGCTTTGAGGGTTTTTACAAAGGTTTTTGTCAGGCCTTTCGCTTGAAACGTATCGCCCTATACTTAGACGATCTGCTAATTGGAGCTCCGTCATTTCCAGAGGCTCTGAGGGACACACAAACAGTGTTGTCTATTCTGGAAAACTTCAGGTGAATAATCAGTTACCCGAAGTTTCACGTGATTCCTTCAAAAATAATATATTTTCTGGGAATGATGTTAGACATCAGATGTCAGCCCTCATCCGACGATCTGTCAGGGGATTCGTTTTCTGGGGTTGGGGAGATGTGATGGGGTCTCAGACTGTCCAGGGACGATGTAATCAGATGGAGAACAGACTACCTATCAATAGAGCAATCCTGTTATCGCTCAGACATTGAACCTCCGAGCTGAGAGGCCGTCTAGTCAAGATTTAAGCCAACAGCATGACGGCAGTGTCTTATATGAATCACCAGGGGGGCACCAGAAGAAAGCTTGCTCTCGGGGAGATGAGTCCGATTTGCTCTGGGCCAAGATATAACGCCCTGTGCATCTCAGCTGTCCACATACCAGGAGTGCACAATGTTCAGACCAATCATCTGAGCGGGGCAGCTGTGGGTCAGGTACAATGGTCTCTTAGGCAGGAGATTTTTCAAATCCTGTGCAACCACCTTCTGTATGTGTTCCCTCCATTACCACTCCAGGGCCAAGTACTAAAAAAAAGTAGCTCGCAAAGGGATTCCAACCATCCTGGTATCTCCTTACTGGCCAAGAAGGACTTGGTTTTCAGACATGGTAAGAATGTTGGGGGCAAATCTTGGCAGCTACCCAACCATTGGGACCTTCTCACGCAAGGACCCCAGCTGCACCACAATATTAGAGTGCTTGCTTTGACGACCTGGCTATTGAGACCAGCATCTTGTCAGAAAGAGGGCTGTCTGCTGGAGTCATCAAAACAATGATTAGGGCCAGGAAGCAGTCCCCATCTTGAGATTTACAATAGAGCAGGGCTACTCAACCACTTCTTGTGAAGGTCCGGGCAGAGGGCTGTCGTGGGGGGTGGATAGTTAGAAATCCGTACACTGGGCTATAGATTCCTCAGGCACAACTAAAAAAGGCTGCTTGCCCCCCACCCCATCTCCCCCCAATAATCCTATTGGGCACTGGGGAAAAAAAACTGAAGCTTTTCTTTTTGCCCTACAGAACCTACAGCTTTGGCTTTGGACTAGGGACCAAAATGTTACTGCCAATAAAGTCTGGTAACAAGAATGGATATAAAAAGGGCTCGGGGGAGAGGGATGGATAGGAGAGAAGCTGTAAGGAAGAGGGGTGGATAAACAGAACAGGGAGGGATGGAGAGAGATCTGAGAAAAGGGATTGATGGGCAGAACCAGGAGGACAGGAATGATTGGGCAGAGCTGGGGGGATAGATGGCCAGAGCAGGAAGAAAGAGTAATGGATTGGTAAAGCTGGGAGTCTGGGTATTGGATGGGCAAAACCGGGAGGACCGGTATGGATGGGGCAGAGAGTCTGGACTAGATGGGGCAGAACTGAGGGGGCAGGGATTGGATGGGCAAAGAGACAAAGAAACAAAGTTTGTGTGTATCTTGCAATGCTATTTCCTGCCCGTTCAGTACTTCATATTGCAATGCTAGATGCCAGGGAGCCATGACACTGGCAGGTAGACTGAGCACTCCATCACCGATCAAGGGGCAGCTCTGAGCATGGCAACACAGAAGTAATTGAGTGCAGTCAGGGCAGGGGTCCGAAAATCTGGCGCCGAGCTCCGCCAGTTGAGTATCGCTACTATAGAGTCTGGTGAGTCTTTATTTCCTGGTGTCTGCTTTAACCCATTTGTATCTGAATCAGTGATGCCCTTGAGTGGAAGAAGAGAGAAATCAATTCTACAGATTAAAACACGGAATTTTATTTGTATTGGTCTATGACCCTTTTACAGTTTTGCAGATGGAATTGATGCCCAAGGGAGGGTGACAGAGTTAAGGTGCTGTTTACCAGACAGCAGTTTATCCCAAATCAGGATGCATGAGACAAAAGGAGCAAATCCTGGGTTAGTGAAGCTTCTTTCCTCTGTAACCCTTGTAGTGCCAGCTATGTGAGACTCATGTAGCTGACTTTAGAGCCCCATAAAAAAAAAAGTAAAAAAGATACAAACTCACCTGACCCCTTGTTTGAAAGTGCCAGCGATTCCCTACAATAAGCAGCAACTTGATTTTCGCCCCAGGCCTCTGATCTTAAGCAGGGGGCCCGGAATAGCCCCCCCCCCCCACACCATCTGAAAGAAAAAAATAAAAATAAAAATGACACAAACTCACAAACAAACTTACATTTTTTTCACAAAAAAATACTACAAATTGTAAAAAATAGATTTTTTTTTTTATTTTTTTGCACATATTTCACCCAAACGCGTTGAGAATACACTAAAAAAAGGGCCAAACAAGACATTTCGTGTTGAAGCCCAGAATCTGCTGAAAAAAACAATATATAATTTTCCTGGAAAATCCCTGGAAATCCCTTCAAAAATCAAGGTTGAACATGTGTAGCGCAAAAACGTGAAAAGTAGTAGTAGTAAATCTAGGTAGGCTGGCACTTAAAGGGTTAAGCCATTATCCTCCAGAAAGGGCACTTTTTACACCTAGGTGATTTGCCTGTATTGTGACTGGTCTATATTCATATACAATAATTGCATTGTTCCATGGTTCAGAAAAGTCCTGCATGCAGCGTTTCAGTCTCCACAGCAGTCCTATACAAGTCATTTGCAGTGGAATACAATGCAGGTCAAGCATAGTGTCAGGGTAACGCTGGGGACCCACCTCTCATCAGCTCAAAAATTGCCAGAAAGGACAGTGTGTTTAAGAAAGCAAGAATACATTAGACCTTGAAATAATTTTTTGTTCATTTAAATTTATTTCAACTACCCGCACCCTGTCTTGGGCACAAGGGGTGCAGGCCAGCCAGGTGCTCATCTTTTTTAGGACATCCCTTGCAAAGCATTTAGGTCAAAGGAACTGGTATCCATCACTGGTGGAGGTCAACTGTGCAAAAACAGGCCTATTTGCTTAGTGCACTGTTTGGAAGGGGGCAGTTTCTTTCGTTGGTGGATGCTTGTATAAATTCGGCATTGACTGCCCAGCCTGTAAACAGCCAGTGTAGTTTTTGAGTTCTGCAATAAAACTATTTTCTGCCACTGGGAAATGGGGGGGGGGGGGGGGGGGGGGTGTATGGGTCTCTCTATATGTGCCTAGCTAGGAATGAAGACCTTGCAATTGTACTGTGATTCTTTGTTGCTTGATCATGTTCCTGTTATAAATGCTGTATAATGCATTTTTACCTTCCAGCTTATTTTGGTATCAGCACCCAACAGAAGATGAGCTCCGAACTCTTGCTGGCAAACAGCTTAAAGGAAAGGGCAAAAAAGACAGGTAGAATTTCTTGTGACTGCATGCAGATTATTTATAATGTTCTCCTGATACCGAGCTATGTGGCATGTGTATATACAGGACACAGTGTGTCTTCATTGTGAGCTTAACCATCCAGTATTTGGCTATAACCAGTTGTATTTCTTTGTGATAAACGCATAATGTTTGGACTAATAAACTTCAATGGCTCATTGAGATTCCACATATATTGATCCCGGACTTTCACAAGGAAACTGTCCTTTGTGCACCAAGATATTTTTTTTGATGGCGAGAGGTTATTGGCTTATTTCGGCCACTTGCTGATATCTTAGCTGGCTGAAGGAACTTGTCAAATTGTTGAAAGGTTTCCTCCTATTATAAGACCTATGTATATTGCTGTGAAGGGGACACTGCCTACCCTACACCTGTACATATGATTGTTCTGAATGACAGGGAGCAGTTTATTTTAGAAAAATACACAGTCTAGTAAAATTAATATGATGACCCGCTATTACCCAAAGTAACCACCGTGTGCAACCCGGACAGAAGCTATACATGTTGGGAATGACTCAATAAGGTCCTGGTTGATTGTTACCAATATCTGGAGCCACGCTGACCACAATGCATTCTACAGTTGCTGCAGGGTGCACAGGGGAAAATCCATAGGGCAAACGCATGAGGATTGAGTTGGCACCACAGATGGTCATTTGGATTCAAGTCTGGGCAATTAGGGGACCAGGGTACTGTTAGAAGTCCTAGCTATGCTCTTCTAACCAATCTCAGACAGTCCTAGAAATGATGTTGCATCATCTTGCTTTTTCTGATATTTCTTATCCAACATGTCAATGCCCAACAATTCGATAAAGCAGAAAATTTGACTAGCTTGAGAAGTCCTTTTCTGATGCAACTTAATTAGCAGAGGAGCAGTGACCATCCTTCTGCTTTGCAACAACATACACAGAATGATTTGTGGTGTTAGACACATGTCTATTTTTTTTTTTTTTTTGGGCAGTCATCTGCCCCATTGTAGCACTCCACACTTGCTTACCTTCGAAAGCCAACATTCACCTCTCACAAGTTTCAGAAATAACTGAAATCCTTGGCCAGAAAGCCAATGATTAGCCCTTTTTGCAACTGATAAATGGCCACTTATACGCATGACAGTTACAGCAATATGTGTGCTTATTTCCTCACCAAGCCAGCTCACGACATGCGACTTCCTTCATGAGCTACATACCACATCTTTCATTCAGCACTTCGCATACCTTATAAAAACCAAAAGAACAGGCTTTCAACCAGCGCTGCATGCATGGCATGAAGCTCTGTTTGGAAAGGGCGTCGACATACAGAAGCAGGAGTGGGCCCTTTCCTCGGGCTCCCTGTGGTCTGTGGCACACTTACTCCCCTCCTCTGTCAGAATGCCTTGCTGGAGATGCAGCCCGCAAACGTGGAATTAAGTCCCTAGAAAGGTGAGTTATCACGGGATGTACACACGGAGTGGCATCCCGATTTATAGATATCCCAGTGGTACTTGATTGGCCAATGCCAGAGCTATATGATCTAAAATGAGCCACTATAAGCTACGTTACATCTACTTTTTGAGTCAATTGACCTCAAATTATCAATTTTTTTCTTCAGAAAGTATAACGGACACATAGAGAATAAACCTCTTACCATTCCCAAAGACATTGACCTGCATTTAGAAACAAAGACAGTTACCGAGGTTGACACATTAGGTGAGTTGTTTTCTTCCTTCACTATAGTATCTTAATGTTAAGATGCTTTTGGTTGCTAACACTTTTTTATGTTTCTTTTTTTACAGCACTTCATTATTTTCCCGAATATCAGTGGTTAGTAGACTTCACAGTTGCAGCTTCCATGGTATACTTGATTACTGAAGCTTATTTCAGCTTTGTGGGCCCATCTCAGGAGATGAACATCAGCATTGTTTGGTGCATGCTTGTTCTTGCTTTTGCAGTGTATCCTTTGAAATCATTAGATTAATATTACTATTAAAGTGGAAAAGCCCAGAGGCCTAATTTAGCCGCCACATCCACCAGGCATCCCAGTTTGTGACGCCCATCTGCATAGACTGCCATATGCAAGGTTCCTTAGGGTGCTCAAGGGGATTGGCATCCCAAATTAGAATGTCCAGGAGTTTGGCAAAAGAAAAAAAGGGAAAGAAAGATCTGGGATGCGAAGACGTCTGCTATGTTTTCCTTAACTCTTTATAACCAGAAAAGTGTTGTTCTCTTTGACTACTCATTACTTCAAAGTGGAAGATGGTGGTGAGCGGTCTGTCTGCGTCACATTTGGATTCTTTTTCTTTGTTAAAGCCATGGCAATTCTTATTGTGACCGAAAACTACTTGGAGTTTGGCCTGGAGTCAGGTGAGGCGCCCACAAGCATATTTGATTGACACAATCAGTAAACAATCACTAAAAATGTCTAATTTCCAAGATCACCGTCCTATCTTGATCATAGGTGGGACATTTTTAACAAACCAGAGATCCCATAAGGGTGACCTCTCAATGAAGCATTTATTCTTCTAGATTGGTCCAAAAGTCAGGCAAACAGAACTCTAGAACTCTTGGGGGGCTCTTCTATATACATTAGTTTTCAGCTAATTAGCTGAAAATTATTACAAAAAACTAATGTATATGGAAGAGTCATGATTATGGATTGTTTATCATTGTCTCTTTATTTAAACAGAAGGTATTGATAAAGCCCGAAGGCGAAACATGTCTACCTAGTCCCTCACAAAGAGCAAGAAAACCATGCATTAACCTTACAGATGAAATGCTAAGAAGTATTTAAAGATAATTTTTCCATGTATATCATGTATTGCAATACTTTTGAATAAGACTTTTGGTTTAAATATAAGAATTCAATAAATCATGTAAAAAAAAATTAATATAAAGATGTGGTCAAATGATTGGGCTATGATATAAGCGGGGCTAAATCCTAAAAGCCCCCCAAGAGTTCTAGAGCATAGATGGGAAAGACTGAAGTTGCTTCTTGTAGTGGGCTCAAAGCGGTACTGATGGAAAGACTTCTTCCCCCAGGAGAGCATCTGCTCCCTACCTGTTGTGGACTGTAATAAAAAGTAAAGATAATACAGTACTCTCCAGAAAGGTTATTCAGTTCTGTCATCAAACTGCTTATTTCTTGAGCCAGTTTCACCTCTCTCTGTCTCTGTCGCTCCATGACAAGGTTGGCTCCCTTCCTGATCAAAGGAGTGCACCCAGAACAGCCATGTCAAAACCAGATTTGGCTGGTCTGTCATTGTGTATTGGAGCCATCAAGGGACTGTACTTGTTTTGCCCCAAAGTGATGATTTTTTATTTTTTTTTATCAAGTACAGCGTACAATTGCCCTTGCGACAAACTACCAACAACTGCGCTTGCGACTAACTACTACCAACAACTGCGCTTGCAACTACTTGACACTGTTTATTAGTAAGGCCAGCCAGCCAAATAGGTTGCTCCTATATGTCCTTTGATTAATCCTAAACTTGACAATAGGTAAACATATAAGTATAAATTGTAACCTTCACCTTAATGTTTTTTAGGCTTCTCAAATTTTTCAGAAGGTGCTGTAAAATTTCTGCAGAAGCAGGGACTGGAGTCACAGTAAGTATTTTCTATTTAATGCTAATGCATATAGCAATTGGGAGTGAGGGCAGTGAGGTTTTCCCTCTATTAAAGTGGACCAAGACCACGGCAATTGGCCCTGGAATGGGCCAATCGATTCCCTCCCCCCCGGGGCATCCAAAATTGGGATGCCCCGCTGTGTGAACCCCCCCCAGGTTGCCTATACACTTACCTTGTTTCCCCGCTGTCCCTCTAGTAGGGCACGTGCTCGCCCCAGGCATTTGTGAATGGCTGGCGCAGGACCGGGAAGAGGTGAGTTGGCTTCGGCAATCTGGGGGGTTTCAAGCAGCAGGGAACCCCCCGATCAAGGTGCCCCGGGGGAAAGGACCAAAACCCAGGAAAGTCAAAATCCTGGGTTTTGGTCCACTTTAATCGAAATGGGTGCTGTTGCCTGGGGGTACAGGTGTAGCCTTGTTGCCTGTTGTCAACAAGGGGTTACAGTGTGTCTTGTTACCAAAACCATCTTTGTCCTATGGAGTTCTGCCATACATATCATAAATCACAGAAAGAATCATACTGGCCCTTTTTTTATTTTTTATTGGGTTTATATGCAGCTGCTGCCATGGGTACAGAGTACTTTAAAGCAGTGATCCCCAACCTTTTTAGCGTCAGGGACCACTTTTATTGGGATCAATTGTTCCAAGGCCCGCTGGGGGTAGGGTTGGGACGGGGCTGTTGTGGGTTTTGTGGGGAGGGGCCTTTCCTCGGGGCATCACAATTTGGAATGCTCCGCTGTGTGAAACCCCCCAGATCGCCCTGTTAACCTACTTCTTCCAGGTCCTATGGTGCATGCACAGGCTCTTGTCCTATCAGACTGAACAAGAGCTGGCGCATGCACCATAGCACTGGGAAGAGGTGAGTTAACAGGGTGATCTAGGGGGGGTTCACACAGTGGGCCATCCCATATTGGGATGCCTGGAGGCAAGAAACAAAACCTTGGATAGTCAAATTCACCCCGGGTTTGGTTCCACTTTAAAATGGAGTGAATGCCAATGCAGACTCCGGGGCGTCATACCTGTCCTGTCTTTTGAGTTCAAAAGACAGGTGACCACTGGCGTGTTATCACAGTCATGGTTACATAAAACTGAAAAATAAATAGCTGATCACATGTTTAACACTGAAAAAAAGAGAGAATTATTTGTTCTGTAGCTAATAGTAGTTTATTCACTCAAGGTGATGTTCCACCCCTCCCCCACCTCAGGTGTCTGTGTCTTACTGCTTTTTAATAACTGAAGTAGGAGCGCAGAAGTATATGTAGACTGGGAGGAGCCACACCTGTTTATCTTGCAGAACCGCCTACGATCAGATGTTAACCCATTAGTAACAGAGCTGGAAAAACAATAGAAATCAATTCTACAGCTGAGAATCACAGTATTGAATTATTTCAGTGACCATTGTAGGATTTTCTTTCTTTAATGAAAGGGAACCAACTATTTTGTGTTTATATAAATGGAAACTAGTAAAATAAATGTTACTTTTAGTGGAAGTTTTATAAGCATGAATCTTTTTTTTTTCCCCTTACAGAGGTCCAGTGTCAAAACTTACATTTAAGTTATTTCTGGCTGTTTTCTGCTCCCTGATTGGAGCTTTCCTGACATTCCCTGGTTTGCGGCTGGCTCAGATGCACCTTGACGCTCTAAACCAAACAAAAGAAACGCTGACACAGTAAGAATGCTCAAGTCCAACAATTTCCCACAATGACATCCACATCTATCAGTCAGACCTTTGTATTAACAAAATGGCTGTGAGCATTAGACAGTTTTACATATTTTCCTTCCATATTGCCATTTGCTGTGACTAAAGGGCTGATTCGGCTTCCTGAGATTTATTCTTAGTATACAGTAGGTTCTGCTCCAAATCTAATACTTACACTTGGGATATACTCCACCAGATGGCGCTGGACTGCAGAGACATCGAAAATAGGCTCCTCCCGGCCCCTCAAATACCCAGGGACCTCCCACAAATCCCCAGAATTTCTCTGCAGTCTGGCTGCGAAAGACGAGAAATGGCTCTCTACTCGCAGGTCAGCGGGGCTATTAGCCCGCTGCCCTGTAGGACTATTCCCACCCGTTCCACTAGTAATATGCCTCCCAGCCTTGGCTGCGCTGGTCGGGTGAAGGTAGGCAGCACCGCTGCTAGGTGCTTAGGAGCGCTGCTCCACCGCAATCCCCCACCAAAGGGTATTCGGTTCAGGCTTATGGTGAGCCCCTCCCGCACTAGTGCCCCCTTGCCCCTGCCCATCGGTGGGCCCTGTTTAAGTGGCCGCTGTCCTCCCTCATCCTCCTTGTAGCCTTTGGGGGAAAAAGGGGGGGGGGGGTGTAAATATGTATGCTATGCATTCTGTGTTTTACACTCTTTTTCCATTCTGTTTAGTCTTGTGTCAGCCGCCGCGCTGACTTGTCTTTACTGTCTTTTTAAAATTGCCGCCGCGGCGCGCTGCCTTGGTTCCGCGCTTGGCTGCGGCATTACCTCAGGCGCTGGTGCGCCATCATTGGCTGCTTGCACGTTCTGGCTTCGCGCTCTTCGGGGGGGGGGGGCGTCTTTGGCGCACTCCGCGTCATCACTGATACCGGCCCGCCCCTCGAGGTATACCGACGCCATCTTTATCCTGCTTGGTTGGCCCATGCCCGACGGACCCCTACCTACCGCGGTCCGTAAGTATCTTTCACTTTTGTTACTGTGTACTTACAGGCCTTGTCTGCTTATGTCTTTCAGGCGGGGCGAACCCTTTTGGCTTCTCCCGGCCCTGTTTTAGTATATAACTTGTAGGCTTTGTAAAAATAATACTCCCACTTCCCTAGCGGGTTATTGGGGCATCCGGGGTTGCTATATAGCGTTATTCCCTATCGGCGTATAGCGCCGCTATAATCTCCATATGAAGGCATCCCAGGATAATGTGACCGGGGTCCCTTCGGGACAAGACCGGCTGTGTGTAGCGTGTGGGCAGCTTCATGCTGACGCTGACAAGGCGCGGGTCTGTGTACCCTGTGCTGAGCAGGTGCTTGCATTGCAGTCTGGCCTGCCAGTGGCTGCACCTCGCTTCACTTCGCCTACTCCCCCAAGCTTAAACCTCACTCCTACTAAGTTGCATACTAGCGGGGATTCTCAGCCTGATGTGTCTTCTAGACTGGCTACTGTTGAGCAGTTGATTGCGTAAGGCCCCTGCCAAGAAGCTGCACTTGCCGCCTAATGCCACTGTTTTCCCCCTATGGGAACTGAGGAGTTTTGGAATCTTGGTGGCTATACCCTGTCTGATGAAGGGGAGCTCTTTTCTGATTCAGGCTCATCTGATGAGAGACCAAGGGGTCATGACGATTCTGGCTCTGACCCCTGGGCCCCGGATGACACTGACAGATTATTGACCCAGATTTTTGAGGTTCTGTCCATCTCTCTCCCTGTTGAGGCTCCCAGGCAAAGAGGGGAGCTTTTCCATACAGCAAAATCACGTTTGGAATTTCTCGAGCAGGCACATTTCCATAACCTTGTGCTCAAGGAATGGGAGCGCCCCAGTAAACTTCCCGGGGTTCCAAAAAGTTAGGATAGGAAGTATCCTTTTCCTGCTGAGGTGGTTAAATGTTGGTCATCCCCCCCCCCCCCCCCCCCCCAAGGTGGATGCCCCGATCCTAGGGCTATCTAACACCTCTGTCATGCATTCCCCTGGCTCTACTACCCTGCGGGATCCTGAGGACCGGCGCATTGACCAGCTGGCATCCCACGCCTTTGCATGTGCGGGGACGGCGCTGCGCCTGGTCTTTGCCTCTATTACTGCTGTGGCCACTAGATCCCTTATCAGAAATATGCTTGATAGTGCCCCTGATGATTTGCCATGTGAGGTGTTTAATGCACTCTCCAGTTGTGATGTTTTTGTAAATGTTGTCCTCTCAGCATTGGATGACACCATCAGAATGTGTGCCAGAACTTCTGCCATCGTGGTGGCTATACGCCGCTCGGCTTGGCTGCGCCAGTGGGCTGCTGACAACGCTGCCAAGAAGGCCCTCACTGGGTTTCCCTTTAAAGGACTGCGCCTGTTTGGGAACCGCCTTGACCTTTTTGCTAAGGGAGGCAGGTTACCCCAGCGCAGGCGGCAATCTCGGCCCTTTCGGGGTCAGGGTTCCTTCTCCTCCCCTTACCGTGGTGCAGGACAGGGAAGGGGGGTTTCCTTTCCTGGGGCCCGGGGAGATTTCTGGGGTAGAGGCAGAGGATGTGGACGTCCTGGCTCCTCCTGGGGTCCCAAAGCAAAATCCTCTCCCAAGCTGCATGCATGATGGGGCGCCCTCACCCATCCTGGTGGGGGGACGGCTGCAGCACTTCGCTCACGTCTGGAGGCTTCATTTCTCAGACCGGTGGATTCAGGAGGTAGTGTCCTCCGGTTACAAGTTGGAGTTTGCTGCCGATCCCCCTCCAAGATTCATCAGATCCCGGATTCCTCAGGACCCTGTGTCAGCTCAGGAGCTAGTGCAAGCAGTGCAAGGCCTCCTGGAGCTGGGGGTCATCTGCCAGGTCCCTTTAAGAGAAAAAGGCAAGGTCTTTTATTCCAACCTATTCACAGTACCCAAAAAGGATGGTTCTGTCAGGCCCATCCTTGACTTGAAGATCCTCAACAAGTTTGTCAGGGGCAGGCGCTTTCGCATGGAAACTCTGCGCTCTGCCATCAGTTCCCTGCGCCAAGGGGATTTCATGACTTCTGTGGACATCAAAGATGCTTACCTTCATATTCCTGTGTTCCCAGGTCATCAAAGGTTCCTCAGGTTCGCTCTGATGGATCAACACTACCAGTTTGTGACCTTGCCCTTCGGCCTCACTTCAGCTCCCAGGGTGTTCACCAAGGTGCTGGCCGGCGTGATGTCTCTGCTCAAATGTCAGGGCGTCCGCGTGCTTCCCTGGACGACATCCTCATCACCTCCCAGTCTCTACATTAGGCAGAGTTGGATACTCAGCTGGTGGTGTCCATGCTGGAGTCATTTGGATGGGTGATCAACCACCCCAAGTCCTCACTGTCCCCTTCCTTGGTAACTCCATTCCTAGGAATGAATCTGGATACAGTTCAGGCAAGGATCTTCCTTCCTCAACAGAAGGTGGACAGTCTGATTGCACAGGCTCAGTCCCTCCTAGCTTGTCCCCATCCCTCCATCAGGCAGGGGATGCAGCTGGTGGGCCTGATGGTGGCATGCTTCGAAGCGGTCCCTTATGCTCAGTTCCACTTGAGGCTTCTGCAACTGCACCTATTGTCAGTATGGGACAAGGACCCAGCGTCCCCGGACAGAGTCTGTGTGCTCTCCCCCCTGGTCAGGAGGTCCCTCTCGTGGTGGATGGACTCAAGGAACCTTTTGGGGGGCAGATCCTTTCCTGCCCCTTCCTGGGAGACGGTCACCACGGATGCAGTCGGTCAGGTTGGGGGGGTTTCTGGAAGTCCCTGCGGTTCCAGGGGAGGTGGGGCCCTCAGGAGGCCCACACACCTATCAATGTCTTGGAACTGCGGGCGATCAGGCTAGTTCTGGCTCACTTGACTACTCACCTTCGGGGCCTGCCTGTTCAGGTGCGCTCGGACAACCAGATGGCAGTTGCCTACATCAATCATCAGGGAGGGACCCTGAGCAAGGGGGCCCTCCAGGAAGCGTCTCTGATCCTGACTTGGGCGGAGGCCAATGTCCCCTGCATATCAGCTGTATACATCCCGGGGGTGGAAAATCGCCTGGCGGACTCTCTGAGCAGGGGGACCTCTCGCCAGGGAGAATGGTCCCTATGCAGCGGGGTGTTTCAATCTCTGTGTCACCGTTGTGGCCAACCAGATGTGGATCTGTTTGTGTCCCGCACCAATCGCAAACTCCCAGCTTTTGTCTCTCTGTCCCAGGATCCTCTGGCCTTGACCTCGGATGCACTAGCAATGTCATGGCAGGATTTTCAGTTCCTGTATGTCTTCCCTCCAATCCCCCTGCTGGGCAGGATGCTACCTTGGCCATTCTTACACTCAAGGTTGTATTTCTGGTGGCTATCACTTCTGTCAGGCGTGTGTCTGAGTTGGCGGCGCTTTCCATTCAGCCCCCCTACTATGAGACACCAGGACAAGGTGGTTTTTCATTTCAAACCTGACTTTCTGCCTAAGGTGGTGTCTGCCTTTCATTTGAATCAGGATATTGTTCTTCCTTCTTTGTGCCCTAATCCTAGAAATGCTAAGGAGAGGGTTTTGCACTCTTTGGATGTGGTTAGGTGTCTGAAGTACTATCTAGTGGCTACTGCACCTTTCAGGAAAACTGATGCTCTTTTTGTGGTCCCTTCTGGTCCTAGGAAGGGTTTGGCTGCCAAGTCTACTATCAGCAAGTGGATTCGTCAGGCTGTGATTCAGGCCTACTCTGCTAAGGGGAAGAATCCTCCCTTCCGCCTTACTGCTCATTCCACTCGTGCTATTGGTGCCTCTTGGGCTTTTCAGCACCAGGCTTCTGTTGAACAAGTTTGCAAGGCCGCAACTTGGTCTTCTGTTCATACCTTTTTCACAAGTTTTACAAGGTTGATGTTAGGGCCTCAGCTGATGCTGCTTTTGGCTGAAAGGTTCTGCAGGTGGCAGTGGTTTAAACTGTCTGCTGCTGATTTTTATTGGGGATCCCACCCTACTTTATGGACACTGCTATTGGATGCCCCAAGTGTAAGTATTAGATTTGGAGCAGGACGTACTGTATACTAAGAATAATACAATTCTGTAATTACTCACCTGTAGAATTGGTATTATGAGTATACAGTACGTCCTGCTCCAACCCACCCTTGGTTGCATTTTCTTGGATCCCCTGTATGGTGATTGTTATCATTGTTATAGTTGATAGTTTGGATTGTTTAATTCTCCCGGCTTCTCATGAACTGCTTTTCAATGCTGGGGATTTGTGGGAGGTCCCTGGGTTATTTGAGGGGCCGGGAGGAGCCTATTTTCGATGTCTCTGCAGTCCAGCGCCATCTGGCGGAGTATATCCCAAGTTGTAAGTATTAGATTTGGAGCAGGACGTACTGTATACTCATAATACCAATTCTACAGGTGAGTAATCACAGAATTGTATTTTTCTCACTTTTTTTATGTAAGAAAAAAAAGTATATGTTTTTTTCCCCTGGTGCATTTCAGCACCATTGTAGCCAGGGCTGGCTCTGGGTTTGTGGGGACCTGTGGGCAAGAGAGTCTTAGTGGGCCCCAAATTAGTTTGTCACACAAATTCACCTTTCAGCTCCACTGCCACAAATGGGTCATCTTCTGCTGCTGATTGCCCTCCAGTCCTTATTGCCTTCCCTATTGCCTTACCAATCGTCCTCTTGTCCTTGTTGCATTCTCTACTGCCACCAAGCACCCTTCTGGCCTTACTGCTTGCTCCACTGCCACTAAAGACTCCATCATTGCTATCAGTTGTCACCTGGTTCTCACCACCTTCTGAGCTTCCATCAATTGCCCTCCATTCCATGACACCATCTCCATTGTTGCTGATGATCCCCTGTTGCTGAGGCCAGTCATGAGCAGGTCTGCACACAACACCCGGCATTTGGTGGTTCCGGGACACTGTAAAATGATACCATGGCCAAGTGTGAGCTTGATTGGGCCCCTGAAGATGCCAGGGCCCATGGCAATTGCCCAGGTTTGCCCTGTGCTGGCGCGGGTCCTGATTGTGCAAACATTTAAATAATTTGCACAGCTACAATTTCGCCAAGGAAAAAAATCATTAAAAATATTTTCACCATCACTCTCTCGCAGGTGAGCGGGGCTATTATAGCCTGCGGCCCTGTGGGACTATTACCACCCGTCCTCCTTGGGATGTGCCTCCCAGCTTGGGCTGCGCTGGTCGGGTGAAGGTAGGCAGCACCATGCGTGCTTGACGGAGCCATGCTCCACCGCAGTCCCCCACCATAGGGTAGGCGGTTTAGGCTGATGGTGAGCCTCATAGTGGATGTCCCTCCCGCTTAATTGTCCCACACTCCGTGTAGCGGTGGACCCTGTGTAAAGGGTCTCCATCCTCCCTCGTTTCCCCCCTAGCCAGGGGGAAAAGAAAAGGGGGGGGGGTTGTGAGTATGGCGGCCTCAGTGTACCCTATCACACGCTTATGGCCTCTGTGTCGTATTTGACTGGGAATGGATGTCAGCCGAGTTTTGTACTTTACTTATTGGTAGCCGCCGCACCCTTTCCATATTGCACAGACGGCGGTTTTGTTGATGCTGCGGCGTCTTTTTCTCCTAATCCGTAGTGACTCAGCTGCGGTAACACCGATAATCCTTCAGGGGCTTGTCTTGACTTCGTCACTGCCCTGTTCCCTTCTTCTCTATTTGCTTAGCGCTTTCGGAGCTTCGCACTCTCCGGGGGGGGGGGCACGTTTTGGCGCGCTCCGCGTCACCTTCAGCTCTGGCCCGCCCTTCTAGGATCGTTTGGCGCCATTCCTTTTTCGCGCGCGCGTGGTGAAGACCGCCCTCCCCCTGCTGTCTGTAAGTGCCCTCGCGGGCGACCATTTTTTATCCTTATAATATATTACTCCTTGCGCTTGGCTCTGACATCCCTGTCCCTCTTATGTCTTTCAGACCGCGGATTCCGGTGGCTTCTCCCGGCCCAGTGTATCCCCTGGTTGAGACTATTAAAAATTACTCCCACTTCCCAGCGGGTTATTGGGGCATCCAGGGTAGCTTATAGTGTCAATCCCTACGGGCCTATTGTGCCGATACAATCACCATATGGAGGCGTCTCAGGATATTGTGAACAGGGTTCCTTCGGGACAAGCCCGGTTGTGTGTAGCTTGTGGGGTCTTATCTAGCAGTGGTGACAATGCACGGGTCTGTGTTCCTTGTGCACAGCAGGCGCTATCGGCTCTTCCTGCCTCTAACTGGGTCTGCACCTCGCCTCACTTCACCTACCCCCCCAAGCCTGAGTCTAACCCCCAATACAAGTGGGGATTCTCATCCTGATATGGCTACTAGACTGGCCAGTGTTGAAAAATTGCTTGCTAGCGCGTAAGGCCACCGCCAAGAGGCGGCATTTAACCCCTGACTCTGCCCTCTTCCCTATGGAATCTGATGACTTGTTGCAGCCTTACGGCCAACCCCCCTCGGACGAAGGGGAACTGTTCTCTGACTCTGGGTCGTATGACGAGGAGTCCAGGGGTCATGACGAATCTGGTTCCGAGCACTGGACCTCGGATGATATTGACAGACTGCTGGCTCAGATATTTGAAGTTTTGTCTATCTCTCCCCCTGTTGCTGCTCCCAGACAAAGGGGTGAGCTTTTTCATACTGCTAAGGCTTGTCTTGAATTTCCTGAGCAGACTCATTTCAATAGCCTCGTGCTTAAGGAATGGGAACAACCCAGCAGACTGCCTGGGATACCTAAGAGTGTGGATAGAAAGTATCCCTTCCCGGCTGACTTGTTTAAGTGCTGGTCATCGCCTCCCGAGGTCGATGCTCCTATTCTAGGGTTGTCCAACACCTCTATTATGCACTCGCCTGACACTACTACGCTACGGGACTCTGAGGACCGGCGTCTTGATCAATTGGCATGCCATGCTTTTGCTTTTGGTGGAGCGCCCGGTTTGCGCCTTAGTCATTACGGCAGTAGCCCTCAGGGCCATGGTTAGGAATGCACTCGACGGCACAGATGAGTTGCCTGCTGATACTGTCAATAATCTGTCTAACTGTGACGTGTTCATAAACTTTATCCTGTCTGCATCGGACGATGCTATAAAGATGTGTGCCAGATCTTCTGACTTGGCGGTAGCTATTCGCCATACGGTTTGGTTGCGACAGTGGACGGCTGACAACGCCGCTAAGAAAGCCCTTACTGGGCTTCCATTTAAAGGGCTATGTCTGTTTGGAGACCGCCTAGACCTTTTCGCCAAAGGAGGCAAGTTGCCCCAGCGCAGGCGGCAGTTTCGGCCCTTTCGAGGCCAGGGCACCCTTTCAATCCCCTAACGCGGGGCTAAACAGGGAAAAGGGGTGTCCTTCGTGGGGCCCCGTGCAGATTCCTGGCACAGGAATGGAGGATGCTGTCCCGGTTCCTCCTGGGGGCCCAAAGCCCCTCCCAAGACCCCTCAGGCATGAGGGGGCGCCCTCACCCGTCAGGGTGGGGGGACGTCTACAGCACTTCGAGCACGTCTGGCGGCGCCATGTCTCAGACCGGTGGATTCTGGAGGTAGTGTCCTCCGGATACAAGATTGAATTTGCTTTACGGCCCCCACCAGATTCATTGGATCCCGAATCCCTCAGGACCCCGCCTCAGCCCAGGTCTTGCTGCTGGCCGTGCAGGGTCGCCTGGATCTAGGAGTCATTTGCAAGGTCCCCTTTGGAGACAGGGGCACGGGGTTCTACTCCAATCTCTTCACATCCAAGAAGGATGGGTGAGTCAGGCCCATTCTGGATTTAAAGATCCTCAACAAATTTGTCAAGAACAGGCATTTCCGCATGGAAACTCTGCGCTCGGCCATTGGCTCTTTGCGCCCAGGGGACTTCATGACGTCAGTAGACATCAAGGATGCTTACCTTCACGTTCCGGTGTTTGCAGGACACCAAAGGTTTCTCAGATTTGCACTGAAAGGTCAGCATTACCAATTTGTGGCTCTGCCATTCGGCCTCACGTCGGCTCCTAGGGTGTTCACCAAGGTGCTGGCAGGGGTGATGTCACTGATAAGGCTAAGGGGCATATGCGTGCTGCCTTACCTGGACGACATCCTCATCACCTCTCGGTCTCTGCGGCAGGCAGAGTTGGACACCCAACTGCTAGTTTCCACCCTGGAGTCCTTCGGTTGGGTGATCAATTACCGCAAGTCCTCTCTGTCCCCATCCTCGGTAACCCCGCTCCTGGGAATGATTCTGGATACGGTTCAGTCACGGATATTCCTTCCTCAACAGAAGGTGGAAGCTCTGACTGCGCAGGCCAGGTTCCTGCTCTCGTGCCCACAGCCCTCCATCAGGCAGGGAATGCAGCTGGTGGGCCTGATGGTGGCGAGCTTCGAGGCGGTGCCCTTTGCTCAGTTCCATTTGAGACCTCCTGCAGCTTCACCTTCTGTCAGTATGAGACAGGAACCCGGCGTCCTTGAACGGGGTCTGTGTGCTTCCCCCCTCGGTCAGACAGTCCCTTGCATGGTGGTTGGACCTCGAGAACTTGACAGGGGGCAGGTCCTTTCTGGCCCCTTCCTGGGAGACGGTCACAACGGATGCCAGTCTGTCAGGTTGGGGGGGCTTCTGGAAGTCCCTGCGCTTCCAGGGGACGTGGGGTCCTCGGGAGGCCCACTTACCCATCAACATTCTGGAACTGCGGGCAGTTCGGTTGGTACTGGAGCGGTTGACCCAACACCTGAGGGGACTGTCGGTCCAAGTACGCTCAGACAACAAGACGGCGGTTGCATACATCAACCATCAGGGAGGGACTCGGAGCAAAAGTGCCCTCCGGGAGGTGTCTCAGATTCTGACATGGGCAGAGACCAATGTTCAATGCATTTCGGCTGTTTACATTCCGGGGGCGGAGAATCTGCTTGCAGATGCTCTGACCCGGGGAAGTCCCGTCAGGGAGAGTGGTCCCTCTGCAACAGGGTATTCCAGTCCCTGTGTCACCGTTGGGGTCTACCGGATGTGGACCTGTTTGCGTCCCGCTACAACCACAAGCTCCCGGCCTCCGTGTCCCTGTCTCAGGACCCTCTGGCCTTGGCCACGGATGCCCTGTCCATGTCATGGAAGGAGTTTCGGCTCCTGTATGTGTTTCCACCTTTTCCCCTGCTGAGCAGGGTTCTGCGCAAGATTGCTCTGGAAGGGGTGCTTGTGATTCTAGTGGCCCCCCGGTGGCCAAGAAGAGTGTGGTTCGCAGACGTGGTTCAAATGGCAGTAGACCAGTACGATCTGCCAGGGATGCCAGACTTGCTAACTCAGGGCTCCCTACGCCATCCCAATTTACAAACGCTGGCTTTGACGGCCTGGCTGCTGAGACCTCCATCTTGATGGAGAAGGGTTTGTCTGCCTCTGTGGTAGGTACTATGGTGGAGGCTAGGAAGAAGCTATAGGAAGCTGCTATCTATTATAGAGTATGGCGTACCGACATTGACTGGTGTGAGTCTAGGTCTCTTCCCTGTAGGGAGTTCTCTGTCCCCAGGGTTCTGGAGTTCTTACAGCATGGTTTGGAGTTCGATCTAAAACTCAGTACTTTGAAGGGTCAGGTTTCTGCTCTGTCTGTCTTCTTTCAGAAAACCTTTGCTCATCATTTGGTTAAGACCTTCTTTCAGGGGGTCACTCATGCGCGTCCCCCTCGTAAACCTGTGGTTCCCGTTTGGGATTTAAACTTGGTTTTATCTGCCTTGCAGGGTGCTCCCTTCGAGCCTATTCAAGATGCTGCTCTGGTTGTTCTTACTCTCAAGGTTGTCTTTTTGGTGGCCATAACTTCGGTTAGGCGCGTGTCTGAGCTGGCTGCTCTATCCATTCAGTCTCCATACTATGAGAGACACCAGGACAAGGTGGTGTTCCGCTTTAAGCTGGACTTTCTGCCTAAGGTCGTGTCTGCCTTTCATTTGAATCAGGACATTGTTCTTCCTTCTTTGTGCCCCAATCCTAGTAATGACAAGGAAAGGGTTCTGCACTCCTTGGATGTCGTCAGGTGCTTGAAGTACTTCCTGGTTGTCACTACGGCTTTCAGGAAGACTGATGCTCTCTTCGTTGTGCCTTCTGGGCCTAGGAAAGGCTTGGCTCCTGCCAAGTCTACTATCAGCAAGTGGATCCGTCAGGCTGTGGTACAAGCCTATTCTGCTAAGGGGAAGAGTCCTCCCTTCCGTATTACTGCTCATTCCACTCGTGCTATTGGTGCCTCTTGGGCTTTTCAGCACCAGGCCTCTGTTGAACAAGTTTGCAAGGCCGCTACTTCGTCTTCTATTCACAACGTTTCAAAGTTTTACAAGGATGATGTTCGTGCCTCAGCTGGTGCTGCTTTTGGCCGCAAGGTTTTGCAGGCGGTTGTAGTTTAAGCTACGTGCCGTTGCCTTTTTTGTTGGGGATCCCACCCTACTGTTATGGACACTGCTATTGGATGTCCCAAGTGTAAGTATTATATCTGGAGCAGGACGTACTGTATACTTAGAATAATACAATTCTGTGAAGTACTCACCTGTAGAATTGGTATTATACGTATACAGTACGCCCTGCTCCACCCCACCCTGGTTTTTGCATTATTGCATTATTCTGGATCCCCTGTATGGTGATTGTTGTTATTGTTATCATTACCAGTTGTTTTGGTGGTTGGTTTCTCCCGGCTTCTGGTTCACTGCTTTTCAATGCTGGGGATTTGTGGGAGGTCCCTGGGGGTATATGAAGGGCCGGGAGGAGCCTGTTTTTGCATGTCTGCAGTGCCACAGCGCCCTCTGGCGGAGGATAACCCAAGTGTAAGTATTATATCTGGAGCAGGACGTACTGTATACGTATAATACCAATTCTACAGGTGAGTACTTCACAGAATTGTATTTTTCAATGGGGATCACACGCATCTGTATCCCCTGCGCCTTTGGGCTGGCTGTGCTTGTGCTGCTGGGGATGTGGCTGCTTGTGCTTCCCATTAAAGCAAATTTAAAGCCTGCGCATGCATCATTGGACTGGGAAGAGGTACGTTGTTAAGGGCGGTCTGTGGGGATTTCACACGGTGGGGCACAGAACAAAGCCTGGGATAGTCAAAATCCAGGCTTTTGTTCCCGCTTCAAACATGGCCCCCCTCTCTCAGTGCTCAGACACTGTAGTAGGTTAAAATCAACTTACCTGTGAGTTTACAAGCATCCTCCTACAGGGAAATGCTTCTTAGATTATACCATTACAGTTATGTCTCATCAGTCAGGTCTTTGCAAATGGGACTATCTGACTCAGTGTAACAAAAGTGGGGAAGGAGGAGCATAGCTTTATCACTGTCTATGGAAATGCCCAGTCATTAAACAATTCTGGAGAATAATACACAGATACCTAACTACTAAATTGATAAACTAACTGCCTCTAACCCCAAGGCGGGCAATATTCGGCTTAATAGATTCTGAAGACATGCGAGTTGAGAGAGGTACTAAAAGATTTATACTGATTACATCCGCTTTTACGAAAAAAATATTCTCCAGAATTAGATCCATGCTAACCCACCCTCTTTTTAACACTTCTTGGAAAAGCTAAAACTTTTGCTGACGCAATACTAAAGTTAAGAAAAAAAGGTGCCCAATTTCTTTAAAACATGGGAAAGTTTTATTGATACATCACATATACAAGTCAAACATAAATTATATCAAACCTCTAAAGACACAGTCTGATACCTGACAAAAGTGACTGAGGGGGATCACCCAGTGAACCTCCCTCGGGAGTGTGTGTCTGGGAGTTGCGGCCCTCCCCATACCTGCTGGGACAGGTAATGACGCGCATAGCGTAAATGTAAGCAATTTATCATCCTGAAATACAATTGTTTGGAAAAAGGAGGTAACGGGAGGGGGGAGAAAGAGAAAAAGGGAACAAAGTGTTGTATGGTTGTTTTCTTCTTGTGACATCACATGTTGCAAGAAATGTATGTTATGAACCTTCCTATTGTATATCCTGTATTTACATTGAAAACCCAACAAAAAATACCAGAATGACACCTCTATGACTCCTTTCACACCTCTCCGATGTGGCAGAGAGGAGAAAATTTTGTTCGCCAAAAAGTCCTGCCTGCTGCATCTGGGCTGCAAACACACCCCATTAAAGTAAATGGGACTGCAAAAGCAAGTGTTTTTTTCATGCGGTATCGCATGCGTTTTGCATTTGCAGCACCATAGATTTTAATGGGATTCAGTAGGCAGGAAAGCAGGGCATAGGGGACAGAGATTTTTGAAAACTGCAAGTGTGAACAAAAACACAAAAGCAAAATGAAATGAAAAACTGGACAGGTGAAAATGTAGCCTTAAGCTAACAAAGTCAATAATTTCTGCGTAACAAATAATGTTTTTGGTTTGTTGATGTCCCCTAGATGCAAAGTTAAAGCATTTTATATGAAACCTGCACTATTGTGGTTTACATTGCTATTCTGTTTTTTGTGTAGGCTATTGCTTCATATAAACTTCTTGTCTCCTCTTCTAATGGTGTTGCTGTGGGTGAAACCTATAACCAAAGATTATATTATGAATCCACCTTTGGGCAAAGAGAGCGTGCCTCTGTAAGTTTTTTTTAATTTATTTATTTTTTTAATTTTTTTTTTTTAACCATGTTATTTTAAAATTGTGACGTCTTGCTACTTCTTGTTTTATGAGTTTGGTGTTTATTAAAAAAAAAATCTTTTGCAGAATGACTGAGGAAACCTTCGATACGGTTCGCCTTTGGATGATCATTCTGCTATGTGCTTTGCGGCTGGGGATGATGAGGCATCACCTGCAGGCCTATTTAAACTTGGCTCAGAAATGTGTAGATCAAATGAAGAAGGAAGCTGGGAGGATAAGTACCTCGGAGTTGCAGAAGATGGTGAGTGTGTTTTTTCTAAGAGCACCCTAATGGTTTTTCTAGCAGACAGAATGACAGCTGTGGGAAAAACAGACATCGAGGGAAGCCTGTCTCTGTAGATGCCTTACTCTGGGAATAGGGGTGATGAGCAAAGTAACAGATTCTCTCATATCCTTTTGGATGAATTTACAGCCACTCTGGAGAAGTAAGGAGCATTGCTCCCTGAAGGAGATGAGGGGAACCTGGTCACTAAAACATTGCGCAATTGTATATTGTTTACAGCTAATACTGTATATATCTTTCATTTCTTAGAGTTTACATCATAGGTGGTGCATTGCTTATTTCATTTGAATGTATGCTGCTATTATGTTATGATTAATTGATTTTATCTTTCTTCCAGGTGGCTCGAGTATTTTATTACCTGTGTGTTATTGCACTGCAGTATGTGGCACCGTTGGTGATGCTGCTTCATACAACCCTTCTCCTAAAGACACTAGGTATGGAATCCAATAATATGTTGGGTTTAAATTGGAATCCAATAATATGTTATAAAATGGATCAATCTCCAGAATTCCGATTATCCTGGGGATTGGTCCTTGCCTCTGTGGCATCCTGAATTGGGATGCCCCGCTGTGTGAAACCCCCCCAGACTGCCCAATTCACTCACTTTTCCACCCTTCCCATGGTGCATGCATGAGCACTTGTCCAGTCACCACTTTCTGCCATGCAAGCTAATGCGCGGCATAAAGCCCTTGCTTTAAAAGACGTGTCAAACATAGGGAGCTGTGCACCCAGCCTATCTAAATGCATATCCAAGAATGTGAAGAAGACGTTTTAAATTACGTTGCCCTCATGCAGTGGCAAAGAGCAGGACATTCTCTTCTAAAGCTAAGATTCACAAATGAATATAGGAATATAGAAGGAGGGGGCAGCTGGGCCAGAGTGATATTTTGATCACCTCAGTCTCTTGACCAGAGTAGTCATAATATATGCAATTGGGGGCAATCTCCAGAGCTTCTAGAACTGAAGCTTAAGCTTAGACTGTTGAAGCGAATAGCTATGTCACTCACAGCATGGCTGCCCTTAATCTTGGGCATATTCTATACCTGTAACTTTGATTGCTTTCACACACAGTGTTTTGCCTGCTGTATCTCAGCCAAGACAGTACAGCATATGGAGCCCAGCTTCAAGCCCTTGTGCACAACACAATGCATTTTGCATGTATTTGTGTCCCTATTATGCACCTTTGAAAAAAGACATACCCCTTTCTCCATGAGGCTATCAGGCAGTGCACTAGACATAGGGGCTAGCTTTTCAATGGCACAGAGACCTCCAGCCATGGCAGGACACGTGTCCTCCGGCACCTGATAGAGCACTGGACATGTGCTGAAGGCCATAGAGGGCTGGTGTTCTGCTGTGGCCAGAAGCCAGGTTTTTGCCCTTCTAGCATTGGGGATCCCTGTCCCTATGTTTGGTGTACTGGCTGGTAGATATGTGGAGGGGAGACACTGTCATTTCTTTTTGTCTTTTTACAAACATAATGCCCAACAATTTTTTGCTGTAAAGTGGGACGCCATCTACAAGCCCAGACTTAAAATCTACACCACAACCTCATTCGGACAGATGTTAAACCAGCCTTAAAGCTTGCAACACCCATTCGTTCCTGATTTCAAATAAATGTGTTGCTAGGAGCATATTTTATGTTAATGGACTAGGCCCAGTTGAATTGTAAGGTTCCACTACCACTTTAGATTGACTAGTTAAATTAGAAAGATTATTGGGGTCAGTATTTCACATAGCTTCAAGTCTATGGTTTAGATTAAATCTTGCTTCCTGCTGTGTTCTAGGTAATCATTCTTGGGGTGTTTATGACACTAATTCTCCTATGGAGGCAGCGGAAGATTCCAGCTCAAGTTTTTCTGAACAGCCGTGTCCTGAGGAAAAGACCAAGGCAACAGTCTCCCAAATTACAGTGGCACTTGGTGGACTAAAGACCATATTCACTCCACTCCTCTTCCGAGGACTCCTCTCCTTTCTGACGTGGTGGATCGCAGCTTGCCTTTTCTCCACAAGCCTTTTTGGCCTGTTTTATCATCAGTATTTAATAGTGGCGTAGTTACATAACTTTATATCTGTAATATTAACAAGGACCAAGCTTGAGATGGGGAGCTGCACCGATTAGAGCACACGTTTTGGCAGCAGCCTGTCTTGCTTCAATGTTTCCTCTGTATTCTCAGGGTGAATATTGTATCAGTCACTGTTGTGAGCTAAATCTTCATTACCTCAGAGGAAGAAGACTTAACTGCTGATATGGTTAGACATAGCGTTTTGTTTGTTTTTTTTGTTTTTTTATTGACTGTAAATAATCTATTCTTACAAAGACATCACTTTTGGTAAGCTGTTTTTGCACTCACATTGTTCTTAATTTTGTTTCCTAAGGAATAGGTGGCAATTTTCCTCGATTTTTTTTTTTGTTTTTTTAATATTTTGGTAGACATCTGAGCCATATGAAGAAATTTAAGGCTTGAAGGCGACTAATCATTTCTGTTGGACCTGTCCATTTTAGCGACACAAGGTCCAGCAGGACAGAATGTATTACTACTGTATATTACAGTAAATGTATGTAAACAACTGTGTGATATCTGGTGAGCTTTGTATGCCTGGAGTCGTGAGCGCATGCGAGGGGGTAAATGCTGTTCTTTAGAATGTTGTGACCGACCATTTAAACACTTGCCAAGTGTTGGTGCTAGTACTTCCACACATGAAACTGTATGTACATAACTAGGGTTATAGATATCATTTTGTCATGATGATGAATATGTTGCCCCACCAGTCCCTTTCATATCGCAACACTTCACAGTAGTTATGTCTTGTTTCTTGTGGCTGACATGTCTCCTAAGTGCATAAACATATCCGTAAATTTTTTTTGGTGCCAAATATCCTTTGATTATTTCACAGTCTAAACATTAGGCATGTTCTAGTTAAAGCACAGGTTGTCCATGGGACGTAGAGTCTTCCTGTGGATGGCATTCGCAGTGGCATAATTGTCCCCCTATTAAGGCTTCAATCTATTGCTATAATTTTGAAACATACAGCTAGGGAACATCTTAAGGATATGGGAGGTTGTAAGCAATGGTCTGATAATAAAAATCTGCACAAACATGCCTGATGAAACGAAGAGAGATTATTTGTATACCTTGTCCTGTCTCTCATAACACACGGTGACTGTGGCAATGTATTTAGCATTTGTATTTGGCTAAATCATTGTGTGACATGTCTGATATACAACTTTGCTTCCCATGGCATAACCACTTGATTCCAAATCCCAGTTTTACAGCTTAAGGTTTTTTGATAATACTTAGAAGAACCCACATTTTACAGCCACAATATACACTTTTGGATGACAAAATACAGTAACACCTGAAAATATAAATGAAATACCATACCCACAGTCTTCACTCTCCTTCATGTTTATCTCCATGGAATTGGTACTGGATGCATGTCTATGGTCTTTTAAACTACATTAAATCTAGCCTGTAAATGAAAATGCAAATGTAGCGTACATAGGTTACCTAAGGCTGTAGTGTTCTGCTGATCAGGTAACGGTGGATATATTTACATTGCATATTCTGAATTATACATATCACTTTCAACCAGAAAAAACGTAATAAAAGCTAAAGAGTGGCTATGCTTTGAAAAGGACAAGAGAAACTTTATAGAGTGAATGAATATGCCCATTAATATTTATATTACATTGGAAAATTCAACAACTCTACATATAGATTCCTTTGATTTCATAGGTTTAATCAGGACTCCTAGTACATTAAAGGGGAGTAGCCACCACCCTTGAGTTTCTTTAAGGGGCATGTGAATTGGGTTGCCCTACTGTGTGTATCGGCCAGTACACTCCACCTCATCCACAATCCTACCCAATCCTGTGCCGTAGCTGCACCCCCACTATACGTTTAGCCTAGACATTTGCCTGCACCAGGCATTTCTTAGTGGCTAGCACGTGTGGGCAGCATGAACAATATGAATGGAATGTGAGAATTTCACACATGCAACGTGGGAGCGAAAGAAAGGTGACTTTTAAGGCAAATCTAGGGAATACACACATACAGGCATTCCCTTGTCAGGAGGAAAAAAAACAGGATGTGAAAATCCTGGGTTTTGTTCCATTTTAAGGTAGGTGTTGACCTCACACCCTTTGAGAGCTGAATGGGAAAGTATTGTATTGTACTAGCAAAGAGGTCTATAAACAACTACTATACAGAGCCATGGCACTTAAACCGGACCAACAGCCTGGCACAGTTGGAAAACTTGCCTCATCTGCATGCATGATACTGAAGCATTGTCAGCACTTACATTTGCTCCCACATCCATTCAAAGCTGAAACGCCTCCTCAACAATTTCTAGTGGTAGCGGCCATTTTGGAGCTTCCTTTCCCAGCATCTCAGCCATGCTGCTGGTTGGATTAAACTGACATAACTGACATTGCACAGTAACGGGAAACCCAGCAGCACTTCCTGTTTGCAGGTGGACTGCTAATGCATGAGCCACCATTTTGTTATTCTAAGTGTGCCATACACTCCACTTCGATCTTCATGACATGTGGGTAATCTCCAGTAGAGGGCGAACTTCTGCAGAGATGAATATGCAAAAAAAAAGAGCCGCTCCCGATCCATATATACCTGGGACCTACCACCAATTTCCCAGTTCCTTCTCTGCAGGGAAGGCGATAAGACAGAAGATGAAGACTTCTTTTACTTGCAGGTAAGCCGGGCCCGCTCCCGGCCGTTTATTGTCCCTATTGCTGCCAGGACCCTTTCTAAATTGTCCCTATCTGAGCCTCCCAGCTTAGGCTGCGGGTTCTGGTGAGGGTAGGAGCACCCTATGGGTGCGGAAGGAGCATTGCTCCACCGTGAGACCTCATTATGGGGTAGGCGGTTACCCAAGTTTTGGTGATCCTGGTGTGGGATGCCCCGTCCCTACATGCCTGTGTCCCTATTCGGCCCGGGTTCCCCCCCCCCCCCTTCTGGGTCCCTTACTTCCCTCTAGGGGGGGGGCTGGCGGGCCGTCATCCTCGGCCTCTCCCTTTTAATTTATATATATGTGTATGTGTGTTGGTGTTAACACTGTAAGTTGTGTGTGTGTGAGTTGGTGTGGATCACCTGGATGTTATTCCTTGATGAATTGGTGCTGTTGCTTGGCCTAGCCTGCTGTGGTTTCTCCTGTCAGACTGGGGAGCTTCTCTCCCTCAGGCTGTATTTAGATAAGGGGTAGCCCCGCCCCCTCGTTCGGCACGTTTTCTGAAGGGCCTCCCTGGCCAGATCCACGCTGCTGGGAGGGGGGTTTGGGATTTGAATTTGGTTCTTTCTGCTCTCCAGGGTCCTCCTTTTGAGCCGCTACAGGATATTGCTCTATCGGTTCTCACTCAGAAGGTTGCTTTCTTGGTGGCTATTACCTCTGTTCGGCGTGTCTCTGAGTTGGCGGCTCTGTCGAATCAGGCCCCTTACTTTGAGAGACACCAGGATAAGGTGGTTTTTCGTATTAAGCCAGATTTCCTTCCTAAGGTGGTGTCTGCTTTCCACCTCAATCAGGATATTGTTCTCCCTTCCTTGTGCCCTAAGCCTAACAATGACAAGGAGAGGGTTCTCCGCAATTTGGATGTTGTTCGCTTTGTGAAGTACTATTTGGTGACTACTACTTCCTTCCGCAAGACGGACGCTTTTTTCGTGGTGCCCTGCGGGCCCAGGAAAGGTTTGGCGCCTGCTAAGTCTACGATTAGCAAATGGATTCGTCAGGCCATTGTTGGGGCCTATTCTCCTAAGGGGAGGACTCCCCCTTTTAGGGTCACTGCGCACTCTACTCGTGCTGTTGGTGCATCCTGGGCTTTTCAGCACCAGGCTTCTGTTGAACAAGTTTGTAAGGCTGCTACTTGGTCTTCCATTCATACTTTTTCCAAATTTTACAAGGTTGATGTGCGGGCTTCAGCGGATGCTGTTTTTGGCCGCAAGGTTCTGCAAGCTGCAGTGGTTTGAGTTGGTACATTCTTTACTGTTTCTGGTTCCCACCCATGACAAACACTGCTATTGGATGTCCCACATGTCATGAAGACCAAAGTGGAGTGTATGGCACACTTAGAATAATACCGTTTTGTGAGTACTCCTTTAAAACGGGTATTATGAGTGTGCCATACACTCCACTTCGCCCCACCCCTTTTTTTCAGGTATTCTGGAGCTTTTATATGGTGAACCATTGGTTTTGATTGTTAAGGTTATAATTGGTTCTTCCTGGTCCACTTACTGCTTTTTTACACTGGGAAATTGGTGGGAGGTCCCAGGTATATATATGGATCGGGAGGGGCTTTCTTTTTTGCATATTCATCTCTGCACAAGTTCGCCCTCTACTGGAGATTACCCACATGTCATGAAGATCGAAGTGGAGTGTATGGCACACTCATAATACCCGTTTTACAGGTGAGTACTCACAAAACTGTATTTTTACCATAGCAGGGTTTAATGAATTTTTATGTGCAGCAATCTGAATTGCCCTGGGGAGTGATGCATATGAAAAATGTTTGTTGTGTTGGTCCGGTTTAAGTCATTTTTGACTGTTGGTCTGCTTTAACCTTTATAATGTAAAAACTATTGCAATAACTTGCCTCAATCTCTGGCAAGCTGCTTTGAAAAACTGGAAAGCATCGTAAATACAGTAATCATGAGGAAGGTTTTATGTTCCTGCGCTTATCCACAGACAACCTTTAAAGTCCCTGTCCAGACATTAACATAAAAGTCTATACTTGACTTTTGTCCCCCTGGAGCTCCTTCATCCAGCAACACGGTCTTTATACTTTCTGATGAGGGAGAAGGAAAAAATCCAGTCCTCCAGCATCGGACAGTCCATCAAGATGCCTTGACACCCCTTAATATGCTTATTCCATTCATTGCAATGGAGGCAGGTGTTAAGTCCCTTTGGCATGACCCCTCTATTGCAATGAATGGAGTAGGCAAATTTGGGCATAAGCTAGTCTCGATATTGAACAGCGTGACATGTTAAACAGGAAATAGATTCTAGGTCTTGTCTCAGCACGTTTTATTTATATTTTGTTAGGACTTTTATGCTTTACACACAGCTGAAAATGTATTTTAGATTCTAATATATTTATATGCAAATGTTTAAAATCTATGTAATTTATAAGGTATCTTTTCTTCACATAATTCCACATACAGATGGGATCCTGTTTATTTTGATTGTAAGCTATATGACACTGCCAGAACCAGAGGTAGGCTTGTGACATAAGGAATCTTATGTTTCTGTTACCAATTGGAAAATGCTAGTTACATATATATTGTGCTGCTATACTGCTTAGTCCCTAACCCGGCCAAACGTGTAGTTTGACAAGCCCCATAAAAATGTTTGTATTTCTGGTATCCATTGGAAAATGCTAGTTACATATCTTTTGGTCTGCTTTACTGCTTAGTTCCTAACCAGAACAAATGTGTATCTTGAAAAGCCCCCTAAAATTTGTAAGCCATTTACAGCTAATATTTTTTAAGAAAAAATATTTGAAATTGCAGCCTCCAGAAGTTATTTAAATTGTGACAATGATTACAGAATAACTATTGATCATTGATTAATAATACATCCACTGCTTCTGGTGGGGTTTTCTTTCCTTCACAGTTCAGAAAAAACATGTATTCTCATTGGAGCTGCTTTTTATTGCACGGTTATTGATCACATAAGAGGATCTAGTCTACCACCAGAGTGACGTTTAGGAAGCATAATATAGTTACATTTATTTGAAGTGCTGTCTACCAAGTTCCTATGGCTACTAATGAAGGTATAGGCGTTTAAGGTTCAAACTGTATGCTTTGTTTTTTGCATATTTAAATTAATAGGCAAAGGTAGTTGCCAGTGTACAGTGGTCCTTATTGTCTATGTAATAATCTATTTGGAATTAAACCATTTTTTTTCAAAATATGCACCTTTTTCCCTTCTAAGTCTTGACCATGGACAGCTGATTTATGCACCTGAATGCACATTGATCCATGTGCTCGGCTTCTACAAGAATGTTCTTTGCGTTTGCTTGTCCTAAAGAAATGGATGAAAAAAATTTAAAGCAGATGAAATGTTTACAGAAATATACTTGGATAGCAGTGAAAGGATTTGGGGTGTAGAAAACATTTTAAGGGCCTAGTTTAAGAGAGTAATAAGTGGGCTGCCATTGGTGACCTCCTGAATATGCCAAATGACTGCCATTCAGTTCATACAAATGTGATGTCGTGTGCTTGCAGGCACATTTTTTAAATACACTTTGCTCAGATATATGGTAAAGAAAGCTGTAATAATAAAAACTGGTCACACCATGTAGCAACCGTATATGGCTGCTGCAGTAGGTGTTTAAAGCTTAATACCAGATGGCAAGTAGGAGCTCACAATGAATGAATGCCCAAGAATCAAGAAACCCTTGTTGAACATATGTTTTAAATCTTATCTAAGTGGTAAACTCATGAAAAGGGGCATCTGATCTGTCATGTATTAAATAAATTAGTCATTCTTGTGAATTGTTGAAGGTGATGGGATACTTTAGAACCAAAAATATATATATAAATGTTATGACAGAATAGGAGCTTTATTTTGTATGAATCGCAGTATTAAGAAATTGTCTGAGATACCTTTTCATGCATGTTGCTGATAAGTGTTAATATGTCTATGCATTAAAGAGCAGCAATCATTTAACTAGTGCTTACAGTATTATTTAGAAAAGAGTATTTCTTACATTGTTCATCTGGGGTTACTACTCTGGGTTCTCAACTCTGCTTACCTGGAAGGTGGACACTAATCCGTGCCACTGGAGGGACTTTATAAACACCCATACATGATGTATAGAAGTCAGATATGCATGGGCATAAATTGTAGCTGCTAGAGGATGTACAATGAAAGCTACAATACCAAAAATGGTATGATTGATTCACTAACTCTCCGTCTACTAGCTTGTTGGCACAGAACTGGCTAAGTGTTACACTGCTGTACTCTTCCAAAATGTGGGCTTCCAAGCCAGTGGAGGACAGGCCAGAGCTTACATGGGGAGCGGCAGCAGCGCTAAGAGATGTGACGGCCCTTCATTGAGGTTTCCTGACAGTTGTAAATGTTTTTGCTTCTGGATTATCCCATTGCCCGCATCATGCAGGAATCACAAAAGTTTTACAGCGACAAAAAGTCACAAATTAAAGAAACAGTGCTGTGGGAAAAATTGGTCCAGTTGCAGTGCTATCGCATACGGAAAGAAGAGCGTGCTCTTGACCACCTCTAGCTGCATGTCTAATAGCATATCAATGGGGATCGGTTTTGTGATGTGCCGCCTGCCACCAATCAATGAGGAGGTCTTCCTTCATGGACTCTCCCCTTTCCCAGAGGGCACCAAGCTCCCCGCTTGTCCCCTCTTTATTTACCCACAGTGCCTATGTTAGAGGTAGGTGTGGCCCCTGTCAGGGGTTTTACTTTTCCTTGTGTACAGCACGGCTTGCTTCATTTCAATTCTTAACAATTGGGTAATCCGCCACAAGGTGGCGCAGTCGACTGCAGAAAGACTTGTGGCTCCTCCCGGCCCATATAAAGGGCAGGAATAACCCAGAGACCCCCAGAGTTATTCTAAGTATACAGCACGTCCTGTTCAGAATATTCCTTACACATGGGTAATACATCCACAAGATGGACTGCAGAAAACCGCTTGTGGCTCCTCCCGGCCCTATATAAGTCATGGACCTCCCACAAATTCCCCAGTTCTTTTCTGCATTCTGGGCTGCGAAGATAGAAGATAGCTCTCTATGTGGCGTAGGTGAGTGGGGCTTATATGCCTGCCGCCCTGCATGACTATTCCCACCCGTTCCGTCCTATATTGCTGCCTCGGCTGACAAGGTTCGGGTGAAGGTAGGTCAGTAAGCACCAGTTAGGTGCTGAGGAGCTATGCTCCTACCGCAGTCCCTGCTCTGACAGGGTAGGCGGTTTAGGCTGATGGTGAGCCTTTTAGGATGCCCCCCCGCTCCAGGGTTTTCGCCAGTCTCAACCTGTGCAGTTAACCCTTATTCCCATAGGTGTTCCCCTCCATCCTCACTCCTCCCTTTGTCTTCTGGCGTCGTCTCCCTGGAATTCCTTTCTATTCCTGCCTCGCTTTCCCTCTGGGAGATCTCCGGGGGGGGGGGGGGAGGTGGTGACTAGTGGTAAAAAACTGTATTTTTATGTTTTTACTTTGTACTGTATTACTGCCGCCTCGTACGCCGTCGCCGCGCGCTTGTACAGCGATCCGCGGACGGTGGCGTCATTTACCTCAGAGCTTCTGGGCTGCTATTGGCCAGTCGGATCACGTGGGCGCATTTCGTGCTCTTCCGGGGGGGGCGGGCGGTTTCCGTGGATGACGATTTTCACATCTCGTCTCCACAGCCCGCCCCTCGAGGTCTGCGGATGCCATTTTGCCTGTCCTTAGCTGCGTGTGCTGCTGGCTCCCTGCGGTCTGTGAGTAACCCCGGTGGGGTGGTTTTTCTCAGGATATTCCTCTCTGCTGTATTCTTATGGGAATGTTTTGTTATGTCTTTCAGGCGGGTTAAAACTTCTGCACTGTGGTTTCTCCCGGCCATCTCCCCTCACTATCTCCCACTTCCCTATCGGGTTCTTGGGGCATCCCGGGTAGCTCTTTAGCGTTAACCCTTACTGGCCTGTTGTGCCATTCAAAATCACCATATGGAGGCTTCTGGGGATAATGGGCCTGGGGTTCCTTCGGGACAAGCCCGGCTATGTGTTGTGTGTGAGGTATCCCCCATAAGTGATGATGTCAGGGTATGTGTATCCTGTGCCCAGCAGGTACTTGCACTGCTGTCTGGGCTGTCTGTTACTGGGCCTGGTGGTGCGCCCCCTCTGGCCTCACCTACCCCCCCACGCTTACATCTGACCCCCACCGAGGGGCATACTAGCGGGGAGTCTCAACCTGATTTAGCTGCAAGGGTGGCCAGCATTGAAAAACATCTTGCTGGGTCTGCCCCGCGTAAGGATTCTGCTAAGAAGCGGCATTTATCACCTGCAGTTTCCCTCTTCCCTGTAGAAGATGAGGGCCCTTACTCTCAGGTCCCTACCCGCTTGAGGAGGGGGAATTATTCTGTGATTCTGAATCCTCTGAGGAACAACCTAAGATTTACGGTGGTACTGGGACTCCCTTTGGGGAAGACCCGTTGTCCCCTGATGACACTGACAGATTGTCACATTTTTGAAGTGCTTTGTATTTCTTCCCCCGGCAGTGGCTCCGCAGCAGCAGGGTGAGCTTTTTCATACGGTTAAGCCACGCTGGGAGTTCCCTGAGCAGTCTCACGTAAATAATCTAGTGCTCAAGGAATGGGAACGGCCTAGCAAGCTGCCAGAAGTGCCTAAGAGCTGGGACAAGAGGTATCCCTTTCCTGCTGATGTTGTCAAGCATTGGTCATGTCCTCCGGAGGTTCTCGGGTTGTCCAATACATCTTTCAGGTTCTCGGGTTGTCCAATACATCTATCATGCATTCTCCTGATACTACTACCCTGCGGGATGGGGAGGACCGGCGCTTGGACCAACTGGCCTGTGTGGGGACGGCTCTGCTCCCGATTTGTGCCTCTGCTATCACGGCTATTGCCATTAAAGAGGTGCTTAAGAGTCTCTTGGACGGGGCATCTGAGGAAGCGGGTAGAGAAGAGTATGGATCTCTCCTCTCTCTCCTTTGTGAGGAATTTATTGCATATATTTTTTCTGCTATGGATGATGCCATTAGAATGTGTGGTAGAACTTCTGCCCTGTTGGTGGCAATACGCCGCTCTGTCTGGCTATGTCAGCGGGTAGCTGATAATGCTGCTAAGAAGGCTCTCACTGGTTTCCCTTTCAAGGGCATGCGCCTCTTTGGTGAACGCTTGGATTTGCTTGCCAGGGCGGTAGGTTACCTCAACGTAGGAGGCCGTCCCGGTCCTTTCGGGGGATGGGTGCCTTTCTCCCATCCTTCCGTGGTTCCAGAACTGGCCAAGGAGTCTCCTTGACTGGGGCCCACGGAGATCACTGGGGAAGGGGCAGAGGACGTGGCCGTCCTGGCCTCTCTTGGGGTCCCAAGCCAAAATCCTCACCCAAGCCCCCTCAGGCATGAAGGGGCGCCCTCACCCATCCAGGTGCGGGGACGGCTTCGGCTCTTTGCTCACGTCCGGAGGCTTCACGTTTCAGACCGCTGGATTCAGGAGGTAGTGTCCTCCGGTTACAAGATAGTTTGCAGCCTGGCCACCCCCAAGATTCATCAAATCTCAGATGGCTCAAAACCCCCTGTCAGCTCAGGGTCTGTGCCTTGCTGTCCAAAACCTTCTGGAGTTGGGCATCTGCCAGGTGCCTTTGAGGGAAAGGGGCAGAGGCTACTATTCCAATCTTTTCACAGTTCCCAAAAAGGACGGGTCCATCAGACCCATCCTGGATTTAAAGCGCCTCAACAAATTTGTCAGATTCAAACACTTTCGCATGGAGACTCTGCGCTCAGCTGTCAATTCACTACGCCTGGGCGACTTCTGACCTCTGTAGACATCAAGGATGCTTACCTTCATGTACCAATCTTTCCAGGTCATCAGAGACTCCTCAGGTTTGCTCTGCAGGATCAGCACTATCAATTTGTGGCTTTGCCTTTTGGTATCACCTCGGCTCCCAGGGTATTCACCAAGGTGCTGGCAGGCATAATGGCTCTGCTGAGATCTCGGGGCATTCGCATCCTTCCTTACTTGGACGACGTTCTCATCACGTCTCAGTCCTTCCAGCAGGCCGATCTGGATACCCAGCTGGTAGTGTCCACACTGGAGTCCTTCGGCTGGGTGATCAACCACCCCAAGTCTTTCCTGTCACCATCAATGGTGATGGTGGATACATCTCAGGTCAAGATTTTTCTCCCTCAGCAGAAGATGGAGAGTCTTCAAGCCCAAGCCAGGCTTCTTATGTCTTGCCCTCATCCCTCCATCCGGCAGGGGATGCAGCTGGTGGGCCTGATGGTGTCTTGCTTCGAGGCGGTTCCATACGCTCAGTTTCACATGAGACCTCTTCAACTTCAACTCTTGTCAGTTTGGGATCGGGACCCTCGGTCCCTGGATCAGGTGTTTGTTCTGTCCCCTCTGGCCAGACGGTCTCTATCGTGGTGGCTGGACTCAAGAAACCTGTTGGTGGGCAGATCCTTTCTTACCCCGTGCTGGGAGACAGTCACCACAGATGCCAGTCTGACAGGCTGGGGGGGCTTCTGGAAATCCCTGAAATTCCAGGGTCAGCGGGGCCCTCAGGAAGCCCACACCCCTATCAACATTCTGGCACTGAGGGCGATAAGGTTGGTTCTCGCCCAATTGACTCCACACCTTCGGGGTCGGGCGGTTCAGGTCTGCTCGGACAACCAGACGGCGATTGCCTACATCAGTCATCAGGGAGGGACCCGGAGCAAGAGGGCCCTCAAGGAAGTGTCCCTGATACTGTCTTGGCGGAGGAGAATGTTCCCTGCATCTCAGCTGTGTACATGCCGGGGGTGGAGAATCTGGAGGCAGACTCCCTCATCAGGGGGACTACTCGTCTGGGAGAATGGTCCCTCAGCAGCAGGGTGTTTCGCTCCCTGTGCCACTGCTGGGGTCAGCCAGATGTGGATCTGTTTGCGTCCCGTCACAATCACAAGCTTCCAGTCTTTGTCTCTCTATCCCAGGACCCTCTGGCCTTGGCCATGGATGCACTAGCAATGTCTTGGAAGAGCTTTCAGCTCCTCTGTGTTCCCTCCTTTTCCTCTGCTGGGCAAGGTGCTGCGCAAGATTACCCAGGAAGGGGTGCCAACCATTCTGGTGGCCCCCTGTTGGCCAAGAAGGGTGTGGTTCACAGACGTCGTGCAGTTGACAGTAGATCAGTATACCCTGCCCAAGGATCCAGACCTGCTTACTCAGGGGCAACTACGCCATCCCAATTTACAAACGCTGGCATTAACAGCCTGGCTGCTGAAACCTCCATCTTGATGGAAAAGGGGCTGCCTGCCTCTGTTGTTAATACCATGATTCAGGCTAGGACGAGGTCCTCGTCATCCATATACTCTAAGGTATGGCATGCTTACATTGACTGGTGTGAGTGTAAGTCGCTTCCCTGTCGGGTGTTTTCTATCCCTAGGATTCTGGAATTTCTGCAACATGGTTTGGATTTGGGTCTTCAACTTAGTACCCTCAAAGGTCATGTTTCTGCTTTGGCCATTTTCTTCCAAAGATCCTTTGCTCACCATCGTCTGGTCAAGACTTTCTTCCATGGGGTTACTCACGTGCGTCCTCCACATAAGCCTATGTTACCAGTCTGGGATTTGAACTTGGTCTTATCTGCCTTGCAGGGGTCTCCCTTTGCGCCATTGCGTGAGGCACCTTTGTCCATTTTGACAATTAAGGTAGTCTTTTTGGTGGCTATCACTTCTGTTAGGCGTGTTTCTGAGTTGGCGGCACTTTCTATCAAACCCCCTTACTTTGAGAGACACCAGGACAAGGTGGTGTTTCGTTTTAAGCCAGATTTTCTGCCTAAGGTTGTGTCTGCTTTTCATCTCAATCAGGATATTGTTTTGCCTTCTCTATGCCCTAATCCTAGTAACCCTAAGGAGTGGGTTTTACACTCTTTGGATGTGGGCAGGACTCTGAAGTTCTATTTACTGGCTACTGAATCCTTCAGAAAGACTGATGCTCTTTTTGTGCTCTCGTCTGGACCTAAGAAGGGTCTGGCTCCAGCTAAGTCCACTATCAGCAAGTGGATCCACCAGGCTGTGGTACAGGCCTATTCTGCTAAGGGGAAGGAGCCTTCCTTCCGCCTTACTGCTCATTCTACTCGTGCTATTGGTGCCTCTTGGGCTTTTCAGCACCAAGCTTCTGTTGAACAAGTTTGCAAGGCCACTACTTGGTCTTCTGTTCATACTTTTTCTAAGTTTTACAAGGTTGATGTTAGGGCCTCAGCTAATGCTGCTTTTGGTCGCAACGTTCTGCAGGCGGCAGTGTTTTAAACTGCCCGCTGTTACTTTTTGGGGATCCCACCCTACCTTACGGACACTGCTATTGGATGTCCCATGTGTAAGGAATATTCTGGAACAGGACGTGCTGTATACTTAGAATAATACAATTCTGTGATTACTCACCTGTAGAATTGGTATTATATGTATACAGCACGTCCTGTTCCATCCCACCCTTGTTATCATTATTCTTAGTTACCTCTGTATGGTGATTGTTCATATGTTCATTTTTGAATTCTTGTTATTGTTCTCCCAACTTCTTGTTAACTGCTTGTCAATACTGGGGAATTTGTTGGAGGTCCCTGACTTATATAGGGCCGGGAGGAGCCACAAGCTGTTTTCTGCAGTCCAGTGCCATCTTGTGGATGTATTACCCATGTGTAAGAAATATTCTGGAACAGGACGTGCTGTATACATATAATACCAATTTTACAGGTGAGTAATCACAGAATTGTATTTTTCTGCAGTCTGTACTGCAAAGACAGAAGACCTTCTCTCTCCGGTTATCCGCAGGCGAGCCAGGCATCCCAAGCCTGCGGCCCTGCAAGCTTATTCCCACCTGTTTTTTGGACCCTTCTGCCTCGCAGCACCGGCTGACGGATCAGGTGACGGTAGGGGAACACCTGGGGTCGGGTGTTCAGAGAGCTTAGCTCCGGGCCGCAGACCCTGTAACCAAAGGGTAGCCGGCCACAGGCTAATGGTGAGCCTGGAACGGGGGAAGGGAGAAACCACTCGTTTTTGTTTTATCCCACATGCTTTATTGGTGTGTTTGTGATTGTGTTACTTTCACTTCATTTTTTTTTTTTTTTGGACTTGATGATGTGGAGCGTCTGGAAGTTATTCCTCTATGCTTGGTTGCGGGGTCCTCCCCTCCCCCTCCTCTCCCGGGGGTCGCGCACCTCCCCCTCTCCTTCATGGGAGGGGGTGCGGGGGACCTGGACAGACCGCAGGCAGCTTCACTGCTGCGCCTGCGGGCGCATTTGGCTATGGGCGCGTTGCACCTGATGCCGGGGGCCATGTGACGGGGAGCCTACCTCCTCGTCTGCCTCCGGGCGCCATTTTGCTCAGCGCCCAGAGGCTCTCGTGCTGCTGAGGGGTGGAGCCGCGAGATGGCGCGATCCGCGTCCTCTCCCTGCGGCCCGCCCCTCGAGGATCCTGTTCGGCGCCATTTCGGGCCTCTCCTAGCCTCGCCGCGGACTGCTGGGTGCGGGGGGTCTGTGGACCCCTCTTCTACCGAGGACCCGGGTTGTTTCTGTTCCCGACGGCTGCTGACAGGAGGAGGGGTGCCATCTTGGTCCGTGAGTCTGCTCCTTCTTTTTATTTCATGCCTTGTTTTATTCTTCTGTGCATGTGCTGTGGAATGCTCATGGGCTCTTATTATGTTTTTCAGATGGGCCTACTTGTTGCACTTGTGGTTTCTCCCGGACCAGTACCCTCTTCCCCCCACTCATCTCTTGTTAAGGGATACGTGGGGGTATTCCAGGTTGTGGGGATAGCGAGCTTGGGGGCCCTTCGGGGCGGGCTCAGTTGTGCCTCATGTGTGGGGCATCCCCTGTGAGCGGCGCAGCGTGGTTTGTGTTCCCTGCGCTCAGTGTCGTTGCGGACCGGTCTGAAGTGAACGCTACTCTCCCCAGTCCCATCCTGCCCGCAGCATCACCTACTCCCCCATGCCTGCATTTAGCCCCCAGCGAGGGGGAAGGCAGTAGGGGGTCTCAGTCGGACCTGGCGTTGCCAGTATTGAGCGGCAACTGGCCCGTCCAACCGCCTTTAGTAAAAGGAGGCACCTGGCTACGGGCTTGTCCCTCTTTGCCGATGATGATGATTTGTATGATTCCTATGGCGGCTGTGAATCCATGGAGGTGGGGGAATTGTTCCACAATCTTGATTCCTCTGGGGATCGTCATGGCGAGTATGATAGCGAGCCAGGGTCCTCCTCGGACGAGAATTCCGGGGTCCCGGATGATACCGACAGTTTTTTGTCGGCCGTTTTTGATGCCTTACACATCGATCCCCCTAAGGCGGCAAAGAGGAAGCAGGGGGAGCTATTCCCTGACAAGCAACGCTTAGAGTTCCCGGAGCAGGGACATTTCTCCAATATGGTCCTCAAGGAATGGGAACGGCCCAACAGGTCGCCCTTGGTGCCCAAGGGAATGGATAAAAGGTATCCTTTCTCTGCCGACTTGGTTCGCCGCTGGTTTTGTCTCCCGAGGTGGACGCCCCTGTCCTGGGGCTCTCCAACACTTCTATTATGCCGTCTCCTGACACCACTACCTTGTGTGATAATGGCGACCGGCGTATGGATCAACTAGCCTGTCATGCCTTCACTCTTGTGGGAATGGGTTTACGTCCGGTCTGTGCCACTGCTATTGTTGCAATTGCACTTAAGAAGACAGGCGCCTTGCTGAGGCTGCCAGATCTCGCAAGCGAGAGGATGACTACAGGGACCTTTTGCTTTGCTCGGACTTTATTGCTTTTGTGCTGTCTGCCATGGACGATGCCGTCCAGCTTTGTGGTAGGGCCTCTGCCCTGTCGGTTGCCATACGTAGGTCCGTTTGGCTGCGTCAGTGAGTGGCTGCCGCTGCCGCTAAGATGTCCCTCACTGGGCTTCCCTTCACGGGACTACGGCTCTTTGGGAACGTCTTGATGTTTTAACCAAGAATGGTCGGCTCCCTCAGCGTAGGAAGCATTCTCTGCCCTTTCGGGGGTCCTCCTCATTTCGTCCTTCCCGTGGGGGACGCGGAGCTGCCTTGGCAGGTAGCCGCAGAGACTCTTAGGGACATGGTAGGTCCCGTGGTCACCATGGTCTCTCCTGGGGTTCTAAGCCCAAGCACCCTGCCAAGGCCCCTCAGGCATGAGGGGGCACCCTCACCCATCCAGGTGGGGGGACGGCTTTGGCTCTTTGCTCACGTCTGGAGACATCGTGTCTCGGATCGGTGGATCCAGGAGGTGGTGTCCTCCGGTTACAAGATAAAGCTAGCAGCTTGGCCGCCCCCAAGATTCCTCCGGTCCCGGACCTCTCAGAATCCCGTGACGGCGCAGGGCCTGAGGTTGGCCGTCCAACGTCTTTGTCCGGGGTGGTTTGTGCCCCTTCAGGAACGGGGTAGGGGGTTCTACTCCAATCTGTTCACCGTGCCCAAGATGGATGGCTCCCTGAGACCCATCCTGGATCTAAAGGGTCTCAACAGATTTGTCAGGTTCAAACACTTCCGCATGGAGACCTTACGGTCGGCGGTGAGCTCTCTTCGGCCGGGCGACTTTATGACCACTGTGTACATGAAGGATGCCTACCTGCACCTTCCTATCTTCTTAGGACATCAGAAGTTCCTGAGGTTCGCTCTGGGGGATCAGCACTACCAGTTTGTGGCCTTGCCGTTCGGTATCACTTCAGCCCCTCGGGTGTTCACCAAGGTGCTGGCGGGTGTCATGGCCCTCCTGAGGGGACAGGGCATTCCCATTCTTCCTTACCTGGATGACCTGTTGATTGCTGCTCAATCTTTTCATCAGGCCGAGGGGGATACTCAGGTGGCTGTGTCCACCCTCAAGTCCTTCGGTTGGGTGATCAATTATCCCAAGTCTTCGCTCATTCCGTCATTGGTGAGGTCCTTCCTGGGCATGACGCTGGATACGTCTCAGGTCATGGTGTTTCTTCCTCGGCAGAAGGTGGAGGACCTTCAGATGCAGGCACGAGCTCTGCTGTCGTGTCCTCATCCTTCCATCCATCTGGGGATGCAGTTGGTGGGACTTATGGTGTCTTGCTTCGAGGCGGTACCCTTCGCCCAGTTCCACATGAGATCTCTTCAGTTGAACCTCTTGACCGCTTGGGATCGGAAACAGGAATCTCTGGAGCGGGAATTCGCTCTGTCCCCTCTGGCCAGACAGTCCCTCTTGTGGTGGTTGGACTCAAGGAATCTCCTAGCGGGCAGGTCCTTTCTGCTTCCGTGCTGAGAGATTGTCACCACGGACGCCAGTCTGACTGGTTGGGGAGGGTTTTGGCAATCTCTGAACTTCCAAGGCCAGTGGGGCCCTCAGGAGGCCCACACGCCCGTCAATCTCCTGGAGCTGAGAGCGATCAGGTTGGTTCTCCTCCAGTTGACTCCCCACCTACGGGGTCGTGCGGTCCAGGTCCGCTCGGACAATCAGACGGCGGTCACTTACATCAATCATCAGGGCGGGACTCGAAGCAAACGAGCCCTCGAGGTGGCACTGATATTGTCTTGGGCAGAGGAGAACATTCCCTGCATCTCAGGGGTTTACATCCCAGGGGTGGAGAACCAGGAGGCGGACTCCCTGAGCAGGGGGACGTCTCGTCTGGGGTAATGGTCCCTAGACAACAAGATTTTTCATGCCCTGTGTCGCCACTGGGGTTAGCTGGACAAGGACCTATTTGCGTCCCGTCACAATCAAAAGCTTCCAAAATTCGTCTCTCTGTCAAGAGATCCTCTGCCCGTCAACACGGACGCTCTAGCCATTCCCTGGACGGAATTCCGGCTCCTGTATGCATTTCAAGATAGCCCAGGAGGGGGTACCGACAATTATGGTGGCTCCCCGCTGGCCGAATAGAGTATGGTTCGCGGACGATGTCCAGATGGCAGTGGATCACTTTGTCCTGCCCAACGATCCGGGGCTTCTAACTCGGGGTCAGTTGCGCCACCTAAATTTACAAGTGCTGGCTTTGACGGCTTGGCTGCTGAAACCTCCATCCTGATGGATAAGGGACTGCCGGCATCGGTAGTCAGTACTATGATTCAGGCTCGAAAGAAATCGTCTTCTATTATTTATTACAGGGTCTGGAATGGTTACATTGCCTGATGCAAGTCTAAATCTTTTCTTTCTCGCACTTTCTCCATTTCCAGGATTTTGGAGTTTTTGCAACATGGTCTGGAGTCGGGTCTGCAACTGAGTACCCTCAAAGGCCAGGTTTCGTCCCTGGCAGTTTTTTTCCAAAGATCTTTCGCTAATCATAGGCTTGTCAAGACTTTTTTCCAAGGAGTTACTCATGTACGTCCACCACGTAAGCCTCTGCTGCCAGTGTGGGATTTGAACTTGGTGCTGTCTGCTATCCAGGGTCCTCCCTTTGAGCTGTTGAACAATGCTGCACTGACCATTATGACTCTTAAGGTGGTCTTTTTGGTGGCTATCACTTCTGTGCATCATGTTTCTGAGCTGGCGGCGCTCTCTATTAAACCTCCTTATTTTGAACGGCATCAGGATAAGGTGGTATTCCGTCTTAAGCGCCTGAATTCTTGCCTAAGGTCGTTTCTGCTTTTCATCTGAATGAGGACATTGTCTTGCCTTCCTTATGTCCTGCGCCTTCTAATTCTAAAGAACGAAATCTTCATTCTCTGGATGTGGTCAGGGCGCTCAAATTCTATTTGACTGCCACTGCTTCTTTTTGGAAGTCGGATTATCTGTTTGTCCTTCCTACTGGACCTAGGAAGGGTTTGCCTCCAGTCAAGTCCACTATCAGCAAGTGGATCCGACAGGCGGTGGGGCAAGCATATGCTGCTAAGGTCGAAGGAACCTCCTTTTCGTGTTACAGCTCATTCCACTAGAGCTATTGGTGCCTCTTGGGCTTTTTAGCACCAGGCGTCTGTTGAACAGGTTTGTAAGGCCGCTACTTGGTCGTCTGTTCATACTTTTTCTAAGTTTTACAAGGTTGATGTTAGGGCCTCAGCTGATGCTGTTTTTGGTCGCTAGGTGCTTCAGGCGGTAGTGTCTTAAACTGCCTGTTGTTGCTCACTGGGGATCCCTCCCTTTTGTTCTTGGACACTGCTGTTGGATGTCCCAATCGTTAGGAATTGAAATGAAGCAAGCCGTGCTGTACACAAGGAAAAATACAATTCTGTGATTACTCACCTGTAGAATTGTTTTTACTGTGTACAGCACGGTTGCTTCATCCCTCCCTTGTTATCGTTATCCTATATTGCCTTGTTATGGTGATTTTCTTGAGAGAGGCATGGTCTTGCCTCCCAGCTTCTTGTTTTACTGCTTTCAAACACTGGTGGTCTCTGGGTTATTCCTGCCCTTTATATGGGCCGGTAGGAGCCACAAGTCTTTCTGCAGTCGACTGCGCCACCTTGTGGCGGATTTCCCAATCGTTATGAATTGTAATGAAGCAAGTGACAGCACACAAGCACACAGTAAAAACAATTCTACAGGTAATCACAGAATTGTATTTTTGCAGCACGTACACGTTCCTGGTTTATGAAGAAGTCCACTGGAAAACCATGGAAGTGTCCTTGACTGGCCACACCCATTGGCCGGTGGGTGGAAGGTGGCTGGGAATCTTGCACCCTCTGGGCACAGTTAACCTTGGGTCTGCTGGGAAAGTCCACAACATTGGACATTTAAGCATAGAATTTATTTTCCCTAACCATGAGGAATTTGATCACATTTTGGACCAAGGGGGGTAGAAGCCAGACAAGATCCCCATTAATGCTACAGTGTTTCTTATTCTTAAGCACTGAGGTCTGGTGTGATTTCTCTGGTAGTGTTGGCCATATTGGGGATATTGTAGGTGGTATTTTCTTCACCCAGTGGCATATTGGATGTGCTCTTTGGACTGTCACATTTTCTTTGAGAAGATGTTGGGTCCTCTGCTTCTTCTTTTATCCATGGTCTATTGTCTTTGTCTTAACTCTCTCAGTGCCAAAAAAGAGGAACATGTAGCATAATTCAGTTTAAAATTACTCTTATTTATATATAAAAATATTGCACTCAAATGTCCTCCATATAATAGCGCTTGCATCAATAAAGCTCCAAGTTTGAATTACTCCTCTTCTATCTTGGCTGCCGAGATAGTAGATCATTTGGAGAAAAAGAATGTTGGATGTCTGCTGTCCCGGGAGCACGTTTCGCTCATATGAGGAACCTTAGAAAGAGCCTTGATAAAGTTCCTCATAGGAACAAAACACGTTGGCTGTTAATAGTTATTAATTAACCTTCTATTGATATTCATCTGATAAGCCTAAACATTTAAATGTGACGGGCACTGTGGTAGTAGTGATGCAGTGATACCATCGCCGCGTTTATGGCGAAAGCATCTGTAAATTAGAGTAAGTTGGCTGTTGTATTGTTTGGGCTGACCAAAAAATTTCACATTAATTGTTTGATCGTTGGAATGTGGGAACAGAAATCAGTCTCAAAAATGTGTTTTGCTATGAGTACTAGAGACAACCGATTGACCAACAAATCTGCAGTGCCTGAACACAGTCCCTCAATTGCAGATTTTGATGCTCGCACACTCACTTATCTGTGTAAACCTAGCATTAGTTAATAAACAAGCATTTGTGGCCTTAGTGATAAGATAATATGACTCAATGAGCCTTTAGCAAATACACTAGCTGTCACTTTATACATATACAGATTCTTTATGAAATTTTTGATAGCCTTTTACTGTCAAAGGGCAGCTTGTAAAAATAAATAATACGATTCTCTGCAAATGATTCAGTCAAATTTGTCACCATTTCAAGGTGAAGTGCAGTAAATATAGGTGAGCCAGTTGTAGTACTGTAGGCTGCTCACACACCCATCTAGCCGTTTAGCACTCGGCAAGGCTTTTTAGCCGTCTGTCATCACGCATAGCTCTCAAATATTTTTTAAGTTCTGTCTAAATACTCTGGCATTTAGAAATGTGTTACTGATGGATTTTACAACTACTGTGTTTTAGAGGCTATGGCATGATTCATTCTACATTGTTAAACTTCTAAAATGAAATGTTGGGCTACACGGAAATGAATTTCAATTAAAAGTACTTGTTTGTAAAACCAAGCTGTAGAGGCCAGTTTTAGGTATAGGTTTTACCTTCGGAGTGGATTCATGCTGGCTTTCTTTTTCTGCAGTATTTTTTCTACTAGTTAAAGCCCCACTCTGGCCAGGGTTAAACCCCCTACCCTACCCTTAGTTAAAGCGGACCAACAGTCAAAAATGACTTAAACCAGACCAATACAACAAACAGTGCTCATATGCATCCCTCTCCAGAGCAATTTAGATTGTTGCACATAAAAATTAATTTACCTTTTTCTAACTCCTGCTGTAGTAGATTTTAGAAACCCACTGTGCCAGGCTGTTGCTCAGGTTTAATAATACTTCCTTCCAGTTTCCTCAAGGAGAACCCACCTTGTTTGATTTGGCTGGGTCTTCTCTTCACCCTGGAGGTATCTAATCCCCCCCCCAGGGGCTCTTCCGGCTTAAGGAGCGGGCCCAAAATAGCCCCCCCCCCCCGCTTCGGCTGCTGCCCCTGCTGCTAACTTAAAAAAAAAATGGCATATTCTTAGTATACAGTACGTCCTGCTCCAAATCTAATACTTACAGTTGGGATATACTCCGCCAGATGGCGCTGGACTGCAGAGACATCGAAAATAGGCTCCTCCCGGCCCCTCAAATACCCAGGGACCTCCCCAGAATTTCTCTGCAGTCTGGCTGCGAAGGACGAGAAATTGGTTATTAACATGCGGCCCTGTAGGACTATTCCCACCCGTTCCACTAGTAATATGCCTCCCAGCCTTGGCTGCGCTGGTCGGGTGAAGGTAGGCAGCACCGCTGTCAGGTGCTTAGGAGCGCTGCTCCACCGCAATCCCCCACCAAAGGGTAGTCGGTTCAGGCTTATGGTGAGCCTCTATGGGATGCCCCTCCCGCACTATTGCCCCTTGCCCCTGTCTATCGGTGGGCCCTATTTAAGTGGCCGCCGTCCTCCCTCATCCTCCTTATAGTCTTCGGGGGAAAAGAGGGGGGGGTGTGTGTGTATGTGTATAGATATGTATGTTATGCAGTCTGTGCTTTCACCTTTCACATGTCTTTATTCTTGTGTCAGCCGCCGTGCTGACTTGTCTCTATTGCTTTTAAATTTACCGCCGCCGCGCGCTGACTTGGTTCCGCGCTTGGCGGCGGCATTACCTCAGGCGCTGGTGCGCCATCATTGGCTGTTGGCCTTCTGGCTTCGCGCTCTTCGGGGGGGGCGGGGCCCGTCTTTGGCGCCTTCCGAGTCATCGCTGTTACTGGCCCGCCCCTCGAGGTATACGGACGCCATCTTTTCTGACTTGGTTGGCCTATGCGCGACGGACTCCTACCTGCGCCAAGGGGATTTCATGACTTCTGTGGACATCAAAGATGCTTACCTTCATATTCCTGTGTTCCCAGGTCATCAAAGGTTCCTCAGGTTCGCTCTGATGGATCAACATTACCAATTTGTGGCCTTGCCCTTCGGCCTCACTTCAGCTCCCAGGGTGTTCACCAAGGTGCTGGCTGGCGTGATGTCTCTACTCAGATGTCAGGGCGTCCGCATACTTCCCTATCTGGACGACATCCTCATCACTTCCCAGTCTCTACATCAGGCAGAGTTGGATACTCAGCTGGTGGTGTCCACTCTGGAGTCATTTGGATGGTGATCAGCCACCCCAAGTCCTCACTGTCCCCTTCCTTGGTAACTCCATTCCTAGGAATGAATCTGGATACAGTTCAGGCAAGGATATTCCTTCCTCAGCAGAAGGTGGACAGTCTGATTGCACAGGCTCAGTCCCTCCTAGCTTGTCCCCATCCCTCCATCAGGCAGGGGATGCAGCTGGTGGGCCTGATGGTGGCGTGCTTCGAAGCAGTCCCTTATGCTCAGTTCCACTTGAGGCCTCTGCAACTTCACCTATTGTCTGTAAGGGACAAGGACCCAGCGTCCCTGGACAGGGTCTGTGTGCTCTCCCCCCTGGTCAGGAGGTCCCTCTTGTGGTGGATGGACTCAAGGAACCTGTTGGGGGCAGATCCTTTCTTGCCCCTTCCTGGGAGACGGTCACCACGGATGCCAGTCTATCAGGTTGGGGGGGTTTCTGGAAGTCCCTGCGGTTCCAGGGGAGGTGGGGCCCTCAGGAGGCCCACACTCCTATCAATGTCTTGGAGCTGCGAGCGATCAGGTTAGTTCTGGCTCGCTTGACTACTCATCTTCAGGGCCTGCCGGTTCAAATGCGCTCGGACAAGCAGACGGCAGTTGCCTACATCAATCATCAGGGAGGGACCCGGAGCAAGGGGGCCCTCCAGGAAGCGTCTCTGATCCTGACTTGGGCATAGGCCAATGTCCCCTGCATTTCAGCTGTGTACATCCCGGGGGTGGAAAATCGCCTGGCGGACTCTCTGAGCAGGGGGACCTCTCGCCAGGGAGAATGGTCCCTATGCAGCAGGGTGTTTCAATCTCTGTGTCACCGTTGGGGCCAACCAGATGTGGATCTGTTTGCATCCCGCCAAAATCACAAGCTTACAGCTTTTGTCTCTCTGTCCAGGGATCCTCTGGCCCTGACCTCGGATGCGTTAGCAATGTCATGGAAGGACTTTCAGTTCCTGTATGTCTTCCCCCCAATTCCCCTGCTGGGCAGGGTTCTGCGCAAGATTGCTCTGGAAGGGGTGCCAGCAATTCTGGTGGCCCCCAGGTGGCCAAGAAGAGTGTGGTTCATGGATGTGGTACAGCTGGCAGTAGATCAGTACGCTCTGCCCTTGGTGCCAGATCTGATCACTCAGGGCTCACTACACCATCCCAATTTACAAACTCTGGCTTTGACGGCTTGGCTGCTGAAACCTCCATCTTGATGGAGAAGGGGCTGTCTTCCTCAGTTGTGGATACTTTGATTAAAGCTAGGAAGAAGTCTTCCTCTTCCATTTATTACAGGGTTTGGCGTGCCTACATTGCCTGGTGTGAGTCTAAGTCTCTTCCCTGTTGTGTCTTCTCTATTCCCAGGATTCTGGAGTTCCTGCAGCATGGGTTGGAGATGGGGCTCCAACTCAGTACTCTGAAGGTTCAGGTTTCTGCCCTGGCTATATTTTTCCAGAAGTCCTTTGCTCAGCACCCTCTGATCAGGACTTTTTTCCAGGGGGTCACTCATGTGCATCCCCCACGTAAACCTATGGTGCCTGTTTGGGATTTGAACTTGGTTCTGTCAGCCTTGCAGGGTGCTCCCCTTGAACCTGTGCAGGATGCTGCCTTGGCCATTCTTACGCTCAAGGTTGTGTTTCTGGTGGCTATCACTTCTGTCAGGCGTGTGTCTGAGTTGGCGGCGCTGTCCATTCAGCCCGCCTACTATGAGAGGCACCAGGACAAGGTGGTGTTTCATTTCAAACCTGATTTTCTGCCTAAGGTAGTGTCTGCCTTTCATTTGAATCAGGATATTGTTCTTCCTTCTTTGTGCCCTAATCCTAGCAATGCTAAGGAGAGGGTTTTGCACTCTTTGGATTTGGTTAGGTGTCTGAAGTACTATCTGGTGGCTACTGCACCTTTCAGGAAAACTGATGCTCTTTTTGTGGTCCCTTCTGGTCCTATGAAGGGTTTGGCTCCTGCCAAGTCTACTATCAGCAAGTGGATTTGTCAGGCTGTGATTCAGGCCTACTCTGCTAAGGGGAAGAATCCTCCCTTCCGCCTTACTGCTTATTCCACTCATGCTATTGGTGCCTCTTGGGCTATTCAGCACCAGGCTTCTGTTGAACAAGTTTGCAAGGCCTTCTGTTCATACCTTTTCAAAGTTTTACAAGGTTGATGTTAGGGCCTCAGCTGATGCTGTTTTTGGCCAAAGGTTCTGCAGGCGGCAGTGGTTTAAACTGCCTGCTGCTGATTTTCTTGGGGATCCCACCCTACTTATGGACACTGCTATGGGATGTCCCAACTGTAAGTATTAGATTTGGAGCAGGACGTACTGTATACTAAGAATAATGCAATTCTGTGATTACTCACCTGTAGAATTGGTATTATGAGTATACAGTACGTCCTGCTCCAACCCACCCTTGGTTGCATTTTCTTGGATCCCCTGTATGGTGATTGTTATCATTGTTATAGTTGATAGTTTGGATTGTTTAATTCTCCCGGCTTCTCCTTAACTGCTTTTCAATGCTGGAGATTTGTGGGAGGTCCCTGGGTATTTGAGGGGCCGGGAGAAGCCTATTTTCGATGTCTTTGCAGTCCAGCGCCATCTGGCGGAGTATATCCCAACTGTAAGTATTAGATTTGGAGCAGGACGTACTGTATACTCATAATACCAATTCTACAGGTGAGTAATCACAGAATTGTATTTTTCTCACCTCAGTTTGCAATACCTCCCACTGGGTCTCCTTTTCACTAGGGGGGCCTCCGCTTGCCCGCTCAAGCTGCTAGCCCCACCTCTTGTGGATGGGGTGGATGAAGTCATCCCGTTTAGCACCTGGCAAGCCAGCTGTCATCACACATAGCACTCAACTATTTTTTAAGTTCTGTCTAAATACTCATTCATTTAAAATTATTTTACTGATGGCGTTTACAACTACTGTATTTTAGTAACTACCTATCTGGCATGATTCATTCTACATTGTTAAACTTCTAAAATGAAATGTTGGGCTACATGGAAATTAATTAAATTGAAAGTTTGTCAAACCATGACATGCCAAAAATGACAATTGCTTACCTCTGTGTGTGATACCTCCTGCCGGGTCTCCTCTTCACTGGTTGGACCTCTGATTCCCCCCTCCCCAAGGCTCTTCCATGGTCAGGAGAGGGCCCAAAAGAGTCCCCCTACTACGCCGTCAGCTCAGCTAGCGGTGGATGGAGCAGATTATATCATCCCGTTCCCGGCGCTGATAGACTTGTTTGCCAATGCCAGAAATACAAAATGCTGAACATTATTTTCCCTAACGAGAGAGTAGGGTGCGTTGGCAATAGATGCTCTGGCTCAGCGAAATTTTCACCTTGCTTATGCTCCCCCCCCACTTTCAGAATCCTGCCCCAAGTGGTCCAGAAGAATGGTGGTCCGGGTGATCCTCATCGCTCCGTTCTGGCTGAAAAGAGCTTGGGTCGCAGAATTAAAGAATATGCCAAGGAAAGGTCCCTGGAGGCTTCCAGACATTCCGAACATCATCCATCAGAACGTCATTCTACATCTGAAAAGACTACTTCTGACAGCATGGATCCTGAAAGGGCCATATTAAGTAATAAGGGTTGTTGAATGAGAGTGACTGAAACTGCTGTAAGTTAAGCTAGGTAAGTTAAGCTACTAGGAAGATCTACGGAAATGTATGGAAATGTTTTTCTTCTTTTTGTGAAGTAAACAAGTTGAAGAAAAAAGAGACAGCCACAGTACTAGAATTCCTGCAGGAAGGTTTTGATAAGGGGCTGGCTGTAAGCACCTTAAAGACACAAACAGAACAGAAATTGAGACAAAATTAACTAATCAATCGTTTTTTCAAAACAATTATGCACAAAAGATCTGCAATGTTCAAGGGATTCCCTATCTGGAATTTGTCTATTGTGTTAAAGGGGTTAATGGAGCCCCTATCTGAGCCTCTGGATGAAGTTTGAGAGAAATGGTTATCAATAAAATGTTGTTCTTTTGGTAGCTATTACCTCGGTCAGACGGGTAAGTGAGCTTCAGGCCTTATCCATTAAAGAACCATATTGTGAAGTACTACCAGACAAGGTTATACTTAGACCCAATCCATTATTTCTACCAAAAATAGTGACTTCGGCTAACAGGTCACAAGAGATAGTTCTTCCGACATTGCCAAATGGAGCTGGCAAGGAAGAAGTTCTCTCGCTGCTTGATGTTAGAAGAGCCTTGATCATTTATTTGGAAAGGTCCAGAGAATGGTGCATAGCAGAACAGATCCTTATAAAGTTTAGCGGAAAAAAGAAAGGCTCAGCAGCTTCCAAGTCCACTATAGCCAGATGGATAAAACATACCATTGCCCAAACTTTTTCTAATAGGGGGGTTTCTCCCCCAGAAGTCTCTGCCCATTCTACAAGAGCTATGGCTACGTCGTAGGCAGAAAGGACTGGTGCTTCTATAAAGGAGATTTGCAAAGCAGCAATGTGGTTTTCACCCCGCACCTTCCTCAAACATTATAGACCTGATTTACTATCTGCAAAACAGGCCATCGGTAGAAGGGTACTACTTGCAGCTTCCAATCCCTAAGGTATATCCCTAAGGTATATTTACTTGCATAATCCTCTCCATGTGGTCATGCTGAAGGATGACTTGGAAAAACTACCGTTATATTACCGTTAATGGATTTCTTAGAAATCCTTCAACGTGACCGCTTAGTACCCGCCTATAGTCCAAGGGTGGTTATATTAAGTTACTTTTCAAATACTGAGGTGGAGAGGAAGAGGTGGAGCATTTAACCTCTGTTCATGTTTGTGTTACCTCCCAGGGGGTGGAGCATAATCTCCATGTGGTCACGCTGAAGGATTCCTAAAAAAAATCCATTACCGGTAATTCTAACAGTGGTTTTCTATGCTATTCTAGAGCATTGCACAACCTGGCTGATCGGGGCACTCTGGATATAGCTTTAAGATTTAATTTTGATGGCCCTGTCTACTGAAAGGGATTCTGGGAGAAATTCCATTATCCTTGGCTAGTATGCCCGATGCACATATTTTCTGTTTAAGGAAAGCATTCTCTGCCTTGAAAGATCAGTGTAATCAGTTGTGGTCAGCTACAAGTGCCACTCCCTATCTTCTGTGGTTATGCAGTACAATTTCTGTTGCAGGCTGGGTTGGGGTGGTCCACAGGTCTCAGAAGCCATTTGCTGCTTGCTGCTTGTCATAGCAAACTATATGCTTGCTTTGTCAACATAAATTTGCCTTTTCACAGTATGGACGAAAACTTTCGTTTAAATCCATCAATACTACACTTGATACAATTTAATACAATTGTCATATTACAGATTATATTATGTAGTTCCTTCTATAGTAATAACATTTATGAAATACATTTCACTTATGGAGATGCCTCTCAAATATGTATTTGGATATCTTGGGGTTTCATTAGTTGTAAGCCCTAACCATCTGCATTCAGGTAAATGAACACTTTTATTTACTCTAGAAATTAAAAAAAAAGATAGGCGGGTGAGGTGTTGTTTAAATGCTATAGAGGATAATTTAGCATTACATGATGGTTCAGATGTTTGCCTTTTAATGACTGTTGCTTTAAAACATGGGACAACTTTTTGGTCAAAGTTTCAGAACCTGTTAAAGCATTTCAAAAAAGCAATACTGTAGAAGGCGTGTCACTCATTCTGTGTATTTTCTCTATAAAACTTTTTGGCACAGTTGGTCAGCCTTGCAGTTTGGTCAGCCTTGAGAAAGTTCCTTTTTGGAACAAAATGTGTCAATGGAGGACCATACATGACCTTTCAGCTACATTCATTGGCTAACTTGGGACTCAGCCTCAAGTTGGTGGATGCAAGGGGACAGAAAGTTCTAAAATTGTAGATGATTGGAAACTTGAGGTATTCATGATCTATATGGGAGTTAAAATTTGAGCATCTGTAAAGAGGACTGGAAGTCTGTTGTGGGAACAACCTGGGGCCTGAATGAGTACCTGTGCTCCCCCCACTCCCCTGATCCAAGTGGTCACCTCGTGCAATGTGATTCCTGAACGGGACCATCCCTCACACCTCCCCATATGGCCCACCTTACTCCTAGTGAGCATCCCAGAGGCTTGCTGTGTTCCCTATATAGTTATGAGGGGGCACCCCAAAGGTGTGCCCCCTTCACTTTGTCGTACTCCCAATTCACAAAAAAGATAATGAATCATGACCACCTTCTTCTTATCCTCTGCCAGTGATGCCCCTAGTGAGACATCCCCAAATTAAGTTTTGCAGACATTTAGATCAAGCATAGCTAAGTTTTAGAAGGCAGTCAGCCATGGTAGCTTCTGAGTTTCCCAGGCCTGTTTCGCTTTAAACTGTAATGCCGTTATTTTAAATAAAAACTGCTATAAATGTACTTTTTCTTTTAGCCTTAAGGTTGCTTAACATGCTGTTTCCATCAGTGCTATACGAAAGAATGACAGGAGTGCTTTCAGTAGATGGTAAAAGATTTAAATCATAGGCAGCGCCATTTAGACAGGTATTGTGCTGCAGCTCCTCAATTACCCTTCCCTGTAGTGACACTAAAGTTTGATGCCCAGCTTTTGTCCTGTTGTTAGAAGCCACCCAATCAGTTAGTTCTGATCTAATATACTTTAGTTATACACTTTCTTGTGGATATTTACACAAAAATCTGTTCCTAGATTAGGTCTTTAAATACAGTAAGTTTAGTTATAGTTAGAAATAGTTTTTATAAAACAACGTTATAGCATGCTTGTGAAAATAACCTGAAAAGTTTGTTCCATGGAGTGGCCAGCTGCAAAGGGCAGATTTATTGCTATCTGTGGCTTGTTAAAGTGTTACTGCAGGCAAAGGTAATTGTTACACCATTTCCCGTTTTTAAAGTGGTCCAACAGCGTATACGTGAGCCGCGCATCCCCGCTAGCAGATGGCGTGCCCGCACCAGGCTTTGGTGAATGACTGGCGCGGGCACACTCCCTGTTAGAGGGCAGCGGGAGATATGGCCATCAGCGCACTCTGAGACGCTGGCCTTATACGAAGCCTTAGACAGTGTGACATCAGCGATTGATTGGACAAGTGGCTGCACATATGCCGTAGGACTGGGAAGAGGTGAGTTGGCTCCGGCGATCTGGGGGGGGTTCACGGCATGGGGTGTCCCGGGGGAAAGGACGAAAAACCAAGATAAAAAATCCTAGGTTTTGGTCCACTTTAAATTGAAGCAGAAATGGCAGAGATATCAAGGTTTACACTTTCACATCATGATTGCGCTTCTGAAAAAAGTGGGTGTGGCCCTTGGATCTGTGATGCTGCACAATAATCAGCGTAGAGGGCTCTGCACTGACAGCAATGTGATGAATGGCAGCGGAGGGGGGCGGTGGGAGAAGGGAGGGGCCAGCAATCCTATCCCACTCTGACGAGAAAGAGAATGTCATTGGCTGAACCTGTAAACCTTGATATCTTGGCCATTTCTGCTTTCATTTAAAAATGGAAAACAGTTTAGGACAGTGCCAAATGTAGCCTGCAGTATCACTTTAATACAATAAAATAAATCTAGTCTTCCAGGGGCTGCACTGTGTCTCCCTTTTCTGTTACTAGCGGTCTTAAAGTGGACCTCCAGTCAAAAATGTATAGTTTATGCATTTACTCCCCTAACCCCCTCTCTCGCAATCAATTATGTAAGCTATTTAAGAGTGGTTATCTCCATGCAGATGTTGTGGAATAGCAGGCAGATTCTGTGCTAAAAAACTGCATGGGGGTACATACAATTCTATCAGGCCTGATTCTGAATAAAGCGTCTAACAATCAAAATTACCCTATATCTCTTCGTAATAATGCTTTATTTCTGGCCAGAAGTAAAATTTCATGATCTGTAATGACTTAACACTGTCCAGAAAGCAGTTGTATCAACGTTGTAAACAACTATGAAGCAGCCTTACTTTCATACCCTCCAGCAACTGTTGAGTCAGCGTGTTAGTGTGTGTAACATGACATACATGCTGATCCCTTTTCTGAAGTAAATATCCCTCAGTTTGGTGTAGGCTGCTTATAAAGAAATCCCAAACTCCAGCCAGCATGCCCTGTGTGAAGACACAATACCACACGGGTACACTGCAGCCATGCTGCATCAATGCTGCCAGCTAGAGAAGTTATGTGTGAAAACACCTCTCTCTGGCTGCTTGGGCTGATCCTAAGGAAGCTCCCAGCTCATCTGCAGTGCGTCTATGTGCTAGCAAAGTCTTTTCCCAACCCACTTTTATGCATATGTGCAAGCAGGGGTCTGAGGTGTAATCTAAGATGATCACTCCCATGTGATTCTAGAAGAGCAGCTAAGCTATTACACAACATCTGCATGGGTTTGAGCCTTCTCAATCACAGACCACCACTAATAGTCAATGGGGAGCAAATCACTAAACTTTTTTTTTTCACTCGCAATACATTTTTATTCAAATGTTTGATTTATCAGGATGCAGTACAGAAAGACCAATCAACTATATACATTTACTCCTGATAATAGACTTCTGCACTAAAGGCTGATAAAACAATCTATCTCTAAATAACATACATTGAAACTAGATCATTAAATATAAGTTTATTTTGGTGCTCCCATCACACCCGCAAAACTATGACCATTTTCTCTGTCCTTAAAAGTGCAATGACTGCATCAATAATATGGTCTTATAGATAGACCAATCCACCGGAGATTAGTGAATCATGAGATAACAAAGTAGCTAAATAATAGAGATAGTAGAGAGAAGAGAAAGAGGAAAAAAAATAAAATAAAAAAGTGATAAAAGAAGAAAACAACACAATCCTTTAAGGATAAATAAGGATAAATAGGGATATATATATATATATATATATATATATATATATTTCCCCCGGGAGTGCCCTAAGGCCATAGGCTAGATTACATTGTTACATTAAGGGAACGTTAAGGGAATTCGAGTGAAATTCAAATCAGTGTTCTGTCAAAGACGACATTTTACCTATCCATGGATGTTTTTTTTTAATTTCTCCATTCTGTCTAGGTTTATTGCAGACATGTTTTGGATGGCCATAGAATAATCTACCCTATTCTTGTACTCCAGAAAGCCAAGAGTATTCGACTTCCATGATTTTGCTATTACTTGCTTGGCAACAGTAAAATGTAGTAACTTGATATAGAGCCTACTTAAACAAATCTCAGGATATCGTAGCACATTGCAAAAATTTTTTTAGAAAAAGGGTACCAGCTGGTAATTCATTTAATGTTCGTTTCCACTGCATAACCACTGAATCAAGCCCCTGGCGGATGCCGGCACACAACTACCCTTCCTGCCGCTTGGCCTGTTCCTCCGCCCTGCTGCCGCTCCACCTCCTCCTCTCTCCCCCTGGCCACTGCCAGCAAGAGCAGCGCTTTGGAAGTGCATGCATATGCTTTGGGAATGCACGCATGCATGTTTGTCAGTGTGCATATGCATGTTTGGGAGTGCACACGTTTGGAAGTGTGTGCATATGCTTTGGAAGTGTGCACATTCATGTTTGGGGAAGAGGGGAGAACACAGCCAGGGTTTCTGTAGCAAGTTAGTATGCAGCACCACAGAGCCAAGGGCCATGCCCACGTTTTTCAGAAGCGAAATCATATGGTGAAACTGTAAACCTCAATATCTCACCCATTGCTTTCTCAATTTAGAATGGAAAACAGTTTAGCCCAATGAAAACGTAGCCCGACGCAATGAGATACCAATCTCGGGGCCAGGATGTCACCCAAGTTCTTATTTTACTCTACGGAATACCCATCTGGGCCAGGTCTTTTGTTAGTTTTTAACCCCTTAATAGTGAACTAAACCTTTTCACGTGAAAACTCCTGATCTAACAAATCTCACAATGTATGTGGGACCTGTGGTAACTGAATTGTACTTAAAAAAGCATCAAAGTCATGCTGATCTTTCTGGCCTGAGGCCAAATAGAAAAGTTGCTGTAGCTGTGCCCTATAAATACTGACAACTTTCTTTGGATTTCTTGTGTAGGCACCTCTTTTATCTTTCAACCTGCCCAGTTTATACTGCTGATCTGGGGCTTTAGGCCTCCAGGCCAACGGTGTATCAGGCTTATCTGCTTTCATATAATATCTATCCATCTCAGTAGTTTTCTGCTTTCCCAGCTAAAGCAAGATTTAGAGATTTATTAGAGACCATCTGAAGATTTTTCCTAGTGTCTGGATGCATATCAATGGATGCTTGTGCTGCTCAGAGTATTTTTTTCTTCAACTGGTCAGTATGAGCATTTCTTTGGATTTTCCTATGCGAACCAGCTGTATTAACTTACCCCATATCATAGGCTTGTGTGCTTCCCAGCAAATTACAGCATTCACATCAGGAGTAACGTTTTCCCTAAAATAATCCAAAGATCCTCATTTAATGACCAAGTATGTCCCAAGGGCCTACTAATTAATTTTATAATTTCACAAAAACCCCTTCTTGGTCCGGCCACGATGCCGGAATAATTTTAGATGATAAAACATTTGGTAGCATGGGTTGCAAATTCCTTTCAGCGATGGGGATTTGGAATGTCCCTACAGTTAAAGCTCTTGGTCCTTCTTGGTCCCACACTGGAACACAGGCACAAAAAAAGGAAAAACTTTGGAGATCTGCTACAGGTGTTCTTCAACCCTCTCCCCAAGAGCCTTAACATCCTCACTCCTGCCTTTAGCTGTGGGCATGCCTGGGCCAGCCATTCAGAAAGGCCTGGGGCAGGTTTGCACCTAGCTAAAGATATACAGGGGATGGGGATTGGTGATTGGGGGGGGAGTTGACACAGTGGAGCATCCCTGTTTTGAAAGCTCCATAAAGAGGTAGATCAACCTCCCCCAAGGAGGTCTTGTAAACTTGAGAAGGGCGTTGCTCCACTTTAAGACTGATTCTGATGTGTTCTAACACAAGACCCAAGGCTGTACTGAATATAATTAGGGAGTACCACCACGCTGAAGGATCAACTGCCACATTCACCTAAGAATGATACCGGCAGTTCCCCCTGGACCAGGGGTGACCCTAGCGTCTCTGCTTCCTGAGGTGCACCCCACAGGACTTGCTGATCCACTAGTCTATAGAGCTATGTCATCACCATATGACTTCTCTCTATAATAGGAGCAGTGCCAGATAGGCATGGGGTTAAAGCCACTCACCAGCAATGATTGTATGTAGAAAACAACATGACAGTGTGCACCCCAGAACCTCTAGGGAACCATTAATGAGAAAAAAATGATAAAATATATGAAAAAAAACCCTGCCTACGACCTATACTGCCATAACTAATTACCTGCCTTCCCTTTACATTTAATGTGCAGAATTAGCAGATTTGCCCCATTTTTTCCGGATACCCACATTTCTTCTCCTTACTTCAAGAACAAGGGGCACAGACTGCAGGCTGGCTGGCATTTATTGATCTTTTAAAGGAATTTTGACCCTTCTCTATTGTAGTTTTCCTCCTTCTGGAGCAAAATCCAAATGATTGATCAGTATGTGAAGCAAGACCACCTGTTTATCTAAAGGAAAAGGATTTTACTAACATGCTATTATTGGTGGCCTGGTCTTCTGCTGTGAGACACCAGTTTTCTAATTCCATGATATAGATTGGGTGAGCTAGCAGGATAATTGGAACATTTTTTTTCCCAATAGTCATACATTATATTCATATTTTTTTCTGTACTTTTCCCTTGAACTTTACTCTAAAATATTTGCACAAGGAAATTGTAATTTTTTATCGCCCCCCCCCCCATGATCTTGTGTCACACTTGTCAACTAGCTTCAACAGCACACATCTTATTTTTGTGTCTAATCCAACAGATTCCATTGAGGCTTGATTGACACAAGCTACAATTCTGCCAGTTTTAAACATTCCAAGTTTGAGATGCCTGAGCTAGAGTGGGCGGCGGCAGACACACTACCATTTTAGAAGGTTTTCATTATAATCTATATGTTGAAATCCACTTAAAGTAGAAGTCCAGGCAATTCACATTTTTGGTTACAGAAGCTTTTACTTTAATCCGTTTATATGTGTGGATTTTTTTTTACTCACTATATATATATATATATATATATATATACAGGGCCAGATTATGAGGAGGGCACAAGGAGCACATGCCCTGGGGACTCCACCACTTGCCCTGCAAAGGGGCCTCCACCAACCTTTGGATTATGGTCTGGTTCAAGGCCAATAAAGGTGTGTCATTGCACACAATTTTTTCTTCTCAGCCACAATTCATGTTTTGAACAGTTTATAACTTTATTTATTGGGGATAGAAATTTCCTTTTCAAAGGATCTATATTATTTCTTATAATTACTACTAGCACAGTATATCTTGTGTGTTTTTATAATAGTAATATATAACTTGCAAAAAGCACATGTCAGGCCCCGTGGGACACCCGCCTTCAGAGTAAGCCCACAACCCCCAATCTCCGGTGCTAGCTTCACCTTTAGTCAGACCCCCATTTGCCGGGACGCTTTATACGCCTCACCGGACACGGTTGCCCCCAGGACTTAATAGCACAAAGGATGTGAGCTTACAGGGGTTGAAGGCGGATGAACCAGAGGCCAGATTGGGCAATGTCGGGTAAGTACTGGAAACAGTTCGGGTGCTTCGGAAACAGGTAATACTGGAAGCAATTCGGGTGCTCAGGAGAATTCAAGCAAAGTCAGACATCAAGCCAGGGGTCACAACGGGAGGTCAGAGAGCTGCGTAGTACAAAGGGATGAGACGGAGACGTGGTCGAGATTCAAGCAGAAGGTCAATGACGATATATACAGGAAATCACAGGAACAATAACAAAGCCAGCTAAACGCTATAACAGGCACTGACACACTGAAGTGGTAATCCCTTTATAGGACTGAACCCGGCTGGATTGGACAGGAAGGCAGTGGCTGTGATTGGTGCACTCCGGATCAGTGTGCTGATTGGTGCACTTCGGATCTGTGGTTTGATTTGTACACTTAGAGAGCTCTGGGCTGATTGCCCCAGCTGAACTCCAAAGGCATACTGCCCAGAACTGGACCTCTTAGGTTTAGTTCTTTTAAACAGCCTCCAGTGGCTGACTGTACACGCGCGCAAGCATGAGTAGAATGACAGTGGACGAGGGAGGAGGGCGCACTCGGTGACACATGTGCCGCTGGAGCTGGCATCTGAGGCAGAAGCGGCTGCTGGGCAGGAGAAACCCCGGCCAGTTGCCTAAAGTCACCACGGGCACGGGCTGAAGGCAAGTCATTCATGACAGCACATCAATGAGAGGAGGCAATGGAGTGCCACTGTCATCAAAGCAAACCCACTGAACTACTGAAATAAACATAGCCAATTTTCCCTTCGTAGGGTATGTGAATGGAAATGGATATTCTCAACTGCCCAATTGTCTTGTTGTTTTTTTGCCCTCTCTGATGGCCCCTATGTCATCATTGCACACCTCCCTGTAGCCCACAAGATGTACCATGAGAGTTTGCACAATTCTGGTCCTTGACCAGATCTCAAGCATGTGCCATGGCTTAACCTTGAGCAGAATGAGTGGAGTGCCTTAGAGGGGAAACCACCACAAGATCTCTACTGCAGCAATGTGAGATGGCAGGAGGTTGGTTATTGTATTAATGTGGGAATTACATCACCCGACACTCACAACAGTGGCAATTATTGTAGGAGACTGGACTTCTATCTAAAACAGGCAAAACTAGCTGGGAGCAGAGTGAAGAAGTAGCAGTGAAATTATGGGGGGGGGGGGGGGTGGATTCAATGGATGCTAGTAAAAAATGTGGGTTTTGGTCTGCAAAATTTCAAGTAGAGTATAGCAAGTGGCAGGAACATATAAGGAAGGGTATCCACTCCAAATGTAATCACAGTGATATCACAATTCAAAGATCTTCCCAACAGAAGGTGAACAGAGCTTCCAACCAAAGAACAGATATGAAATTTAAATAGTACAAATACAGTATGAGGGTGGAGCTGATGGGCATTAGGGTCCAGGACAGGAAAGTAGCACCTACATGTATTGTAAATAAGTGAAGGGTAAATGGCTCACACACATTCTGTTCAGTGAGAAAAACACCCATGCCGTGAGAGGTGGGCTGCCCAAATCACAGCATCTGGGGGGCAGTTGGGTGGTTAGGTACCTTGCTCAAGTACACTTCAGTTCATGTCCCGACCAGGAGTCAACCCTGCAACCCTCTGGTTTTTCTATCGGTTGACCATAACTGTCCCTGCCTTTGTGAGGTAAGTCCTTGAGGACCAGCCAGCCCAAATCAAAGTGTATATTTCCTGCTGCTCTTCGACATCCTTCATACACCAAATGTGCTCGACCTCTATCCATATCGATCTAGTGTTTCGGCTATTTAGGTCTGCCAGTGCCTTGGAAAGCACGTACAGTCTTTCCAAGGCATTGTCATACCCAACTAGGTCCAACACTAGAATGGATCTAAGAAGTGACAAAGAACTCAATTTTTAGCTTGTGAAACTGGACCTCACATCAGAGATAGCAGTGTCAGGGAGTTGATCAACGCCCCACCTGTGATTTTAGTGTATGTCTCAAAGATGGTTTTCAGATTGGTGGACAGGCACACCAGATGTGGGTCAAGAGATCTCCATCAGGTATCTAGGGGGGAGGTGGCAAACATATAGATATTTTTGGGGCATCTATGCCATCATGTTAGAATTTTGAAACTTTTTTTCCTGAGAAACACAGGCTAGAGAAAACATTATGAGTTATTGTGAAGATCTCGCTCAGGTCCTCCCTGAAAGTAAGAGATTTTCCTACTTGCCTGTATAAATGAGATGAGACATACATTATAAACAGAAACCACCAGCAGATTATAGACCCTCAAGATTATGTGTGGAGACGGGGATGGAGTGAAAATTCAGTCATTCAAATTGAGAGGAGAAGAAAGCATTGTCTGTACAGGAACCAGAACACCTGGTGTGCATTGTCTTAACTTCTCTAGGGAGGGAAGGTCATCTAGTATTTTTTATATTTTATTGGTGTGAGAATTGTATCAACAAATAAAAGATGCTTTGGTTGTTTAATAAGGTGAAGGTTACTGAAGGTCACACTTTTTCAAGTTAAAAATAGATTTTTGGTGGCATTTAATTTTTTTTTTGTCATTCTTTTAAGAGAGCTTTTACATACAGATGTTTGAATGAGATAAGGGGGAGTCTTCCCCCCATACATCATTATGTTATTATGTCAAGAAAAACCTCTAGCTTTATATACAGTTATTTGAAAGGTATTTAAGAATTCCAATGCAATTATTATTATTATGGTAAAAGGAAACTTCTAGCACGACATATACATGTTTTAAAATAGACAGAGATATTTTAAAGTGTAAGTCTAGTCAAAAGGTGTGCCCCTTGCCCCCGGCCTGCCACTTTAGCCTGGCGCTGATTCAGGATGGGGGGGTTAGAAAGAAAAAAAACCCTTATCTTATCCAGGGGCCCATGCTGCTCCCCCGGCCGGTCCAGATCCTGCGTGCCGCCACCTTGCTTGAAAGCACAGAGCTGCACCCCTATCAAATCAATGGGCGGCGGTGTGATTTTGACCGGGGGAGCGGTGCTGGCCAGAGGAAATGGTAACCCCCCTGTCCTGTTTAGCGCCAGGGTAGGGTGGCAAGGCGGGGGGTCTCCCTAAAGTGGACCAAAACCCACGCCACAACGTCCCTGGAATCTATACGATTCTAGGGCCGCTAGAGTCCACCTCCCCCGGGGCATTCAAAGTCGGGATGCCCTGCTGTGTGAAACCATCCAGGTCACCCGGAAACTCACCTTCTTACCCGGTCCACCACGTGCAGCAGCCGCATCCCCGCGCTAGGCATTTGTGAATGGCCGGTTAGGGAACATTCCCTGTTAGAGGGTAGCGGGGGAGGCATCTGCCAGCGTGCTTGGCTCTGCTCGCCTTAGATCGAGGCTTAGACAAAGGGACTGGAGCAGATCCGAGCGAATTGGACAAGAGGCCGCAAATGCACCATTGGACTAGGGAGAGGTGAGTTCAGTCGAGTGACTTGGGACGTTTCACATAGCGGGGCATAGACCAAAACCCAGGATAATTAAAATCCTGGGTTTTGGTCCACTTTAAGTATATTAAAGTGGAATTTTACACTCCAAAAATATTATGTTTTGCCAATGGGAGCAAATTAGAACAATTTACTACTGACTGTGTAGTCTTACATGCAGCCTGGGGCCAGTTGGCTGCTTCAGTAGCTTCGGGTGATGTAAGAATATTTTATTTCATTCCGTGGGATTTTAAACGATAGAAAACATACTAATGAAAACATTTTCTAAACAATTTCTAATTGAATGCGTTAATATTTTTCCATTTTTATACATCCGAGTCAGACCAAAGAAGCTGCTATTTTCTATTCATGAAATCCAGCACTATACATACAGGGCAAAGTTTAGTCAAAGTTCACCAGAAGGTCTCACAACATGGCTCAATAAATCTGAAGAAACTCTGAGTGACCCACAGACTCCCCCAGACTGTATATTTGTGTCTTTGTCCCACACAAGCATGTGACAATTAATTGGTCTTAAATGGGAAATTAGGCAGCCATGTAACGTGTTATATGTGAGGTCACCGTGAGAAGCTTCTATTTGTAACTGCAGAGTGATGACTTACAGCACTGTACTATGGCTCTGCTCTTGCCAAGGAAATGATACTGGCACTCCAGGCTTGTGAAGAATGCGCTAACCACATATCATGGCATCCCATATATAGTAATACATTACATAAGACTACTTGTTTTCTGGTACAGAAAAGTTTGCATTGTGTATTTTGTAAGGAGCTCTGATTAAATAGGGAACTTACTAGAAAAAAAGGAACCTGTAGCAATTTATGAATTGATGCCAACAATTCCAGAATATAAAAGCAGACCCACAACCATTTTTTAGCTAACGGGTATGTGCCCAATCACTGTGGCATTGAGACAGGCTGGGGGGGCATCCATATTGTGGGAGCCGCCCTCGTGCAACGCCCCCCGCAACACCCGCAATCCTTACCTTATGCTCGATCCACAGGCGGAAATGCAGCCCCATGATTGGCCGCTGCTGGTCACGTGGGCCGGCCCTTTCGGCGGCAGAGGATCAAGGATAAGGTAAGGATTTTGAGTGTTGTGGCTGGACCAATCCACACCTATTAGCTAGGAAATTACAGAATGACGGTGACCTCCTCCCTCCTAATGTGCTGCACTGGAGGGATAGGGCAACCGCAGGTAAGCTGCTCCCAATTCATCTGTTGCTGTGTATGTCCCAAAGGGCGCTCTCATAGAGTGGAGTTAGGACTGCATTGGCTATGCAGCTTCAACATACATCTGCAGATGTGTGGCAACCAAGACTTCTGTTTTAACTAGATTTTTAAGATAGATTATAGGATTGATTGCTGGCTAAGAGGGTTGTGTGCAGTGGCTCCTTTAAGAATTGACAGTATAAGGTTGTTTCAGCATCGTTTTTTTTAAACACCTGTTTTTGGCCAAGAAAATACTTTTTCTTGTGATTTTTCCCTCAGTGCAATTCAGCATCACATTTAGCTGTGCATTTTTTTAAATGTTCACAGCTAAATACAATGCTGAATTTTACCCACGTCTAAAATGCAAAGAAAATCGTTTTCTCTTCCAACAATACGGTACTGAATTAACCCTTATGTGAACAAAACCGGTTCTCTGCGTCATTTATGAACAGTGTTAATTACTGTATAGTTATACTATAATCATATATATTTATGCAGATGGAAACACATTTTTAGTCTTTTAGATTCCAGGGCCTGCCGCAGGTGGGTTTCCATCTGCTTTAAAGCGGATCTTCAGCATCATTTAATGAAAAGCCCAAACCTTTAAAAAAACTATTCTGCAGCATCTAAAATGAGTTGATTTTAAGCTTTTAGGCACTTTCTTATTATTGTTTCCCCCACTGAGCTGCAACTGTGTTCAGGACTCCCTCAGGAGCATCACATACTGAGGAGAGGAGAGGGGGCAAAATTACAGGGGGGCAAGTTATAGATGTTCTTTGCACAGACAGAGAAGATCTGGGGTCAGAAAAAGGACAGCAATCCCAGAATGCAGAGCGACACAGTCAGAAGTCACTTTCTGTTTGCAGGCAGCCTAAGACTCCATGGGCCACCATCTTGAATGTTTAAAGATAAAATGTTGTAGATGCAGGTGATTTTTTTATGTGGGCAATCTGTATGTACAGGCTGGGGGAAACATATAAGATAGGCCAGCGTGGACACTTCCCACAGCTAGAGCTAACCATGGATGCAGTGGGTGATGGACACTCCATTCAATTTTCCTTGATTATTTGGATAGGAGCACCTAAATTCTGGCTTTTTAAAGTTTAACATTAAATGTAAAAAACATATTGTATCTCAGCATTGCTTGTCCTAGTAGTTATGAGTTACTCAAAATAGGGAACAGGGGCATAAACAGATTATTTCCATGGCTCAGCCCAGTTACTAGGAGTGGTGTCTAATTCTAATAACCTCGATTAATATGCATCTTGCAAATACTTTTTTTTTTTTAAACTAGCTCTCTTTTCCTTCCATGCCCTGTTCTAGGTTTGCCTAGGGTGACTAGCTACGCTGTTCCCTCCAACCTGTTTGTTCCATACATGCCACCAGATATCATTCCACTTGTAACCTTTGCTCCACTCAAGACCTCCTCCATTTCAGGTTTCTAATCACCTTCTCACACCTGTGCCTCTGACATTTCTTACATGCTGTTCCCCTTCTTCAGACTATCCTTCCATGTGCCATATGTAAATCCCAGGACCTTATAGACTTCCAAACAGGCCATAAACAAATAAAAACAAAAGCTGTCCATAATTCTTATGGTTTGCATGGTACTTACTGCCACATAATTAATAATCTGTTCTCCTCTTCCACCCTTTCATCTAGATCTTGCCTATCTTTCTGTCTTCATCAAAACATTGAATTATTCAATGTTGTTCCGGTGCAGGGAGGCATCCCAATTGTGAATGCCCCCCTGCACATTAAAGGAGCAGTATCGCGAAATTTGCATTAAAAAAGATAAATAATTAAATTGCCACACAATAGCTTCTAACATGTGTATAAATAATCTGGCGATAGAAAAAGGAAAAAATATCTGCCTTTCTTTTAAATTGTATAATTACAATGGCTCAGTCCATTTGCTGAATAAGGGGATCTGCCGGGTTGTATTTAGTGAGCTGCTTCATTTAGCCCACTGGTCTCCTAGCAACACTTTACCTCAGAGGCTGACACTGTAATCAGTGGTAACGGCTGTGTGTGTGTGAGGCGCTGCTTTTGTTATGAGACCAGGTGACTCAAATGTGTAAAATCTATACAAAATAAACTAAACTGATTGAAAATAACTGAAATTCTTATTTGAATAACTGTGCAGGAAAATCTAAAGGTATTAAAGTGGAACAAAACCCTGAGTTGCCGACCCTGAAGTCTATAAGACCCGGCCATTGACCTTGCCCCTTGAGCATTCTAAATCAGGATGCCCCACTGTGTGAAACGACCCCTGGATCACCACAGATCCCCCCATTTTTGTGGCGCTCACGCAGATAGTCATTTAGACAGGCCGGGCGGCCAGGAAGGCTACTGCTCAGGCTCCCCATCTGCGTGCAAACAGAGCTGATTGGATGAGAGCCCGCGCATGCGCTGTGGGACAGGGAAAGGTACGTTTTCACAGGCGAACTTGGGGATTTCACATATCAGGGCATCCCAAGTCGGGATGCCCCTAGGGGCACAAAACAAAACTCCAGATAGTGAAAATCCTGGGTTGGACTTTGCTCAAAACACACAAAGCTGAAAGAAAGATCATATGGAAAAATGAAAAATAAGAATATGAAAGAGAAAATGGTAAACTGAAAGATTCTGCAGCAGAGCCAACATGAAGGGAAAACTGTAAAAATCAGCTAAATGACTTCTAGAGCTTTTCTCTCTGTTTTAGATATATAAGTTCTGGCCAGGCAATGTTGCAATGTTGTTATCTTATGCTGGACGGCTGCCAGCACTGAACAGCTGATACTTTGATACATTGTTTCACCCCTCTCCTCAGCGTGGAACAGGCCAGAGTGTCGGCTGCCGACACTGACAAGACATAAACATGAGCTATTAGTCTCCAGCTGCTCAACACACACATCATTTTTTACTAAATTTGTAATTCTTACTCCAACACTTCCTACATTTAAAGTACCATTTAAATATAAGTCACCAAGAAAAATTTGCGATACTGCTCCTTTAACTGCTGCTAACGGTAGAAATTTTATCTTTCTCCTTGATCCCCCAGAGAAATTTTCTTTGATTAGCCCACGTGGCCACGTGGGTGCCATCACTCAGCCAGACAGGCAAGTGCTGGCACCCAACGATTTCTCCCGTTAGCTGCCATTAATGCGCAGGGAGACATCCACAATTGGGATGCCTTCCTGCACCCGGAACAACGCTCACTTTATGACAAATGGATGTTGTTCTGGTTTAATCCAAGATATTGTACTTACTGTGGGCTAATTATTGAAACAATATTAAAGGTGGATCTATAGATCACAGAAACACCATATCTTAGAGCAGCAGTTAATGTATAAAAGCAATTTTCAGACACAAGCAATAACAGCCACCTTTCAGTAATCAGTTACATATATGGAATTTTCCTTGTCACCACAGAGTGAACATTAGAGCTTATTTCCAAACAAAGAAACCCCAGAAGAAAGCATCTATTTACAGGAAAAATTTGATGTATACAATTTCTTGCTTAAAGATGTACAATGACAAATGGGGCCCTAAACAAGACTGTTGGGAAAAGATCATGGAAAATAACTATCCTTATCTCACGCAGTTCTTGAATATAGGGCTTGTTTTTTTTTCCTGGAAGAAGCTGAGAAATGAGAATTACCAGATGGGACAGAACCTTAAAAATCTTCTCTGCATGTTTTCTGGTTCTCCTGGAGTGGAGAATGTAGATGAATTGAAGTTCTTGAATATAGGGCTTGTTTTTTTTTTTCCTGGAAGAAGATGAGAAATGAGAATGACCAGATGGGACAGAACCTTAAAAATCTTCTCTGCATGTTTTCTGGTTCTCCTGGAGTGGAGAATGTAGATGAATTGAAGTAGTTGAATGATGACCTTTTGTAAGTGTAGTTTTGAACCCTCAACATACCACACATCAGTTGAGGTACACATGTTAGATTGAATGATGGAGGCATAAATCTGGTATTATCCTCGTCATGGTCAAACTTATACAACTGCAACAGAATATACATTTTCTCTTGATCATTTCATTGTATTGTAGCTGGATATTCCTTATCTGATATTCTTGGAGAAGGGGACACCAAAAAAGGAAGTTGCTCTACCATGGTAACTTGTGTGAAGTTAGTTGAAGGGGTCAAGGGACCTTTGTGAAGTCCAATATCTTCTGAGTGTTCAGAACCAAATGTACATCACTAAGCAAGCAATTCTGCCTTATGTTTCTATGCACCAATGACCAATAACCATCATATAATCTTTATACCTAAGAATCTTGACAGTTGAGTAGTAATAGTTGGAAAGTGTGAATGATATTGGGTAAAGCACACAGCCTTGATGGGCTCTGGTATTTACGGTTTTAAATCTTGACAGAGACATTTGATTCCCTTTTTGCATCACTTTATTGTTGAAAATAGCCAAGTTTATAGTATTAAATGCAGGACTTATCTACAATGCATGTGTACTAGCATGACCTAGACGTTTTTAAACTGCTCGGCTATGTTATTAGCATCTCCGGCAGATCTGTTGGCTTGCAAGTAGATTGACTGGCTAAATTGTTCAGGGTTTGATATGAGTAAATAAAAAAAATACAGGATTGAATCTCACTCACTCTCCTCCTGGGCACCCATTCAGGGGTTCACCATAGTACATTTAGGCCCTTATTCATCAAGCGATAGCGCCAGGTAGTGTCTGACGAGCGCCAGGTAGCGGCAGCTAACGGCGACTACCGACTCAAGTACGCCCGGCGGCGGTCACAATGACGCATTTATCAAGCTAAATGAGGCTAGCGCCGGCGAGAGCTACGGCTAGCGCGGCATTCATCATGAAGCCGCCTTGACCGAACAGCGCCGCTGCAAATTCCTTCACAGCGACACGTATTACCTGGCGCTACCTGCCGCTCTCCCATACATTTCAATGGCAGACGCTGAAATGATTGTTTTTTGTTGTTTTGGGGTTTTTTTATTTGGTACAAAATTCAACACATGTTTATATTGATCTGTTTTATGAATGTGGCTGGTTATTTATATGTATTAGAATTTTTTTTTTTTTCACAATGTAATGTTGTGAGTGACATGGGAATTGCATCTCCTCCACCCAAACTCATTGGCATCCAAATCGCTGGTTTTCCACACAATGGTGGCTTGTAAAGCTATTTTGTAGCCTGTCAGGTTGGGCGGTCACGTTCGCTCTTCGAAATTGTCAGCGCCCAAGCTATTCGGCAGCCCTGTCCTTGATGAATCTGTGTTGGTCAGTGTTTGTGCAGTCGCTGTTTAGATTCGCTATGTGGCGGCGCGAGCGTCGCTGTGCCTCGCTGCGCTGCGTTGTGCGGCGCTGTGCTGTTCATACATGTGCCCTTCTGCCATTTGCAAGGAATTCACTTCCCGCGACCCCAGTCGTTGTTAATGAATACACTGTAGTTGTGAGCGTGCCTGGCCACATATTGCAGGATTAACACTCAGTCGTACCAGCTCATAACAACCCGTTATGCATTCTCATGTGTGCCACATTTTCAGGTAGTTGTCTACTTTGATTGTGTGCTGACTTTTTGAATGAATCAGATTTGTATATTTAAGGCCCACGGTGTATGCTTTAGAAGGACCTATGCATTACAGTATGTAGAATCCCCTGCTAAATCAAGCTAATAATTTGTGGCGCCTTTTGCCCTAGCTTGTTTTGCAGCGTCATTTTAATGTATTTCCGCCACTTAGCGTGTACATAGCTGATATTAGCTTGTCCCTGTTGCGCGCATGTTTGCTTTTGAATTTGGAAGCACAGTTGCTTGCGTCATATCCGGTTCGGGGATCCTCCTTTGCGTTTCAACGCCACCTTAAGGTAAAACTGTCTAGCGCTTATGCCAATAGCTTGTTTTGCAGCGTCATTTTAATGTATTTCCGCCACTTAGCTTGCACATAGCTGATATTAGCTTGGCCCTGTTGCGCGCATGTTTGTGTTTGAATTTTGAAGCACAGTTGCTAGCGTCATATCCGGTTCCGGGATCCTCCTTTGCGTTTCAACACCACCTTAAGGTAAAACTGTCTTGCGCTTATGCCACTAGCTTGTTTTCAAGCGTCATTTTAGTTTTTCCGCCACTTAGCTTGCACATAGCTGCGAATAGCTTGTTGCTGGTGCGCGGAGCGTTTTTTTTTTTTTTAACTTTTTCCCAATGTCGCTTGGGTCATTTCCGGTTCCTGTTTCCTCCTTAGCGTTTCCAATATGATGCCCAGAAGGAGAGTCATGCGCCTCCCCAGCTCCTCCTCAGACTCTGACCCCACCACCCCTCCCCCACCTCCCCAACCTACCTCACCTTCCTCAAGTACCACCCCTCCCACCCCTTCCCCTCCTGGGCCTAGTAAGCCCAAGCGCACCCGGGTGGATAGCAGAGTCAATGGCCAGGTGGTAAAAGTGAGTATTTTTGGGTTTGTCTTTTTAGCTTAAAAGTTTCAGAACACACAGGGGGGATTGGTTATGACAAATTTTGCTTTTAATAACACATTTGAGCAATCCCCGTGGGGCATCCCCATTGTGGATGTCCTGCTGGGATGCCCCCCCTGGAGGGCCCTAAATATTACCTCAGTCCCGTCCCATCTGTGCATGCGTTAGCTGCGGATGCCTATTGCGCTTACCTCTAGCAGGGTGTACCCCTGCGCCAGACATATTGTAATTTTGGGTGCAGGCGCACTCCCTGTTAGAGTCAAACGCCACATGCCTACTTTGCCGTGCAGACCCAGCTGAGCTGGTATGCACGTCCCAACGGCCTTGTATGCGCATACCACAGCGGCGCCGAGCCCTGTGTTTTGCTTGGGGAGTGACGTGGGAGTGTCCTCAGTGGTGTATTTGTGGCCTTCCAAGGGGGTTGCAGACAGCGGACCACCCACAATTGGTGTGGCCCACCAAAGTGCACACAAACCCAGAATAGTCATAATCCTGGGTGTGGGTCCACTTTGATGTGGTCTATGTATAACTGTTTATGACTGTTTTCTGATGTCATGTATTTATTTTATTTTGTTTGTTCTTTTTTCATAGGACTTCTGCCTGGCCGAATATGACTATGCCCGTGGAGGCAAAAAACGCATAGCCATGGAGGTGAAGGCCACAGTGTCCCGGCGCTTCCAGACCGAGCTCACCATCCGCTCCATACAACAAAAGTGGTCCGATTTCAAGCGCCGGGACCCTGAAGGCGTGTACCGCCTATATGATGCCTACGCATCAGGTAAGTTAAAGCTTATGTTATGTTTAGCCTTTGTGCAGAATCATCTGCTAAGCTCTGTCCATTTGTGCTCTTTAGATTAATTCTTTTCTTTCACCCCCTCCACACAGATAAGCGTCCTCCCCTGGGGAAACGTGGGAAGGGATTCCTCCCCCGAACCAGGCAGGCGGACTCGGAGGAGTCATCGGGGGAGGGTCCCTCCCGCGGGTCCTATTTAGAGGACCCAGGGGAGGAAGGGGATGACGCCCCAGAGGAGTGTGCTGCTGGGGGGCTGGCTGGATCAAGCCTCAGCTCCTCACACTCTGAGTGTGAGGACTCTCACCAGGCAAGGGGCCACTCTCAAGCAGGGAGTGAGAGGGAGGAGGGTGGCCCTTTGCCTGGTGGATCTTCCGACCAGAGTGTGAGGAGCCGAGGCTCCCCGCCTCCTCCTCAGAGCCCTCCCTGGGCTTCAAGTGGCGCTTCATCCCCTGGTGAGTGTACATTTTTTAATTGTTAGTCTGTGACAGGTTTCATCTTGCAATGTGTCCTTAGCCCTTGCCATTCCTCTCTAATTTGCAGGGCATCATATAGGCGGCACCTCCATGGCATTTTGGCGTAGGATTCTCCACGGGCATAGTCATGGTAAGTGTTTTTGGTTAGCCATCACATTCCCAATGTTATTACATTCATTCAAGTGTACCCCCAAACATTGATGGTGCTAGGTTTCTGGAAGCTTCCAGGACCAATCACATCCCTCACCCAGGGCCCCCCCCACCCAAAAAAAACCACCAAACTCCTTACCTCTTTGGGGGTTGGCAAAGCCACCGTCCAAGCCTCCTGTGTGACACTGTAGATGTGTGTGCGCCTGCGCTCTTTTTTCAAATGGCCTGCGCGTCCGCACACACTCGAGGAGTGATGTGTGGAAGGCAGCGGGCGCGGAGTACGTTGGCTCATGCAAATTGTGTGGCTCGGCCAAAGTGGACCCAAACCCAGATTAGCAGCAATCCTGTGTATAGGCCCACTTGTAACAGACACATGTTTCCTGGTCCATTGTCACAGCTGGTTTCATAAGGTACCCTAACCTCACAAACCCCACTACAGTGCTAGCCAACTGTCAACCACCCCTATGTTTCTGCCAACACCATGATGGGTGTTCGCATTTCTTTTCTTGGGTTAAGTTGTTCCCGCTCCAACATGTGGGCCACTATTAACATTAGCCAAGCAACTGCAAAAGATTCCTTTACATAGCACTGTCTATGTTATTTGCACATTCTCTTTAGGGATACATGTGTGAAGCCTTCCAAATTGACATTAACTCATGGTCCAGGAAATATGCTAATTTAGGTCAACCTGTATGTAACCATGCAAGCCTTTGCATTTTCAGACTCAATAACCAGATGGATGTCAAATAGTCATGTGTCATTTGCCCACTAATTGTGTTTTTGTCTTTTGCTTTATGTTGACAGATGTTGCGACGCAGACGGAGCCAGAGACCCTCCTCCCCACCCCAGCTCCAGGGACGGCCAGCAGCATGGGCCCCCGCCACAGCTGCGATGGTGAGTACATCCCACTTCATATGCCTAAAGACTTGTGAAACCTATGTCTTCTAGTCACATCTGCAGCCAATTTAAATTTACCTATGTGTTAATTTCACACACATCTCGATTCAATGTGTTTGCACAATAATCCAACATGCCTGTTTGCATGCTTGATTGTTGGCTCACATCCTTCATTAGGCCACATAGAGACTATTTTTGCGTTAGACACAACCAAATGGGCCCTATTAGGTCTGGACCTGTAACATTATAGGGTAAACTCGTGGACTCGTTCGGACTTAGGCCCTGATGTTTGGCTGTTACTAAACACAAAAATGGACACACAGGGAATTATACCTTCTTTGCTTCCCAAGAGTTAAACTGGAACAACAACCAGGATTTTGACTTTCCTGGGTGTTGTTCCACTACGGTGGGGCACCCCTGATCGTCAACGCTGTGTGACAACCCCCTGAACTCACTTTGACTCCAACAAACGTACAAGCCATTGCAAATTGCCTCCTCCTCCGCCTCCCCCGCGCCCCTTTTTACGGGCGCGTGCCTGCGCTGGCAATTCACAGACGGCCGGCGCAGGCACGCACACGTCTAGAGGGGCACCAGGGAGGGCCCAGCGGCACTGCCACACAGAAACTGAGGTAGGTATTTTGGGGTTTGGGGGGGTTTCACACCCAGGGACATCCCGATCTTGGATGTCCCGCGGGGAGGGAGGTGATCGGGCCGGGAATCTGATAGATTCCCGGGCCGATCACCCGTGGGTGTTGGTACACTTTAAGAGAAAATGTATGCTTGGGATGTGTTGTTCACATTCCTGCCAGTCAATAGTACTCATATCATGTTAACCAATAAGCACACAGTGGTCAACAATGTTAATGTGAGTGTCACCTAATTGGACACACTGACATTACATTGCTACATCTGTGTCTGTTGAGGTCATAGCCAATTTATTAAAAAATTGTTGTTTCTACATTTCTACAGCTTGTGAAAACCAGCATCGCAGACTGTGGCGGGAGATCCGGCTCCTGAAGCTGATGCTGCTGGCCAGGAAGAGGCGCCGACGGCGTCGTTAGGGTGGGGGGAAGGCTGGCCTCTTGATGGCCGTTGTTGGCCAAGGTTGGCCGTGTTGGCCATGTTTTTGATTAAAATTTTTTTGATTAACATCATTACAGTGTGTTGCATTGCAAAGCATAGTTTAACTGTCTCCCAAACCATTTGTGGGTCAATGTAGCCATACCTTTGGAGCCATTTCAGGTGTTAACCATAGTAAGCTATGGTCTCCAATGTGTGGGCTAAATTGACCAATACATTGACATATGTAGATCAAGATACTCATCCCTGACTGTGTTATTAGCGAGGTCTTAGGAAACACACAATTTAGAGGTGGGTGAAGCAAATATATTTACAAAACCAAAAATATACAAAATTAATATTCTTGGCTGGGTGGCCGGGGAGGTTGGGAGTCATTGCTAGGGGCGGTGTTGGGGGACAACAGTGCAGTAAAAAATATAGACTGCTGTTGTATGAGCTGTTGTAGCAACAACAAAGTTTGGTCCTGCCGCTGGAGACATTCTGCCTGGCGCTGTATTGCTTCTTCCTGGCGCTGTAGAGATTGCTCAATTACATTTGCCAGCCGACCAAGTTCCTGGTTCTGGAGTTGGTTTTGGAGCAACTGGTCCATCTGGCGCTGCAGGGCCTCATTTTGTTGCTGACACATCAGCACCTGATTTTCCAACGCCGCAATGCGCTCATTAGTTCCATCACGCGGCTGTTGGCGACTGTAGTCCTCCAGCATCCGGACCCCTAGCTCGTAGAAATCGGCACTGGTTGGTGCCACACCTCCTCTTGCTGTGGTTTGAGGCTAAACAAATAGTAAACCACATTTTAGTCAAACAGAACCAATGCAGTTATGCCCCTCAAAATAATTCCCATAAACAGTCACTATACAACTTACCCTTGTCTGAGCCTCGGAAGCTTGGCCACATGGGACTTGGGAAGAGGTCCCAGCTTGGGGTTCTGGTTCCGCCTCCTGCAAAAACAACAATGAAAGGAAATGTGACATGTTGCTTCTTCCACTACCCACGAAGATGCCAATGTGGTTCTAGGTCGTCTACATCAGCCATGTTACCTGCGTGTCCTCCGGCACAGGTAGGCTTGAGGTTTCGCTGCCAGAGAGTGGCAATTCAACATCCGAGATGTCCGGCAAGTTGGCATATGCTAAACAGGAAAATCAGGTTAGTAGGTCTGTGGGCCAAACTCTAATGTAACCTGGTTAGGCTATCGAGGCCATACCTCTAAAAAGTGCCAAAATACACACTAGACCAAAGGTATCTGTTAAACTCAGATTGTTAACATGTATGTTACAGGACTAAGACGCAATAATTTTTGCTAATCACATCAGAAACATTGCTTAAATTACACATACCCGCAATCTCCCAGATGTCTGGAGTGGGGTCCTCACTCGAGCTTGGATCTTGAAAATACATGTGGACACACAAGTTGCCAGAAGCAAGTGCCACAAAAGTAGAGCCAAAATACAGACTAGAGCAAGGCAAAACCACTTACCCTCATCTCTGGCAGCCGGAACTTGAGGGGCCCTTTCTGGACAGCCACTTCCGATATTCGGGTCAACTAAAAAAAACAAGGAATGTCTCTAAATAATCAGCAAACTACTACGGGGAATGTTTGGCTAAAAAGATGTCCGCCAAAATACATTGCTATCACTCCAATAACTAATAGACTGACCCTGGGGAGGCAACAAGCACTCCCAAGAGGCATCTTCAAGTTTACCAAGCAAACATGTAGCTTAGTAGACTAACCAAATTGAACCAGTGTAACATAAACAGCATAAAGGATACATTATGTATTGCTCTACACACCAACAGGGTCCTGTTGACCGGCAACATCGGAAATCGGAAGTGGGGTCCAAAGATGAACCAGTCACTTGGCCTACCAAGAAAAAAGAGGAATGAGACACATGCACTTGGGTAAAAGTGGATCAAGCAAGGTGAACACATGCACTTACCGACATCCAAAGAGTAGGTGGGATCCGGAGGAGATGCTGGGGCCAAGGGCATGGGAGCTAGGCAAAAATAAACCCAACATTGAGCCATAGTTAATGTGCGTGCCAAAATACAACATGCATTAAGGTGTGTGAGCAGCTCTTTCACTAATATTCACTAATCAAGGCCAGTGTGGCTCCCACATTGATATGCCGATATATGGCTACACATCTCTGGCGTCCAACATATCTACACATGTTAGGGCCTTGTTAGTTAGTTGCTGTGAGTGTTACAGTGGGCGTGCAATTAGGCCGCAGGCACATATTATTAATACTCAACAGGGCAAAACTTGATTGTTTGAGCTGCTCCCACACCCATTTGTTCACAAAACAACCAGCAACCAAATTAGGGGTAAATACCTTCAATGGCAGACTGGGGTAGCCTTGAGGTTGCTGGAAGGGCAGGAGCTTGGGTGTCCTGAGGCACATCCCGGACAGCAGCATGTGCACCTATGCATAAAGCAACAGACAGAAAAGTTACAAATGTTTGAGCTCTAATGTAATACTTCACAGGTCCTACTGTTAGTTGGTCAGAATGTAAAAATGCAAATCACATACATTAACATTAGGTTAGTATAAAAGCCAGAAAATATGTACCTTCAGTCCAACCGGTGGTGTCATCCCCAGGATCCACACCCTGCAGCCGAGCCAGTGGGATTTTGGCCTTCAGCATCTCCTCATACGGCCTGTAGGTACTCTTTGGAGCCTGGATGAACCCACTGTCCACATCAAGATCGTGATTCATCTTTTTCATAAGGGCCCCTCGCAAAGTGTAGAAGCGTTTCCTGCAGGATGGGCCACTACGTGGGTGTTGAGCAGTGCTACTAAGCTCCACACCAATGGCATCCCACAGTTTGCTTCTTTCTTGTTTGCCTATGGACTTGCTTTGGGAGCCAAATATCAGCTCCCATTTAGCAAGTGTAAGGCGCACAAGATGATTATTCTCAGCCAAATTAAATTCAGGCTCCCTCTTGGCACCTGGGCGCTTAGCCTGGGGTGCTGCCCCACCTTCAGGCTGTGCCCTTTTCCGTAAGGGAGGTCTGCGCACAGCACCCACCAAACTCCTACTCGGGCCTGCTGTGGCCGGCAGATGTCCTGAATTTGGCTCCATCCTGTAGCTGCACACACACACAAATACACACCCAACAAGCACGCATGCAGACTACAGAATGGCATCGCAATCTCTTAGGCTTGGCCAGGTTTTATGTGCTCTAACAGCCAATCCAAAAGCAGGCCACTTAATTGATTCACACATACAGCCCAGTTCCTTCTAGGCACACCTCCACTGCACTGACAGAAGCATGTGTGTTAGCCAATTAACTCATTACAGACCTCATTAACCAGACAACACACACCCAAATCCAACAATGGACTGATGTATCTCAAACCCTTGTGACATGTGGTTAGCCTAACGGCTATTTAAAAAAACAGCAGCTTCCCTTTCATTGGTCCACCCCTGATTTTTGGGCCATGTCCGTTAATGCACGCAAGTTACGGCTCAAGTACGCTAGTAGCGCTACTAGCGTGCGTGTGCGCACTCTGTTTTACGCACACCTGGGTCGGCTAATTGGCGCCCGGAAATAGCAGAGCGACGCAAAAGGCGGCAAAGCGGACCTGTCACTTTTGAAAATGAAGTATAAAAGGAAGGAATTTTCTAGCTTCTGCTATTCTTACACTGTGGCAAAGGCTGTGGTGTGGTGCTGTGCTCGCTTCCCTTAGCTCATTTGAGCCTCTGTCTGGTTTCTGTCCTCACTCTCTGTGGCTTGTTGGGTGATTTCTGACATCAGTGCTGTTTCTTTAGGAGCTTGGTTTTGGTGGCATCTGCAAATATTGTGTAGCATACAGCAAGTGAGGCTTGATTTTGGGGCCTTTTGTGGGCTGTGCAGCAACTCCCCTCTTGGTTGTGCCTAACTTAGAAAGCTGGTTTTCAGCAGGCTGGTGGTTTGGACCACTATAGTTCTGGTTTTGTGGTGAGCTGCATTGTAGCGGGTGTGTGTGGAGTGTGATTGATTGTGTGTGTGTTGTGTGTTAGTGGTTTTTTTTGTTTATTTTTGGTTTTGTATATATCTTTAGTGTGTGTGATGGATAAGAGGGTGATGTATGGTGTCTGGGTGGATGGATGTATGTGTATGCTAAAAGAGCAGGAGGAAAGGGAGCGGGGTGTTGTGAGGCTTAGGGCACCCCGCTCCTTTGCAATCCGCCTTTCAGTATGGGACTTAAGTGACGAGCAGATCAGGAGCCGCTTCCGTCTGAATCGTGCTGCACTACAGTCCCTATATGATCAGATTAAGACCAAAATCGAGCCATCCACCAAACGCACTCATTCCATTCCAGGCATAGTACGCCTGTGTGCCACTCTCAATATTTTGGCACGAGGGACCTTCCAGGCAACCTCAGCCCTCCTCAGCGGGATAAGCCAGGCTACTATGAGCCGCATACTAATCCAGGTAGTTCTGGCAATTTGTGATTTAATCCCAATTTACATCAGGTTTCCTGAGGATGAGGAAGAGGTTGCCAAAATAAAACATGCTTTCTATCTGATGGGAGGGATCCCGAATGTGCTAGGGTGCGTTGATGGTACACATATCCCTTTCCGCCCTCCCCGTGCACAGGAGCTGTCCTACAGAAACCGGAAGCAATTCCATTCCATTAATGTGATGGTTGTCTGTGACCCAGACATGAGGCTGCGGGCGGTGAGATCGGGGTTCCCCGGCTCATGCCACGATTCTTACGTCTTGCAGCGGACAGTCCTGTGCCGGAAGTTTGATAACAACGAAATGCCAGCTGGCTGGCTACTGGGTAATAAATTAACCATGTCAATGTATTTTGCAAATATGTGGCCTAGTAAGCCAATTTTAACCAAACTACCACCAAAAAACATGTACTAGTACTAATTGCTGTCTCTCTCCTTGTGTTTTTTCTACAGCGGATAAGGGATATGGGCAGAGAACGTGGGTCATGACTCCGGTCAGGAACCCACGGACCTCTGCCCATGAACGCTACAATGCAGCGCATCGCAAGACCAGAAGCATTGTGGAAAGAACCATCGGCCTGCTGAAAGCACGCTTTCTCTGTTTGGCACGGCCAGGAGGAGAGATGCTGTACAGCCCACAGAAGGTCTCCAAAATCATCCTTGCCTGCTGTGTGTTACACAATATCTGTATATGCCACCGAATCCAAGCCCCCGAGGAGACAGCACTGGTGCCAGAAATCCCCAACATGCCCGCAGCAAGAAGTGAGGACACCCAGACTGGCGATGAGCTAAGGGAAAGGATGATCACTTCTTTTTTTGCGGTAAACTAACTAACCTTCACTCTAATGCAAGTACTGCACTACTGGCTAAATGTATTAGAACTAACATCAAAAAGAGCCCAAAAACACACTAAGGGGGGTGTAAGATGATCCCAACCACTCTAAGGGGGGTGTAAGATGAGCCCAACCACTCTAAGGGGGGTGTAAGATGACCCAAACCACTCTAAGGGGGGTGTAAGATGACCCAAACCACTCTAAGGGGGGTGTAAGATGACCCAAACCACTCTAAGGGGGGTGTAAGATGAGCCCAACCACTCTAAGGGGGGTGTAAGATGACCCAAACCACTCTAAGGGGGGTGTAAGATGACCCAAACCACTCTAAGGGGGGTGTAAGATGACCCAAAACACTCTAAGCGGGGTGTAAGATGACCCAAACCACTCTAAGGGGGGTGTAAGATGAGCCCAACCACTCTAAGGGGGGTGTAAGATGACCCAAACCACTCTAAGGGGGGTGTAAGATGACCCAAACCACTCTAAGGGGGGTGTAAGATGAGCCCAACCACTCTAAGGGGGGTGTAAGATGACCCAAACCACTCTAAGGGGGGTGTAAGATGACCCAAACCACTCTAAGGGGGGTGTAAGATGACCCAAACCACTCTAAGGGGGGTGTAAGATGACCCAAACCACTCTAAGGGGGAGTGTAAGACGCCAATGTTGGTTATCAAGTAATGCATTTTTGTATTTGCTACAACTATACTACTTTAAAGATCTATACTAACTGCACTTTTCTTATTTTTTCAGGCACAAACACAGGCACCGTGATCCATATTTAGGACTTTCCAAACTTTATTTGACTTTACTTTGCTTTTTCCTTTCTGTTTGAATTTTACTTTACCATTTCTCTTGTGTTCATTTTTAAATTTATGTAGATTTGAATAAAAAAATCTACTATATATAGATACATGTGGCTATGTGTTTAATTCTGGTGAACGTTTCCTTGGCATTCTACTTCCTATTGTAATTTTCTTTTTCTTTCTGATTTATGTTTTTATTTCCCTTTTCCATTTTCCTTTTATTTCTCTGTTCTGTTTTTTATTTCTTTTTCTATTTTCCTTTCTCATTTCTGTTTTTCT